>CM069131.1:73954704-74554704 GCA_035221665.1 Okamejei kenojei
AAGTTTGTGCTTGTTACCCTTGGAGGTACAGAGACCAAATCTCACAGATGTAATTTTTGACTAATTTAAATACAATGTATGCCTTTTTCAGAAGCATATGCATTTATTTTTTTGTGTTCATAGTCTCAGCTTTGTACCTGGGTTTTGGTTAACCCCATAGACACAGAGGAAAGTATAAAGAGGAGAGGGTCTTCACAACATGAATCCGCCCGGTTTACCACCATGTTCTGACCTGGACTCGCTCCCACAGACACATGTATTTCCTCAAGGCTTTGTCCTGCCTTCCTTACTTCCAACTTTCTTTCCTCCCCCAAATCCCCCGCAGACAGTCTGAAGAAGGGTCCCAATCCAAAACATCACCTATCCATGTTCTCCTGAGGTGCTGCCTGACCCACTGAGTTACTCCAGCACTTTGTGTGGTTTTTTTTTGTAAGCCAGCATCTGTAGTTACTTGTTTCTACCTTACAGACATGCTTTTAGCGGTTCCAGAGGGTGGAGAGGATCACTGGGATTTATCGGAGACAATTTTGATTTTATTAAAAAGGATTAAAAGTGTGTAATGTTAGTACAGATACCCATTAAATTGCTCTATTGATTCATATTTCTACTGAAGACAATCAAGCAAGGTGATCCATTGGTGACCAAGCCAAGAGTAAAAGGTTTCTTCAGGCATAGTAATAATGTGATAAGTGAATTGCCACACAATCCTCTCCTTTTTCCTGGAACTTTGTTCCACAAAGGTGCACCTGAGTTCATTTGTACATGCTTACCCTTTCTCTAATCAAGGGATCTGTGTGGAACAAACAACTAAGCTCACATAGAAGATGTTTATAAAGGTGTCTGCCAGAGCTGGTTCCTTCTGTCTGCCATTTCACAATTGGAGGCACAAGCCCTTGAAGGCATACCCTGATTCTTGATTAGTAAGGGTGTCAGGGGTTATAGGGAGAAGGCAGGAGAATGGATTTGAGAGGGATGGATAGATCAGCTATGATTAGTCTTGATGGGCCAAATGGCCTAATTCTGCTCTTATAACTTATGAAACCTTGCTGACAACAGCTGCTAAGATCTACAGCTGAATTGGTCTTACATTCACGTTCCGAGGCGCAGACTCAAGTCAAGGCGAGCACCTCTGGTCGGAAGCACAGCTTCAGGAGCTCATGTTTCCTCCCACCCCACTTCACCGGACACTTGGGTCCAGCCCTGACCTCAAGAACTGTCCGTGTGACATTTGTATCTTTCCCCTGAGACCCTATGAGATTTCTCCAGGAGCTCATGCATCCTCCCACATCCCAAACTAGTAGGTTAATAGATCACTGTTAATTGGAACTAGTGTGCAGGTGAGTGGTAAAATCTGGTGAGTTGAGGAGTATGTGATACAAATAAAAGACAGCATTAGCGTAAGATTAGTGTGAACGTGAAGCTGAGGACTGTGTTTGGGCAAAAACTGAATCTTTGTGTTAGGCAGAGACGGTCAGATGCTCTCCCAGGATGGAATGGGAAAAGAGCGGCAGTCCAAGGTGATCAAGCAGTGAGGTAAAAGGAGAAAACTGTGCACAATGAATGTGACAACAAACCATGAAAACTGTCTGGTGGTGTTAATGCCACAAGTGCGTTGGCTGTCACATACATACTTTACCCGTGTATAGACGTAGGGAAACATGCAATGCTTTCTGGTAATATTTAACATTCTGAAAACTGTCACCACACTTACCCGAGGTTCTAATTTCCATACATATTAATGTATCTTGGAAACAAAGCTTTGGATCAAAAGTGAAAGCAGAAAACTTGGATATTGTAACTGTTCATTTTATACCCATTAATCAATTAATCAGCCTTTAATACTCAATGGAAAGACAAACTTTAAATAAGCAGGAAACAAAATTATCAACAATATTGTTGCAGCAGTTCATGCTGCTGTTCACAGTTCCATTGACCAGCAATCTAGCCCATCCTCTGGTCTATTTGATCGGACGTCATTGGCTTTAAAGATTATTACATTATTCCCTTTATCTTGTATCTGTAAAATGTAGATGACTCGATTGTAATCATGTATTGTCTTTGCACTGACTGGTTATCACGCAACAAAAGCTTGTACCCCGATACTCCCCCCCCCCCCCCCCCATGTTCCAGAAATGTGCTGGAAGGTTAACTGGTTACTTTAATAATATCACACTGTGTTATAATAGATTTAGGGTGGATGGATGAAGAAGTTCACAAGTTATAGGAGTAGAATTAGGCCATTCGACCCATCGAGTCCACTCCACATTATGGTTGATTTCTGCCTCCTAATCCCATTTTCCTGCTTTCTCCCCATAACCCTTGAAACCCATTCTAATCAAGAATGGACAGATATATTGTGGAGATATAAGAATATGAGTTATAGAGACATGGGATTGCTCATTGCTTGATTCAATGGGTGAAATGGCCTCCTTCTATGTTGCAGGAAGATTAGAAAATATGACATTCACTACAGTGGACATAGAAAGAAATCCAACCCAATTGGAACCCAATCTGTGAGAGAGATTCGAGACTTCACTATTATCAGTGAGGTCCAAACACAATTTGTGCTATTTATAGCTGGGTTGTCAACCAGGGGGTGGGGAGATGCTGAACGACGGAGCATTGCTCATGGCAGCTACTTTTTAAAGTTGAGGTGCTATTTGGTTTCTATGAATGGAAATATCACTCACTTCAGCCTGAAGGCACTAATCTATCCATCTCTGCCTTAAAATGTATGTGCATGTATGCAGTGTGTATGTGCATGTGTGCAGACGTCTGCGTATGTGTGTGTATACGTACGGAATACAATACTTCAAATGTAGCGTAGGAGTTGAGTTGCGTTCAGTTTATTGTCACGTGTACCGAGGTACAGTGAAAAGCTTTTGTTGCATGATAACCAGTCAGAGGAAAGACAATACATGATTACAATCGAGCCATCCACAGTGTACAGATACACTGAATGACGTTCAGTGCAAGATAAAGTCAGTAAAGTTCGATCGAATAGACCAGAGGACTAGATGGAACCCTGGTGAATGGAGCTGTGAGCAGCAGCATGAACTGCTGCACCAATGTTGCTCACCAATGTCATGTACAACTGCAATATAACATCCCAACTTCAGCCCTCACTGGTCTTACTGATGAAGGCCAGCGTACCAAATGACTTTTTCACCACCCTGTCCATCCATAACAGGATAAAATGAGACAGATGTGTAGCAGCTCATGGCAACAGACCCACCAAATACATCCGTTCTACCACTCCTGTAACGAACTGCTTCACCCAGATTCTTGATTAGTACGGGTGTTGGGGGGTTATGGGGAGAAGGCAGGAGAATGGGGTTAGGAAGGAGAGATATGATTGAATGGCGGAGTAGACATGATGGGCCAAATCACATAATTCTGCTTCTATCACGTATGACCTTTTGACCTTATGACACGCGTACATTCACACTCACTTGATCATATCTTTACAAATGGAATGGAATATGGCTCAGTGGAATGGAATATGATTGGACACTAAGATTACTTGCACTGACACTCTGAGCTCCAACATTACTGGCACTAACACCACTGGCCCGGACACCACTGGCCCGGACACCACTGGCCCAGACACCACTGGCCCAGACACCACTGGCCCAGACACCACTGGCCCTGACACCACTGGCCCTGACACCACTGGCCCTGACACCACTGGCCCTGACACCACTGGCCCTGACACCACTGGCCCTGACACCACTGGCCCTGACACCACTGGCCCTGACACCACTGGCCCTGACACCACTGGCCCTGACACCACTAGCCCTGACACTGCTGAGATTAACAGCATTGTCACTAAGAATACTGATATTGATTTCACTGGCACCAAAACTATTGATGCACTAAACCAAGATGCTTTCAAATTGCTTAAGGGTTTCAATATCTCTAATGTAAATTGATTTTAACAATTTATTTTAAATATAGTGGAGGCAATGACTCAGAAGTGAATCATTGAACACCATATAATTATATTTCTAATTATGAGATACTTTTCTTCCTATAAATCTATCCTTCCTATAAACCTATCCTTCCTAAGTTTGGCATTCCCATCTCCGTACCTTCCACTGACCCATAACGTCCATGCCGAACATGATGTCAAGATCATCACTTATCTACTGCACATAATCCATATCCCTCCATATCTATATGCCAATTCAAAAGTCTATTAAATGCCACTAATGTATCCATTTCAACCACCACTCCTCCCGCACATTCCCTTTAAACTTAGCCGCTCTAGCGTTAAAGCTAAGCCCTCTATTATTAATGTTTCCATCCTGGGAAATGGTTTTCCACCCTGGGGCGGCACGGTGGGGCAGTGGTAGAGTGGCTGCCTTACATCGCCAGGGACCTGGGTTCAATCCTGACTATGGGTGCTGTCAGTATGCAGTTTGTACCTTCTCTCCGTGACCTCTATGCGTTTTCCCTGAGAGCTCCGGTTTCCTCTCACACTCCAAAGACGTACAAGTTTGTTGGTTAATTGGCTTCAGTAAAATCGTAAATAGTTCCTAGTGTGTGTAGGATAGTGCTAGTGTGTAGGGATCATGGTCGGTGCGGACTTGGTGGGCCGAAAGACCTGTTTTTAAACTAAACTGAAGTGAAAAGATTCTGACTGGCTACCTTATCTATCTATGCCTCTCATAATGTTGTATACTTCTATCAGGTCTCCCGGCAATCTCTGGCATTCCAAAGAAAACAATAAAGTCTGTCAATCCTCTCCATGGAGCTAATGCTCCCTAATCCAGGCACCATTCTGGTAAACCTCCTCTGCACCCTCTCCAAAGTGGCCAAATCCTTCCTGTAATGAGATGACCAAAACTGTACATAGTACTCCAAATGTGGCCTGACCAAAGTCCTATAAAGCTGCATTGACTTCTGGGCTCTAACACACAATGCCCCGACACATAAATGAAAGCAAATCATATACCTTATTCCAATTTACTTCAATCCTACCAGCACTGCTTAATGCCACATTCTCAAACGCTGCCTTGATGCAGCTCTGATGTGGCAGGTTGTGGCAGTGGTCCTCATTATCAGCTACTTGAGGCAGCCACAGTGTGGAACTAAGCAAATACTTGCAGGAGATTAATCTCAAGAAGCTTGATCAGTTTCCATCTGCCCCCAACGTCTGCTCAGCACTGCTTACTTTTCCAATTGATTTTTTGGCCAGAAAGACCTGCAAAACCACCACTGACTTTGACACAGCTTTCAACTCACACATCCAGTTGTAAGGAGCCAGGTTGCAAGACGGACTTCTCTGAGCTGAAAGTCCACCCAAAGACCAATCTCTTAGCATCTAGATTATTGGAGCACCAAGGCAAATTCCTGGTATGTGAATACTTGGCCAATAAACATATTAATTCATTCATTCTAAAGGTCACATTGAAACAAAATGGGTTACTTTGCCCAATCCTCAACCCCTTATCAAGCTGAAGTATGCTCCACCAAGAGCTGCATTCTGGCCCGTGTCCCTTCTCTATCGATAGCTTTTGAAGAAAAATGTTGCACTGATTCTTCTAGGGCCAAGCTGACATAGCTAAGGTAGCCGGCCATCCCACAAAGGCTGTAAACCCATGTCTGTGAATAACTCTGCGGGTGAGGCAGAATCTCTGGAGAACCCCGATAGGTGACATTTTGTCACGGGAGACACTTTTGCAATGGAAACTGACATCCACACAGAACAGGAACTCTTAATAGGCCCAGAATCTATCGTATGTAGGAAAGAACTGCAGATGCTGGTTTAAAACTGAAGAGGGGCACAAAAAGATGGAGTAACTCAGCAGGACAGGCAGCATCTCTGGAGAAAAGGAATGGTTAACGTTTTGGATCGAGACCCTTCCTCAGACGTCTCTCCCCTTTGTCCTGACTGCACTCGCACCATTTTTCCCCTCCTCCTCTCCTTCCACATACATTCCTTCACAATTCACAACTCTTCTACCCTATTGTCTCATACCTGTCTTTTCATCTCTGACTTTCTTCCAACCATCTGCCTATGAACCCCCCCCCCCCCACACACACACACCTGTGTCCACCTATTACTTAGCCCTGCCCCAGCTTCCAGCCCTGCCCATTCTTCCAGCTTTCTCTCCCCTCACCACCATGATCAATCTGAAGATGAGTCCTGACTCAAAATGTCACCTCTCCATATTCACCAGGGATGCTGCCCGACCAGCAGAGTTGCTCCAGCACTTTGTATATTTTTTTTGCAAAATAGCATCTGCAGTTCCTCGTTTCTACATTGGACATTTCTCTGGGTAGATTCTGCGTGTGTACGTATTTAACCAACACATATAATGGCAAAAAAATGGTACAAATGGTAGCCAATCAATAGAGAAAACAGTGGGCTGTGTGTGCACGTGTGCCTGTGCATGTCATGCAAGCAGAATTGGGCCATTTGGCCCATGTAGTCTACTCCACCACTCAATCATGGCTGATCTATCCCTCTCAACCCCATTATCCTGCCTTCTCCCCATAACCTTTGACACCCTTACCAATCAAGAACCTGTCAATCTCCACTTCAAAAATATCCAATGATGTGGCCTCCACAGACGTCCGTGACAATGAATTTCACAGATTCACCACTCTCTGTCTAAAGAAGCCCTTATTTGTAGGAGCACACAATTTAAAGCCTTTTTTTGGTGCATTCGAGACTTAGTTTTTACTAACATGGCAGGTGATGCACTCCTAGCAGAGAATATTGCAACATTGCAGTGATTGTCAGCTCTTTAACGTAGATGTTTACGAAAGCAATAACAGGTAAATCTAACAAATTGAAAGCAGTAAACCCAGAACCACTGGCAATGTCTGGTACAATATATCAAAAGTCATAATGTGGTAGACTCAGTTCTTGAAGGTGCACACACTTATGTGCATCACACAAAGTGAAGGGTTTAATGATTATAAACTGGGGATAAATATATCATTCATGATAATTTAATAACAAACTCAATATAACTGCCTACATCCACACAGAGACTGGTGATCTATATTGCTATCTCTCATTAATATTTACCTCTGGTATCGATGCTGGTATCTTTCCATTCATAACAAAACTGACACAATGATCATGCACAGAATTTGTCAGATTGACAATTCTCCACCTCCTCTGACCCATGCACAAAATAAACTTTCAGAAGGATGGTCCATAACACTCCCTTCCTCCAGGTGATTTAGGGTATCTATAGATCCAGAGGTGAAATGAATTAAACAGGCACACTTACACCCACATATTTCTACACACTGCAGTCTGAAACAATGCACTGCAAAATCAACTTCCATTGATTTATGATAAATTACCAGGAAAGCTGCCAATAGTGGGGCGGTACAGAGGCACAGCGTCATTGCTCCAGCAACCTGGGCCCAAACTTGACCTCCGGAGCCGCCTGCATGGAATTTGCACTTTCTCCACGTGACTGCATGGGTTTCCACTGGGTACGAGAAGTGTACTGGTTGATAGATTAACTGGCCACTGTAAACTGTCCCTAGTGTGTGGATGAGTGCTAGCATCTGGGGAGGTGTTGTTGGGAAGATAAAATGGATTAGGGCAGAATCAGTGTAAAACTGCATGCCTGATGGACAGTGGATTTAGTCGGCTGAAGGGAATGATTCTGTGATGTGTCCCTCTGTGTCCCTGTGAATTGTACCACATGATATAAAGTTCCTGTTATCCATTGCTATCTTTCAGAATGCAACCTTGAAATGTCACAAAATATAAATAATTGAAAGAGTGAACTGTTTAGCCCCTCAAGCCTGTTACTCATTTACTCTGTTCAAGGTTAATGTGTACCTCAAATCTCCATTTTCCTTCATGCAATTACTTTGTAGAAATAGATCAAGAAATAAGAATACACAAGGAAGTGCACTTGCTGGAATCTGGAGTAAAACACAAAGTGCTGAAGTAACTCAACAGATCAGGCAGCATTTCTGGAGAACATGGTTGGGTGACGTTTTGGTTTTGAATTCTTCTTCAGACTGATTGTATCAGGAGGAGAAAAAGCTGAAAAAGAGGTGGGGATGGAACAAAGCCTGGCAGGTGATAAGTGGACACAAGTGATACACCTGCATACAATCAGTTTGAAGAAGGCTCCTGACCAGTAACGCTACACATCCATGTTTAGTTTAGAGATACAGTGTGGAAACAAGCCCAACGGTCCACCAAATTCATACAAACCAACCCTTACACTACTTTATCCTTATCGAGCCAATTTGTAGAAGCCAGTTAACCTACAAACCTGTATGACTTTGGAATATGGGAGGATACCTGAGCACCTGAAGAAAACCCACGTGTTCACAGTGAGAATGTAAAAGCTCTGGACACTAAGCTTCCGTAATCAGGATTGAACCCGAGTCCCTGACGCTGTAAGGCAGCAACTCCACCGCTGCACCACTTGTCGTCTATGTTCTCCAGAGATGCTGGGTGACCGGTTGAGTTACTCCAACACTTTGTGTTTTAGAACAGCTAGTAGTTGTCACAGACTTCAGTTAGAATATGGGAAATATTCAGTTGTTTTCCATAAAATGGGGCCAGAGTGAAAAATCTGTGATATATTATTCATGTAGGGAGAAGGAAAGCAATGGCATTTTTAATTTGAGGTCTTCATGGTGTGGCTTTAGTGGGGGCCAGATCTTCCAAGCAACACTGTTTCAACAGGTGTTGAGCTCCGAGATGATTAACATGATTCTCTGCAGTGCAGGGGTTCACGAACCATAAGCAGCAGCTGCGCCCCTGAGTTTCCTGTTCGTATGGTGAGATTTTACCTCAAACTCCACAAACTCTCTAATTATGAGAGGAAATAATGGCCAACACTGGAAAGATCCTTAAAGAATACTTAAAGCATAAAAGTTTGGTGCTTCTTACCCTGGCTTTTTGTTTGTCCTTGAAGCATATTCCTCTTAATATTGTTGGTTAGATTAGTTTAGTTTTCTTTAGTTTACTTTAGAGATACAGCATGGAAACAGGCCTTTCGGCTCTCTGAATCCACGCCGACCAACAATCACCCGTTCACATTAGTTCTATGTTATCCTACTTTCTCATCCACTCTCTACACAATAAGTTTGGTAACATTTCATGAACTTTGCCTTACTTAAGAGTGAAACCTAAGCTGAAGCAAAATGGCGTGCAAAAAATCAAGAAGTCACCCACACAAAATTCTAGATTTCCGTATTTAATTACATATCTATAAAGTCCAATTTTCTTTTGTCTGACAGTGTAATGTTCTGTCCTGTCAGAAGAACTGTAAATTCTTGCCACTGTTGAAGTAAATGATAACAGTATTTGAATTTGAAAATTATATATGTACAGAAAGGAACTGCAGATGCTGGTATATACTGAAGTGCTGGAGTAACTCATTGGGTCAGGCAGCACGTCAGGCAGCACGTGTGATGTTTCAGGTTGGCACACCTCTTCAGATAATAAGGATCCTTACCCGTAACATCACCCACCCTTTTTCTCCAGTGAAGCTGACGAACCCACTGAGTTACTCCAGCAATTTGTGACTATCTTTGAAAATTATTTACTTCCATTAAAAGTATGATTGCAATACTTTCTACGAAACTATCAGTTTTAAGCTAAAATTAAGAGGCAAAAAACGATTTTATCAGTACTGCTGGAGATATATTTCCATGCTGATATGTGCAGCGTAGGTTCACAAGGTTAATTCCTGGGATGGCGGGACTGTCATATGTTGATAGAATGGAGCGACTGGGCCACAGAACCAGGGGCCACAGTTTAAGAATAAGGGGTAGACCATTTAGAACGGAGATGAGGAAAAACATTTTTACCCAGAGTTGTGAATCTGTGGAATTATCTGCCTCAGAAGGCTGTGGAGGCCAATTCTCTGGATGCTTTCAAGAGAGAGTGAGATTGAGCTCTTAAACATATTGGAGTCAAGGGATATGTGGAGAAGGCAGGAACGGGGTACTGATTGTGGGTGATCAGCCATGATCACAGTGAATGGCGGTGCTGGCTCGAAGGGCCAAATGGCCTACTCCTGTCCCTATTCTCTATTTCCTAATGTCTATTGGCATTGGAAGATAATTTTCTAAGGCAGTATGTGCTTAGTTGGCTGCAACGGATTCAATAGTTTAATCTTCAGCTCGCAGTGAGCCAGAATTGATGAGCTATTTTGGCGTAAATTAAGCCACAGGACACTGTAATTTGTAACTTTGACATTGTAATAAATATCTATATTATGTCAGAATATAAAATAAGCAATTTGAATAATATTATGAATACTTTATTAAAAAGAAAGGATGCAAGGTGGAAATGGCCAGCTGATAAAATAGGTAAATTGACTTTTAGAGACATAATTGGTTTCTTTCAAAATGAAGTATATAGCAATTTAAAACGACTAGACTAAGTGGGACCCAACCTCACACCGGAGGGCTGGTCCACCAACGCAATATTCCACCTCTCCACCAATTCCAATATACACACACACACACACCCACACAGACTCACACACACCCTCCACCTCACACACACACACTCACACTCACACCCACATACACTCACACTCCACATACACTCACTCACTCACTCACACACATACACTCACTCACACACACACTCATACACTCACTCACACATACTGACACACACAGAGACTCACACACTCACATACACTTACACACACATACACTAACACATACACTTACACACACACTTATACTCACACATACCCCCTTCCATCACACACATACACTCACACACATACACTCACACACACACACAGACATATACTCACACACACACTCACACACTCACACACATACACACACACAATATATATATATGGCAGTAATCTTTCTTGAACACTCACACAGCTGAGCGCGGCCTCTCCACTTTGGGTGTTTCCGCAGTCAGCGGCACTTCCGCAATCAGCATAACCTCTGCACTTACCGGAAATTACGCAATCAGCGCGACCTCTGCACTCACCCGAAATTACGCATTCAGCGCGACCTGTCTACTAAGCGGAAGTCAAGAAATGAGCGGAACCAAACACAGTCTGGCCTAATAAAGCATTTATTCCTTCCAAGCACAGTTGGACCTAATAAAGCATTGCAGTTTCAAGCACAGGCAGGACAGCAGGCCAAACAAATCATGGCATTGTCATTAAGGGGTAACAAATCATTTATTGCAAGTACATTGCAGACTCACAGTTCAGTTGATTCACAGCTTAGAATGAGAGTCATGGCCTCTCCCTCGCGATCTTGTAGAGTGACTGAGTCACGTCCAGGCATCCGGGGTTTTATAGACCTTCCCCCCCCCCCCCCCCCCCCCCCCCCTTTTATTCCCATCGATGAAATTATCTTTCATCGATGGGAATAATCCTCGGGGCCTGTTCAGCGGAGGATGACTGTGAGTAAGATGGCCAAAAAACATAGCGGCATATGGTTGTGTATTTTCTAAAATCAAGATACAGCGCAGGCAGGAAGTGGTCAAGGTGACACTTTTAATTATATAGATATCACACTTTTCTTCAGCCATTATCTCATTAGTAGTCCAAAATCATATCCATAGTGATAATATAAACTATGATGCAGAAACAATGATACGTCTGGATACGTTAGGATCAGCACCTCACACTGAGCTTGGGAAGTTATGAACATTGAATTCTCCAACTTTAGGTACGTTTTACCAAAACACAATTTTCCCTCCACTTTCTCCACCATCAATCCTCCTCCCTCCCCACACTTTCTTTCCCCCCCCCCTCCCTCTCCTTCCCTAAGGCCTAGCAGACCTTGTGCCCAAGATAGATACACTGTGCTGGAGTAACACAGAGGGTCAGTAGCACTGGAGAAAAAGGATGGGTGATGATTCATGTCAAGACCCTTCTTCAGACTGAGTCTGCATTCTTGTACCTATTTCTCCCCCCCCCCATCCCCCTCAACACCCCCCCACACCCCACTCTACCTACATTTCAAAACAATTCACCCCTTGTCTAGCTTCCAAATTTGCAACTCTGTAATCCTTTTGTCTCACACCTTGTGTGCGTTCATCTCTGGCCTTTGCCCAACCATCTGCCCATCAAAGGGTCCCCTGGCCTGTGTTCACCTATGACCAGCTTTGTCCCACCCCTGCACTCTGAAACCTATCTGTCTCCTCCCCCTTGCAATCAGACTAAATAAGGAACTCAACCTGAATCGTCACCTAACATGTTGTCCAGTGATGCTGCCTCACTGTTGAGTTTAGTTAAGTTAAGTTTAGTTTAGTTACTCCAGCTGTTTGTGGATTTCTTCCACAGTTGTTTCAACATTTTGCTTATACATCTATATATATTGTCTCACTACCATTATCTGCACTGGGATGACTAAACGTTGCACGCCATACAAAATCTTTCATATGCGGTCAAGGAAATGTGTAGGTAGATGCAAAATGCTGGAGTAACATCAGCAACTCTGGAGAAAAGGAATGGGCGACCTTACGGGTCAAGACCCTTCTTCAAGGAAATGTGTAATTATTCTGATAATTGACATATCCATTTTGCATCGGAGATAATGGCACAGGAGTCGACGAGAAGCCTTTGAATTCTTTAACATTTGCAACAAGGATCTGGTCATAAGCCTCTACAGCATTGACTACTTGGCCACAGTTATATTTTTCAAAGGGTATGGCATGTAGAAATTCATTTAAAATCCAATGTGGGGGAAAATGCAGGAACACACTTTCCAGCTTAGTTAAAGAGCATTGGGACTATATTATAAAATGACCATGGATTTAAAAGTATATTACGTGTTTAATGATTCAATTAGAATTATTTGCAGAGGTAATTGAAATATTGGAAAAAGATTCACAATCTGAGCAAATTAACAGGCTAGCCTAAGGAATTTAATGATTTTGGGTAATCTAATGTATAATAATGGAATTGGTACTCAAAGCATGCTTGCAGCAGAAAGGTGCATTATTGATTATGGAGTAATTATGCAGTCAGCACAAGATAATGGTAAGCAAACCTAATCAAATATGGTGGATCTTCTCATTTAATATGGACAGAGGTGGGTGTGAGTAAGAATTTCCTTGCTCTATCTAGGACATATGACAATAAAACACTCTTGACTCTTGGGTGAGCCTTGATTCAAATGGCAGACCCACATAAGTCCAACCATTGACCAGTGCCCAAAATCAGCCCCCCCACACACACACACACAGACTCCCCCCCCCCCCTCCTCCCCGCCCATGAGCCCTAGCTGACCTTGCACCTATCTCTGTCCTCCCCTCACCCCCTCCCCACTACGTTCGAGCACAAAATCCAATAAACCAATAAACTCCAATAATATCAGTTTTAAACCATCCAATAAACAACATTTTATCAGGTAAAGGACCTCAAATGACAGGGTGGCACCAGCAATGGCTGCCTCACCAACAGTCTGTCTGTCCTTTCCTTCTTTGTGTTTAAATAGTATGTGTTAAATGTATGTTTTTAGTGCTCTTTAGCTTGTTTTATGTTGGGGGTGAGGGTGGGGGTGTGAGGTTAGGGGAAACTTTTTCTAAACTCTTACCTCGACAGAGATGCGATTTTTGTTTTCTGTATCGTATCTCCATCCGCACTGCGGCCTAACATCGAGGAGTTGGCGGCCTTTGCTGGAGACCGACTTTGCGAGCTCCACCGCAGGAGCCCACAGGACTTTAACATCACGGAGCTCGCGATCCCTTTGCCAGGGATCGATCTCGGAGCTCCAACCGTGGGTGCTTGCGGACTTACATCATGGAGCCCGCGGTCTCTGGTCAGAGACTGACATTGGGAACTCCAAGCCGCAGGAGTTTCGACCGCCCTGACACGGGAGTTTTAATCGTCCCGACGCTGGAGCTTCAACCGCCGGCTGCAGGAGCTTTGATCACCCCGACAGATGGTTCGACTGCCCCGACCCTGGGAGAAATAAAGAGGAAGAATATTGGACTTTTTGCCATCCATCACAGTGAGGAATGTGGGGAATCCACTGTGGTGGATGTTTATGTTAACTTTTAAGTATTTATGCGTCTTGTTGTTTTTTTTCTGTATGGCTGTATGGTAGTTCGCATATCACTGTGCCTTAATTGGTGCGTGACAATAAAAGACCTTTGTAACCTAGGAAGTCCCAGTCCTGCATGCTTATTTGGAGTGGATGCAAAAGAGGTGATTTTCATGAAAAACAAAATCAGGTTTTAGGGCTTGCAGGTGTAACCAGCAGTCACTTATGAAAAACCAGCAGCAAGATGCCATTACTTGTTGGCCATATTCAGAAAATCATAACTTAGAAACTGATGCCAAAAAAATCAAAGAAAGATAGTAAAATCATTTCTCAAAGCCATAGATCCACGTTTTGAGATTTTAACCGAAAGTTGGGAGACCTGAAGAGTCTTGCTCCAAAAGACAGATAATATCAACATAATCTAAATACTTAGATTTAGATATGATTATAGGATTATGTCACAAATATACAATTTGTGGTCTTAAACCAGACTGGAAAAGAAAATGATTGAATTTTAGATTAATTTAGTTTAGTTTAGTTTAGGGATTCAGCGTGGAAACAGGCCCTTCGGCCCACGCTGACCAATGATCACCTGCACACTAGTTCTATCCTACACACTGATTTGTGGAAACCAATTAATTTACAAACCTGCATTCTTTAGAACATGGCAGGAAACTGGAGCACCCACATGGGTCACAGGGCAAATGTACAAACACCTACAGACTGCACCCGTAGTCTGGATCAAACCCAGATCTCTTGCGCTGTAAGGCAGCAACCTTCCCACCCAATTCACAAAACAAAATAAGCAACACCGTGTCACTCAGCTCATTTAAACAAAGACAAGGTCAAAAATTGAATATATAATAAAATATATAAATATATGAATGATCATTTACTGCATTGATAAAGATACTCCCATTGAGTAAATATAGAAATATTTAATGTAAATTGTTAAGAGTTGAATAATTCACATTGTAGAATGAGGTTGATATCCAGGAATGTCACAAAATCACTTCTGCACACATGTACATTTATCACAATTTTTCAGTGGGGAAAATCCTTTGGAAATTAGATCAATTGTTGGCGACAGGCAGTGACAAAGTGAGATATAATGAGGGAAACGGTATTATAAGCTGACTGGCTAGCCTCTCAATGAGATAACATGACTCAGGATAAGAGGATTGTTTTGGTGCTGCCTTGTCTAGAACGAGGGCACCATCTGAGAGAGAGGAGGGCCATTGGTGTGCGAGGAAGGCCGTCGAGAGTGAGCATGCCTGACGGAGAACAAGGGGACCGTTGGAGAGTGAGGGGACTGTAAAGAGCGAGGTGGGCCACTGAGACTGAAGCAGGTACTCGATGAGGGATGCTGCTGAGAACGATGGGGAACGTGGTGGGAGGGGTGGCACCAAGAATCCGACGGGTGGGGTGGACAGGAGGATTCCCGCTGCCACGTGCAGCGGCAGGCATTAGATAGGACTATTCTGTGAATCTGTGTAACTTTTTTGGTGTCAAAAAGTGGCGACACTTGTGTACTGCCTAGGAGAGGTCTGCTGTATGATTTTGCTGCTTTGTATGTAAAGCAAAGCATTTCACTGTGCCTTGGTACATGGAACAATAATTGAATTGAATTATTTGGGGAAGCCAAGAATATCTGGACTAGCCACTGTCTGTTATAATCCTTTTATTCTCTCATTATTTCACAACATCAGTTAAATAATGCTGCCAGGATTTTGGCGTGGCAAAATGGCATTATCAGCATGATCTTTCAAATTCCCCAAATATGTCCAATATAATGAATGCACTGCAATCACACTGTTTATTCAATTGTTTATGCAAAAGCAATGGCTAGAGAAGGAAAAAAATACTGATATGCTTCATTGTTCAGAGATATTTGTTTCACAGATGGTCGACAAAAAATTGCTGAGGAGTAGATACATCATCTGCCATGACTGCTAACGATCAAACCAAGGGAAGCAACAAAATAAATTGGACATTTGCAGTAATGTGTTACCTTCTGAGTTAATCGCCTGTTCTTTCTTGAAATATTACTGAACACACATACATACTTGCTGTTAAAACAAATTAATCTCATGTAAGCACAAAAACCTGGAGTAAGCTGGACAGGCAGCATCTCTGGAGAGAAGGAATGGGTGATTTTTCAGGTCGAGACCCCTCTTCAGACTATATGTTTGCTAGTAACCTTCCCCACTTAGTGAAAGAGAGGAGGAATAGTTTGCGGAGGCAGGGCCATTGCAGCAAAATAAATGCAAATGCTAGAAATAGGAAATAAAAAATGCTGAAATATTCATTAGAGAATTGCCTTATGTGTAAAGTGAAACATAATTAATGTTTCAAAACGTTGTTAAAACTGCTGAGTGTTTCCAGCATTTTATTATATCGGTTTTATTTTGTGCCTTAACTTTAAAGGTTTTAAATATATTCAGTTCCTGGTTAGTTGTTGGAAGAAAACAAACATTAGCTGATTTTTGCACTAACATTTTGGAGGAAAATATACCCATATGGCCTTACGTTACAGTTGATTTTCAAGTTAGCCTGCAAGATAAAAACTTCCCACATCTCACATAATGTTCCAGGATTTATCTTCCGCTGTTATTTAGTGAAACTATGATTTTAAAACTCTGTCTTTTATTTTTCTGCTCTCGCCTTAGCTTGATTGCTTGGTGGCTCACGCCCTAATCACCTGTCTTACCTTCATTGGCACCTGATCTCTGTTAAGAAATATGGCTACTGACCTGGTTACAGCTATTCCTATTGGTTTCATTTCATATAATCATTGCTTCCACTCTGTGGCCTTATTACAGAGGTAGACAAAAATGCTGGAGAAACTCAGTGGGTGAGGCAGCATCTATGGAGCGAAGGAAATATGCAACGTTTGAGTCGAAACCCTTCCTCAGAAGGTCTGAAGAAGGGTTTCGACCAGAAACGTAGCCTATTTCCTTCATTTCATAGATGCTGCCTCACCCGCTGAGTTTCTCCAGCATTTTTGTCTACCTTCGATTTTCCAGCATCTGCTGTTCCTTCTTAAACAAACTTCTTATTATAGAGGCTGCCTTTGACCTTGACATACCGTGTTTCACTATCATTGCCAGAGTTCCCCTCTCTGACTGGACATATTCACTTGGTTTGTCACCTAACTTCCAGCCTCTATTCAGCTTATGATCAATTCTACAATTTCCCAAGAACTGATTATATATAAAACAAATAAACAAAAATATTCAAGCTTGAACAAACAGTGATTTTGATATCACTATGATGTTGATATTAAATAACTATATTTAAAAACATAGTTCCCCTTAATTAACAGTGGAAGATAACTCCAGGAACATGGCCTGAACGTGAGATGTGGGGAATTTTTATTTCATAGACTAAATTGAACCATAATTAACTAAATGTAACTGTAATGAAAGGCTGTGTTTATATATTTTCCTCTAAAATGTTAGTTTTAGTTTTAGTTTTAGAGATGCTGTGCAGAAACAGGTCCTTCGACCCACTGGGCCGACCATTAACACTACACCACACATACTAGGGAGAATTTACACTCATACCAAGTATACAAATGCAAGCCAATTAACCTACAAACCTGTACGACTTTGAAGTGTGGGAGGAAACCCACGCGGTAACGGGGAGAACGGCCAATCTCCATACAGACAGCACCCATAATCGGGATCGAACCTGAGTCTCCCACGTTGCAAGTGCTACAAGGTAGCAACTCTATCGCTGTGCCATCGTGCCGCTCTTAAAAGTTGATATTAAAACTCAGCTAAAGTTTAAGTTTTCCTCCAACACTTAACCATAAACGGAATATATTTCAAACTTTTGCTTTTGAGGGCACAAAATAAAACTGAAAAGGCTGGAAATACTCAGCATAATTGCACAGTCAGCATAATTGACCGTGTTGAAACATTAATTCTGTTTCACTCTACACAGGCGCCAATTCTCTGCAGAATATTTCAGCATTTTTGTAATTTCAGATTTCCAGCATCTGCACTTGTTTTAATACATTAGTTTCCAATTCACTCTTGAAGGTAATTGTGCTAAATTGAAGGATTGACTGTTGACATCCTGACTGGGAGAGGATGTGAGATGTAGCATTCTTTCCAGCAGCAGTGCAGTGGGATTATGGTGGACTACTTCGTGGGCTCTGAGGTTGGGAAAGTGGAGAACAGTGCAGTGTTACTGGAACACCCAACCATCCTTAGTTATACAGTGCAGGTTTGCTTTAATGTGTGGTTTAAACCTATCTTTACCCAATGATCTTAAAACATTCTGGTGCAAACAATCCAGTTTTCTCTTTGTAAAAGGGTCATTGTAAAGATTGGTTGGGTCCTGACAGGTTGGAGACTTGTATTTGATGACAGCTTAAAAATGCCCCCTATAATTATGGTAATTAATCCAGCTTCTCTTCATATTAAACATTGACGAGCTACTGCCAAACAAAAGCCTTTCACTGTACCTTGGGACACGTGACAATAAACTAAGCTCAACTAACTAAACAAATTGTTGTACTCCACTTTATTTTTTTTCTGAAAAAGCACATGCACACCAAGAAATTAAACCACTAACCTGCTTTAAGCTTCCTGCTGTACAGCACATAACAGTTACAGTGCATTAATGAATAATGCAGTTGTTTGTACTAAAATGTCATTTGGAAACAAAAATAACAAAAGCTAATGTTTTATTAAACACTTAATGCAGCTTTTATGTGTTAACACATCATAAAAGTTCAGATGGAGACCCTAGGAACAGCAGATGCTGGAATCTTGAGCAAATCACAATATAGTGGAGGATCCCAGAAGGTTCGGCAGTCTCGTGGTGGGGGGGGGAGCTTGGAAAGAGAGGTGGGGATAATACAAACCTTTGCAAGTGATTTGTAGATGCAGCTGAGGGAGGGGTGATTGACAGATGCTAGGGGTAAATAAAGAAGGAAAAGCAGACAGAGGGTGTCAGATTAGAGTAGAAGAGGAGGAGTGAAATGTAAGGTCAGAGGGAAGGATATAGGTGGAAGGTTACAGGGGAGAGTGGAATAAATGGAAAATTAAGCACTTGGGGATGGGAGATGAGCGTACAGTGGAAGGGAAAGGAGCAGGTTTGCTGTATGAGATGGGAAATACTGTGTGTAATCATTGCGCATTTCTCAGTTTTCTCATTGCTCCTGCATTTTCTCCCATTTCTCCCACACTTTACAGTCTGGGAGAAGTGCAGGAGAATTTAAAAGGACAGTAGAGGATTACTGGAGCCTGCAGCAAGAGGATTATTGAAACCTGCTAACGAGAGGCAGGACAAGAGCAGGAGTTTAAAAGTTGCAGCTGTGATGGCTGGCAAGTTGGCACAAATCTTCTCCTGCAGGATGTGGGAAGTCAGGAAAACAGCCGGTGTCTACACCTCTAGGAATTGTGTCCACGAGCAGCTCCTTAAATTCCAGATTAGGGAACTGGAGCTGCAGCAAGATGACCTCAGGACTATCTGGTTAAATCAGTCAATGAATGAAAGCAAATGGCATGTTGGCCTTCATAACAAGATGAATTGAGTATAGGAGCAAAGAGATCCTTCTGCAGTTGTACAGAGACCTCGTGAGACCACACCTGGAGTATTGTGTGCAGTTTTGGTCCCCTAATTTGAGGAAGGACATTCTTGCTATTGAGGGAGTGCAACGTAGGTTTCCAAGGTTAATTCCCGGGATGGCAGGACTGCCATATGCTGAGAGAATGGAGCGGCTGGGCTTGTGTACTTTGGAATTTACAAGGATGAGAGGGGATCTTATTGAAACATATAAGATTATTAAGGGTTTGGACACGCTTGAGGCAGGAAACATGTTTGCGATGTTGAGGGAATCTAGAACCAGGGGCCACAGTTTAAAAATAAGGGGTAAGCAATTGAGAATGGAGATGAGGAAATACTTTTTCACACAGAGAGTTGTGAGTCTGTGGAATTCTCTGCCTCAGAGGGCAGTGGAGGCTGGTTCTCTGAATGCTTTCAAGAGAGAGTAAGATAGAGCTCTTAAAGATAGCAGAGTCAAGGGATATGGGGAGAAGGCAGGAACGGGTTACTGATTGTGGATGATCAGCCATGATCACATTGAATGGCGGTGCTGGCTCAAAGGGCCGAATGGCCTACTCCTGCACCTATTGTCTATTGTCTTCTTGTACAGGACATATAGTGAGGTGGTCACACTGAAAGTCCAGGAAGAGGGAAGGTGGATGACCATGAGGAAGGGAAATAAACATGGAGTGCAGATGACCTCTGTGGCCACCCCCCTTTCCAAACGGATACACCCTTTCTGGTGTTGTCAGAAGAGATGACACATCAAGGTTGAGCAGCAATACCAGGCAGGGCTGTGACACCGAGTCTGGCTCTGAGGCTCAGCAGGGAAGAGTGATGTAGGCAGAGCCATAGCGGTTGCCAACTCTTTAGTTAGCGGTACAGGCAGGAAATACTGTGGCAGCAGTTAAGTCTCCAAGATGGTGTGTTGCCTCCCTGGTGCCAGGGTTCAGGATGTCTCAGAGAAGCTGCATGACTTTCTTAAAGGGGAGGGAGAGCAGCCAGAAGTCGTTGTGCTTGTTGGCATAAGTGACATCGGTAAGAAAAGGAAGGAGGTTCTGTAAAACAAATATAGGGATTTGTGCAAAAGGCTAAAACAGGACTTTCAGAATAGTGATCTCTGAATTGATCACTTCCAGTGCCACATGAGAGTAGGAACATAATGGTAGGGCATATGAATGTGTGGCTGAGGAGTTGGTGCAGAGGCCAGGGATTCAGATTTCTGGACCCCTGTGTCTCTTCTGGGCAGAGGTGACCTGTACAAGAGAGTGGGTTGATGCTGAACTGGAGGGAATCAATATCCTGGCAGGCACATTCGCTTGTGCTGCACATACGGGCTTAAACTAGATTGGCAAGGGGAGGATCCAATATGGGAGCGAGGAAGCTGAGAGACTGAAGGCCAGGCATGGATGATGTTGAAAGAAAGTTCAGTGGATAAAATAGGCAGAAAAATGGCAAGGAGCGAGGAAGGACTGTTGTTTTGAATAGCACTTATTTAAATGCAAAGGCCTGACAGGTAAGGCAGATGAATTCAGGGTGTGGATAGGTGTGCGTGTTCCTGTTGGAGTGAAGGACAAGCCAAGTCGTCGTAAAGAAGCTTGGATGATGAGAGAAATTGAGGCGCTAGTCAAGAATAAGAAGGAGGCAGGGGGCAGGTTTAGGCAGCTGAAATCAAACCCCTTGGAGGAGTTTCGGGAATGGAGGAGCATGCTAAAGAAAGAAATCAGTGGAACAAAAAGTGGGCAGTAACTCTGGCAGATAATATTAAGGACAATCCCAAGAAATGTTATAAATACAATAAGGGGAAAAGGGTAACCAGAAGAAAAATAGGACCCCTCAGAAATCTGTGTGGAACCACAGGGGGTTAGCAAGGTCCTCAATGAGTATTTCTCCTCTGTTTTTATTGTGGGGAAAGACATGAGGACTGGATAATTCAGGGCAGTCCATGGAAGTGTCTTGAGGGCAGTCAGTATCATAGTCAAGGAGGTGCTGAACATCATAACGTGTATGTAGGTAGACAAATCTCCAGGGCCTGACCAGATATATCCGAGGACACTGTGGGGAAGAAATTGCAGGTGCCCCTGGCTGACATTTATGAGTCATCATTATATACAGGTGAGATGCCAGAAGAATATAGGTGGCAAACGTTGTGTCTCTATTTCAGAAGGGCTGCAAGGAAAAGCCTGGGAACTATAGGCCAGTGAGTCTAACATCTGTGGTCAGAAAGTTACTAGATAGTATTCTGAAAGATAAGATGTATATGGATTTATATTCCCAAGGGCTGATTAGGGATAATCAGTATGGTTTTGTATGTGGGAGGTCGTGTCTCATGAATCTAATTGAATTTTTTGAAGATGGAACCAAAAATGTTGATGAGAGCTGAGCTGTAGACATTCTATATATGGATTTCAGCAAGGCATCCGTAGGGGGTTCCGCATGGTAGGCTGTTTTCGAAGGTTAGATTGCATGGGATCCAAGGAGAGCTAGCTGACTCCATAGAAAATTGGCTTCATGGAAGGAAGGTGATGGTGGAAGGTTGTTTAACGGACTGGAAGCCTGTGACTAGTGCTGTGCCTCGGGATTCAGTGCTGGGCCCATTGCTGTTGTCATCCATATCAATGATTTGGATGAGAACGTATAAGGCTTAATTAGTAATTTTGCAGGTGACACTAAAGTGGGTGGTATTGTAGATATCGAAGATGCTTCTCAAAAATCACACCAGGATCTTGATTGGTTGGGCAAGTAGGTTGAGGATTGGTTAATTGAGTTTAATACAGATGAGTGTGATGTGTTGCATTTTGGGAAGTCTAAGAGGGCAGGATCTATAGCAGGGCTTTGGGCAATATTGTATAGCAAAGGGTTCTCGGAGTGCAAGTACATCATTTGTTGAAAATGGTGTCACAGGTAGATAGGGTGGTCAAGAGGGCTTTTGACACATAGGCCTTCATCAATCAGAATACTGAGTATAGAAGTTGGGCGGTCATGTTACAATTGTACAAGACCTTGAAGAGGCCACATTTGGAGTATCGTGCTCAGTTTTGGTCACCCTGTTATAGGAAAGATGTTAACCTAGAGAGGGTGCAGAGAAGATTTACAAGTCTGTTGCCTGGACTAGAGGGTCTGAGCTATAGGGAGAGGTTGAGTAGGCTGGGACTATTCCTTGGAGCGCAAGGATGAGGGGTGATCTTACAGATGTGTATAAGATCATGTGAGGAAAAGACAAGGTAAATGCAGTGTCTTTTACCTAGAGTATGGGAATCAAAAACCATAGGTTTAAGGTGAGAAGGCAAGTTTTAATAGGAACCTGTGGGGCAACTTTTTTATGCAAAGAGTGGTAGGTGTATAGAATGAGCTGCTAGTGGAGGTAGTTGAGGTAGGTACTATCACAACATTTAAAAAACATTTGGACAAGTACATGGATAGGATAGGTTTAGGACATGGACCAAAGGCAGGTGGGACTAGTGTATTTGGGGTATGTAGAATGTCGTGAGCAATTAGGGCCAAAGTGCCTGTTTTCATGCTGTATGACTATGACTATCTGGATGTCAGAGAGTGGGGGGTTGGGGCACCGAAAAAGAGAGGGGATAGGGGATATTACTTGAAATTGGAGAATTCCCTGTTCATATCATTGTGTTGTAGGCTGGATGAGGTGCTATATCCCAAGTTTGCATATGGTCTCAGTCTGGCAATGGAGGAGACCAAGGACATAACGGTTGGAATGGGAAGGGGAGTGAAAATGATTAGCAACGGAGAGATTCAGCGGTCCAGCCAGCCTGCAAATGTTCATCAACATGGTTTCCTAATGTATGTTTGGTCTAGAAGATAGATACAAAATACTGGAGTAACTCAGTGGGGCAGGCAACATCACTGGAGAGAAGGAATGGGTGACGTTTCTGGTCGAGACCCTTCTGCAGGCTGAAGTCAGGGGAGTGGGTGGTACAGAGATAAAATGTAGAACGAGACAGTAAGATTGGTGGGAGAACTGGGAAGGGGAGGGGATGGAGAGAGGGAAAGCAAGGGTTACTTGAAGTTAGATTGCTATCTAAATGGCGTCAAGTTGGGGAAAAAGGGAAGTACAACGGGATCTGGGGGTCCTTGTTCATCAGTCTATGAAAGTAAGCGTGCAGGTACAGCAGGCAGTGAATAAAGTGAATGACATATATAGGAGCAAATAGGTCCTTCTGCAGTTGTACGGGGCCCTATTGAGACCACACCTGGAGTATTGTGTGCAGTTTTGGTCCGCTAATTTGAGGAAGGACATTTTTACTATTGAAGGAGTGCAGCATTGGTTTACAAGGTTAATTCCCGGGATGGCAGGACTGTCATATGTTGAGAGAATGGATCGGCTGGGCTTGTACACTCTAGAGTTTAGGATGAGAAGGGATCTTATTGAAACATACAAGATTGTTGAGGGTTTGGACACGCTGGAAACATGTTCCCGATGTTTGGGGAGTCCAGAAACAGGGGCCACAGTTTAAGAATTAGGGGTAAGCCATTTAGAACGGAGATGAGGAAACACTGTTTCTCACAGAGAGTTGTGAGTCTGTGGAATTCTCTGCCTCAGAGGGTGGTGGAGGCTGGTTCTCTGGGTATTTTCAAGAAAGAGCTAGATAGGGCTCTTAAAGATAGGGGAGTCAGGGATGTTGGGATTAAATTGTA
Organism: Okamejei kenojei; assembly: GCA_035221665.1. Classification (NCBI taxonomy): domain Eukaryota; kingdom Metazoa; phylum Chordata; class Chondrichthyes; order Rajiformes; family Rajidae; genus Okamejei; species Okamejei kenojei. Next base: position 73,978,903 of record CM069131.1, read on the forward strand.
CAAAGCATTGGGAGGCCAAATCTGGAGTATGGTGTACAATTTTGGTCGCCAAACTATAGGAAAGATGTCAACAAAATAGAGAGAGTACAGAGGAGATTTATTAGAATGTTGCCTGGGTTTCAGCATCTAAGTTACTTCTTTGGAGCGCAGAAGGTTAAGGGGGGACTTGACAGAGGTCTTTAAAATTATGAGAGGGATGGACAGTTGACATGGAATCAGCTTTTTCCATTGAGAGTAGGGAAGATTCAAACAAGAGATGAGAATTAAGGGACAAAAGTTTAGGGGTAATATGATGGGGAACTTCTTTACTCGGAGAGTGGTAACTGTGTGGAATGAGCTTCCAGTGGAAGTGGTGGAGGCAGGTTCGATTTTATCCTTTAAAAATAAATTGTATAGGTATATGGACGGGAAGGGAATGGAGGGTTATGGTCCGAGTGCAGGTAGATGGGACTAGGTGAGAGAGTAAGTGTTGCTGTAATTGTTGGATATATCTATATATATATATATATGCTGTGCTGGCTCGAAGGCCAAATGGCCTACTCCTGCACCTATTGTCTATTGTCTATTAATCCCCCATTCTGAATTTTTTTTTCCTCCCCATTTCCTGGTCTTTTCCACCCTCCATCCCTCCCTTCATACTATGTCCCACTCCCCGACTTTCTTTTTTAAACAGTTTCCACCAATTACACCATTTTGTCTTCTCCACTTATCAATAGCGTTGGTTATTGCCCCTACCTTCCTCTTTCCCACATGACCCATCTCTCAATCAACCCCTTCACTCCTGGATCCACTTAACACTTGCCACGTCTTGCCCCAACCCCTTCCCCTCACCTCTTTCTACCAGGTATCTCTCCACTACTCCATCAGTTTGAAGAAGACCCCCAACCTGAAAAGTCACCTATCCATTTCCCTCCACGGATGCTGCCTAACCCACTGATTTACTCCAGCACATTTCTTTTGTTTCAAGGGTCTCAACCTGAAAAGTCACCTATCCATTTTTCTCCACAGATGCTGCCTGACACATTGATTTCCCCAGTAGTTTGTTTTTTGGTTATAATCCAATTCTTCTCTGGAATAGACTTCCAGGCGCACACCACAGAGACACTTGAGAATGCAAATGCACTAATGCCCATTTTGACTGACTTGCATGTGAATCAATGAATCAAATTACCAAAGGATGGAATAATTGTGTCAGCAATTTTAAAAGAGACTTGAATAAGTTAGAGAATCTGAACACTTCAGGGCACTGGGATACAGATGTCAATAACATGTTTATCTGATTATCTCCCTTATTCATGCTCTAGGTTATGGAAATAAGCAATAGTTCAAAACAAAAAGGACTTTAATGCTAAAACAATTTACAGAGGCAGCGAGCATTCTTGCATTTGGCTTCTTTCCAACAGCTTCCTCCAGGAACATCTGTTCTCAATAACTGTTGCAACACTGGAAGCAGTTATGGCCCTGTCCCACTGTACGAGCTCATTCAAAAGCTCTCCCGAGTTAAAAACAAAAATCAAACTCGTGGAAGTACATAGAATGTACTTAGTGGGTACGTCGGAGCTCGGGACATCTCTTAGCAGCTCGTAACGCTAACAGCAGGTACTCGGGAAACGTGGTAAGCTCGTGAAGACTCGTGAAGATTTTTCAACATGTTGAAAATTGGCCACGAGAGCCCCGAGTACCTACGAGCGGCCATTACCGTAAATCTCCGAGTTCGAATCAGGGCAAAAGCGTGAGAAATCTTGCATTAACTCGTACAGTGGGACAAGGCCATTAGTCGCAACAAACAATCCTTGAAGAGTTGACAGTGTTGAAGGAATGATTATTGTTCCTGGATCAGTATTATATATATGATACGTGTGTTACATTCCCTTTGTAATATTGAAAGACAAAAGGAGAACATGATATCCTAAGTAGTTGTCCAGTCTCTTTGTGTTTTACTTTGACACTAATGGGCCTGTCCTACTTAGTTGATCTTTTTGGCGACTGCCGGCGACTGTCATAGTCAAAACCGGCGACTGGACCCCCCTACAACTATGTCTACAACAACCTACCTCCTAGTCGACGGCAAGCAACAGCAAGCTACTGACAATCGGCGACCCATTAGGAGGTCCACCTATGACCACACCTACAACAACCTACATCCACCTGCGAAAAGCTACGAAAATGTAAGACAATTCAGTCGCCGGTACCTGTCCCTGGTGGACGTTGGTTGACGTAGGTAGTCGCCAATGGAATTCACCAAAGTCAGCACCAGCGACAACATACATTATCCTGGCAACAACCTACGTCATCCTCATGACAGCAACTACATCAGGCTATGATCATTGGCGTCAAGCACACTGGCGGGCGACCAGCGGCGACCAGTAAAAAGTTACGACTCTTTGGGCGACTGAGGAGACCATATAGACGACACCCCGGCGACCATGTGGCGACAGCCTAGTCACCTGTAGTCGCCAAAAAAATCGCCTAAGTGAGACAGGGGCATTAGTCCTTAATATCTTTGGGTGTATGTACTGCCTTTTACCTTGTGCTCTATTGCTCTGCAAACGTGCTTTCTTCTGTGTTTATCTGTGCTGGAGTAACTCTGCAGATCAGGCAGCATCTCTGGAGAACATAGATTCCCTAAATAATCTTATGTTTTATGACTGAATCTACAAAAATGTAAAATTGCTATTATCTATTAATAATATAAGCTGCATTAAAAAGGATCCTTCCTGACTCTAGTTGTGAATGAATTGCTAATAGTCAATGGTTTCAAGGCCAATTGCAATGTGCTTGTAATCCACTGAAGCAAATCTGTCAAGTTCCAAGTGGAGGGCTTTATGGTATTAATGCTGACTGATAGTTTGGCATGTCGCCTCCACCTCTCAACAACTTCTATAGATGCACCATAGAAAGCATTTTATCAGGAGGCATCACAGCTTGGTTTGGGAACAGCTCCATTCAAGAGCGCAAGAAATTGCAGCAAATTGTGGATGAAGCACAGACCATCACACAAACCAACCTCCCGTCTATATACCTTACGCTTTCTTGGCAAGGCCAGCAGCACAATCAAGGACGAGTTGCACCCTGGCCACTCCCTCTTCTCCCCTCTCCCATCAGGCAAAAGGTATAGAAGTGTGAAAACGCACACCACCAGATTCAGGGACAGTTTCTTCTCAGCTGTTATCAGGCAACTGAATAATCCTACCACAACCTGAGAGCAGTGCTGAACTACTATCTACCTCTTTGATGACCCTCTGACTGTCCTTGATCGGAATTTAGTGCAAGTGCTGGTTTTAACTTGCACTAAAAGTTATTCCCTTATGTATCTATACACTGTAAATGCATTGATTGTAATCATGTATTGTCTTTCTGCTGACTGGTTAGCAGGCAATAAAATCTTTTCACTGAACCTTACACGTGACAATAAACTAAACTGAACTGATATGCCCAGTATCTCAAACTACCAATGTCACTGTACGCAAAGCTTCAAGTCAGCAAGTTTGATCTTTAACAAAGTGATGGTGCTGGGAATATAGTAAACCTCATAGAGTTGGTGGGAGGAAGGAAATAATATTGTGTGTGTATTGGAGAACCTGGAGGTTGGGATGAGGAAAAGCACAGGGAGAATGCAAGTAGGGGACCCCATGGCAGGGATATGAAATGTGAGACCTTGAGGCCAGGTTCAGCTCCTGCCACGTTGAGCAGATAGTTTTCACATCAATTATTTATCTGATTTTGGTAATAGTTCTGATCTACAGATTGCTTTGGTGTTGCAGTGGGACCTCGTCAGATACAGGGCCCTGGTCCTAGCAGCATTAGTTTATCCTTGGCTAATGTTAAGTTGCCGTCAGACGCGTTTGTGCTGTTTTGTGACTTTGAAGGCCACATGCCAATGAAAATCCCCAAAGTAAGTCACATTGTATGGACACTGAAACAGCTCAGATAGAAAGTAATTGTCTTGTGTAGGAAAGATCTGCAGATGCTGGTTTAAATCGAAAGTAGACGCAAAATGCAGGAGTAACTCAGCAGGACGGAGAGAAGGAAGGCAGCATCTCCGGAGTACCTCATTCTTGAAGAAACAGAGAACTGCAGAAGCTGGTTTATATCAAAGATAGACGCACAGTGCTGGAATAACTCAATGGGCCAGGCAGCACCTCTGGAGAAAAAAGGATGGATGATGGATTTTGGATCTGGATGTTTCTTAAGACTGAAAGTAGGGGGTAAGGGGTGGAGGTGAAGAGCTTTCTTGAGTTGTCAACCAGAAATTGTGAAATATTATACGTTGAATTAATTCAAATCATCTGTTAATGTTTGAGGGACGACCTGAAAAGTAACTTCAGACTTTCCCCTAATTTTGTTTTGAAGGATCAGAATTTTGGAACTTTTCATAAGTAGTCTCTTATGTAGTTTCTTAATAGCAAAGAAAAATAAGATCTCATGCTTAATGACTACCATCCCGTGGCCTTGACATCCACCATCATGAAGTGCATCAAGATACTAGTTATGACACACATTATCTCCAGCCTCCCAAAACCTTGATCCACTGCAGTTCCCCTACCGCCACAACAGGTCCATGGCTGATGCCACTCATCCCTAAAACACCTGGATACAAAGGACACCTACAGCGGACTTCTATTCATAGATTACATCTCTGCTTTCAATGCCATTATCCCAATCAAATCTCCAAACTGGAAAAACTTGGAATCAGCACTCTTCTCTGCAACTGGATCCTTGTCTTCCTGACCAACAGACCACAATTAGTGAGGATAGGTGACAAATCCTGTACAATAATCCTCAACACTGGTGCCCCACAAGGGTGCATTTTCAGCCTCCTTCTACACCCCTGATAATACACAAATATTCAGACAAATGCTAATCCAACAAGTTTGTAGAAGACAGCACCATTGTTGGCAAGATTTCAAATAATGACAAGACTGACTACAGAAAAGAGATTGAGAACCTTGTAACCTGATGCCGAGACAACAACGCATCGCCCGCCGACCCCGACTCCACTGCCCGCGGACTCCTACCTTCAGGTCCGCCGACCCACGACACTCCACCGCCCTCCAGCAGCCCGCAGCCGTCGCCTCGCTTGCAGTGCACTGCACTGGACTCTGCAGTGGGCCTGAAGCCTCCACGTTGCTAACTCCTCCCACCACTCTGTTTTTAACAGCACTGGGTCCTAGTGCCCGTCTCCCCAGCCCCGGTAACCTTAGTGGCTATTCCACTGGGTCTTCCCCATCCCCCCCCCCCCACCCTGCTCTTCCCCACCCATACCAAAGCCCCCATACCCCCCCACCCCCTGACCACCCTCCACCCCCCCACCACACAACGCTCCATCCTCAGTGCACTCACCTGCCTTCCTCCGGCCACACCCCCCATCCTTGTCGCGTGTTCACCATACCCCGGACCACCCCCTCTCCGACACTGAAAGGTCGGTCCTCAGCAGAGGACTTACCTTTATCCCCCTCCGTCCCCACCTCAATGAGTTCCACGCCCACCATGACTTGGAGCTCTTCTACCGTCGCCTTCGCCTCACAGCGTTCTTCCACGGGAAGAAGTCCTCGCACCCCACTGATGATCCCTTTTCCTGTCTCCAACGTACCCCCTCCACTTGGACCCCCCCTCGTAGCCTTCCGGCTCTAGAACTATTTATTCAGAACTGCCGTCGGGACATCAACTGCCTCGACTTCTCCACTCCCCTGTCTCACTCCAATCTCTCCACCCCCGAACGTACTGCCATCGACTCACCATCGACTCCGTAACAACCCAGACTGGGTTATCAAACCCGCCGACAAGGGAGGTGCCGTGGTAGTCTGGCACGTTGATCTCTACAAAGCGGAGGCCGCGCGCCAACTCTCGAACACCTCCTCCTACTTACCCCTGGATCATGACCCTACTGACGAACACCAGGCCACCATCTCGAGCACCATAACCGACTTCATCAGCTCCGGCTCCCTACCCCACCCCCGATCCTCCAACCTCATCGTTTCCCAGCCCCGCATGGCCCGATTTTTACCTTCTTCCCAAAATCCACAAACCTGACTGCCCTGGCAGACCCATTGTCTCTGCCTGTTCGTGCCCCACCGAACACATTTCCACATACCTTGACGCCATCCTATCCCCCTTTGTAAAATCCCTCTGCACCTATGTTCAAGACACCTCAGACACTCTCCATCGGCTCCGCGCATTCCATTCTCCAGGCCCCCATCCTCTCATCTTCACCATGGACGTCCAGTCACTCTACACCTCCATCCCCCACCAGGACGGTCTCAAAGCCCTCTGGTTCTTCCTCGACCAGAGGAGCAACCCATACCCATCCACTGACACACTCCTCCGCCTAGCGGAGTTGGTCCTTACCCTCAATAACTTCTCTTTTGACTCCTCCCATTTCCTTCAAACATAAGGAGTAGCTATGGGCACACGCATGGGCCCCAGCTACGCTTGCCTCTTTGTCGGGTACGTCGAACAATCCTTGTTCTCGGCGTACCAGGGGCCCATCCCAGACCTCTACCTCCGTTACATCGATGACTGCTTTGGTGTCACCTCCTGCTCCCACACACAACTGACTGACTTAATCCATTTCACCACCAACTTCCATCCGGCACTCAAATACACTTGGACCATTTCCGACATTTCCCTACCATTCCTTGACCTCACCATCTCTATTGCAGGTGATACACACTCCTGACCGACATCAAACCAACTGACTCCCACAGCTACCTGGACTACTCTTCCTCCCACCCTGCTTCCTGTTAGGACTCCATCCCCTATTCCCAATTCCTCCGTCTGCGCCGCATCTGCTCCCAGGATGAGGTGTTCCACACCAGGTCATCACAAATGTCCTCATTCTTCAGAGAATGGGGATTTCCCCTCCCCCACTATAGATGAGGCTCGCACCAGAGTCTCCTCCATACCCCACAACACTGCCCTTTCTCCCCATTCCCCCACTCACAACAAGGGCAGAGTCCCCCTGGTTCTCACCTTTCACCCCACCAGCCGGCAAATACAACACATAGTCCTCCGTCAGTTTCGCCACCTCCAACGTGACCCCTCCACTCGCCACATCTTCCCATCTCCCCCCCTGTCTGCCTTCCGCAAAGACCGCTCCCTCTGCAACTCCCTTGTCAATTCTTCCCTTCCCTCCCGCTATACCCCTTCCCCCGGGCACTTTCCCTTGCAACCGCAAGAAATGCTACACTTGTCCCTTCATCTCCCCCCTCCACTCCTTTCAGGGACCCAAGCAGTCCTTCCAGGTCCGACAGAGGTTCAACTGCACCTCCTCCAACCTCATCTACTGCATCCGCTGCTCCAGATGCCAGATGATCTATATCGGTGAGACCAAGCGGAGGCTTGCCGATCGTTTCGCCGAACACCTCCGCTCAGTCCACATAACCAACCCGACCTCCCGGTGGTTCAGCACTTCAACTCCCCTCTCCCATTCCGTATCCGACCTCTCGGTCCTGGGCCTCTTCCACGGCCAGAGTGAGCAACACCACAAGTTGGAGGAACAGCACCTCATATTCCGCTTGGGGAGTCTGCATCCTCTGGGCTTGAACATCGAATTTTCTCAATTCTGTTAACCCTTGCTATCTCCTCCCCTTCCCACCTCTCCCTCAGCCCTTGGGCCCTGGCATTCCCTCTCTCTCTATCTCTCTCCCCCACCCTAGTCGCACTAGCTTCTCATTTTCACACTACAAACAGCTTACAATGGCTTGTTCCCTTTATCATCAGTACTTTTTTGCATATCTTTAATTCATTGTTCTTTATCTCTCCACATCACCATCTATATCGCTCGTTTCCCTGATCCCTGACCAGTCTGAAGAAGGGTCTCGACCCGAAACGTCGCCTATCTCCTTCGCTCCTTAGATGCTGCTGCACCCGCTGAGTTTCTCCAGCCTTTTGTGTAACCTCTCTCTCAATGTCAGCAGGACAAAGAAGATTGTGATTGACTTTCGACACATTGATGATGCCAAAGTAGAGATGGTCGAAAGCTTCTGATGGTGCCAAAGTTGAAAGCTTCAAGTTCCTTCGACTAAATATCACCAGCATTTTGTCCATAACTAAGCTACCTGTATTTCCAAGGAAGTACACCAACACCTCTACTTTCTTAGAAGACTTAGGAACTTTGGCATGTCCACAACAACCCTCATTAACTTCTGTTGATGCGCCGTAGAAAACATTTTATTAGAATCCATCACAGCATGGTTTGGAAACAGCTCCATACAAGACCGCAAGAAATTGCAGAGGATTGTAGATGTAGTGGGCAGCTTGATTGTATTCATGTACAATCTTCTCATTGACTGTTATGAGGCAACTGAATGGTCATCTCATCAGCTAGACAATCTCATCAGTGGTCCTGACCTCCCATCTACCTCTTTGGAGACGTTTGAAGTATCTTTAATTGAACTTTATCGGACTTATCTTGCACTAAATGTTGTACCTTTTGTCCTTTATCTGTGCACTGAGGACAGCTTGATTGTAATTATGTGTAGTCTTATTTTGATTGGATAGCACACAATCAAAGACTTTTCACTGTACCTCAGTACACATGACAATAATAAACTAAACTAAACATCCTTCCCCTAGCAGATGACGAATATGACAACTACTCTCTTTAGGTAAAAGTCTCTAAATCTAGCACAATGGAAAATCCACATTTCTGTAAAGTCTCCATAAGAGGATCTTCACAATTAAGCAGAAATATTAACTTTTCTTCATCAGACCCTCCCCTCCCCCCAGGAATTAGAGAGGCACAGGACAAATAAAAACCGATTTTGTACAAATCCCGTTCACTGAACGCTCTCTCTTTGTGCCTTTGTTCTATCATAGCATGGGTTTAAATTTAACATACACAGGCACTTTTTACAATGTGTCTGGGCAGCACACACCCATCACAGATTGAACATGTGATACTTACCACATTGAATGCTTTGGCACATATTTTAGGCCTGTAAAGTAGGCACAACATGTGAGCTTTACTTTGGAGAGCAGGAGGATGAGGGGTGATCATATAGAGCTGTACATAATCATAAGAGGAATAGATTGGGTAAACACACAGAGTCTCTTGCCCAGAGTAGGGGAATCAAGAATGAGAGGACATAGGTTTAAGGTGAGAGGGAAAAGGTAAACAGGGAAATAGGAACCTGAGAGGTAACAATTTTACACAAAGGGTGGTGGGTGTATGGAATGAGCTGCCGGAGGAGGTAGTTGGGGCAGGGACTATTGCAACGTTTAAGGAACAGTTGGACAGGTACATGGATATGACAGGTTTAAAGAAATATGGGCCAAACACAGGCAGATGGGACTGATGTAGATGGGGCATGTTGGTCGGCAAGTTGGGCCGAAGGGCCTGTTTCTGCGCAGCATGACTCTATGATTCTATGACACCAATTAAATCGCATCATTTCTGCCTGCCTAATAAAGAATATCAGAAGGAACAGGAGTAATGCAATGATGTGCTTTAATGTTTCACTTTGTTGCTGTGAAGATTTGTATCTCACAAGATAGCATATCCTGCTGCACTGTCAAATCAGTAGGCATTTTAATTGGTGCTGCAGAGCTCAGGAGATCAAACTGTAATAAAGGAGCAGGTGGCAATCGATAGGAATGCCAGAACTTCTGAAAATGTGTTTTCTGCACAGAAGTGCATTCAATTAAACAACCCTGCTAGGGATAAAATATAGGACAATAAAAAAAATTATAAGGAAGATGAGTAGTCTGCAATCTGTTTAACCCAAAAGCTTGCATACTGGGGATGCATGATGGGAAAAATGGCCAACATTGGGAACTTTGTGATTTTAATGAGGCAATAAATAGATTTATAATGGTGCTTAGGTTCCACAGCATAGCTTGTTTCGTTAAAATAAACATTTGGGGGTTGTAAACTAAGCTGTAGGCAATAAAACTGACCAGGGAATAGTGACTTTTATTTCACCCATTTGTTCTACAAATGGGAGAATTGTTATCTAAATAACAGGGAACATAAGATTAAAGATAACTCTGGAGAAAGGCAAAGATGAAAGGCGACAGAGAAAGAGCAATGATTAATCATTTCAAATATATAAAATCTGCATGTAACCAATGCATCATGAGAATGTAAAAATGCTGATGTTGTGAATCTTTGAAACACTTTGGCTTCTCTCAGAGTGTTTTACAGTGCGTACTGTTAAGGCCTTGAATAAACCGACTTGTTTGAGAAACTCACCAGTGTTCTACGAGATGTTTTATTTTGTGTCTGTTCCTATCTGAGCTGCCCCCACCCCCGCGAAGCCAGATTTGGGGTACAGATGAAGCATAAAATGCCCTCCTACAGGAAACAGTCAGGTCTTGAGGCCGTTCATGAGTGTGGTTTTCTCCCACATTCCAAAGGCATACAGGCTTGTAAGTTAATTGGCTTATTAAATTTTAAATAGTTCCTAGTGTGTATAGGATAGTATTAGTGTGTGGGAATCCTTGGTCAGAGTGGATTCAGTGGGCCGAAGGACCTGTTTCTGAGCTGTATCTCTAAACTAAACTAAACTAATCCCTGGAGTAAAAGAATGGGTGATGTTTCAGGTCAGGACCTTCTCGAAACGTCACCCATCCTTTTCCTCCAGAGATGCTGCCTGACCCACAGAACTACGCCAGCACTTTGGGTCTACATACAGTAGATACATAGAAAATAGGTGCAGGAGTAGGCCATTCGGCCCTTCGAGCCAGCACCGCCATTCTATGTGATCATGGCTGATCATCCACAATCTGTATCACGTTCCTGCCTTCGCACCATATGCCTTGATTCCATGAGCCCTATCTAACTCTCTTTTGAATGCATCCATTGAATTGGCCTTCACTGCCTTCTGAGGTGGAAAATTCCACAAATTCACAGCTCTCTAGGTGAAAAGGTTTTTCCTCATCTCAGTTCTAAATGGTCTATCCCTTATTCTTAAACTGTGGCCCCTTGTTCTGGACTACCCCAACATCGGCAATATGTTTCCTGCATCTAGCTTGTCCAATCCCTTAATAATTTTATATGTTTCTATAAGATCCCTATCATCCTTCTAAATTGCAGTGAATACAAGCCCAGTCGTTCCATTTTTTCATCATATGACAGTCCCGCCATCCTGCGAATTAACTTTGTGAACCTACTCCTTCAATAGCAAGAATGTCTTTCCTCAAATTAGGAGACCAGGTGTGGTCTCACCGGGGCCCTGTACAACTGCAGAAGGACCTCTTTGCTCCTATACTCAAATCCTCTTGTTTATTTAGAGTCTTGTTTATTTAGGGTGGGAACAAAGGTGTATGGTATGCTCACCTTCATTGGTCAAATCATTGAGTATAAGAGTCAGGAAATCAAAGGTTCATAAGACTTTGGTTAGACAAGTATTGCGTGCAGTTCTAGCGGCCACATTGCAGGATGGATGTGGAGGCATTGGACAGAGTGCAAACAAGGTTTACCAGAACACTGCCTGGATTAGGGAGTATTAGTTACAAAAAAAAATTGGAAAAAATTGGATTATTTTGTTATAACGCACGAGGTTGAGGGGAAAGCTGATAGAAAGACATAAAATTATGAAAGGCATAGTTAGGGTAGACAGCCAAAACCTTTTCCCCAGGGCGGAAATGTCAAAGGCAAGAGGGCATAGCTTTAACTTGGGAGGGGAAAAGTTTAAAAGAGATATGCAGGGCAAGTTTTTGACCACAGAGGGTGGTCAGTGCCTGGAACATGCTGACAGGAGTGGTGGTGGATAGAGGCATTTACAATATTTTTGATGGATGTGCAGGGAATTTAGGGATTATGAATGATGAGCCGGCAGATAAGATTAGTGTATCTTGGCATTATGTTCAGCACAGACATTGTGAGCCGAAGGGTCTGTTCCCATGCTGTACTTTTCTTTGTTCCACCATACAGCTGGTCACTGGGGATTTCCAAATCACTCTCTAAAACTGGACTGCTATGATCTTCCTGTACTCACACTGAGGAACCTGCTGTTGACTCCATGACTCCATGACAGTCTAATTCTGGTGAGCTCATTCATTCTAAACAGGGATGAAAGGCTGCCAGGGAATTGGGTAAATAGAAATCAATATATATTTTATTCAATTGGGTTTTTATAATATGTATTTTACTGTGTAAAATATTTCACAGTATTTTTAAATATCATTTTGAATGTTTTAACCAGCTCTCAAAGTATTTCTGTAGGGTTGTCCATCAGAGTGATCTACACTGCCCAGACCTAACCAATCAGCCCAGACCTGCCTCAAAAACATAGGACATAGCACATAGAACAGTACAGCACAAGAACTGGCCCTTTGGCTGAAAATATATGTGCCAAACAGGATGCCAAGACCAATTCTTATCTGCCCGCACATAATCCATATCCCTCCATATTCTGCATATCTATTTGCCTATTCAAAAGTTTCTTAAATACCACCATCGTATCTGCTTCAAACACTACCCCTACAGACACTCACCACCCTCTGTAAAATAAAAGTGCCCCTTATATCTCCTTTAAACTTTGCCCCCTTAAAGCTATGCTCTCTGGTGCTTGAATTTTCCATCTTCGGGAAAAGGTTCTGACTGCTTAAGCCATCAAATTCCTCAAATCTTTTTGTTTTATTGATTTCACAAGAAGCAAGGGCATATTTACATAAGATGTACATTTTAGGTCAATCACCGTCTTCTCTTCCTTTACCCTTTGTTATCCTTGTGCGTTGGCCAGCCACCAATGATGTTGATGTGATGAAGAAATGCCGAAGGACTAATGGTATCAGCATGCCCAAATGGGCCCTCGTAACACTAATGGCATTGAGAGATTTGTTGCAGTGTGACCCATGTTAAGGAGGTTTCATTTTCAGCACAGCTCAGCAACTGTACCATGAATAATCATGTCATTATCCAACAAACCTGAAAATGTCATTGAATGTTTATGCCAATGCTGCATTGCGCTGAATTGTCAGAAAAATTGCTCATGAACAATGTAGGAATGTAAGAGAATTCAATTCATTTCAATTCAAAGTGTCTTCTTGAAAATAACTGAGGCGCACAAAACACTTTCAGAATGCTTGGCAATCAGAAAATGAACAATTTATGAATAGAAAATAACACCATTATATCAGTCCCTGTTAAACTATTGCCAACATGGTTTTATTGCAGCCTTGTTCCAAGGACAGTTCAGTTGCTATTTAACTTGGAATTGGCTTCAACAGCCATACCAGAGTAAACCTATTTTTGACTCTGCTTCTTATCAGTCCTACAGCACAAATCCACACCATTCATCAATAAACAAGAATTCTGTGACTTGAAGAACACAGAGCACGCCATTCAGCCCATCTTAATGGCTTGTTATCAGAGTGAATTAAATAGTTCAGCTGTCTTTCTCTTTTGTGAAAAATGCACCGTTCCATTTCGCAATTTCTCTCTTTCAGGCAGTGTATTCCAGATTATACTAACTAACCATGCAAAAAATATCCCCTCAATTACATTTGGATTATTTGTCCTTTTCCTTAAATCTGCTATCTCTGGTTATTTGTCCTCCTGCAGGTGGGAAATGTTTTTCCATTTCTAGTCCAAGGAAATACCTCAACATTTTGAACATCTCAAATAAATCTCTCCCCTAACCATCTATGCTCAAGGTGAATAATTTCAGATTCTCCAATTTCTCCTCTGAAAAGGACTTCCTTTTTCTCAGTATTATTTGGAAAAATCTCTTGCCTAAGGTCTTGCCATTATTTCTGAATTGGACAAAATCAGGCCAAACTAGTGATTTTTGTAAATATATCTCAGAGGTAAAAGTTCACACAACTTTATATTATGCGGTGGATTAGGTCCATTCATTTAAGCAATATGACTCAGCAAAAGCTTTGGCATTCAGTTTAGAAACCTGTACATCTGATTAACCATGGCATGTTAAACATGGGTAACTCAGGAGATGTGGCATCATATTTCTGTATGAAAGCAGAGGTATATGACAAAGGGTAATACTTTTACCTCTAGGTCAGTATGTTTGAATCACACAATAAAACTTAAGCACTCAAGCTGAGACTCCATTACCTTGCTGATTCACTATCAACATTTGATTAGATGGCTTAGAAATTCTGATGCATACTGCATTTGTCTATGATGTGTTATTGAAAATCAGTTATTTTTAAAGCAACAGCAAAGATTTTCAGATTGCACATTCTCACTAAATCCTTGACTCTAATATATATCCATTATATATATCCACCAGGTTTTGCATGTATCCTTCCATGAAGACAAATGCAAATGAATTGCTTAATTTGGCTTCCTTATTCCCCATATAAATGTTCTTGTCTCTGTGAGAAACCTACAATTTTCCTTGCTAGCCTTTTCCTTTTCACCTATTAAAACATTTCCATTTCTCACCTGTCTCTGGCTATATTTAATCTTGCCTTTCCTTATCAATTCCTTGGTCCTCCTTTGTTGAATTCTAAAATGCTCCCACAGTGCAGGGCAATTGTTGGTGCTACTGACTGCATAAACCCTTTTATTTGGTTTAACACTATGTTAAATTTCTCTTGTCATGGATGCATCACTTTTCCCTTTGGGTTTTTATGTCGTGAAGGAATATGCATATTTTGTAATTTATGTGTTTCCTTTAAATATTAACTGTTGTCTATCCAACACCATGCCATTTAACTTAACCTCCCAGTCAATTGTGCCAGCTCTTCACTCATCCATTCACAGTTCCAACTGAGAACCGAAATCTGAAAGAGGCTTTTTAAAATCTTGATTCCTTCAGACTCCTCACAACATCCTCCCTATTGACTCCATTCATTGATCTGAATCAATGGACCTTGCATGGGGGACTGCCGTGAAGGGGTGGGGAGGGAGGGAAGAGCAGAGGGGGAACTGGCACGGGGTGGGGTGGGGGTGGGGTGGGGGGAATTTGTAACTTTGCAAGCACTATTTATGGGTGATTATTTGGATTATTTGCCTATGCAAACAAAGAATTTCACTGTGACTTGTCACATGTGACAATAAAGTATTCAGTTCAATTCAATTCAATCTCAGATCTCCAGACATCCTTGACCAATGCTCCAATTCCCAAATTCTACAAATCGGTCTGTCATTGAAGTGTTAACTCCCCAATCCAAACCATCCCCTGCTGCCTCTTTCATTGGCACTGACTCTCTGTCTCCTGCCTCAGACTCAGTTCCCCAAAAGCCACCCAGCTGAAGTCCAGAGTGGACCCCTGTCAAAGTCCTCCATCTCTGACCAAGGCTCCAACATGATGCCCTATAACCAGTAACTTGCCTAATCTTTTTGCATTCCTGGGCTCATCTGATATTTTCCTTTATGCATTCTGCGAGAGAAGATGTGTAGGGAGGGAGGGGGAGGGGGGGAGTGTGGGGAGGGGAGAGGGAATGGATGTGAAAGCACCCATTTGGGAACATGCAAAACTTGACCCATGCCACTGCTGGGCGTTACCTGTGCGCCCAGGACCAAAAGGTGAAGCAATCAAAGAATGTTCAGCCATTAACAGGATGAATTTCTGGGCCAATATTACTAAAATGTTGATAGCAAATTCTAAAGAATAATACTGTGCCAACAACACAGCTTATAGCAAATCAGTGGTTGAATTAGTAGAACAACATCCTTCCCTCAACTAATCCAGAAAAAAAAATCATCTTGAGCTGTTACTGGCTCAGAATAGCTATGTGTTTCACAACACAATGACCATCACCATATCTCATGTAGGCTATAGATGAAGCCCAATTTTGGAAACAGGGCATCAGGTGAGGACTTCCAACCATCCCTTGTAGCCCATTTCCACCTGTGTTCCACCCACTGCGATTATTTTAAATGTTCACCCACCCTTCTAGCTTGAAATGATTTGAAACTTCACCACTAAATCGAAGTTGAAATGCATTATAATCGCTGCACAATAAATGAAAGTCAATCTAGAATGACCTAAGCAACTTGTAAAGGAGTAATTGGACGCTACAGCTAAAGGCATACTAGGCGATATGTTTAATGACTTCTGCAGGCTGGAGACATTATATCTTAGTACAAATATCATAAAGTACTTCACTGAAATTATGTTAATAAAGCCTGGAAATGAAAATTAATTTGGTCTCTAACAAAGTTTGCTGGGGTGAAGATGAGGTGGGTGGGTGGAGGGGAGGGGGGCAGTCGTTGGGAGGGGTGGTTGATGTCGGTGGAGAAGTGTCTCAGTGTCCACCAAGTGAACAGCGCATGGAAAAATTAGTCCTATTGCATCTTTAGAGTCATACAGTGACACAGTGTGGAAACAGGCCCTTCAGCCCAACTCGCCCACAACGGCCAAAAATGTCCCAGTTACCTTAGTCCACTTGCATGCGCTTGGTCCATTCTTGAGACATTTTGAGCAATTAGGTATAGTATAAAAAATAGTTAATATGTAGCAGCAAATATCATGATACTAATACATTTGTGGTGTTTCTACAGTAGAATGAATGTTTGGAAAAATTTCTGACAGTCTTTGCATTAGTCTGCAGTTCACCAAACAATCTTGTTGGACTCCACTTCTGAGAGATTTCATTTTTCTGTTCCCTCTCCCCACCTCATTCTCCACTCTAAATATAAACCTTGAATAAAAACTATATGTTTTTTGCATTTGTGCACCTCCTGTTCTTACTTTAAGAGTTCTCCCTCGGCACAAGTCCATAAAAATCCACTGTACCCGACTTCAGAATGTGGCAGTGCATCAGGGCAAAAAGATCCTTCTCTTCACAGAATATATTGAGATTCTGACCATGGTAAGTATGGTTTGTATCATATTTCTCATGCATCTTTTGAAGGAACGCGTATTAACTTATTAAAGTTGATTTCAACATGCAAATTATTACTAGTTAAGATTTTGCTGCAACTGGTATATTAAGACTAAGACTGCAAACGCTCTATTGTTGTTGAATCATTGCTCAAAGCTGCCTCAGAGATATGGTTCCTCTTATACATTGCTTTATTGTACAGGTCAGAGAATCCATCATCATCCAGAATACCTTTGAGATAGATTTACATTCAGAACCTGCTTACTCTGAAGAAGGGTCTCGGCTAAAAGGGTCTCGACCATGTTCTCCAGAGATCCTGCCTAACCTGCTGATTAACTCGAGCAATATGTGTCCTTTTATGTATTAATCAGCATCTGCATTTCTTGTTTCTACATTTTGACTGCTCCACTACAAAAATTATTCGAGGTATGCCCACTTTTAAAACGTTTTCCTCTTCTCTCCAGCAGGAGCTCAGTGAAACCCCCTCTCACTGCTCCCCATCTGTGATTTCTGCTGCTCACTGACTCTACAACCATGTTCTGAGCCGGACTCGCTACCACAGCCATGTGTCTTTCCTCAACACTTGCCTGCACCTCCATTTTGTGCCTCATGGCTTCCAGCTCTGTTTCCAGACATTCCAGTTTGGACCCAACATGGATTTCAGGTAAGTGCAGTCAATCCACCGCTTCTCACAACAGTTCTCCTTCTGTACCTTACGTTCTACACTGGCCACCATGCACCAGCACCAGCAGGCTCACGCTCTGACTCTCCCACGGCTCCAGGCTTCTCTCACCCAGATCTGCAATAGACCTCAACTTTACTTCATTCTCCACTGGATCCATACCTTCTATAAACGCTTCCTTGCCTACCTGGACTACATAATCTAAAATAAAAGAGGATGATGGAAATAGGTCAGGTAGCAAGATTTTTTGTGATTGAGATACAGCATGGACTGGGCCCGCACCAACCATTGATGACCCATTCACACCAGTTCTTTGTTTTCCCACTTTCTCACCCACTCCCGGCACATTTGGGGGAATTTGTTTTTACAGAGGCCAATTACCCACCACACCCACAGGTCTTTGGGACGTGGGAGCAAACCCGGTATACACCCATGTGATCACATGCAAACTCTACACAGACTGCACCCGAGGTCAGGATTGAATCCGAGTCTCTGGTACTGTGAGGCAGCAGCTCCACCAGCTGAGCCATTGTGCCGCCCAAGTTTGTTGGGAGAGAAAAACATTTAATATTATAGGATCTTTTCCTCAGGATGGAAATGTCAAAGACTAGAGGGCTTAGCATTAACGTAAGAGGGTTAAAGTTTAAAGAAGAAGTGCAGGGCAAGTTTTTTGTACGTAGAGAATTGTAGGTTCTTCGAACATGCTGCGAGGGGTGGTGGTGGTAGCAGATACATTTGTGGCATTTGAAAGGCTGTTGGACAGGCACACGGATGTGCAGGGAATAGAGGAATATTGATTGTGTGCTCGCAGAGAACGTTAGTTTAATTTGGCATCATGTTGGGCACAGACATTGTGGGCAGAATGGCCTGGTCCTTATGCCCTACATAACCTGAGGACTTCCTATAAATGCAAGTCATTAACCTAATGTGTTTGCACTGTTAGCTGCATTTGTCTGAATGCCTTTTACACATTGGAAGAGGAAAGGAGTGTGTCACATTCTAATCATGCAAAGATCCCATCATTTTGTAATGAAAGCATTTCCTGACCTGAACGCCTTGGAATCATTTCTTTGCATACCTTTTCCTTCAGAATTTCCCAGGTGAATACATTTTGCAATGTTTACAAAGAAAGTAGCATAACTCTGCCTCTTGCACAACCCTATGGTGACCAAATCACCAGTGGAAGAAAGCCTCATACTGCACATCAGAACAAGGACATAAAGGTTTACCACTCTACACTGTGTCGGTCTCTGTCTTACAAGATAGGTATCCCTGTATATGCCGCAAACAGAGAGCTGCAAGGAATTAAGATTCAGCTGGTGAACTGACATCAGCTGTTGTGTTCTACAGAAGCCTCCTGATGGAGGCTGGATATTTTGCTGCAGGATGAATGAAAGCAAATCAGTAAAATGTTTTCCTACTGCCAGTACTTACCACATATTGACCCTGCCCACAAAACGGCTGATAAGAATGTAAAAAGGTGAAAGCACAGCTCCCTGATCTTTTGACTCATTCACTTATCATTCCCCTGATTTTCTGAATTCATAAGTGTGCAAAGATGTATTGACCTTGGATGAATATTCTCAACGACCACGTCTCTGAAGCAAACAATTAATTACAAAAATGTGCAATCCTTTGAATTAAGAAAAAATCCTGGTCTTAGTCCTGCTTGGTCAATTCCCCTCCTCTGCTGGACCACTCTCATTTCTTGCCTGGAGAAGATCAAGAGAACTGAGGATAAATTAAAGCATCAGTTCATGCAGAACAGCAAACATTTGCATCAAATCACACTCATCACTTCCAAGCAGGAGGTGAGCAAATTGGAAGGAACGTGAAAGCATATTTTTGACTTCAGATTTCAAACACTTGCAATATTTTGCTTTCTTAAAGATTTAAGAGATTTTCCTCCTACTGGATACCTTTGATTTTCCACTGTGAGCATCTTATATTTAAGGAATCCTAAGTTTTTCAGTCCAAGGTTCATGATGAGACCATTTAAAAATGTGAAAGTGTCAGTTATAATGTTGTTAAATTTAATCTGCTGTTTAAAAATCAAAATATGCACCCAGACCATTTTCTAGTTTACTATACATGCATTCATGAAGGGAGTGTGGATAGGTTGGATTGATTTTGAGAAGAGACTGGATCAGCTGGCTTTGTTTTTCCTGGTGACGAGGAGGCTGAGGGTGACCTGATTGAGGTGCTCAAAATCATGAGGGGGACAGAGGTGGTAGATGGTAGGAAATGTTTCCCCCTTAGCAGAGATATCTAACATTAGAGTGCCTTGGATTTTAAGGTCAGGGTTAAGAGGTTTAGGTGGATCCGAGGAAGAGATTTTTCATCCTGAGGGTGGTTGAAATCTGGAGCGCTCAGCCAGAATGGGTGTTGGAGGCAGGTATTCTATTCATATTTAAGTATCTAGATACATATGGACTAAGTACAGATAAATGGGTGTTTGATGAATGGCATGGTGGTGAGACAAAGGGCTTGTTTCTGTGCTGTACGACCGTTTGATAAACTAAAGTTTCAGTGTTGCAGTATTTAGTAGTTTTATTACAGAAAATAACATGGACTTAATAAATAATAGAAAAATGCTGAAGCTTGGATCACTTCTTTGTTAGAAGAAATCAGGCTGCTAGCTAATATAATTTTCCTCATTATTATGAATTGCACAACAGAACACAAGGTAGATTTCTATATGAATGAAACATTCTACAATGGAGATCATTGAAACAGATTTTGAATCCACTATGTCCTACCAGATTGAAGACCTAGAGTAATCCATCTCAAAGGGCCAAGGGAGAGTCTCTGGAAGGCGGAGCTCATCTACAATATTACCAATCTTGATAATGTATTCAAATATGCACATATGAATTTGTAGAAGCATTTGAAAACCAATGGAGCCAGATTCCTCAAATAGCACATCTTTGGTTGAATTAGCTTTAAAGCTCATTGCAGATCACATAAATATCCGTGATCCTGCTATATTAGGCCAAGCATTTGCTGGAATTTCTGACTCAGGTCAGGGATGTGGCCTGGACCATGAAAGTGAAAGAAGTGTTTCCAAGGGACTGAAGACTTCAGTGAGGGAGACCCAAGCCCCTTCCCCCACTTGATCCAAACTCTATAGGCTGCCGATTGCCAGAGTTAAACGCAGAGTAACTCGGACATGTCCCAGTCCCATGTAGGTTACATTTCCCCCAACTACTTATGATATTTCTGTGCCAATAACGCAGGCTTCCCAGAAAGCTGAGTTTCTTCTTTTTCACATCATCCCTTTGCACCTTCCAAGCTACCTCTTTTTCACCTTCATTGCTTTCTTCACTTTTGTTATTTTGTTTGACATTCTCCTTTACTGTGTCATCTACCATCCTTTCTGATAACCTCGTTCACTTTATGTTAATGTAGTTTCTTTCTTTTATTTTCATAAACATTTACTTCTGTTTGTCTTATTTGTGCTGATGGACATTTCCCTTCCTCGATCCCAATCGGCATTATGTTGCTGTATATTGGCCCAGGAGTGCATATGCCTGCCTGCTCCAACATTTGGATTAATGTTAACTTTGCAAGAGATTTACAGCTGACTTATCTTTGCATCCTCCAACCAAGGATTCCCCCTGAGGGGAGATACTACTGCATGTCCTAGCATTGTTGGTATTTCAGTTTGTATTGCCACCTCTCTAGAATCTCTAATAATTAAATACTATTCTCTGTGACACTGCTCCAAACAACCTGGAGTAAGCCTTTAAAAAAATGTTTTTTTTCTGATCTGGGAACAGATTCCCAGAAGAGGGGGCCACCTGGGGGATGAAGAAGAAGGACTGGGGTAGCACAGCGGCACAGCTGGTGGAACCACCTTCTCACAGAACCAGAGACCCAGATTCAATCCAGGCTTCTCATACTGTCCCTGTGGAGTTTGAAAATTGTCTCCGTTGCCCCACAGGTTTCCTGCAGATGCTCTGGTTTACTCCCACGCCCCAAACATGTGTGGGGTAGAGATAGACAAATCCTTGATTAGAACGGGCATCAATGGTTATGGAGGGAAGGCCGGATTAGGACGCAGAGATCAGCCATGATTGAATGGCGGAGTAGATTTGATGGGCCGAATGATCTAATTCTACGCCTACAACTTGTGAACTTGGGTTGTTAGGCTAATTTGTCATTGTAATTTACCCCTAGTGTGAATGGTAGAATCTGATGAGAAGGGTTTGTGGAACTTGATGAGAAATGTGGGAGCTGGGAATTAAAATTAATGTAAATGCCTGGTTGCAGTGATGGTGGGCAGCTGAGTGTCTGAGCAAGGTATCCCTGCCTCAGTCAGGGGATTGCCCCCAATTCAACAATTCTGATGGAGACAATAACAACTCTCATAAGCAGACATGTTCCAGAAAGCATCTTCAACCCCAGTAATGTTGGATTGCTATCTCTTTTTATCATTGTACTGCAATTGGAAGAGTTTCTGGAGAAGAGGTGCATGACAATGAAACTGTATAGTTGAATTAAATATTGAAAACCTGTGAGCGATGAAATCCTCCTCGATAGTGCCGACCAGCGATCCCTGCACATTAACACCACCCTACACCCACTAGGGCCAATTTTTACATTTACCAAGCCAATTAACCTACAAATTTGTATGTCTTTGGAGTGTGGGAGGAAACTAAAGATCTTGGAGAAAACCAACGCTGGTCGCAGGGAGAACGTCCAAACTCTGTACAGACGGCACCCGTGGTCGGGATCGAACTCGGGATTGAACCCAGGTCTCCGGCGCTGCATTCGCTGTAATCAAGCATCTCTACCGCAGCGCCATCATGACCGCTACTCTTGTAAAAAATTGTGATTTTTTTTACTACTGAAAGAACATTGTGTGAATACTACAAATATAACATAGTACCGTTCCAACATAGTTAATAATGTTGATGAATGATAGGGTGGTGAATCTGAGGAACTATTTGTCACAGAAGGCAGTGGAGGCCAAATCAGTGGATATTTTTAAGGCAGAGATAGATAGATTCTTGATTAGATTTGGGTGTCAGAGGTTATGGGGAGAAGGCAGGAGAATGGGGTTAGGAGAGAGAAATAGATCAGCCATGATTGAATGGCAGAGTAGACTTGGTGGGCCAAATGGCCTAATTATACTCTTATCACATGATCTTATGATCTTGTGAATAAGAGTCAATGGAATCTAAGCCTTCAAGCAATGGTAGAGGGCAGTAGGTGCACTAACCACAAGTAAACCACAGACCAAAGGAAGAAGCTTACACCAACTAGTGGCCTAGTGGCAGAGGAGAACAGAATGCAATGATGACACATGGATTGCAGATGCTGGAAACGTGAGCAAAACACAAAGTACTGGAGTAACTAAGCAGGTCGGGAAAATGTTTCAGATCGGGACCCTTCTTCCGTCAGTAATGACCACTTGCCAAAGCAGTTGCCCAAGCAACCAGTGACAGAGAACAACTGTCCACAATAACCTGACCCAGGAAATGGTGGGTGAAATGCCCTGTAGGAATTGTGCACAACTAACAAACCAGGAGACTTGGTTTTACAAATGATTTGTTGCAAGTGATTCCAATGAGTGTTTTTGTCTTAATGGCATCTACTTTTTACAACACAGAGGGTGGCTCACTTAT
This sequence comes from Okamejei kenojei, assembly GCA_035221665.1. NCBI lineage: Eukaryota > Metazoa > Chordata > Chondrichthyes > Rajiformes > Rajidae > Okamejei > Okamejei kenojei. The sequence continues at coordinate 74,001,955 of CM069131.1, forward strand.
GGTTGGCAAAATGCATGCCATTCCTTCCAGTTGTGTTGGAGATGCTACATTGTTAAGTATCAACAAAATGCAAATGTAGGCAAATGCATTTTGGTTCATGAGAAAGATAATGTGTTAATCGCATCAGAATGAATGGTAAAATATAATCCCAGCAAAATAAAATCTAACAAATGTAGCCTGTTAGGTAGCTAGAACATTTAAAGCCAATTATAACAATTAGTATCATATCTTCAAAACCTTAGGCGATTTAAATATGAAATACTGTAAAATCTACTACAAACCTACTGACTCCCATAGCTATCTTGACTACACTTCTTCCCATCCTGCTTCCTGTAAAGACTCTATCCCCTACTCCCAATTCCTCCATCTACGCCGCATCTGCGCCCAGGATGAGGTGTTCCATACCAGGGCATCAGAGATGTCCTCATTCTTCAGGAAATGGGGGCTCCCCTCTTCCATTATAGATGAGGCTCTCACTAGGGTCTCCTCGAAATCCCGCAGCTCCGTTGTTGCTCCCCCTCCCCCCATTCATAACAAGGACAGAGTCCCCCTTGTCCTCACCTTCCACCCCATCAGCTGTCGCAAACAGCATATAATCCTCCAACATTTTCGCCACCTCCAACGGGATCCCACTACTGGTCCATCTTCCCATCTCCACTCCTTTCTGCTTTCCGCAGAGTCCTTTCCCTCCAAAACTCCCTAGTCAACTCGTCCCCTCCCACCCAAACTACCCCCTCCCCAGGTACTTTCCCCTGCAACCGCAGGAGATGCAACACCTATCCTTTTACCTCCCCCCTCGATTCCATCCAAGGACCCAAACAGTCTTTCCAGGTGAGGCAGAGGTTCACTTGCACCTCCTCCAACCTCATCGACCGTATCCGCTGTTCCAGGTGTGAACATTTCTACAGCGGCGAGACCAAGTGCAGGTTCAGCGATCGCTTCGCTGAACACCTCCGCTCAGTTTGTCTTAAACTACCTGATCTTCCGGTGGCTCAGCATTTGAACTCACCCTCCCATTTCCAATCTGACCTTTCTGTCCTGGGCCTCCTCAATTGTCAGAGTGAGGCCCAGCGCAAATTGGAGGAACAGCACCTCATATTTCGCTTGGGTAGTTTACACCCCAGAGGTATGAACACTGAATTCTCTAACTTTAAATAGCCCTTGCTTTCCCTTTCTATCCCCTCTCCCCTTTTCCCAGTTCTCACACTAGTCCTACTGTCTTCAACTATATTCTATCTTTGTCCCGTCCCCTCCCCTGACATCAGTCTAAAGAAGGGTCTCGACCCAAAACGTCGCCCATTCCACTCTCCGGAGATGCTGCCTGACCCGCTGAGGTACTCCAGCATTTTGTGTCTACTTTCGATTTAAACCCGCATCTGCAGTTCTTTCCTACTTAAATATGAGCAGAATACATTTTACCCAGCACAAAAACAGAGGTTGCTGGAAATGCTCATCAGGTCAGGCAGCACTGTGGACAACGAAAGAGTAACATTTTCAGATTGATGACCTTTTTTCAGGATTCAAATGCAAAAGGTTTGCTGGAGCAAGGCACAAGGTGGGTGGTAATGGGACAAATGAAGAAACAGAACAGGAAATAAAGAAGTTGTAAATGGAAACAGCAACATTATTATAAGAAAGGAGTAACGGGGAAGCCATCTTGTATTGATCTTTCTTGAACAACATGAGAAGAGGGCAGAAATGGGGCAGAATTAAAGTAATAGGTAACCAGAACTTACCGGGACAATCTTACAGGCTGAAAATAAGTGTTGAAGAAAGCGAACAAACAATGTGCCTTTTGTCTGTCTGATGGTGACCATTTAGTAAGCAGCAAATATAACATACTAATGTGTAAGGAATACAAGTTAAATGTAGTCTCAGCTAGGAAATGTGATTTGGTAGGTGGAAAGGGTGGGAGTGAATGGACAGGTGTAATACTTTGCTCCTACATGTGAAGATGTCGTGGAAAGTGATGCTAAGAGTGCTATTGATTGAATCAAGGGAGGGAACAGTTCCTGAATACTGAAATACGAAATGGATTGCAAGGTCTTTTTGTTGATAGTATTATAGAAGTATATATATGAAGTGAAAAGCAAATTGATTGTGGAAGCTGGTGAGGTGGAGGACACGGACAAGGAACCCTATCCTGGGTCTGGGAGGGAAGAGAAGGAGTGAGGGCAATAGTGCAGCATATAGGACAGATACAAATGTTGCCCTGTCTACTGCAGAGAGAGGTTCTCCCTGTGGAACAATACTTTTATTTCGGAATTAGTGATATGGATGACGGTATCATCAGAACGTCTGTGTCAAATGAATGAGATCCAGTAGAATGGTGTGGAGTCACTGCAGGAAGCTGCAGTTCTTTGTACAGTTGTGGACCTGAAATGTTAACTGTCTCTCCCTTCACAGACCCTGCCTGGCCTGCTGAGCAATGCCAGCATTTCCTATTTCTTATTTTGGGTGTTTCCAGTTTCTGCACAACTTTTCTTTCCTAGTAATGTCAAAACAATACTAATATGTCCAATGCTTTCCAAAGTAGGTTCGTAGGGGAAACATTTCAGTCACTTTTCAATTTAAATACCCAAACATTATTGACTGTGAATTTCAGGCACCAGCCATTGAAAGGCAAGCAAATGTCGCACTTACCCAACGCACTATGTACCAGGGCCTCACTGGCAAAACCCTCACCCCACAAATTTTAACAGCAGGGCTCAGTGTTGATGAGTTTCCCTGACCTCTGAGGACACTCAAGCACCAATTTGAGTCTCCCAATGGTTTTAAAGGCAATTTCAGGCTTGCAGAATAGGAAATTCTTATTATTTCAGCATTTTTGTGTTTCTTTTAATTAGCAATTTTATTTTTAATTTTTTTGAACGTTACAATATGGATCGTTTTTAAATACCTCTGAAACGCCTGTATTCTCGTCGGCACCAGCTCTGGCCCCAGCTTTGCCTTCACTCATTGCCAGCTCCAGGAGAATGGCCTCAGTATACACAGCCAGGTGCCCGCATGTCACCAGGCCCCATCAGCTCAGACCCAGCAAGGTCAGTTCCCATCATCCAGCCAGATACATTCAGGCTTGTGGTGACCACGGTACCAATTCAGAACAGTGCCGGGGTCTGCTATGATGCAGTCCAATGAATGGATCGATGGAGGATGATGGAATGGATTGATATGGGACATTGTTTTCTCTCGTTATTTAAAAATTTGAATACATAAATCAATGTCTATCTTTACATGTTGTATCAGTGTTTGGTGATTCAACTTTAGCAATTTGTTATAAAACTTACTCATGTTTTGCTTTCCAGACTATCTGACAAGTGGCTTTGCCTGATTCATAGATTTCTTCCTCTGAATGGGGAAGGTTATAACGTGAAATCCCACTCCAGATATCCGAGTGAGCAGAAAGTCCGAATTCTGGGTTGACATTCAATGAGATATTTGCACCTGGATGGTATGGATACTGGGAACCCAGGAAACACCCCGTGAGCTGATACAGTGATGGCTATGGCCACAGAGCTGCTGTACATACTATCAACTGTAAATTTGCCTGCAGATCTTTTGCCAACATTATACTGTTCTCAAAGTGTGAATGTGAAGATATGATAAAGCAATAATGTTTGTAATCAAGTGCTTTGATTCAAGCTCCATCAGTTATTAAGTAATATGCCTTAATTATTATATTGCTATTGAATTTTACCTACAGCATATTGATCATGTGTTACATGGAAGAGGAGCGTATAGCTCAGAATAAATATGATTCTCCTTGATATTTTTACAGGGGTCTTCTGGTTATCTGTGCTCCCATTGAACTAGCACCTAAAGAAAACTGCAGACTCCTGCAACTAAACTCTGGAAATCTATGCTGCATCCTGAACCTCCTTTCTATGGCATTATTTTTTAATGAATCTACTGAAATCTAATCATATTTAAAAAGTCTCAAAATGGCTTATAGATTTTTCTAGTATTAAAGCAAAGAAGGAGGAACTTTGTATGCATTCTACATAACCCAAACATTGCTGAACATGACGCCCCAATATTCACATTCAATGCGAGTAGATAAAACAGAGCCTTGATCAAATGACTGCAAGATGCCTATCTTTCAGCTCTATTTTAATAGATTGCATTTGGAAAATACATTTGCTGAATCATTGTAAAAAGACACCATCGCAGTCTCTAAACAAAGTGTATCCATATTCGGTTGTGACTATTTGTTATATCTGCATATATATACCTCTCTCCCCAGAGATTCTGACAGAAATAAATCACAACACACTCACTGAATAAAATGCCTTCCTCTGCAATAATCACCAATGCAGCCCAGGTAGTTTCTACCCCTCTGCCAGAACCAGTCTATTGTTATCGACACGCATAGGGATATTAAGAAACAAAACAATAGCTTGTTTAGATAGTAAGAGCAGTGCTCCAAAATGAGGGGTTGAGGAAGGCAATCTGCAGCATTATTTTTTCAAATAGAATTAATAACACTGTACAGGTCCCTTCGTCCTTGTAATCATAGCAGGCAGCGGATACTAGTGGGAATAAAATACTTCCATTCCCCCTGCAGCATATGCTAACTGGCTTGATTCAAAATGTTAATCCAGGCAGCAGTCATGACTTCAGATTTCTACTAATTCAAAAATCTGAAGATAAAACCATGATTTAAATCCAGAGGTCCTGACCTCATTCACTGAGATCAAAACCTGCTGAATTGTCACAAAATAATTTTAAAACAACCGATAGATCGTAGGTGTGAAGGCTAGAAAGGTGTAAAATCCTTTTCTTACAATTCTCAATATAATAATTTTGGTTGTCATAAATCCCACTGCAAAGCAAGGTTCCCCCTGCCTGTATCAATTGTACAATAGATATTTCGTGCAATTGTTCATAATTTTACTCCAATATGTATCCTTTTTTAATGACAGTCAGATGCCAAAAGGATGCATATCATTGAGAGGATAAAGGCGACATCCAGCTGCACTGGCTGTGATTCTTTCAGCTTGCAATCCTCACAGTCTACTTCATTAACCTTTGCTGCAATTAATATTCATCTCCCCACCCATAGCAGGTTAGCACACTGCATCAGCATCATCCACCTACCATTCCGTGCCAACTGTAGACAATCCCAGAACGGCAACACTCCTCCACCGCAATCTGGATTCAAAACATTTTGCTTTGCACAAAAGAAAAAAAACAAAACAAAAAGGGATGCACAACGGGATGGAGAGGAAGTACCGGTCGTGAGACAGAAGGGAAGAAAACAAGCTGCTGAAGAGCAGAGACTTTGCTGAATCACCGCCTTCATCCGTATTAAACCATTGTGCAGTCCAATGCTGGCTGTACCACTGTGGAACCTACCAGATGAGACAGACAGAGGGCCTGGGGAATAGGTTACCATGGCAACTTAAAGGAGCACACATGACGTCAACGCTCGCAGAAGGCAGGTTGGTGAGGGGGAGGGTAAGAGGAGAGACTTCTTAATATCTGCAACTATCTCCTGGTGAGCCATCACGCTCCCTGTAATGACTTATTTTGAAGTCAATGCAAAACAGTTTAGCTAATATCCTGTCACTTGCAACATAAAGGAGGAAGATAAAGCGAGTAATAATTGATACAGAGAGCGCAATGATGCTGCTGAGGCCCAAAGATGTTTTCTGATATCATCTTATAAGTGTGCAGAATGATAATGTTTTGACTGAAATGTTGTAGGGGAGGAAATATGGAAATCTCACTAGTTCACAACAATTGTCAATTAAGAATGTGAGAACCCTGCACAAAATACCTGACTTAAGTTTCATTATAAAAATGAAGATTTCCTTTTTACTTAAATTATCCATTAAGATAGAGATACCATACAACAAATCTGGGAACAGCAATCCACCATGCTTGCATACATATAAAATGTCACAGACATTTTCACATACACTATTATTCCTGGGTCAGGCAATGTTCAGTGGCATTGTGTTCATAAGTATTTGGCAGATTGAAATACAATGTGTTGAGTTTAATATTTTGCATCGATTGGCCAATCAGGGTATCACGTTCAGTATGGGAGTAATTCCTCATATTAAACGACTCTGTGGCATTTGTGCAATTCATGCAGCACTGATATCCATTTGCAAAACAGTGACAGAGTCAGTGGGATCATAAACTCCCCAGGGCAAAATCAAGGGCATCGAGATCCTTTGGCTCACTGGCTCTCCCAAAACGCAATTCATTCTCACACAATTCCCTGTAGCCCTGGAAAACAAAACGACTGTTGCTTGAATTCGAGTTTCATTCTTGTTCAAGAGATATACTAATAATGGCTTAGCGGTAGAGTTACTGCCTTACAGCACCAGAGACCCGGGGTCAATCCTGACTAGGAGTTGCTGTCTGTGTGGAGTTTAGACAAGTACGTGCCCCCTGTGACCGCGTGGGTTTCCTCTGGGTGCTGCGGTTTCAGCCCACGTTCCTAAGGCATGCAGGTTTGTAGGTTAATTGGCTTCTGTAAATTGTCCCTGGTGTGTAAAATAGAACTAGTGTATGGATATCCATGTCCTCCAAGGATGCTGCTTGACCTGCTGAGCTACTCCAGCACTTAATGTTCCCACATATCTGACGTGGACTTGCCAACAACAACTGCTCTCAAGCTCTTCCCATTTACCTGCCATGCCAATTTTATGCAAGGGCTTGAAAGGTGGTCTCCATGGCCTTGAAGATTACCACTCTTTCTTTTCCCTTCTCCTTTTTACAGAATACCTTGGTTTCTTTTACAATATTGATCCCTTTTGCAAATGGTAGATATGAAAATAGGGATGTCATTCTCCAACTGAACCTAGAATTCATTGCAATCTGGAACACCTAGATCCAGAGTGCTGTGTTCATTTCTCATCTTCCAACTAAAGAGTGGGAAAGATCCATTGATTCCTGGAAACAATCTAATAAGACATAACATGAGGTGGTCACCAAGAGGACTGATGGGGGCAGGGCAGGGCGGTAGATATTGTCTGTATGGATCTTACCAAGACCCTTGGTGCAGAGAAAATGTATGAAAATGTTGCCAGGACTCAAGGGCCTGAGGTATAGGGAGAGGTTAAACAGGCTGGGACTCTATTCCTTGGAGTGCAGGAGGATAAGGGGTGATCTTGTAAAGGTGTACAAAATTATGCGAGGAATAGACCGGTTAGATGTACATAGTCTCCTGCCCAGAGAAGGTGAATCGAGTACCAGGGGACAACGATTTAAGATGAGGGAGGAAAGACTTAATAGGAACCTGAGGAGTAACTTTTTCACACACAGAGTGGAGGGCGTATGGAACGAGCGGCCGGAGGAGGTAGTTGAGGCAGGTGCTGTTACAATGTTTAATAAATATTTGGACAGGTACTTGAATAGGATAGGTTTAGAGGGGGTGTGGGCCAAATGCAGGCAGGTGGGATTCGTGTGGGTGTGGCATACTGGTCCATGTGGGTAAGTTGAGCTGAAGGGTCTGTGTTCATGCTGTATTTCCTTTATGATTAAGTCCTGCATGGCAGGCTAGTCTGGAAGGTTAGTTTGCATGGAATCCAAGGTGAGCTAGCCAATTAGATTAAAAATTGGCTCAGAGGAAAGAGTCAAAGAGTAATTGTAAAGGGCTGTTTTATTCTGATTGGAGACCTGTGACCAGTGAAGTGCTACAGAGGTCGATGTTGGGTGTTCCCAATGTTGGGCGAGTCCAGAACCAGGGGCCATAGTCTTAGAATAAAGGGGAGGCCATTTAAGACTGAGGTGAGAAAAAACTTTTTCACTCAGAGAATTGAGATTTTGTGGAATTCCCTACCACATGGGGCAGTGGAGGCCAAATCACTGGAGGGATTTAAGAGAGAGTTAGATAGAGCTCTAGGGGCTAATGGAATCAAGGGATATGGGGAGAAGGCAGGCACGAGTTATTGATTGGGGACGATCAGCCATGATCACAATGAATGGCAGTGATTGCTCGATTCCTCATATGACAGTCCCGCCATCCCAGGGATCAATCTCGTGAACCTACGCTGCACTGCCTCAATCACAAGGATGTTCTTCCTCAAATTAGGATTACAAATCATTCTGTAAATTTAAACATTCTATTTGTTTCTTAATCACATCTAAGACATAAAATTGTTCCTGTGCTAATTACATATATTTTAGAACACATTAGTAGAGGAGCGGAACTGCAAAATCTGAACTTTAACTTACATGTATCAAATTAGCACAGATACAATACAAAATTATACACCCTGATGTGATCTTTAATTTGCAATTTACAAGTATATCATTTACAAGTTATTTTTCTCTCTTGAACTGATAACGTTCTTCAGCGTCGACAGTTATGCAAGACATTTTATAATTTTTCACAATTCCATGAGATGAATAATTTTCACTTTGATGCTATGTCTTCACACAAGTGTGACCGTTGCCTTTCATTGGTATTTTGATGAAAATAATCCATCTTAATACCCAGTCATGTAGATTCTCTCTTCTCCAACCTGACTAAATGATCTTGTCAGTCCCAATAGCTCTCCACAATTAGTTTTGTAAAAACCTCTATTCTAATTCACTCTCTACACCCAATCCCGTCCACATCCGAATCCACATTCCAAATGGTTTCCTCCACAGGGTTTGGAATGGTAGGATTTTATGCATAGAAAACCTTTGTGCATAAGTACAAAGGTTGGTGAGGCTGCATATGGACTATTGTGGTCAGTTTTGGTCACCATGCTATACAAATGATGTCATTATGCTGGAAAGAGTGCAGAGAAGATTCAGAAGGATGTTGTCAGGACTCAGGGGCCTGGGGAGATTTTGTGCAAGCTAGAACTTTATTCCATAGAGCACAGGAGGCTAAGGGATGATCTTATAAAGGTTTATAAGATCATGAAGGGAATTGATAGGGTGGATGCATAAAGTATTTTACCCAGCGTAGGGGAATCCAGAACCAGAGACATAGATTTAAGGAAAGTTTTAATTGGAACCTGAGCGGCAACTTTTTCACTCAATGGTGGGTATATGGAACGAGCTGCCAGAGGAAGTAGATGAGGCAGATAACATTTAAAAGACACTTGAATAGGTGCATGGATATGGACAAAATGTTGCCATATGGGACTAGCTTAAATGGCGTGTCTTGGTCGGCACAGATGAGATGAGATGGGCAGATGAGATTCCCTGCTATATGACAGTAGGGCTCTGTACTTGTACCAGGTTTATTCTATCATCCACTGTATTTTTTTTTATTTCAATGTAATTAATGTACTTTATTCATGAAAATAGTGTAGAATACAGAAAGTACAAGTCAAACGTTGTGCCATTTACTTTACATGAACAACTCATTAGTTATCATTCATTTACATCCTTAGAGCAAGTAGTTCACAAGCTTTTAACACAGATTTGATCTAAGGCAGGAAGCCCACAACTGTGGCCATTCCCCTTGGAGTCCGCTGCAGTGGATAATCCTAACTTAAATGCGTCCCTCAGTGGCTAGTCAGAGACATTTACTTCAATGCTTCCCTCAGTGGCTAGTCCAAGACATTTCAGCAGCTGAGTTTGATCTAAGGCAGGAGCCCAAAACTGTGCCCATTCCCCTTGGAGTCCGCTGCAGTGGTTAATTCTAACGTAAATGCGTCCCTCAGTGGCTAGTCAGAGACATTTACTTCAATGCGTCCCTCAGTGGCTAGTCCAAGACATTTCAGCAGCTGAGTTTGCAGCATGTGGACAGAATTTTGTAACCCACATTTAACAGTGAGGTGGGTTGTCAATATTTGGTGTCCTCCCTCTCCCACTTTGGCTTATAGATACAAGCGAAGATGCCATTCCTTGTGGATTCTGATATGCAACAAGGACAGTGTGGTGCACTTCAAGATGACTTATTCATATCAAGAGAAAGATTTTACTTTCAAAAATGAATGTTATTCAGATAAAAACCCAGATATAATAACTGCTTAACAAAATATTCCTTTCTTAATGCTCATGTTGTCATCCAGTCAATGCATTCATATATTTTCTGGTCTATATATTTGTAATGTTAACACATTTTCTACACAAGGAATCATTGCCACTCACTTTGAATGTTACATACAAAGGTTTGACAAGTTTCCACACCAGTTTTTGTTCTTCCGTGCAAATTTTCAGAAGTACCTTTACACTGTTGTCTTTCCCCACAAAGCATTTGTGTTGGCTGCAATAAGCTTCAGTACATCCCTCAACATGTATCCACCGGAGGCAAGAATGGGCCAGTCAGCAGCGTTCCCTTACAGACATCCTGTTGTACTGGAAACCGGGGATCAACGCAGAAGCCTCCTCATGGCGATCCCCGAAAACGACGGCACTCTGCGACGCTTCGGGCGACCAATTCTGTCAACATGTTGGATGACGACAGAAGCCAACAGCGAGCTACACATCGCCTGACACATGAGCGAACGAACTGGCAAACCAACAATTTCTGGCAGTGTTATTTGCTGAGCGGGCGCTCCGGCAGCGCATCGATAGAGTTGCTGCCTTACAGCAACAGTGGTCCAGGTTCAATCCTGACTATGGGTACTGTCTGTACAAAGTTTGAACGTTCTCCCCGTGATTGTGAGGGTTTTCTCCAGGTGCTCTGGTTTCCTCCCTCATTCCAAAGGTTTGTAGCATAATTGGCTTCTGTAAATTGAACGTCGTGTGTAGGATAGATCTAGTGTATGGGTGATTGCTGTTCAGTACAGACTCAGTGGGCCAAGGGATCTGTTTCCGTGCTGTATCTCTAAAACTAAAACTAAAGTTGATGGCACTACTTGATGTCCACCCCATTGTGCCAGTAGATCAGCGTCCTTGTGCTGTGCAGCTGCATTGGATCAACTACAACAAGACCCCTTGCATAATTCTTCTGACCTACATGGTAAAAGCACAGTTCACAACCATCTCATCCTCACTCCAATCATCGTGAGCGCAGTGTGCATTTGGACTGAGATGCAAGCCATACAGGAAAGATCTGACAGGGAGGTCAACTCTCATCACCCAACCAAGCTAGGTCTTAGTGCTTGTTGGTAAGGAACCTTAACAGGAACCCCAAGGAGATCTGTACCTATGCACAGGAAATAAGAGGGGGAGCTGGCAACAAAACAACTAGGACCGCCAATGCATCTCCTACTACGACTGAGATCTCAGCAGAGACTGAGACCAAGAGAAGTGACGAAAACCTGACCTCCTCATGCTCCCAAACCTCAGCCATGAACTCCCAGACCATTTCTCAAAAGGCAGAGTGAATGAAAGAGGGAGCCCAGTGGAACAAGAAGGAGAATGACAGGTAGTGAAAAATAAAACAGAAGGCACCACCTAAAAGGCAACAGCCCTGCTTCTATAATGGTACCAGGAAGAAATGGATGATATCCCAGACATCCTCTCTTCATATGATACGATACGATAGAACTTTATTCATCCCAGGAGGGAAATTGGTCTGCCAACAGTCATAAAAGTTACATGAAACATGAAATTAAAGCGACAAGTGGAAAGGATTGGGGATGTGCAAAGATTTGGGGGGGGGGGGGGGGGGTCAGAAGGGGAGTAGTGTACTGTTTGATAGCCACAGGGTAGAAGGATCTCCTGTGGCATTCTGTGGCGTTCTGAGGATGAAGCTATGGCAGCCATGCTTCCATAGGCAGCATATGCAGGAAGAGATAGCAACAAAATGGAAGCGTTGCAAAGAGGTGTGAGAAGCCACAGTCTGAGGCATGCAAGAGAAGTAGGAAGTAGCCAGCCTGTCGACCCCCCACCATCCTCTCACCACCAGCACTATGGGCAGGGCAGCTCTCGTCAGACTCAGCTCCGGGAGACCGGGAGCAGGACAGCACTTGTCACAGCCCAGCTCCATGCCACTACCGAAGCCCAATGATGGTGCAGCAGTTAACAAAAGCTGTGGTTATGTAGGCTTAGGACAATTGACTATGTCAGCGAACATTGAATACTGAACTTCAAAACATCAAAGCTGTGGATTTCAGATATGTATCACTCAAAGGTTCAATGGTATTTTGTACAGTGAGATTCGTTTTTTTTTGCATACAGTTCAGTGACAATTTTGCTCTACAATAGGCAGAATTATACCAAGTATAAGATTGTAAGATAGTCGACCACACTGAGTCCGTACTCAAGAGTCATCACGTTTTAGGCGTCACCTTGTACACTCCTAGTCTGAATTTTTTTTAAACTGATAGTCTGCCCATATTCCCGATATCCTAGGGGTGGCACTGAGTCAGAGTTGTAGGGTGTGTGATGTCTGCAGTGCACTGAGATATGTGCAACCACCTTGCCAAGGGTGAGGCGGCCATACTTTTTCTACAAGAATAGGGATTGCCAAACATACGCAGCTATTGGATGTAGTCACGGTGGTGATTTAGTTTTGTTTATTATCATGTGTATCGAGGTACAGCGAAAAGCTTTTTTGTTGAGTGCTATCCAGTCAACGGAAAGACTATACATGATTACAATCAAGTCCCGCAGTCCGTCTGTACGGTGATTGTCACACTTCCAGCCGGGGCATCCTTCTTAGAGGAGGCAAGTTCTCAGTCACCAAAGTCAGAGAGGTGGTTGGTGGATGTTTCCTCCTGGAAGTAGTCAAGATAGCTTTGGGAATGGGTATGATGCTGTCTTGTTACATTTTGAATCCTCATTGAATGGATGAAGGGAACTAAACAGTACAATATGGTTCTGCTATTCTTTTAAGAGTCACTATTTTAAATGCTTCTGAAAATAAAAATATTGTTGCCACCATTTTTAAAGAAAAAATAGTCCCTGGACTCCTGAGGAAGTGAAGTTGAGGGGAGGGATTTGTACGATTGATGATATGCACCAGCAGCATATGTTCCTCTCTGCACCTGCACCTCGCCTTCTTTAATTTTCACTATACAGAAGGATAAACATTATCCGGCTTAATTTGTTCTTAGAGTCAGACAGCACCGAAACATGCCCTTCATTCAGCCCAACTCACCTATGCAGATCAAGATCCTGATCCATGCTTATCCCATTTTCCTGGATTTATCTTATATTATACTATTCCGTTACTATCCATAGGAAAGTTAAAATCACCCGATACTACAACTCTATTGCTTTTACATTTTACTGCTGTGTGTCTACACTTTCCTTCTTTAAAATTCCACTGACCATTAAGAGGCTTATAGTACAATCCCATCAAAATGATTGCCCCTTTCTTATTTCTATGTACCTTCATTTTCTGATCTCTCAAAGATATTCTCTTTCAATGTTATTGTAATGCTGTCCCTGATCATCGGTACAATGCCTTCTCCCCTTTTGGAACCATTCCCCCAACCCCGTCCCCTTATCATACCTGTATAAAGCCTCATTGAGCTGCTATTTCTGCCCATCCTTCAACCATGTTTATTTGTTGCTACAATATAGTCATGAACACCACTGGGGTCAGTAATCAAATATTTGAATTGGTGCCAACAGCTTTTGGACCATTCTGTTAGAACTGTAAACCTTGCTCCAGGTTTATAAAATAAAATGCATTTGAATCAAATTCGTGTTATCACTTAGTTTAATATTTATTATAATAATTCATAATGTAAAGATATTTCTGTCTGTATATTTTCAGCGCGAGTGTAGGTTAATTGGTCTCTGTAAATTGCCCCGTAGTGTGGATGAGAACATCGGGATAACGTATAACGAGTGTGAACAGGTGATCAGTGGATTTGGTTTGCCAAATAGCCTGTTTCCATGGTGTATCTCTGATTTCTAAACTAAACAAAATAAATAATTGGCTCACTATAGTGGTGGAATTATCAACATGAAATTGCAATGTATCATCAAAGATCCAATATTTTTAACTGTTTGAGTACATTCTGATTTGTAATTGTGGCTATGTCAGATGCATGTGCTGTTAGAATTCATACTGTCATTTAAAGAATTTGCATTTAAAGAGTCATACTGAATCACTGAAATAAGCTGCGTGAACCAAGTCCATGCCAGCCATCAAGTATCCAACCTGGCCTAACCCCATTTACCAGTACTTGATGCATCACCTTCTATGCCTTGATGATTTAAGTGCTAGTCCAGATGCCTCCACCACGTTCTCAGTCAGTGCGTTCTAGATTACAACCATCCTCATATCACTACTAACCATGCTCCTCACCTTAAACATATGCTCTCTGGTTTTAGGTATCCCTTCTACGGAGAAAGGTTTCACACTATCCAGCCTTTATGTTCAGCTGAATCAAAACATCCCTCCTCAAGCAATATCCTGGTGAATTTTCTCTGCATGCTCTTCAGTGCATTTACATTCTACAGTGGGGTGACCAGAGCTGCACATAATACTCCAGCTTTGACCTAATCAGAAATTTACAAAATTGAACTATGTCCTCCATGCTCCTATATTCTATCCCCAAGTTAATGAAAGCAAGCATCCCACATGCTTTCATTTTATCCATATGTGCTGCCACATTTAGTTTAATTCATTTTAGTTTAGTTTAGTTTAGTTTAGGGATCTATGGACTTATACACTGTGGTCTTTCTGTTCCTCAATACTCCCTAGGGTCCTTCCATTCATGGTATCGGTCTAATTCTATGAGAATTGCTAAAATGCAAAACTTTGCATATCAGAAAAAAAAAATCTATCTGCAATGTTCTGTCCCATTTATCAGATGATCAATATGGTTTGGTTATCTAGGATTAACATCCGCAATATTGACAACATTTTTTGTTGCCATCTGAAAACTGCCAATCATACCTTTTATACATATACCCAAATAATTAATGTATGCTACAAACAAGGGCCCCAGCATGAATCACTACGGTACCCTCCACATCATCCTCTCTCCTGTTAGCAAACCAAATTTAGAACCATTTTGCCAATTTACATTGGACCCCATGCCCCCACTAAGCCTTCCATGTTGGAGCTTGTCAGGGACAATGTAAACCACAAAAACTGCACTTCCCTCAACTATTTTAGTGCTACAGGGGTGGGTTTAAAATGCATCCAGTGGGGGGGGGGGGGGGGGGGGGGGGGGGGGGGGGGGGTCAACAAATTGGAAGTATAAGGATGGAGTTAATGGGAAAGAGAGTACAGGAAAAGTTACGAAAGACACCAGTATTAATGGGATGGAAAGTTCAAGAAGGGATAAGAGAGTAAGGTCAGGTGAAATAGGAACCGGTGTGAGAGGGGAGGTGCATACCGAATTAAAAGTGTTATATATGAATGCGCAAAGTATAAGAGATTGGTAGATATGATGTTGTGGGAATTACAGAGACATGGCTGCAAGAGGATTGGAGCTGGGTACTGAATATTCAGGGTTATACGTCCTATCGAAAAGACAGACAGGTGGACAGAGGGGGTGGGGTAGCTCTGTTGGTAAGGGATCAAATTCAGTCCTTTGTGAGGGGTGACATAGAATCAGAAGATGTAGAGTCATTGTGGATAGAACTGAAAAATTGTAAGCGCAAAAAGACCCTAATGGGAGATATCTTCAGGGTCCCAAACAGTAGCCTGGATTTAGGGTACAAGTTGCATCAGGAGTTAAAATTGGCATGTAACAAAGGTAATGCTACGGTGGTTATGGGAGATATCAAAATGCAGGTATACAGGGAAAATCAGGTTGGTACTGGACCCCAAGAAAGGGAGTTTGTAGAGTGCCTCCGAGATGGATTCTTAGAGCCTCTTGTACTGGAATTTACCAGGGAAAAGGCAATTCTGGATTTAGTGTTATGTAATGAACCAGATTTAATAAGGAAACTCAAGTAAAGGAACCATTAGGAGGTAGTGACCACAATATGATAAGTTTTAATCTGCAATTTGAGAGGGAGAAGGTAAAATCAGAAGTTGCAGTTGAACAAATGGAGCTATGGAGGCATGAGGGAGGAGCTGGCCAAAGTTGACTGGAAATAAACCCGTGCAGGGATGATAGTGAAACAACAATGGCAGGAATTTCTGAACATAATCCAGAAGATGGAGGAAAAAGGGGAGTAAGAGGCAACCGTGGCTGACAAGGGAAGTCAAGGACAGTATAAAACTAAAAAGAGAAGACGTATAACATAGCAAAGATGGGCGGGAAGCCAGTGGATTGTGTAACTTTTAAAGGCCAACAGAAGATAACTAAAAAGGCAAATTTAGACAATCGACAATAGACAATAGGTGCAGGAGTAGGCCATTCGGCTCTTCGAGCCAGCACCACCATTCAATGTGATCATGGCTGATCATCCCCAATCAGTACCCCATTCATGCCTTCTCGCCATATTTCCTGACTCCGTTATCTTTAAGAGCCCTATCAAGCTCTCTCTTGAAGGTATTTAGAGAACCAGCCTCCACCGCCCTCTGAGGCAGAGAATTCCACAGACTTACAACTCTCTGTGTGAAGAAGTGTTTCCTCGTCTCCTTTCTAAATGGTTTACTCCTTATTCTTAAACTGTGGCCCCTGGTTCTGGACTCCCCCAACATCGGAATCATGTTTCCTGCTTCTAGCGTGTCCAAACCCTTAATAATCTTATATGTTTCAATAAGATCGTCTATCATCCTTCTAAACTCCAGAGTATACAAGCCCTGCCATTCCATTCTCTCAGCATATGACAGTCCCGCCATCCCGGGAATTAAACTTGTGAACCTACGCTGCACTCCCTCAATAGCAAGAATGTCCTTCCTCAAATTAGGGGACCAAAACTACACACAATAGAAACATAGAAACATAGAAATTAGGTGCAGGAGTAGGCCATTCGGCCCTTCGAGCCCGCACTGCCATTCAATATGATCATGGCTGATCATCCAACTCAATATCCTGTACCTGCCTTCTCTCCATACCCCCTGATCCCTTCAGCTACAAGGGCCACATCCAACTCCCTCTTAAATATAGCCAACAAACTGGCCTCATCTACCTTCTGTGGCAGAGAATTCCACAGATTCACCACTCTCTGTGTGAAAAACGATTTTCTCATCTCGGTCCTGAAAGACTTCCCCCTTATCCTTTAACTGTGACCCCTTGTCCTGGACTTCCCCAACATCGGGAACAATCTTCCTGCATCTAGCCTGTCCAACCCCTTAAGAATTTTGTAAGTCTCTATGAGATCACCCCTCAATCTTCTAAATTCCAGCGAGTACAAGCCAAGTCTATCCAGTCTTTCTTCATATGGAAGTCCTGCCATCCCAGGAATCAGTCTGGTGAACCTTCTCTGTACTCCCTCTATGGCAAAAATGTCTTTCCTCAGATTAGGAGACCAAAACTGTACGCAATACTCCAGGTGTGGCCTCACCAAGACCCTGTACAACTGCAGTAGAACCTCCCTGCTCTTGTACTCAAATCCTTTTGCTATGAATGCCAACATACCATTCGCTTTCTTCACAGCCTGCTGCACCTGCATGCCTACTTTCAATGACACCCAGGTCTCGCTGCATCTCCCCTTTTGCTAATCGGTCACTATTCAAATAATAGTCTATCTTCCTGTTTTTGCCACCAAAGTGGATAACCTCACTTTTATCCACATTATACTGCATCTGCCATGCATTTTCCCACTCACCCAGTCTATCCAAGTCATCCTGCAGCCTCCTAGCATCCTCCTCACAGCTAACACTGCCCCCCAGCTTCGTGTCATCCGCAAACTTCGAGATGTTGCATTTAATTCCCTCGTCCAAATCATTAATGTATATTGTAAATAGCTGGGGTCCCAGCACTGAGCCTTGCGGCACCCCACTAGTCACTGTCTGCCATCCTGAAAAGGACCCGTTCACTCCTACTCTTTGCTTCCTGTCTGCCAGCCAGTTCTTTATCCACATTTATACTGAACCACCAATACCGTGAGCTTTAAGTTTGTATACCAATCTCTTGTGTGGGACCTTGTCGAAAGCCTTCTGAAAGTCCAGATATAACACATCCACTGCTTCTCCCTTATCCACTCTACTAGTTACATCCTCAAAAAATTCAATAAGATTCGTCTGACATGATTTACCCTTCGTAAATCCATGCTGACTTTGTCCAATGATTTCACCACTGGTCTGTAATTCCCCGTTTTCTCTCTCCCTCCCTTTTTAAAAAGTGGGGTTACATTAGCTACCCTCCAATCCTCAGGAACTACTCCAGAATCTAAAGAGTTTTGAAAAATTATCACTAAATACTCCAGGTGTGGTCTCACTAGGGCCCTGTACAATTTCAGAAGGACCTCTTCGCTCCTATACTCAACTCCTCTTGTTATGAAGGTCAATATGCCATTCGCTTTTTTCACTGCTGCACCTGCATGCTTGCTGTCATTGACTGATGAACAAAGACCCCAGATCCCGTTGTACTTCACCTTTTCTCAACTTGACACCATTTAGATAGTAATCCGCCTTCCTGTTTTTGTTACCAAAGTGAATAACCTCACATTTATCCACATTAAACTGCATCTGCCATGCATCTGCCCACTCACTCAACCTGTCCAAGTCAACTTGCATTCTCATAGCATCCTCCTCACAGTTCACACTGCCACCCCGCTTTGTGTCATCTGCAAATTTGCTAATGTTACATTTAATCCCTTAATCTAAATCATTGATGTATATTGTAAATAGCTGCAGTCCCAGCACCGAGCCTTGCTGTACCCCACTAGTCACTGTCTGCCATTCTGAAAGGGACCCGTTAATCCCTACTCTTTGTTTGGATGAAGTACGAAGGTAAGCTGGCCAAGAATATAAAGGAGGATAGTAAAATATTCTTTAAATATGTGAAAAGGAAAAGATTAGTTAAGACATATGTGGGTCCCCTGAAGACAGAAACAGGTGAATTTATTATGGGGAACACGGAAATGGTAGACGAGTTGAACAGCTACTTTGGTTCTGTCTTCACGAAGGAAGACACAAACAATCTTTCAGATGGACTAGGGGACAGAGGATCTAGAGTGACGGAGGAACTGAAGGAAATTTGCATTAGTCAGGAAATGGTGTTGGGTAAACTGATGGGACTGAAGGATGATAAATTCCCAGGGTCTGGTGGTTTGCATCCCAGGGTACTCAAGCAGGGGGCTCGAGAAATCATTAACATTTTCCAATGTTCTATAGATTCTGGATCAGTTCCTGTGGATTGGAGGGTAGCAAATGTTATCCCAATTTTTAAGAAAGGAGGGAGAGCGAAAGCAGGGAATTATAGACAAGTTAGCCTGACATCAGTGGTGGGGAAGATGCTCAAGTCAATTATTCAAAGATGTAAAGTGGTGCATTTGGACAGCAGTAACAGGATCAGTCCAAGTCAGCATGGATTTATGAAGGGAAAATTTTGCTTGTTTATTCTTCTGAAATATTTTGAGGATGTAACAAATAAAATGGATAAGGGAGAGGCAGTGGATGTAGTGTATCGGGACTTTCAGCACCCTTTGTTAAGGTCCCACACAGGAGATTAGTGGGCAAGATTCCACCGGTTGGCACCAGTAATGACTGCCTCGCCAACAGTCTGTCTGTCCCTTCCTTCTTTGTGTTTTAATAGCACATGTTAAATGTATGTTTTCAGTGGTCATTAGCTTTTTTTTATGTGGTGTTGGGGTTGGGGGTGGGGGTGGGGGCGTTGCGGGAATCTTTTTCTAATCTCTTTATTTTTTTCCGTATCATATTTCCGTCAGTACTGCGGCCTAACATCGAGGAGTTGGCGGTCTTTGCCGGAGACCGTGGGAGCTCTCACCCGCCAGCTGTGGGAGCTTCGATCACCCCGACAGATGGTTCGACTGCCCCGACCTTGGTAGAATAAAGAATAAGAAGATTGGACTTTTTTGCCTTGCATCACAGTGAGGAACGTGGGGAATCTGCTGCGGTGGATGTTTTTTGTTACCTTTTATGTAGTTGTGTGTCTTGTTACTTATTTTTACGTATGGATGTATGGTAATTTGCATATCACTGTACCTTAATTGGTACGTGACAATAAAAGACCTTTGAAACCTTTAGAAATTAGAGCACATGGTTAGGGTATTGACATGGATAGAAAATTGGTTGGCAGACAGGAAGCAAAGAGTAGGAATTAACGGGTCCCTTTCAAAATGGCAGGTAGTGACTAGTGGGGTGCCGCAGGAATCGGTGCTGGGACCACAGCTATTTACAATATATATTAATCATTTAGATGAAGGAATTAAAAGTAACATTGGTAAATTTGCAGATGACACAAATCTGGGTGGCAGTGTGAACTGTGAAGAGAATGCTATGAGGATGTTGGGTGACTTGGATAGATCGGGTGAGGGCACATGCATGGCAGATGCAGTTTAATGTGGATAAATGTGAGGTTATCCATATCCAAGAACAAGAAGGCAGATTATTATCTGAATGGTGTAAGAAAGATCTGCAGATGCTGGATTAAATCGAAGGTAGATACAAAATGCTGGAGAGAAGGAATGGGTGACATTTCGGGTCAAGAAATTCTTCAGACTGATATCAGGGAAGTGGGCCAGACAAAGATAGAATGTAGTCGGAGACAGTATGACTTGTAGGAGAACTGGGTAGGGGGAGGGGTTAGAGGGGAAAGGGGGCCTGTCCCACCAGCAAGCGGCGAGGCCGACCTAACATGGTCGCTTGAGCTGTACGGCCTGCGGGGGCCGGACCCACTTCGATCGTCGGAACGGTATGGAGTTGTGCGGGGCTGGTTCCGACATCGCGCGGGGCTCTGAAAAACTGACTGTCCAAAAATCCCGCGCACCAACGGCCTGTCGGCCCGCAGCCGCATTGAGGATGTACGCTGCATCTTGACGGCGTATGCAGCGATTTGACAGCGTACGCCTAGCGCGTGGCATTGCGCGATGACGTCACCGCCCGGCGTGCCGTTGCGTGATGAAGTCAAAATTCAGCCGGCCCACCTCCTGCCCAGCTGATTGGTGAGTATGATGTCATGACCAGCTCCGCACAACACCCCATCCCATTCCCAATCTGGCCTTTCTGTCCTGGGCCTCCTTTATTGACAGAGTTAGGCTCAGCACAAATTGAAGGAAGAGCACCTCATATTTCTCTTGGGTAGTTTACACCCCAGCGATATGAACATTGACTTATCTAACTTCAAATAGCCCTTGCTTTCCTTCTCTATCCCCTTCCCCTTCAAATTTCTCCCACCAGTCTTACTGTCTCCGACTACATTCTATCTTCATCCACCCACTCCCATGACATCAGTCTGAAGAAGAGTCTCGACCCGAAATGTATTTCACTCCTCTCCAGAGATGCTGCCTGTCCTGCTGTGTTAAGGGCCTGTCCCACTTACGTGTCCTTGGCATGCAAACTACCCGACCTTGTCGTTGCGTTGAGGCTCACGGGCATCGTATGGCCACGCGGGGCCAGTCCCACTGAGAAGCATGGAGGGGTATGTAGTTGCGCGCGACATCGCACGCGGCTCCAAAATGTCTGTAGCGAACTAAATCTTTGTGCGCCAACGGCCTGTTGCGTAACTGTCGGCCAAAGTGGGACAGGCCCAAGACCCTGGCACGACGCAACGTCTCACCTGCAACAGCAGCAGAAGCAGGCAAACGATCGCCAAGCTCAGCCTGGGGCTCACGGCCGTTGTGGGCCGGATCCGCCCCCACTTCTACTCCCAGAGCGGGGCCAGGAGAGGAGCTGTGCTGCTGGCGGAGAGGATTTGATGAACTTTTCGGAAGGTGGGGAGGAACAAAAGCAGTCAGATTTTGCAGTTCGGAGCTTTGTTGTACAGCAGAGGCTTTCTTTGTTCAAAGAGTCCTCTAATTAGTAAGGTTTGTCTGTGTGTATCTGTAAAGTCGTAGGAGCGGCAGTGGCTGGCGGAAGGCCAAGATTCACTTGAACTGGTGGGAGCTGAGTCTGGAGCGGTGTTTGTGGTCAGTAACATCGGAAAGCTCCATCCTACACCGACTTGCCCGGTCCAGGTGTGCTGGGTAAGAACGGCAACAGTGCCTTGGATTTCGTTGAAGCTGGGGAGATGACGGTGACCTGGGGAAGAAGCCTCCGGAAGCACCATTTTTGACGGCGGGAGGATTGGCACGGACATTCCTAGCTTATCAGGAGGAGACTGCTTCTATTGCTTTGCCAAGAAAGCCTTCACAAAACTAATTAACTGTTGCAAAAGAGTGGAGGTGCAGCAACAGCAGAAAGACTGCTTTGATTTAAAAAGGACTGAAACTTTGTGTGTTGTGCCACGCCCTAAAGATGGCGACCCCTCAGAGTTATGCAGCTGTCGCACGGTCAGCAGTCTCTGAGACTGAGGGCCATGAGTTCATGGGGCGCACACATGGGGTAAAAATGTACATGCAGAGCAACCTGCCCTTCAAGGCCTTTCTAGATGCGCTGGGTGACAAGAAAGCCATAGTCTCGGGCGCGGTGGTCAGTGGGAAGGTTGTTGTTCTACTGAAGACTGAACAGGCGGTGGCTCTGGCTCTGGAAAGGGGCGTAACAGCGGGCGGGAATTTCACGGCGGTGGACCCATGGGGGGGTCCCATGTTGCCGGTCATTCTGTCCAACGTTCCCACTTTTGTTGCAGATGCGCTCCTGCTCCCACATGTAAGGAAGCTGGGGGAGGTACGGTCGGGGCTCACCAAATTGTTGTACAGATTTGATGATCCTGAGATGTAGTGTGGAGGTAGAGGCTTCCGCAATGGAGATCACCGTGCCACCGCACGCCAGTGGTTCAAAGAGGAGACATGGGTCCTCCGATATAGAGAAGGGCCCTGAAATTCAGGAGCAATCTGAAGGGGGGGCCTTCCCCTCCTGTTGCGGTGGGGGACGCAGGGCACGCTTCCTCTGAGGGGGAGGATGCCTCTGTAGTGCAGGGACCACCTGAGAGTGGCAATACATTACCCTTGGGGGCTGTTACCCCAGAGAGCTAGCTTAGAGGATGACCAGGGGCAGCCTGAAGGGGAGGACTTGGGTGAGGGGGTGGGTCCCCAGTCTGAGCTCCGGTCCCACCAGTCTGATCCAGGCGAGCCTCTGAGTCCGTAGGTATCACCATCTCTCAGTGCTCAGGGACGGGAGGTACGCAGTGAGCTTCCTGCAGGAAACACACACTGTGGCTAGTGATGAACCCACCTGGCTTCTGGAATGGGAAGGGGGGGTCTACATGAGCCATCTCAGCTCCAATTCGAGTGGAGTGGCCTTCCTGTTGGCCCCATCTTTCCAGCCGGAGATCCTCAAAGTGCAGGACATTGTACCAGGCCGTTTGCTGCATCTGGCCGTGCGCTTGGATGGCATGCCATTACACTTCATTAATGTGTACGCCCCCAAGATCGGCGCAATGCAGATGCGCTTAACAAGGGAAGTGACCACGTTGTTCAACACTATCGACCGTGGGGAGTGTGTTTTCCTTGGGGGAGATTTTAATTGTACCCTTGAGGCGAGAAATCGCTCTGGCGTTCAGCGTGACCCGGCTGCAGTAAAGTCTTTGAGGGAGATGGTGGACTCTTTTGAGCTGGTAGATGGTTGGCGGAATTTCCATCCTGACTCTAACATCTTCTCGTACAGGTATGAGGGTGGTGGTTCCCGTATTGACCGTTTATATGTGTCCAAGGCCTATGCCTCCTGTGTTTCGGCGGCCTCCATGCGGCCGGCGCCATGCTCGGACCATTGCCTGGTGCGAGTGGATTTTATCCCGACGCGCACATGGGCTGGGTCCGTGTACTGGCATTTTAATAGCCAGCTGCTGGAGGATCGCCGATTCTGGGATTCCTTCAGGCAGTTCTGGGCGAGGTGGAGAGAGAGGCAGGGGTGTTTCCTTTCCCTAAGGCAGTGGTAGGACGTGGTGAAGGCCTACGTCCATCTGTTTTGCCAGGACTACGCAAGGGGGTCAAGCAAGGGGCGGGACTCCGAGTTTGGATGGCTTGAGCATGGAAACTATGAGATTCAAAGAGGAGGAAGTGCTGACACTTTTGAAAAATATAAAAGTGGATAAGTCTCCAGGTCCTGACAGGATATTCCCTAGGACATTGAGGGAAGTTAGTGTAGAAATAGCAGGAGCTCTGACAGAAATATTTCAAATGTCATTAGAATCGGGAATAGTGCCGGAGGATTGGCGTACTGCGCATGTTGTTCCATTGTTTAAAAAGGGTTCAAAGAATAAACCTAGCAATTATAGACCTATTAGTTTGACGTCAGTGGTGGGCAAATTAATGGAAAGGATACCTAGAGAATAATATATATAAGCATCTGATAAACAGGGTCTGATCAGGAACAGTCAACATGGATTTCTGGAAGGTCATGTTTGACAAACCTTCTTGGAATTTTTTTAAGCGTAACTAGGGAAATTGATGAGGGTAAAGCATGGAAGTCGTCTATATGGATTTCAGTAAGGCCTTTGACAAGGTTCCCCATGGAAGTTGGTTAAGAAGGTTTCAATCTTTGGGTGTTTAATGGCAGAGTAGCAAGATGGATTCAACAGTGGCTGAATGGGAGTGTCCAGAGAGTAATGGTGGATGCTGTTTGTCAGGTTGGAAGCCGGTGACCAGTGTGGTGCCTCAGGGATCTGTGTTGGTCCACTGTTGTTTGTCATGTACATCAATTGATCTGGATGATGGGGTGGAAAATTGATAAGTAAGTATGCAGATGATACTAAGATAGGCGGTTGTTGTGGATAATGAAATAGATTTTTCAAAGTCTATCAGAGAGATTTGGGCCTATTTGGAAAAGTGGGCTGAAAGATGGCAGATGGAGTTTAATGCTGTTAGTGTGTGAAGTGCTACATCTTGGCAGGACAAATCAAAATAGACGTACATGGTAAATGGTAGGGAATTGAAGGAATGCTGTGGAACAGAGGGATCTAGGAATAACTGTGCATAGTTCCCTGAAGTGGAATCGCAATGTAGATAGGGTGGTAAAGAAAGCCTTTGGTGTGCTGACCTTTATAAATCAGAGCATTGAATAAAGGAGTAGGGAAGTAATGTTAAAATTGTACAAGGCATTGGTAAGACCAATTCTGGAGTATGGTGTACAATTTTGGTCGCCTTGTTATAGAGAAGGATGTCAACAAAATAGAGAGAGTACACAGGAGAATTTACTAGAAATGTTGCCAGGGTTCAGCAACTCTGTTACAGAGAAAGGTTAACAAGTTAGGTCTTTATTCTTTGGAGCGCAGAAGGTTAAGGGGGGACTTGATTGAGTTCTTTAAAATGATGAAAGGGATAGACAGATTGATGTGGATACGTTTTTCCCCCATTGAGGGTAGGGAAGATTCAAAACAAGAGGGCATGACATGAGAATTAAGGGACAGAAGTTTAGGGGTAACGTGAGGGGGAACTTCTTTACTCAGAGGGTGGTGGCTGTGTGGAATGAGCTTCCAGCAGAAGTGGTGGAGGCAGGATCGATTTTAACATTTAAAAGTAAAGTGGATAGGTATATGGATGTGAAGGGAATGGAGGGGTATGGAGGGAATGGAGCAGGTAGATGGGACTAGGGGAAATCAAATGGTCGGCACGGACTGGAAGGGCCGAGAGGGCCTGTTTCCATGCTGTAATTGTTATATGGTTATATGGAGAGGGAGTTGCTCAACTCAGAGGCTCGCCTGGATCAGACTGGTGGGGCTTCGTGTGAGTGGGCGAAGTACCAGGAGAAGAAGGGGGCACTAAGGGACTTGCAGCTTAGGAGGTCCCAGGGCACGTATGTGAGGTCGCGAGTCCACATGTTGCACGATCTGGACCGTGCCTCCCCTTTTTACTTTTCTCTGAAGAAGGGGCAAGGAGCCCGCAGGCAGCTTGTAGAGTTGCTTGTGGATGATGGCTCCTCTGTCCCGGATCCAGAGAGCATTGGTGCCTCGGTTCGGTCTTTCTACAGGACTCTGTTCTCGGCAGGCCCATCGAGTGCGGAGGCGCAAGAGGTCCTGTGGGAGGGCTTACCCTGGATGATCCCCTAACTCTGGAGGAGTTGACTGGTGCCTTGCACCAGCTCAGGGGAGGGCAAGTCTCCAGGGCTGGATGGACTGACTGTGGAGTACCTTAGAGCCTCTGTGATGTCCTGGGGGGGTAACTATATGAGGGTCCTGGGGGAGAGCCTGGCGACCGGGGAGATGTCCTTCTCATGGCGCAGGGCAGTAGTTGTCCTGCTGCCCAAGAAGGGCAATATCCGCCTTTTGAAGAACTGGCACCCGGTCTCTCTCCTTAGCACGGACTATAAAGTTTTTCTTTCAATTCAATTCAATTCAACTTTAATGTCATTGCACAGATACAAGTATGGGTACAACAAAATGCAGTTTAGTGACAGTACGAAATGATAGCAATATATAGGTAAATACAGATAAATAAATACAGGTGTGGAAATCTATCGGCGGGACTCTGAATTCAACAGTGCGATGGTGTTATTGTAGAAGCTACTCCTCATCCTGCTGGTGCGGGACCTGAGACTCCTGTACCGCCTCCCCGATGGTAGGAGGGCAAACAGTCCATGGTTAGGGTGGGAGGGGTCCTTGATGATCTTCCCTGCTCGTCTCAGACACCGTTTTTGGGTGGAGAGCATCCATGGCAGGGTGCGGGGCACCGATGATGTGCTGGGTGGTTTTCCACCACCCCGTTGTAGTGCCTTCCTGTCGCTACGGTGCAACTGCTGTACCATACCGTAAAGCAGGTGGTCAGGATGCTTTCAATGGTGCATCGGTAGAGGTTGGTCAGGATCAGGGGGGACAGGTGGGCTTTTTGAGCCTCCCTCAGAAGTAAAGGAGCTGCTGTGCCTTTTTGATCAGCTTGGAGGTGTTGAGGGACCAGGACAGATCCTTCGAGATGTGTACTCCGAGGAATTTGTAGTTGGAGATCCGCTCTACCTCAGTCCCGTTTATATGGATGGGGGTGTGTCTGCCCCCTCTGTTCTTCCTGAAGTCGACAATGATTTCCTTTGTCTTCTGGGAGTTGAGGACGAGGTTATTGTCGGCACACCAGGTTGTCAGTTGCTGGACCTCCTCCCTGTAGGCTGACTCGTCGTTGTCGCTGATCAGTCCTACCACCGTGGTGTCGTCGGCAAATTTTATGATGGCGTTGGAGCCATACTTAGGGATGCAGTCATGGTGAAGAGAGAGTAGAGGGGAGGACTGAGCACACAGCCCTGTGGCACGCCAGTGGTTCAGTGTTATAGTGGAGGAGGTGAGGTTGTTGATCCTAAAACTGACTGTGGGTCTGTTAGTGAGGAAGTCCAGTATCCAGTTGCAGAGGAAGTGGAGATGCCAAGACCGCTGAGTTTGGTGATCAAGCTAGCGGGTGTGACAGTGTTAGAAGGCGGAGCTGAAGTCAATGAGACAGCAACCTGATGTAGGTGTTATTGCTGTCCAGGTGGGTCAGGGCAGAGTGTAGAGCGCCGCCGATATGGCATCCTCTGTAACCTGTTGGACCGGTAGGCAAACTGATGGGGGTCCAGTGTGGGGGGGAGGCTGGCTTTGAGGTGAGCCAAGGATCAACCGCTCGAAGCACTTGGCTATGACAGGGGGTGAGTGCCACTGGCCGGAAATCGTTGAGACTCCCTGTCGCTGATTGTTTGGGCACTGGCACAATGGTAGATGTCTTGGGGCAAGTGGGGACGACACCCTGGGCCAGTGACAGATTGAAAATGTCAGTGAGGACCAGGGATAGTTGTCCAGCACATGCCCTGAGCACCCGCCCGGGGATGCCATCGGGGCCGGCAGCTTTGTGCTCATTCACCTTGCACAGTGCATCTTGTACAGCAGAGGTGGAGAGACTGAGGGGTTGTTCACGTGGGGGTGGAGCAAATTTGATGGCCGGAGTTTTTAAACTGTAACCACTGGTTCTGGCACAGGCAGGCGTAGAAATGGTTGAGCTCGTCAGGAAGGGAGGCATTGTCTTGGGGGGGGGGGGGGGTGTTGACTTTATGGTAATCGGCAATGGATTTGATTCCTTGCCACATGCGCCTGGGGTCAGAGTTGTTTCGGAAATGCTCCTCGATCCGCCGTTTGTGATTGAGTTTAGCATTCCTATTTCCCTTTTTCAGATTGGCCCTGGATGAGCTGTATCCCTCAGCGTCGCCAGATTTAAAAGCGGCGTCACGAACCTTCAGCAGGAGTCTGACCTCCCTGCTCATCCACGGCTTCTGTTTAGGTTAGGTCTTTATCTCTTTGTGGGTAGTGACGTTGTCCGTGCAGAATTTTTTTATAGTCCCAGAACGGTTAAGGTTTATGAGTTGATGTTCACTTGGGAGTTGAAGGTGGCCTGAGTGGCAAACAGACTCCAGACTGTTTGCTGAAACTGTTCCTGTAAAACAGAGACAGCCCCCTCAGGCCCAGACCTTCACTGTCCTCACTGAAGGTTTCACGCGTCTGATCAAAGGTGTGTATTTGGGGAGCAGGAACAGAGAGAGGTGGTCAGACTGTCCCAGTGGGGGAGGGGGAGGGCTTTGTATACTTCAGTAATGTTGGTGTATACTAGGTCCAGAGTCTTGTTTTCCTCTGGTTGGGCAGGAGACATGTTGGTGGAATCTGGGGAGTACAGTTTTTAAGGTTGGAGTGGTTAAAAGTCACCTGCAACCAATAAAAGCCCCCTCTGGGTGTGCAGTTAGTTGTTTGCTTATAGCATCTTGCAGCTCCTCCATTGCTAGCCTGGCATTAGCGTCCGGGGGTACATTAGACTGCAGTGATAACAGTCGATGTGAATTCCCTGGGCAGATAGAAGGGCCTGCACTTTATCTTCAGGTATTCCAGGTCAGCAGAGCAGTGACTACCAATCCTGACAGCATCTATACACCATGAGCTATTCAAATAAATGCACAATTCGCCGCCCTTGGTCTTACTGGAGTCCTCCGCTGTTCTATCGGCCCTGAAGACTGTGCGCCCCTCCAGCTCGACGGCGTTGTCCGGGATGTTGTCAGTGAGCCATGTTTCTGTGAAGACCATGGCGTTGCAGTCGGCGATCCGTTTGTGTGTGGTGATCCGTAGTCGCAGTTCGTTGATTTTACTCACCAGGGACCGGACATTTGCGAGGAAAATGCTGGGCAGAGCTGGCTGGTGCGGGTTAGATCTCAGCCTAGCTCGACAGCCTCCGCGCTTTCCACGTCTTTGTTTGCGGTCCCTGCGCCGCTTCCGGGCACTTCCTGTCGGGAGAGCTGGCCCGCTAGACCCCGGTGTCCTTACGATCTCCGGCGGCAGTTGAAAGTCGCTTCTGGGGCTCGTTATGTGGAGACGGCCGAGCTCCAGTAGCTCCTGACGGCCGTACCTAGTCTTCGCTCGAGCGCACCGGGCGAAAACTAAGTTAATTATTAACAGAATTTTTAAAAATTGCTAAAACTACGGAGACACAGAGCCTCGCGTTGTGCACGCGACGCCATATTAACAAACATTGCTAGTTCAGAACCTTGAAGGCTCTTGGTGACCTTGACGTATTGTATAAATGTGTGCTTACGTTACCAACGGTCCCATGGCGTGCCTGTAACTATTTTGAGACCTGACCTTTTGCTCTGCTCAAGTATTTATAAACATAAAATATTATATATTATTATTTATAGATGTAATCATCCTGTACCCTCGCAATTATGTAGCGACTGAACCTGCTGCGCTAACTAGCACCAGAAGGATAACTACCTAATGAGCTCCGGTCAAAGTCAAGGATGTAGCTGGAGCCCCCTGGTGAAATAGTTTTCACAAATGTCCACATCCCATACGGCATTGTACTGGTCCTGGAAGACCTTGTGTTAAGATATCCTTATAAACTTGATATCCGGGGTGAACCCGACAGAGCGGGTCTTGTTTGCTACAGCCAATTCAATGAGAAGGCACGTTGGCACAGTTAATGGCCATACAATTTAATTATTGACAAAAGATCATTTAACATGAACTCCAAACGTCAGTAATCTATACCGTTTTCAATGTAACATTAGCATTAAACAAACTCTTTTCATCTCCTGGAAATGAAAAAATCCTGCTTTTTGGTGCTCTTCAAGCACTCTGAACACACAGAAGGATAGATGTAACAACCCAAGCCTTAGGGCAGTTTATTGAATTTGCAGAACATAATTAGATTTATCATGCAACGGCTGATTTCCCAAGCCTCAGGCTGAACCAGCAAAGTTACGTTTAAAATAACCTTATAAGGTTGTATTATTATTCCCCACAAATCGGGAATCAACGTTGCATAAACCAATCACACAATAGGACCTAAAAAGGGTTCTTAACGACTTTACTTGAAGCCCCGATTGATGAAGCAAATGGAGGAAGACATAAAAGACCTTCCTACTCCTTGTAGCGAGAATGTCTCGCCACTGTTATGTCACATATTTTGCAACCTGTGGATAAGCATAAAACAAACATATCTATATTTGATGTTCCATGGAACCAGAGTTTCATAAAACTGTGAGATTCAACACCAAATTCTGTGTTGCCATTGACCTATACGATGATTCTCCTGTGGCAAACAAGATTATGTAACCATGACAGGAGTCTTTAATTGATTGCACCCATGTGTCTAACATATGCCACCATCATAATGTATCCACATGAAGTTGAGCATGCAGATATGCATATTTGCTCAATCACTCTTTAACCCATACAATGCCCATAGGGTCTATAGATAATGAATACCAAGAAGTGAAGAATTGGTAAGTCATGCAAATCTGCTCCACCTCCAAACTCGAGATGATATTCACAATTTAGTGTCTGCCATGAACGTCAACTGTGGCCCGATTTCCGAGCCAGTCTTGCAAGACAATCCCAGCCCTTATACTGAGCCTGCCCAATTATAACCTGCTTGGAATGCTAGTATTGTCCAGTTTTCTCCAGACCCCTGAAGTAGATGATAGTGTCTCAATCATTTGTATTATCCAACCAAGTGTACATCTTACCAAATTGTAAGTGGTCCCTTAGTTATAGAGTAACACAGGTAATATGCGTGGAACCTCTGGCCAACTTTCATGCTGCCACCAGCTTCAGCGAACTGCTACTGCCGATGAAGACGTGGGGTGCATTATCGCCGAAACAATGAAGCCTTACTCGTTCAATAGCTTGTGCTTCATCCTCCAGGTATCGCCTATGAAACAGGTCTTACCCGAATAGAAGATTTGGCAGCCGACTCTATTGTCCCCCTGATAGCGGTGTTCACCACATATGTGTTTGAATGGCAACCTTGCTACCAAGCATGGTACATCTGGCATGTGCCCTTCATCCCTTGGGCATGCTCCACGGCTGTACCCGCAGACTCGGTGTTAGATTACACTGACCCGGCATGCTCTCATCTTACATGAGGGAGACATTAAGCAGCCCTGCTAGAAGGCGCTGCTGGCGCAGCTTCAGCAATACGCCGACTTTGCCATGGACCCGGCGTCAGACTAATACTGACGTGGCATGCTCTCCTGCTACATGAGGGAGACATTAAGCAGGCCTGCTACAATGCGCTGCTGGCGCAATTTCCCATTTTTAAGGCCATTAGCACCATTTTGCGATATAATGAAATATTTACCGAACAACTGTTTGTCCATCATTGCGACTTTAATAACTTCAGCTGGTAATAACAAGTTGTGTTAACAATGACCTACATGGCACTTTATAGTTTACCATTTGACAGGATGACAGTTCTCCTACTTGCACAGCTGAATCCCATCTATACTATTGCCAATTAGTCTAATGAATAGAAAACTGCTATATCACAACAAGGCTCTTACAGGCGTCTATTGACTGCAAACTGTTGCCCAGGCTGGCGTCAACAGCCAATTGAATAGCTAAAGGTAAATCCCAATGTCCTACAAGTCTATTTGATAGCAACTTAACTGAATAGAGGATCCCAATTTCTCAAATATAGTTTGAGATTTAAACAGTGGATTTTAGCAAATACCTAACCAGTGTTTTTGAACTCTGAGTAGTCCTCTTTGAATGCTTTCTTGTCATCATTCTGTTATATTGCCTTATCCTAGCAATCCCCCATGATCACTGTAAATGGGAATACGCTATAAAATCAATGATTAATCTACCATCTTTCATAATGAACAGGCCACACCTGCCATCATTTGCTACACTGCCAAAGACTTGGCATCCCCACTAAGCAGCCTATTCCCATGAAGCAGCCCTGAACAAAGGTGCTGCTGGCGCAGCCTTTCCCATAGGCCAGTATTTGACATAGATTTGGCGTCCTCATGAAGCAGCCCTGAGCAAAGGTGCTGCTGGCACAGCCTCTCCAATAGCCTCTCCAATAGCCTCTCCAATATTTTACAGCCAATTACATAATTGAGTACAGCTGCAACAGAAAAACATAGAAACATAGAAAATAGGTGCAGATGTAGCCATTCAGCTCCTCGAGCCTGCACCGCCTGCCATTCAATATGATCATGGCTGATCATCCAAAATAGTAAGATTAAACGAGAACTTACCAGTTTGAAGTTTGATCTTTATTTTATGAGGAGTCAAGTTGAGGGACTACGTGAAGAACCCCGTACAGCCGTTCGTGCGTCAATCTTCAAAGCAACGGTGTGAAATCACAGATAAAATGACTGAAGTATAATGGTAAGATAACAAAGACTAGAACTACCAGATGAGATCTATGAGGGCTGGGAGCGGAAGGCACGTCGTCCCTCAACTCGACTCCTCATAAAATAAAGATCAAACTTCAAACTGGTAAGTTCTCGTTTAATCTTACTATTTTACTTCGGAGTCACGTGAGTGACTACGTGAAGACTTCAAAGCTCTGTGATATCATGCCGTGTGAAATGAGTGTACACAACCACACCTGCTTCATTGACAAATGAAGGGAAACATTCATAATTCATACAGTCATAACATAGATGTAAAACATGCTGATGCTGTTTAAATGAAACAATAATATTTCCATCTCTCACCCAGATGGAAAATATAACCAGAACATAAATAGAGTTAACAAATAACCCTGATTCAGCAATGGGTCATTACAGACGTTTGGAGAGTAATTCGTTGGACCATACTGCAGTCGTAACAATGCGACCCAGCGGAACATAAATACCCTTGCTGCTGATGTTGTAGCAGCCCTGGTGGAATGAGATCTGGAATCAGAATCCATTAGCACATAACACAACTCTATTTTTCTCATCTGGAATGGCCTGAACAATAAGTTCTTCCAAATTATTTATTTATGTATCTATTTATTTATGTATTTATTCATATATTCATTCATTCATTTATTTATTTATTTATTTGTTTATTGTGACTAACAACATTGCTAGTCCAGAACTCCAAGCTCTTGATGACCTTGACATATTGTTGTATATATGTGTGGTTACCTTATCAAAGGTCCCCTGGTATGCCTGTGACTATTTTGAGACCTGACCCCCTTCTGGTCTGCTCAAGTATTTATAACATAATATTATATATTATAATTTACAGACGTTATCATCCTGTACCATCACAATTATGTAGCGACTGAACCTGCTGCACTAAACCAGTGCCAGAGGATAACTCCAGCCAAATTTAAGGATATCGCTGCAGCCTCCTGGTGAAACAGTGTTCACAAATGTCAACATCGCATATGGCATTATATTGGTCCTGGGACCTATGTTGAAGATAGCCTACCCCTTGATAACCCAATTAATGGCCGTATAACTCCATAATTAACAAAAGATAATTTAGCATGAACTCGAAACTTTAGCGATCAATAACATTTTCCATGGAACATAAGCATAACAAACTCTTTCATCTCCTGGAAAAGAAAATTCCACGGTTTGGTGCTATGCAAACACTTTGAACACATAGAAGGATAGATGTAACAACTCAAACCTTAGGGCAGTTTATTAAACCTGCAGAACATAATTTGAGTTTATCATGCAACAACTGATTTCCCAAGCCTCAGGCTGAACCAGCAAATTACGTTTAAAATAACCAAATAAGGGTATATTATTTGCGACAAACCAGGAATCAATGTGCATAACCACTCAATAGGAACCTTAAGCGGCCTCTTAATGACTTTATTTGAAACCTCAATTGATAAACAAAATGGAGGGAGCCATAAAAGTCCTTCCTACTCCTTTTAGCGAAAATGTATGTTTCGCCACTGTAATGCCACATATTTTGAAACCAGTGAAATAAACATGAACCATGTTAGGTGTTCCATTAACCAGAATTTCATAATATAGTGTAATTCAACACCAATTCGGTGTTGTCATTAACCTATACTTGACGATTCTCCTGTGACAACAAGATATGTAACCATTCCATCGGTCTTTAACTGATTGCACCCTCGTCACTAACATATGCCATCATCATAATGTATCAACCTGAGCATCACAATAGGCACATTTGTCCAATCACTCTTTAACCCATACGATGCCCTTAGGGTCTATAGATAGTTGATACCCACAACAGACATTTTTTGCAAATCATGCAAATCTGCTGCACCTCCAGACTCGAGATGATATTTGCAACTTGGAATCTGCCATAAACAGCAACTGTGGCCCGACTTCCGAAACGGTCTTGTAAGACAATCTTGATCCTTCTACTGAACCTGCGCAATTCTAACCTGCTTGAAAAGCTAGAACAGACCATTTTACATGATTAGATCCCTCAAATAGCTGATAATGTCTCAATCATTTGTAATGTATAACTTAGTGTACACCTTACCAAGCTGTAAGTGGTCCCTTAATTGTATAGTTCCACGGGTACAGTGCGTGGAACCTCGGGTCAGCCTTCATGCTGCCACCAACTTCAGTGAACCTCTTACTGCCAATAAAGACGTGGGGTGCATAATCACCAAAACTATGAAACCTTGCTCGTTCCAATAGCTTGTGCTTTGTCCTCCAGGTTTCGCCTATGGAAAGGTCTAACCTAAATAGAAGATTTCGACGGCCAACTGTAATGCCCCCCTTAGAGCGGTATTCACTGCATATGTGTTTGGGATGGTAACTTTCTGGCCAGGCATTGACCTCTGGGCATATACCCTGAATCCCTTGGTTATGCTCTATGGCTATACCCTCAGACTTGGCATTAGACTATACCTATCCCACATGCTCTCCTCTTATGTGAGGGAGCCATTAAGCAGCCCTAATACAAGGTGCTGCTGGCGCAGCTTCAGCAATACGCCGACTTTGCCATGGCCCCAGCGTCAGAATAATACTGACGCAGCATGCTCTCCTCCTACATGAGGGAGACCTTAAGCAGGCCTGCTAAAAAGCGCTGCTGACACAATTTCCTATTTAGGGCCATTAGCACCATATTGTAATATAATTGAAGATTTACTTAACAACAACTGGAGCAGTAATGAATACTGTTTGTCCATCCTTGTGACTGTATTAATTTCACCTGGAGAAACAAGGTGTGTTAACAATGACTTATAAGGCACTTAATAATTAACCATTTAACAAGATAAGTTGTCTTACTTGCACAGCTGAATCACATCTATACTATTAACAATTAATCTAACAACTAGTAAACCTGTTACCAGAGTTTAATGACAGCCATCTGTTGCCCAGGCCAGCATCACAGCCAATTGAATACCTAAAAGTGAATCCCAACATCCTACAAGTCTATTTGATAGACTTAATCTAGCTGGAGGGAGGAGCCCAATTTCTCAAATATAGTTTAAGACTTAACAGATCCTGTTATATTGCCTTATCCTAACAATGACCCCTCATCCCCCATGATCACTGTAAATGGGAATACCCTACTAAACAGCTATTCCCATAAAGCAGCCCTGAAGAAGGTACCGCTGGTGCCAATAAAGCAGCCCTGAAGAAAGGTGCTGCTGGCGCAGCCTTTCCCATAGACCAGTATTTGCCATAGATTTGGTGTTCTCATGAAGCAGCCCTAAGCAAAGATGCTGCTGGCATAACCTCTACAATAGGCTAGCCTGCCATAACTTGGCATTCCCATGAGCAGTCCTGAGCAAAGATACTGCCGGCACAACCTCTCCAATAGGCTAGCCTGCCATAGCTTGGCATCCCCATGAGCAGTCCTGAGCAAAGGTACTGCTGGCACAGCCTCTCCCATAGGCTAGCCTGCCATAACTTGGCATTCCAATGATGCAGCCCTTCCCAAAGGTACTGTTAGCACAACCTCTCCCATAACTTGGCATTCCCATGATGCAGCCCTTCCCAAAGGTGCTGCTGGCTCAGCTTCTGCCATAGGCTGCCTTTGCCATAACTTTACTACTGATCCACCTCCTGCCTAAAGGAGTTTCTCTAAATTCATTCCCAGAGGTGAACCTACCAAATCTTTCTTAATTACTCTGACTATTTTGTCAACTGTCCCCATATCCTGGGGATTATTGTGGTTAGGGAACCCCATGTGAATTTCCCCTCCCCGGGAATCAATCCCCGGGCACCCGGGTTACTCATTTACTTGAATTAAACCCCATTTCTTGGGGACTACTGCAGTCTGGGAACTGCAAACACTTGAGTTTTCCCACCACCGGGAACCCAGGCTGCCCTTTCAGGTCAGTTAAGCCCCATTCCCCAGGGACTACTGCGGTCTGGAACCGCACTATTCTCGGGTATCCCCTCCCCGAGAACCCAACATGTGGAGTCACTGACCGCGTGATCAGTGACTCCGATCGCAAACCCGACATTCGCCAGCTCCCCGCTCCCGCGGTCGGGCCAGGGTTTTCCCCCCAAAGCCCTAGGCTGGTTCACTTGTCGGCCTCGCGACCATCCCGCAAGAACCCCGGAGGTTCCTGAAGGAAACCTAGAACAGGTAAGAAATAGCACTTACCTGAAACTTTTTTAGACTTACCGTTGGAGGAGCTGCGCTGCTCCACAGTCGTCTGCACGAAAGCGTCTGACGTAATGACGCACAAACGGCTGTACGGGGTTCTTCACGTAGTCACTCACGTGACTCCAAGGTAAAATCAGTACCCCGTTCCTGCTTTTTCCCCATATCCCTTGATTCCCTTGATTAGCCCTAAGAGCTAAATCGCTCTCTCTTGAAAATATCCTGTGAATTGGCCTCCACTGCATTCTGTGGCAGAGAATTCCACAGAATTCCAGAGAATAAGGAAGAGTATTAGCTACTTTGTAAGTAAGATCCAGAAACTACGTGACCATATAATCTCATTAATGGTTTCGATTGAGGAAGGGAGATGTATTGGTGTGAGATTGCTGAGAACACACATGCCCTTTTGTCTACCTGCTCTTTTTATAATGTATTGTCATGGGATCTGCTACATCATGCAATCAAGTGAATGGATTTTGCTTTTAATATTTCATCTTCGGCGCAGCATTTCCAGTTATGCGACTGCCTCTAATGCAAAGCCCTGAATCGGGGACAAGAACATTTATGACACAAAGAGACTGCAGATGCTGGAATCTTGAGAAGACGACAAAGTGCAAAAAAAAAAGTAAGAAGATTAAGTCAATATGTTAGTAAATTAATAAACCCGGATCAAACGGGGTTTATACCTAAGAGATATTCATCCAATAATTTGAGACGTCTTTTTAACATAAGTCTTCTTTTTCTGTTTTATACGAATACATTATCAATTATTTCATTGGATGCAGAAAAAGCATTTGATCAAGTGCGATGGGAATATCTTTTTAAAGTATTACAAAAATTTCAAATGGGAGATAATTTTATCCTATGGATAAAATTACTATATGATAAACCCACGGCTAGAATATTAACTAATAATATACTGTCCCCAAAATTTCAACTATCCAGGGGCAATAGATAGGGATGTGTTTTATCACCCCTTCTATTTGCCCTGGTGATAGAGCCTTTAGCAGAAAATATAAGAATTCACCCTAATATCCACGGTTACAATACGAAAAACTTTAATAATAAAATATCATTATATGCAGATGATGTACTACTATACATTACAAAATCGCAAATTAGTATACCAAACTTATTAAATTTAATAGAAGAATTTGGTCCCTTCTCAGGATATAGAATAAATTGGAATAAAAGCGAAATAATGATGATAAAACCTCAAGAGCCAACACATCTTTTAAAATACCCCTTTAAAATTGCTACAGAAAAATTCAAATATTTGGGTATTCAAATCACTAGAAAATATAATTCTTTATTTAATGCAAATTATCTGCCATTACTTACTAAATTACAAGCGTCGGTCCAATTTTGGAAAACACTACCAATGTCCTTAATAGGCAGAATAAATGCCATTAAAATGATTTTTCTTCCTCAATTTCTGTACTTATTTCAATCAATACCAATATACATACCTAAACATTTTTTCAAAAAACTTGACTCGTATATTACAAATTTCACATGGGACTATAAATCACATAGCATTTAAAAAAAAACATTTATGTAAACCCAAAGAATTTGGTGGGCTAACACTTCCCAACTTTATGTATTGTCATTGGGCAGTGAACATTAAAAATATAATGTACTGGCTGGACAGCTCAACATTACAGGCAGAATTGACAATAATGGAGAGAGAGGATTGCACTCCTTTTAACATAGGAGCGACCCTTCTCTCCCCAATAAAATTGAAAAGCACAATATATAAGAGCAATCCGATGATCCACAGCACAATACGAATCTGGAGACAAATAAAATCCACTCTTAAATTAAGAAACCTTTAGCTTCTTTCACCGATAGTTAATAATCCGTTGTTTAAGCCATCGACTATTGACAAAACGTTTACTCATTGGGAACGATTAGGAATTAAGACTTGGGAAGATATGTACGAAATGAGAAAAAATTTATAATTTCAAGAATTACAGCTTAAATACAATTTGGAAAATAACCAATATTTTAGATATTTGCAAATCCGAGATTATCTGAAAAAATATTCACAAGATTATCAAAACCTGACGTTGGATCCACTAGAGCAAGACATGAATAGAGGTAGAATTGGATCACTTAACATGATATTTCTATAATACTATTTTAAATATAGATATACCTTCTACAGATGGTATAAGAAGAGTGGGAACAGGAACTGGCTATAGAAATCCCTAAGGACAGATGGGAAGATTATTTGTTATATGTACACAAATGTTCGATTAATGTCAGACACACCCCGATTCAATTTAAAATTGTACATAGATTATATTACTCGAAAACTAAACCAAATATTTTTTTACAAATCTCAATGTCTCTCCCATCTGTGATAAGTGTCTAACACAAGAAGCAACAAAAGCACATTCATTTGTATCCTGTGTAAAACTTCAGAAATTTTGGAAGGACATTTTTGAAACCTTTTCAAAACTATTTAAAACAAGACTGGACCCAAACACAGAATTTATTATTTTCGGAGCAATGGAAGCCTGTTCTGTGCTAACATCATTTCAAAGATATTTCCTCAACTATGGTTTGATAACGGCAAAAAAACGTATACTTAAATTCTGGAAAAACGCACCTATCCCAACGTTTAAAATGTGGTTTACAAATATGTTAGAAATATTACATCTCGAGGAAATGAGACTTGTTCTAGCAGGAAAACCAGAACAATTCTTTAAGATATGGTCGTCTTTCATTGATTTATTACAAGTGTAATATGGTGCAACATAACCCTGGAAAGTAACCGTTTTAGAACTAGGTGAGGGGTGTGTAACATTACGAATTAGGCACATTCCCTTTATTTTCTGTTCAGTTCTATCTTTTTTGCATTTTCTTCTGATTTCTTTTTTCTTAAGGCCCCTTTATTTTTGGGGCCTTTTTTTTCTTTTTTTTTTTTAACACTAAGGATGCAATCTATTTATCTAATTATTAATCATTAACCGTTAATTTTACTTCGGAGTCATGTGAGTAACTACGTGAAGATCCCAGCAGCATGCATGCGCGACATATCGTCTACCGCATTGCGCAACGACAGGCTGTGGAAGCGCTGCTCCACCAGCATTAAGTTTCAAACCTGAAGGTAAGTTTTTCAACTTAATTCCAGGTCTGTTTTTTCTCCTTACAGGAAGCTCTGATAGAGTTCCTGCTGAAGATATCGCGGATTCCCCTATACAGCGGGGAAATCCTGGCTGCAAGAATCGTGGGGATGCCCAGCTCGGGGGGGGGGGGGACTCCACCACAGACTTCGCGTGGAATCCCGTCTTCAAGGACCACAAGGGAATCCCAGCTGTGGTAAACCGCGGAGACTGGAATCCGCAGGGAACCCCGGACAATAAGGGGTCAAGCCGCGAGGTGAACCCGGCTCGGGGAAATCCGGCCACGGGGAAGGCAAACTGCAGGGTGAACCCGGCTCGGGCAAACCCGGCCGAGGGGACCGCGGGGAAAACAAACCGCGGGGTGAACCCGGCTCAGGGGAAACCCGGTCGTGGGGACCGTGTGGAAGACGTGGCTGCGGACCGCAGAAGTGCGGATAGCTGGCGGCATTTTTCAGACTCCAGCGGCCCAGAGAGGTTCAACAGAGTCTGAAAGGCCTGAGCAGGCCAGGAGGGTTCCCTCCTACATGGGGACGTCCTCCGACATTTTACCCATGTGGAGCATGGATAGCGTCAGTAGAGCGCACATCCCACTAATGCTCCATCCTGATATGGTCCATGGAATGGCATATCAGGAGAAATATACTGCCGACGAATAAGCCCAGAGACCCGGCAGGGTCCGAACTGGGAATTTACTGCCGGCAGATAAGCCCAGAGAGTCAGGAGGGTCCGGGCTCGAAGATTGACCACCTGCGGATAAGGCCGGAGACTCGGCAGGGTCCGGGCTGGGAATATACCGCCGATGGAGGAATATACCGCCGTCAGATAAGCCCGGAGACTCGGCAGGGTCCGGACTGGAAGATTCACTGGCCGTTTATCCCGCATGGAGCGGAAGACTCGGAAGTATGTCCAGGGAACATACTGGAGTACAAGCGTGAGGTTCCATAAAATTCTGGCATGGCATCAAGACCTTCGCTAATGAAGAAACCTGGAGGCCAGAGTTCCCTCGTGAAGGAGCAGCCACCTTACGCCACATCATTACAAGAACAGGTGCCGGCTGTGGGATACCATGCACCTGCAAAATTGTGCAGGTGCATGCAGTGAACAGCGCTATGTGGGGGTACAATGCACACTTCAAAATGAACTGCTTCAAGAAGAACGCCATCGGACCTGCCTTAAATTCCAAATCTGCAGGTTCAAGTGAGGCCAGCAATGTCCAGCCGCTGAATCCTCTCTTCAGGAACCCTGCCCAAACAGGTAACACCCGGATGAAGAATTAAAGCTGTCCGGCTTATCAAGGTACCACGGCAACCTCACCCCACGCCTCTATCAACAGCAAGCGTTTCACTGAAGCTGGTGGCAGCTTCAAAACTGGGCGCAGGCCTTTCAGGCCAAGGCCCAAACCGGTCCTCAGGGAATTGGGTCCACGCACCCCAGCAATCCTACTCTCCAAATCTGGGTTGGAATTAGAACCCGCACCACCAATAACCATGAAGGTAGGTGGGTCTGGTTCTTTCCAGAATATGAGGTATGTGGACCATTTACAAGTTGGTAAATTTACACTTGTTTTATGCAAGGCAGAGTTGCCTTTCAAGACAGGCCGCAGTTGCGGGCCGCTCATCGTCACAATGAAAGATACCGGTTCAACTCGCATGTGCAGTGCAGACATTTCTGAATGGAAAACTTAATTACTGTCCACTCACAGGGCTCACCGAAGATATTTGAAATTTAGCTGGATGGGACAATGTTGCAGTCAAAAGCAATGGGCTAACTTCAGCCCCAGGCTATTTACCGAATGACTAAACCAGTCCTTCGGCTACTCAGAGCTTAAAGCTATTGTTATGGCCTATCTGGATGATGTTCTAAAACACTGTATTTTGCCAAATCAGCAGTATCAGCCACAAACTATACTGCAGAATTTGGGCTCTCATCCATCCAGTTAAATTTAAGTTGATACCAACTGAAATTATTGAGTATTAGGATTACCTTTAACTCTATTAAATTGTCTGGGATTGGCAATATATTGGCTTTCAGCTGTGCTATTTGCGCCTTTGCATCATCAGAGCTATACAGCGTACAAAGGAGCAAGCTCACAAGTACCATGTAGGTCATTACTACCAGACCTATGCTATTCCCAGCTTAAAATATCAAAGTCACCATGGTGGACAAACCGTATTTAGCATTGCTCCACTAACCTTCATCAGTACCTCGTCAGTTAATTACTAACTGAGGCTATTGCTCAAAGATGGATAATTACTAATACCATCTTTAATTACGGAGGTGGATGGGTTTGCATGAGTTACCAGTGTTCAGTATATGGTATCAACTACCTATACACACTAGGTGCATTCTGTGGATTAAAGATTTGTGCGAATATGCATAATCTGCATGCTCAAATCTAACTTGATACACTCTGGTGCTGTTATATGTTAATAACATGGGTGCAATCGTCAAAGTATCCGGTAATAGTTTACCTAACTTTATTTGGCATTGGTGTATCATCATGTAAACGCAATGACAACGCAGATTTAAGGACATTGTGGGCTCGATGGAACACCTAAAAATCGAAATGGTGCATCCAGGCTCAATCACCAGTTGCAGAAAATGTGGCATATCAGTGGCGATGGATGCATTCTCGCTACACTGAGGAAGAATGCTCTTTTGTCTCCCTCCATTTTACCTTATCAGGCGGGTCTTGCAAATTCAGCAATTTCCCGCTTCAGGTATTTTTGTAGTGCCTGACTGGCCTATACAGCCATGATTCCCGCTGATGTTGGGAATGATGATAGAACCTTATATGGTTATTTCCAGGCACAAGATTGCTGGTTAGCCGTGACTCGGGAAACCATCCTCTGCATACATAAATCAATTCATTGACTTGCAGACTGGGAAGACCATTCCTGCGGCTCGGATTGTTAAACCAAACTATGGACGTGCTCACTGCAATTGCAGGGTTAGCACCAAATAAGCAGTACCTCCCTCATAGGAGATGGGAAGTATTTTGTTATTACATATAAATTGACACGGATGACTGACGTCTTGAAGTTCAGTTTCTATATGGGATTTGACAATCATTAATAGAGTGCAATTTACTGTGCCGAATGTGCCTTCTCAGCATATTGGCTGCGGGGAGCAGAATCCACTCTGTCGGGTCTCACCTTCTGATATCTAGATTATGAAGGATATCTTCAACTCGAAACCCCCAGGCCAAGTACGCAGAGATATGGGATGTTAACATTAGAACATGGTGAAAAGTGGCAGGAAAACAAATCCAGGGCAAAAATCTAAAAGGGCCACTTTTCAACATAATTGTAAAAGGGCCAAGAGTGTTGTAAAAACAAGCCTGAAGGCTTTGTGTCTCAATGCGAGGAGCATTCGTAATAAGGTGGATGAGTTGAATGTGCAGATAGCTATTAATAATTATGATATAGTTGGGATCACGGAGACATGGCTCCAGGGTGACCAAGGCTGGGAGCTGAACATCCAGGGATATTCAATATTCAGGAAGGATAGACAGAGACGAAAAGGAGGTGGGGTAGCGTTGCTGGTTAGAGCGGAGATTAACGCAATAGAAAGGAATGACATTAGCTTGGAGGATGTGGAATCGATATGGGTGGAGCTGCGAAACACTAAGGGGCAGAAAATGCTAGTGGGTGTTGTGTACAGGCCACCTAACAGTAGTAGTGGAGTTGGGGATGGCATCAAACAGGAAATTAGAAATGTGTACAACGAAGGTAAAACCGTTATAATGGGTGACTTCAATCTACATATAGATTGGGTGAATCAAATTGGCAGGGGTGCTGAGGAAGAAGATTTCTTGGAATGTATGCGGGATAGTTTTCTAAACCAACATGTGGAGGAACCAACGAGAGAGCTGGCTATTCTAGACTGGATATTGAGTAATGAGGAAGGGTTAGTTAGCAGCCTTGTTGTACGCAGCCCCTTGGGCAAGAGTGACCATAATATGGTTGAGTTCTTCATTAGGATGGAGAGTGACATTGTTAATTCAGAAACATGGGTCCTGAACTTAAAGAAAGGTAACTTTGAGGGTATGAGACGTGAATTGGCCAAGATGGACTGGCAATTGTTTCTTGAAGGGTTGACGGTGGATATGCAATGGAATGCATTTAAAGACTGCATGGATGAACTACAACAATTGTTCATCCCAGTATGGCAAAAGAATAAATCAGGGAAGGTGGCGCATCCGTGGACAACGAGGGAAATCAGGGATAGTATCAAAGAAAAAGATGAAGCGTACAAATTAGCCAGAAAAAGCAGCCTACCAGAGGACTGGGAGAAATTCAGAGACCAACAGAGGAGGACAAAGGGCTTAATTAGGAAAGGGAAAATGGAGCATGAAAGAAAACTGGCAGGAAACATAAAAACTGACTGCAAAAGTTTTTATCAATATGTGAAGCGCAAAAGATTAGTTAAAACAAATGTAGGTCCCTTGCAGTCAGAAACGGGTGAATTGATCACGGGGAACAAGGACATGGCAGACCAATTGAATAACTACTTTGGTTCTGTCTTCACTAAGGAAGACATAAATAATTTGCCGGAAATAGCAGGGGATTGCGGGTCAAATGAGATGGAGGAAATGAGTGAAATCCAGGTTAGCCGGAAAGTGGTGTTAGGTAAATTGAATGGATTAAAGGTCGATAGGCTGCATCCCAGGGTACTAAAGGAAGTAGCCCCAGAAATAGCAGATGCCTTAGTGATAATTTTTCAATACTCTTTAGATTCTGGAGTAGTTCCTAAGGATTGGAGGGTAGCTAATGTAACCCCACTGTTTTAAAAGGGAGGGAGAGAGAAAATGGGGAATTACAGAGCAGTTAGTCTAACATCGGTAGTGGGGAAACTGCTAAAGTCAATTATTAAAGATGGGATAGCAGCGCATTTGGAAAGTGGTGAAATCATTGGACAATGTCAGCATGGATTTACGAAGGGTAAATAATGTCAGACGAATCTTATTGAATTTTTTGAGGATGTAACTAGTAGCGTGGATAAGGGAGAAGCAGTGGATGTGTTATATCTGGACTTTCAGAAGGCTTTCGACAAGGTCCCACACAAGAGATTGGTATACAAACTTAAAGCACACGGAATTGGTGGTTCAGTATTGATGTGGATAGAGAACTGGCTGGCAGACAGGAAGCAAAGAGTAGGAGTGAACGGGCCCTTTTCAGGATGGCAGACAGTGACTAGTGAGGTGCAGCAAGGCTCAGTGCTGGGAACC
This sequence comes from Okamejei kenojei, assembly GCA_035221665.1. NCBI lineage: Eukaryota > Metazoa > Chordata > Chondrichthyes > Rajiformes > Rajidae > Okamejei > Okamejei kenojei. Next base: position 74,046,804 of record CM069131.1, read on the forward strand.
CAGCTATTTACAATATACATTAATGATTTGGACGAGGGAATTAAATGCAACATCTCGAAGTTTGCGGATGACACGAAGCTGGGGGGCAGTGTTAGCTGTGAGGAGGATGCTAGGAGGCTGCAGGATGACTTGGATAGACTGGGTGAGTGGGCAAATGCATGGCTGATGCAGTATAATGTGGATAAATGTGATGTTATCCACTTTGGTGGCAAAAACAGGAAGGTAGACTATTATTTGAATGGTGACCGATTAGGAAAAGGGGAGATGCAGCGAGACCTGGGTGTCATGGTACACCAGTCATTGAAAGTAGGCATGCAGGTGCAGCAGGCTGTGAAGAAAGCGAATGGTATGTTGGCATTCATAGCAAAGGGATTTGAGTACAAGAGCAGGGAGGTTCTACTGCAGTTGTACAGGGTCTTGGTGAGGCCACACCTGGAGTATTGCATACAGTTTCGGTCTCCTAATCTGAGGAAAGACATTCTTGCCATAGAGGGAGTACAGAGAAGGTTCACCAGACAGATTCCTGGGATGGCACGACTTCCATATGAAGAAAGACTGGATAGACTCGGCTTGTACTCGCTGGAATTTAGAAGATTGAGGGGCGATCTCATAGAGACTTACAAAATTCTTAAGGGGTTGGACAGGCTAGATGCAGGAAGATTGTTCCCGATGTTGCGGAGGTCCAGGACAAGGGGTCACAGTTTAAGAATAAGGGGGAAGTCTTTTAGGACTGAGATGAGAAAATCGTTTTTCACACAGAGCGTGGTGAATCTGTGGAATTCTCTGCCATAGAAGGTAGTTGAGGCCAGTTCGTTGGCCATATTTAAGAGGGAGTTGGATGTGGCCCTTGTGGCTGAAGGGATCAGGCGGTATGGAGAGAAGGCAGGTACAGGATACTGAGTTGGATGATCAGCCATGATCATATTGAATGGCGGTGCAGGCTCGAAGGGCCGAACGGCCTGCTCCTGCACCTAATTTCTATGTTTCTATGTTTCTATCCCTGTCCTTGGCTCACTAACCAAGTGGTTATGCTCATGGTGCTGAGTCAGCACAACGTGTCCAGTTTTTGCATAGCTGTGACTGGACAGGATGATTATTCTGCAGGGAAATTATATTTATGTTATGACTTAATCAGCAGAATACACCAGGGACATTAGGTCTCAAACTAGAATTGTTGGCATATCCAATGGACCTTCGGTTGTGTGTGGCCACACATCTACACCAGTATGTTAAGGTCACTGGAACCTTAGAGACTCTGAACTAGCTATGTTTGTTAGTCACATGAAGCCTCATAAGAAAACATCACTACAGACGATCTCCAGGTGGTTAAAATGGGTTCTGGGATACAGGAGTGAACACTGACATACAAGTCTCATTACACCCAGGCTGCAACTATATCAACAGCAGGGGATGGACATTTCGCATCCTGGTGGCTGCAGGATGGTCTACCGAACGATCTTCCAAACATTTTAGAAATACCCTTTGCCAGACCGGGGGTGTTTGCCAACTCTATTTTAGGTCTGTTTTATAGTTCCTCCCGGTTGAGGGAGGTTACTATTATCATTATTTGTCCATTAATAGCATCAACATGTCTAAACCTATGCCATGTCTGAATGTATTATTTAAATTCACTCTTCACTGATGGCATGAAATCACAGAGCTTTGAAATCTTCACATAGTCACTCACGTGACTCCGAAGGAAAATAGTAAGATTAAAACAGAACTTACCCGTTTGAAGTTTGATCTTTATTTTATGAGGCGTTACGTTGAGGGATTACGTGCCCTCCGCTCCCAACCCTCTATTACAAAGGTCAACTGGTATTTTAGTTCTCTTATAGAAACATAGAAACATAGAAAAATAGGTGCAGGAGTAGGCCATTCGGCCGTTTGAGCCTGCACCGCCATTCAATATGATCATGGCTGATCATCCAACTCGGTATCTCATACCTGCCTTCTCTCCATACCCCCTGATCCCTTTAGCCATATGAGTCACTTCCAACTCCCTCTTGAATATAGCCAATGAACTGGTCTCAACGACCTTCTGAATTCCAGAGACTCACCACTCTCTGTGTAAAGAATGTTTTCCTCATCTAAAGGAATTCCCCCTTATCCTTGGACTGTGACCCCTTGTTCTGGACTCCCCCGACATCGGGAACAATCTTCCTGCAACTAGCTTGTCCAACCCCTTAAGAATTTTGTAAGTTTCTATAAGATCCCCATTCAATCTTCTAAATTCCAGTGAGTACAAGCCGAGTCTATCCAGTCTTTCTTCATATGAAAGTCCCAACATCCCAGGAATCAGTCCGGTGAACCTTCTCTGAACCCCCTCTACGGTATTATCTTACTATATATTTAGTCAACTTCTGTTGTCTGTGATTTCACACCGCTGCTTTGAAGAATGTCGAGCATGCGTGCTGGCGGGGTCTTCACGTAATCCCTCCTCATAAAATAAAGATCAAACTTCAAACTGGTAAGCTCATTTAATCTTACTATCATTGCGCCCTACACATCACTATTATCCTCAAGCTTTACTTTTTTCTTTCTTTTCTATACAAAAAAAAAGTTGTACATGAAATGTGTTATGTTATATACCATGATTATTAGGTTGTACATTGCTTCTAATAAAAATATATATATTTTAAAAGAAAACAAAACAAAGTGCTAGAGGAACAGGAAGCACCTGTGGAGGGAATAAACAAACCATGTTTCAAATTGGGTCCCTTCTTTCCTGGGGGGAAAGCTAGAAAAGAAAGATGGGGGTGGGACAAAGTGAAATGAAATAGGGGAAGGACAAACCCTGCTTTCCAATTCAATAAAACAAAGGCTCATAGTTGATCTTGGCTTCAACTCCATTTTCCTACCTGTTTGCCATAATCCTTGACTTTCCCTCCAGACCAAAATACTGACTGGATCAATGTCATCTTCAGCCTTCTGTGGTAGAGAATGCTAAAGATTTACAAATTTCTCGAAGAATAAATGTATTGTCATCTCAAACTGAAGCGTGTGATTTCATAAGCTGAGACTCTGTCCTCTAGACCTTGATTCTCCCATCAGGTGAAACATCCTCACTGCACTGCACCTACCCTGATGAGTTTCCTCTAAATCTTTAAAGCATTCTTGGTGAGCTTTACCCAAAGTGCCATACAATTTTAACAAAATTATTATCATGCACATCCCCTGGCAACAAAAAACAATAAAAACAATAAAACATTTAAGTTCTGAACCACACAAACATCCTGTGATTCCTCTACAAGAATATGTAGATTATTCTGAATACCAAGATTTCCATTCTTCCTACTATAAATAGATAACCCAAACTCACCCATGTCACACTTCGTCAGCCATATTTTTGTTCATTCGGTTCATCTATTTATGTCCCACTTTAGGTTTCTGTGCACATCTCACAATATGCTTTCTTATCTATGTTTGTATCATCATCAAGCAAACCTGAGGAGATTAAACTTGGTCTATTCTTCAAAGCCATTAGTAAGGATATTCCTAAAAAGATGCCCAAAGATCCAAGGGAATTCCTAAGATTAATTTCAATTTCATGAATCATTAAGCACCGACTCCCTTGGCTTTATGTACAGTGTAAGCAATAATGTTCATTAAAGCATTTTATTACTGTATAAAGATATTCAAAATAGTAATAATATCCATCCTGCCGCATGGAAGAAATCATATTCATCAAGACTACAAAATAAAACACTCAGGACAGCGATTCCTACCAGTCTCCATACATTGTTCACATAGGATAGATGCAGTGCAATGGCGAGGAGTTGAATAACTTTTTAAATTATACTATATGGTCATTAATATGTTGTCGTTTCTGGATCTTATACAAAGTAGCTGTACAAAGCAGCTTTATTACAGCTGCACTAAATTATGCAATCGGCTGCCTAATGAGTTTAGTTTAGTTTAGTTTAGTTTAGTTTAGAGATACTGCATGGAAATGCCCATCGGCCCACCGAGTCCGCACCGACCAGTGATCCCCGTACATTAACACTACCCTACACACACCAGGAACTGTTTACGGTTATACAAAGCCAAGCCAATTAACCTACAAACCTGTATGTCTTTGGTGTGTGGCCGTGCTAGTGGACTAATTGCAGAGTGCTTACCTGGTGCCGCAGTACCCTTTGAACAGTCACTGCAGGCATTCCCTTGACTTTTCTGATTCCCTGCATTCTCAATGCGTTTTACTTGAACAGCCCTTTGAATCTGAGAAACTGCTGCGGTAATCCTAATTATGTTGACGTACAAACCACAGCATAATTTAGCATAAAACTCAATTATCAATGTGGAAAATTGCACACAAAAGTCTTCCAGTTAAGATCCCAACCACATAATTAATAAAAACATAAATTGGCCAAATCCTGGCTCTGACCTCCTAATGTCAATCCATGAAGTGCTTTCCTTGCTGCTTTGCCCCTGCATGTCACTAGCTTTTAATAAATTGTAAGTCATATGCTGCCAGACAACATCAATAGGATAAATCCAGTTATGAAACAGATGATTTTTAAATGGTAATTTTAATGAGGGATCAATCGTTGCATGCGATTTTTGGCTTCCATCTGAAAGAAATGCTGCACGAGGCAATTTCCACATCGATCTAGGTGAGTCACATGATCCTCTCACAAACCCCACACTAACATCATTAGCACATCACCAAAACATGTGGTGACATTACAACTCTGTGGTAATCTAAACCAGCAGTGGTAAGGCATGCTTGATTTAGAGTGTATTAATGAGTAGAGCAGAGCCCAGTTTCAGTGATCAACACTGGGCTGTAAACACACCTGAGAAACATCCAATATAGATAAAGGGCCAGTCTCATATTATCATATTTATTTCCCTCATAGAAGGAGGCCATTCAGCCTCAAATGTCTATGCCAGTTCTCAGAAAAATCCCAGCAATTCCATGCCCTACATATTTCCCTGCAACATATTCTTACTCATGTACCCATCAACTCTCCTTAGATTCTTCTCTAGATCACTACTGGAGGTATTGTACTTTGGAGTCACTTGAGTGATTCCGTGAAGAACCCCGCCAGTTCGCATGCGCGTCATATCGTCGTTCGCATTGGCGAAGCACCGGACTGGCAGGGCATCGCTCCTGCCGGCGGTAAGTATAAACCTAGTAGGTAAGTTCTTTTACTTACCAGGGTTTCTTATTCGAGCAGGAACCTCTCTTCACAGAGGTTTTCTGCTAAATTTATTGCGGAGCCCGACGAGTGAAGCCGGCTATGGGCTGTGGGGGAACCCCAGTTCCGATCGTGGAACCAGATAGCTGGTAAAGATTATTAGTAGTAAGCACAAGGTAGTGATTGTGGGAGATTTCAATTTCCCAAAAATAGACTGGGAAACACATTCTGTAAATGGGCTGGATGGTTTGGAGTTTGTAAAATGTGTGCAGGATAGTTTTTTGCAGCAGTACATAGAGGTACCGACCAGAGAAGGGTAGTGCTGGACCTCCTGTTAGGAAATGAGGCAGGACAGGTGACGGAGGTATGCGTTGGTGAGTACTTCGGGACCAGTGATCACAATACCATTAGTTTCAATATAATTATGGAGCGAGTCAGAACAGGACCTAGAGTGGCGATTTTTGATTGGAGAAAGGCTAACTTTGAGGGAATGCGTGAGGATTTTAAAGGAGTGAATTGGACACTTTGTTTCATGGGAAGGATGTAGAAGAGAAATGGAGGACATTTAAAGGGGAAATTGTAAGAGTACAGAATCTTTATGTCCCTGTTAGGTTGAAAGGAAATAGTAAAAATTGGAAAGAGTCATGGTTTTCAAGGGAAATTAGACACTTGTTTCGAAAAAAGAGAGATATCTACAAGAATTATAGGAGGCATGGAGTAAATGAGGTGCTAGAGGAGTATAAAGAATGTAAAAAGAATCTTAAGAAAGAAATTAGGAAGGCTAAAAGAAGATATGAGGTTACTTTGGCAAGAAAGGTGAAAGTAAATCCAAAGGGTTTCTACAGCTATATTAATAGCAAAAGGATAACAAGGGATAAAATTGGACCATTAGAGAACCAGAATGGACAGCTATCTGCAGAGCCAAAAGAGATGGGGGAGATATTGAACAATTTCTTTTCTTCGGTATTCACCAAGGAAAAGGATATTGAACTCTGTGAGGTAAGGGAAAAAAAGTAGAGTAGCTATGGAAACTATGAGATTCAAAGAGGAAGAAGTACTGACACTTTTGAAAAATATAAAGGTGGATAAGTCTCCAGGTCCTGACAGGATATTCCCTAGGACATTGAGGGAAGTTAGTGTAGAAATAGCAGGAGCTATGACAGAAATATTTCAAATGTCATTAGAAACGGGAATAGTGCCGGAGGATTGGCGTACTGCGCATGTTGTTCCATTGTTTAAAAAGGGTTCAAAGAATAAACCTAGCAATTATAGACCTATTAGTTTGACATCAGTGGTGGGCAAATTAATGGAAAGGATACTTAGAGATAATATATATAAGCATCTGGATAAACAGGGTCTGATCAGGAACAGTCAACATGGATTTGTGCCTGGAAGGTCATGTTTGACAAACCTTCTTGAATTTTTTGAAGCGGTAACTAGGGAAATTGATGAGGGTAAAGCAGTGGATGTTGTCTATATGGATTTCAGTAAGGCCTTTGACAAGGTTCCCCATGGAAGGTTGGTTCAGAAGGTTCAATCTTTGGGTGTTAATGGCGGAGTAGCAAGATGGATTCAACAGTGGCTGAATGGGAGATGTCAGAGAGTAATGGTGGATGGCTGTTTGTCAGGTTGGAAGCCGGTGACCAGTGGGGTGCCTCAGGGATCTGTGTTGGGTCCACTGTTGTTTGTCATGTACATCAATGATCTGGATGATGGGGTGGAAAATTGGATAAGTAAGTATGCAGATGATACTAAGATAGGTGGTGTTGTGGATAATGAAGTAGATTCTCAAAGTCTACAGATTTGGGCCATTTGGAAAAGTGGGCTGAAAGATGGCAGATAGAGTTTAATGCTGATAAGTGTGAAGTGCTACATCTTGGCAGGACAAATCAAAATAGGACGTACATGGTAAATGGTAGGGAATTGAGGAATGCTGTGGAACAGAGGGATCTAGGAATAACTGTGCATAGTTCCCTGAAGGTGGAATCGCATGTAGATAGGGTGGTAAAGAAAGCCTTTGGTGTGCTGGCCTTTATAAATCAGAGCATTGAATATAGGAGTAGGGAAGTAATGTTAAAATTGTACAAGGCATTGGTAAGACCAATTCTGGAGTATGGTGTACAATTTTGGTCGCCTAGTTATAGGAAGGATGTCAACAAAATAGAGAGAGTACAGAGGAGATTTACTAGAATGTTGCCAGGGTTCCAGCAACTATGTTACAGAGAAAGGTTGAACAAGTTAGGTCTTTATTCTTTGGAACGCAGAAGGTTAAGGGGTGACTTGATTGAGGTCTTTAAAATGATGAAAGGGATAGACAGAGTTGACGTGGATAAGCTTTTCCCATTGAGGGTAGGGAAGATTCAAACAAGAGGGCATGACATGAGAATTAAGGGACAGAAGTTTAGGGGTAACGTGAGGGGGAACTTCTTTACTCAGAGGGTGGTGGCTGTGTGGAATGAGCTTCCAGCAGAGGTGGTGGAGGCAGGATCGATTTTAACATTTAAAAGTAAAGTGGATAGGTATATGGACGTGAAGGGAATGGAGGGGTATGGTCTGACTGCAGGTAGATGGGACTAGGGGAAAACAAATGGTCGGCACGGACTGGAAGGGCCGAGAGGGCCTGTCTCCGTGCTGTAATTGTTATATGGTTATATGGTTATATGGTTAAGATCGGGTTTCACGATAGCACCCGCTGACAAGGCAGTCAGTGGCTTCCAGCCTGCTGCAATGCCCGTGGAGGGGCAATTTGAGTAGGAACGAGGTATAAACGACAGAGTCGCTGACAGTGCGGTCAGCAGCTCACAGACACAGTGGTCCCCAGGCATGGGGTGAAATTGGAGAAGGAGAGAACTCGTTCAGCCCTATTGGACTCGGGTGAGTCGGGCTGAGAGGGTTCCTCTCTGGTAATAAGGGTGTTTTTTGCATGCATGCTGTTGTCATTTTAACCCTTTACAGGTGAAGCTCCACACTACAAAATTAAATTAGTGACAAGACTACACCGGATCTGTAATAGCGCCGGCCTACGGGAGAGCCGCGCCAGCAGCACCTGTTGACAGGGCTGTTTCATGTGTGACAGTGCCGGCCTGTACGAGAGGCTGCGCCAGCAGCGCCTGGGACAGGGCTGCTCAAGGTCTCCCTGTTGGAGTGGGAGACCAGGACGTGTCAGTGTACTGCTGACGCCGAATCTGTCACAGCTAAGTTCTGACCCCGACTGAAGGTGAGGTCGATCCTAGCGAAGAACGGCAGCTGCCAGATGTCCCATCTCTGGCAGCATGATTCGTTGTCCCATCAGAGTCAGGAGAGCCACTGGGAGAAGAGCTGGCCTCCACGATAAATTATACCGTATTTGTGTGACAACGCCAAATCTGTCACAGCGCTGGCCTAGGGGAGAGCCGCGCCAGCAGCACCTAGTAGAGGGCTGCTCGATAGCACCCTCATTAATGAGGCGCATGCAATGGGTCAGCTAAGTACTGACCCCGATTCTGACAGTGAGGTCGATCCAAGCGAAGAACAAAACGCTCTTGTAGGAGGAGAGCATGCCGGGTCAGTGTAATTCTGACGCCGAGGCTGAGGGTATAGCTGTAGAGCATACCCCATGGGAAGAAGGGCACGTGTCAAAGGTACCATTCCTGATAACAAGGTTTGCCAGCCCAACAGAATGTTCCATCCTGGGATAGGTCCATTGGGGTCCGTATCGTCACAAGTATCCTCAGGGACCTGCAGCAGGGCTGCCAACGAATCGCCCTCTCTGAGGAGGGGAGTGCGAAAGGTCAGATCTAACTGACTCTAGCTTCCAAAGATGTCAGTGGAACATACTGGTGCACATGCGTGCCGGCAGTGAACAGCGTTAGCAGGGGGATATGAGAGCCAGCCACCGAATCTTCTATTCAGGCAAGGCCTATTCAACAGGAAAAACCTGGCTGACGGATCAATCAAGGCCAACGGCGGGCAAAGGTTCATCAGTTCAGTATGCACCCCAGGCGCTCATTGGCAGTAAGCGGTTGGTTCACTGAAGCTGGTGGCAGCATGACAGCTGGGCAGACGTTCCACGCACCCTATCAGTCCTACTCAACAAGGTGGGTCTGGCACTTCCGAAACATGGGTAAGTGGACCACTCACAAGTTTGTAATATTTATACTTGTTTGTACAACACACAAACGATTTGCTTAGAGGCTTGGAAATCGGGCCAGTTATCTTGCGAAGCACCCTTGGAATGATGGCAGGAGTGGCCTGATCATTATGTTCATTATGAAAAATGGTTAACTCGCATATGAACTTTCCAAATAGGAAACTTCTTTACTGACTAACAATTGATTCATGAGGATCCATTCTATGCAGTTCCCATTACAAAGGTTATCAAAAGGCAATGATAACTGTACTAATAACAGTGGAACATTGCTGAATGGGATGCACTATTTGCCCAGGTTATTTGGCTAAATGATGGAGTTGGTGTTTGGACTCAGAATTTGAGGGCACTTGTTGTGTCTTGTCTGGATGATATTCTAACGCTGTATTTTTGTTGGGGTCATCTGTTTCAGCCTCAAATTTGGGAGGTTGGGTTCATCCACCCAGTTAACTTAAGTTGTTACCAAATAGACTTGTCGGTCATTGGGATTTACCTTTAACGATTAATTAGCTGTGACTCCGCCCTGTGGCAAGAGATTGGAGTTAATAGCAACCTGTTATAAAACTGACTTCTATTCATCAATAGTAATTGGCAATAAAGTAGCTGTGCAAGTCCAGGAACTGACATGGTGCAAAGTAGCAACCTCTCAAAGGTCATGCTATTGTCAGCTGAAGCTACCTAAGTCACAATGATGCGCAAACAGTATTCAGCATTGCTCCAATAATTTGGTCAGTCGAATTTCAGTTATTTACAAACTGATGCTAAGAGCTCTAAGGTGGGAAATTGTGAATATCATCTCTAGTTTGAGATGGAGGAGATTTGCGTGAGTTACCAATTCTTCAGTTGTTGGTATCAACTAAATATATACACTGGATGCACCCCATTGGTAAAGGGCTATTGAGCGAATATAATAATCTACTTGCTCAACTACAAGTTGCTCCACTATGGTGGTGGCATATGTTAGTCACATGGCAATCAAGTAAAAGTATCCTGTAATAATTTACCTAATCTCCTTTGTCACTGGTGTATCATCAAGTCCAGATCGATGACAACACAGAATAGGTATGGGTTCTCAAAGTATTATGAAAGTATGGTTCAATGATACATCGAAAATCGACATGATGGTTTCATGTTTATTCATTGATTGCAAAAATGTGGCGGAATAGTGTGGAGAGATACATTCTCGCTACAAGAAGGAGGAATGTTTCTTTTTTGTCTTCCACCATTTTTCCTCATTGGTCGGGTCTTGAAATAAGTCAGCAAGATCTCGCTTTAGGTTTTTGTACTGTCTGACTGGCTATGCAGCCATGTCAGGCATATTAATACAACCGTATATGGTTATTCTACAAAACGAAAACTTTGCTGGTTCAAACTGTGGTTCGGGAAACCGGCCTCTGCATAATAAAACAATTATTGACATACATTCTGAATGGACTGCCTTACGGCTCAGGTTGGCACATCAATCCATGGATGTGCTCACTGCAGAGTGCAGGGATAGCACCAAAAAAGCAGTACATTTCCTATTGAGGGGATCGGAAGTGGTTTGTTTAATGTTAATGTTACATTTAATACGGTACAGATTACTGACGTCTTCCAGTTCATTCTTAAATGGTCTTTGACAATAATTCAGTTATAGAGCCACTACACCTGCAGCAAACGGGAACCATTCTGTTGGGTTCCACCCCAGATATCAAGTTACAAAAGAGATCTTGACACAAGTTCTCACACTACAAGTATATGCAGTTTGGATATTAAAAATGTGTTAACAATACTTCACCGGGGGTTCCAGCTACATCCTTAGTCATGACACTAGTATCAGCACAACGAGGGCAATCATTGCAAACGCTGCGGCTAAAAAGGATGGAGTTGGCTGCAGATGCCAGTACATTTTACATTTCTGATCTACACAAGCAGAACAGACCAGGGGTAGCAGGATTTCAGATCATATTTCGGCATACCCCATGGACTCAAGTCTATGTGTGAGGGCAGGCTTGCTCTATTATATCAAGGCCACCAGAATCATAAGAAGTGTGGAATCAGCATTTTTTATTAAGTGACAAACCACCACACAAGGAAAGGTCGGTTCAGACTATTTCAAGGTGGCTGCAGCAGGTTCTGGTTTATGCAGGTATTAACACTGACAATTTTACATCTCATTCCACCGGTATCAACGTCAGCGGCCAGGGCAATGGACATTCCCATCAACCATATCCTCAAGACCGCAGGATGGTCCACTGAATTGATTTTTAATTTTTTTACCATAGGCCGGTTACTGACCCGGGCTATTTGCTCATTCTGTTTTGCGTCCACTTTAGCCTCCCCTGAGATAGAGGGGTTGCTATTGATTTATTTATTAACATAAACCATTAATACATTTGAATCAATGTCATGGTTAATGCATTGTTGATTATTCACTCATCCTGAGTCAATCAATGCAGTGAGACGCCGGGATTTGAATCTGCGGCATGAAATCACAGAGCTTTGAACCCTTCACAGTATCACTCACGTGACTCCGAAGCAAAATAGTAAGATGAAACGAGAACTTACCAGTTTGAAGTTTGATTTTTTTTTATGAGGAGTTACGTTGGTGATTACGTGCTCTCCACGCCCAACCCTCTCTCACAAAGGTCATCTGGTAGTTCTCAAGTTGCTGATCTTACTATGTTGCTTCGATTATTGTTATCTGTGATTTCACACCGCTGCTTTGAAGATTGACGTACATGTGAACAGGTGGAGTTCTTCACGTAATCACCAACATAACTCCTCATAAAATGAAGATCAAACATCAAACTGGTAAGTTCTCGTTTAATCTTACTATTTTACTGTAACCAATTAATCGACAAACCTGCATCTGTAGGAAACCCACTCAGTCATAGAGTGAATGTGCAAATGCCACATAGACAGCACTGCTTGATCAGGAATGAACCTGCATCACTGGAGCTGTGAAAGAATCTGCACTATTTAGTGCACCATTGTTCCACCCAAGAGTAATTGCTCAGATAGCCAAGCGAGTGTTTAGTTTTCTTCAGAGATACAGCATGGAAACAAACCCTTTTGGGCTACCAGGTTTGTGCCGACAGCAATCCTCATACACATAGCACAATCCTACACACTAGGCCAATTTATTACTTTTACCAAAGCCAATTGCCTACAAACCTGCACGTCTTTGGAATGTGGGAGGAAACCGGAGAAACCCCACAAAGTCACGGGGAGAACGTATAAACTCCATACAGACAGCGTCCGTAGTCAGTTTCGAACCCAGGTCTCTGGTGCTGTAAGGCAGCAACTCTACCGCTGTGCCACTCTGCCGCCCCTACATAAGAAAAAGTCATTTGACATGTTAAATATGTCAATCACTAGCACAACTGTTTTGGTCCTTCCAGGAGGAATGACAATGGGCTTGAGGTCCCTTCAGTAGCCACTGACTAAAGACAAGGATTGAGAACCTTTTTGTGTATCTGATTCAAAGGTAATAACTGGCAGAACCATTTGGATAGGTGTGCTGGTACAAACGTATGAAGAGGCCAGAAGTATTTTAACTCCTGTTCTTCATCCGTGCCAGGTGACAGGCAGAAAGTTGCCCTTTGGCCAAGAGTGGGGCTCAGGGAGCTGGGTGCCGTGGGCTGTGCTGAAGGAAGGCTCGCCGGCAATCTGCTGTTTCTGGAAGAATTCTGAGCACGATGATATGGGGTCCTCTGGTCTAATGCGCAATCCAAGGATTATGACCTAGGATGCCTTTTGTATCCTTTCTCTAAATCATCTGCTTTATTATCTGCACTGTTCAGGTCCCTTGCCTGCTAACATATTACCAGGATCCCATAAGTGAAAACATTGTGAGCCCAGTTGGAGCAGGGCTGCACTTGTCCAATTGTAATTCAAGCCACAAAACCTCCACTGAGATTCCATGAAATGGGAATTGCAAGATGAGAGTGTGGCTAGGGTGGCATTGGGTCTTTGATGATTGCTATATTCTTGATCCAGTGCTTCCTGTAGAACCCTTTGCTGGTTGGGAGGCCAATACCCATGATTGACCAGGCAATATCCACCACCTTCTGCTGGTTGGGAGGCCAATATCCATGATTGACCAGGCAATATCCACCACCTTCTGCAGCCTCCTTCATTCTTGAACATTTGGATTACGGAACAACATGGTTGTTGCACAGTTCTCCTCCTTGTTGCAAAACTCCACTCAGCCAACATCCAAGATCAGGACTGAACCTAGGTCTCTGGTGTTGTGAGGTAGTGGCTTTAAAAACTACAGAGCTATAACTACAGAGCCATAAATTATATTTATTTATGATACTATTCTAATTCCCTTTGTCCTGTAGATCACTACCAACCCATCAGGTTATGCACTTGGAAGATGATCACTAATTGCAATAAAATATTTACCTCATTTCAGTTTATGTCCTTTTGCCAGTCATCCTAAATTTTTGTCCACTGTTTTATGATCCTCCCACGAATTGGAACATATTTTCTCCACCTTGTCTGAAAGACCCCTCATTATTTTGAAAAGTACTGTCACATCTCCACTCAACAATCCCAGCTTCTCCAGCATTTCACCATTACTTAAGTCACTCACCTCTGAAACCTTTCCCTCAAAGGCATTCACATCTTCTGTAGTGCAATGAACTGAACTGTCAGCAATAATACTTCAAGAGTGACTAAACCTGTTTTTTTTTTAATATAAAGGTCCATCATTGCTTCTTCAATTTCAATATGAAATCCCAAAGTTTGCTTTTTCACGTACATTCCCTATTGATGTTGGCAGTTTCTGCACATATCTACACATATCTCTGTTCCTGCATCCATATTAGTGTTGTATCCTTTGCAATGCATTGCATCTTCTTGTTTAACCTGTAAATTGGACCAGCTTTTACTTCTCTCTGCTAAATGTTATCCGTTAACCATTTTTCATTATCCTATCTATTGCTTCTTAAAATCTATCAATATTTTCTTCATTGTTCAATGAATTCATTGAACGCACAGAGTCTTTTACCCGAGTAGGACAATCAAGCACAGGAGGACAGTTTAAGATGAGCAGGAAAAGATTTAATAGGAACCTGAGGAGCAACCTTTTCACTCAGAGAGTGGGTATATGGAACGAGCTGTCAGGGGAGTTCGTTGAGGCAGGTATTATAATGACATTTTAAAGTCATTTGGACAGGTACCTGAAATGAGAGGTTTAGAGGGATTATAGGCCAAATGTGCATGGGTGGGACAAGTGTTGATGGGGCATCGTGGTCGGCATGGGCAATTTGGGCCGAAAGGCCTGTTTCTGTGCTGCATGATTCCATGACTCTATCTATGATTCTATGCTTACTATATTTCCAAGTTTTGTGTTGTCTGTGAATTTCCTAAGGGTTCATCCAAATTCAACCTATATCAGAAAAAAGCAGTGGTCCTGATGCTGACTTCTCAAGAGCTTCACGGCTAACATCCCTCCATACAGGAAAATCGCCATTCATCACAGCTCTCGGTTTCCCACCTTGAGCCAATTTCTCATCCATCCGTCCACAGCTTATTTATTGCATGAAACACAAATATTACTTTACAATTTATCCAACGCCTTCTGATGTTCTCATACACCAGATCAACCGTATTTCCCTCATTAATTCTCGCAGTTACTTAAGTTAGCTCAATATAATTTGCCTCCGACAAAACTGTACTGGTTACCTTTAATTAATCCATATTCTCCCAAGAGACTATTAATTTTCTTCTGGATTATTGATTCTCAAGCTTCCCCAACATCAAGGTTTGACAGGCTGTCATGTGACTGCTTGGTTTATCTTTACTCCCTTTTTTGGACATGGGTGTTATATTTATTGCAGGCAGCTGAGATTAGTTTCAATGGGCACCATGGTCAGCACAGATATCATGACCCAAAGGGCATAATCATATACTGTTCTATATTTGATGTATGTTCTACATCTACAATTCTTCAGACTTCTGATTTCACCTTGCAATCTACAAAAGGATTGATGATTTTTGCTCATTGCCAGTAAAACTCCCTCCCAACTCCCGAGGCAACTTCAGTTATTTATTCCTGGTGCTAAGATTACTCTTCTTTAAGTGTCACCAGCCTTTCTAGAGCTGCTATGAATTTCTACCCAATTTACCAACACAAATACCTTTCTTCCACTGTGACTGTGACAGTATTGTTTGCTTTGTTAAAGAGAGTTCTATTTTTTTATGACTTTTGAGCATTTCAGCGAGTGAAACAAAGATTGGAATACATTTGTGGGTTAAGATAAAAGTTGAAAATTCATATTCACACTTCCAGAAAATTAATGTTATTATTTTAATAATCACAGTATTTTGAAGCGAATATTCTGCAGGAATTACATTACATATTTGAAGCAGTTTAACAGGACCCGAGAGATTGTGTAAGAAAGAACTGCAGATGCTGGTTTAAATCGAGGTGGACACAAAATGCTGGAGTAACACAGCGGGACAGGTAGCATCTCTGGAGAAAAGGAATGGGTGATGTTTCGGGTCGAGACCCTTCTTCAGACAAGAGAGATTGTTCAGTTGGAACGATTGCTTAATAGAGCATTAAAAGCTGTAACATTTTGCTCAATAAGTTGCAAGATTTTCAGCAACTTTTATGGTGAGAGGAGAGAACAGAAAAAAATTGCATTGCATCTATTTACTATTCAGTGCTCATTGTATTTAGTGTAGGTTAGAGATACAGCATGGAAACAGGCCCCTTGGCCCATTGAGTCCATGCCGACCATTGATCACCCGTTCACACTGGTTCAATGTTGTCCCACTTTCTTATCCACACCACACAATTTACAGAGGCTCATTAACCTACAAACCCACACCTATTGGCAAAGACTAAAGGGCCTGTCCCACTTAGGCGTCATTTGCGCCTCACGCAAGTGGTGTCGTGCGTCGTGACGCATAAATGATATCGCGTAAATGACGCGCAAATGACGCCCAAGTGGGACAGGCCCTTAACACTACACATCCTGACAGTACATATCCAATCAATGAAACGAACTTTGGGGGTTTGTGTTCAGATACAGGTACCTTAAATTCCTGTCATTTCCAGAAGGGATAAATGCTGATAGTTTTGTAATAATCACATTTTTTTAAATGATATCACTTACTATGTAACATGTATCTTTATTTTGTGACATAATGGATAAAGAATCTTAACACAGATATGAAAACTAATTCTAACATTGGTTTGCATGCATGTACCTTTTATATGTCTCACTTCAAATCTTACCCCTACACCTTTTTCCTACCACTATTCCTCTGTATTAGGGAAGGATTGACACAAATACTCTTTACATCCTCCAATGTAAATATGCCCATATTCTCAGCATTTCATTTGAAAACTTAGCTTGAAGCTACTGGGCAGTTGTCAGAACCTGCTCATGTATCTTTTGGCCTGAGATACATGGTGTATCATAATGTTTCACTGAAGCACCTCAAGGCTGTGTGCTTAGTCCCCTGCTCTACTCTCTCTATACTCATGACTATGTAGCCAGACACAGCTCCAAAATCATCTTTAAATTTGTCAATAATACTATCGTCATTGGACAAATAATGGACAATGACAAGTCAGAGTACTAGAGTGAAACTGATAATCTGATTGAGCAATGCCAGAGCAACAATCTTGCTCTCAACATTAGCAAGACTAAGGAGCTGATTCTTGACTTCAGGAAGGGAAAGCTGGTGGGAAAGAGTCAACAGCTTCAGGTTCCTCGGTGTACACATAAATGATGATCTGGCCTGGACCCAGCACAATGATGCAATTACAAAGAAAATGTATCCATGCCTCTACTTCCTCAGAACATTCAGCATGTTGCTTTGTTTGAAAAATTCAATGCACAAGAATGAAGGCTGCTGATGGATGTTGCCTGGTCCTTCATGGATATAGACCTCCCAAAAATCAAAAGGATCTACAGGAAGTGCTGGCTCAAGATGGTAGCAAATTTCATCAAAGACCCACACCACCGTAGCAACAGTCTCATCTCATTGCCACCATCAGGAAGAAGATATAGGAACCTGAGAAACATAACATCCAAGTTGGAGAACAGCTTCTTCCCATCAACCATCAGAATCTTGAATCACTCTGCACAATCCTAACTATAAAGCTACCTGAGAAATAAAGTACTGTGGACCTTGCAATGACTGATGTTGCATTATGTGTGTTTGCCTTGTGTCATAATAGAAACATAGAATTTAGGTGCAGGAGCAGGCCATTCGGCCCTTCGAGCCTGCACCACCATTCAATATGATCATGGCTGATCATCCAACTCAGTATCCTGTACCTGCCTTCTCTCCATACCCCCTGATCCCTTCAGCCACAAGGGCCACATCCAACTCCCTCTTAAATATGGCCAACGAACTGGCCTCAACTACCTTCTGTGGCAGAGAATTCCACAGATTCACCACTCTCTGTGAAAAACAATGTTCTCATCTTGATCCTAAAAGACTTCCCCCTTATCCTTAAACTGTGACCCCTTGTCCTGGACTTCCCCAACATCGGGAACAATCTTCCTGCATCTAGCCTGTCCAACCCTTAAGAATTTTGTAAGTCTCTATGAGATCACCCCTCAATCTTCTAAATTCCAGCGAGTACAAGCCGAGTCTATCCAGTCTTTCTTCATATGGAAGTCGTGCCATCCCAGGAATCAGTCTGGTGAACCTTCTCTGTACTCCCTCTATGGCAAGAATGTCTTTCCTCAGATTAGGAGACCAAAACTGTACGCAATACTCCAGGTGTAGCCTCACCAAGACCCTGTACAACTGCAGTAGAACCTCCCTGCTCTTGTACTCAAATCCTTTTGCTATGAATGCCAACATACCATTCTCTTTCTTCACAGCCTGCTGCACCTGCATGCCTACTTTCAATGACTGGTGTACAATGACACCCAGGTCTCGCTGCATCTCCCCTTTTCCTAATCGGTCACCATTCAAATAATAGTCTACCTTCCTGTTTTGCCACCAAAGTGGATAACCTCACATTTATCCACATTATACTGCATTTGCCATGCATTTGCCCACTCACCCAGTCTATCCAAGTCATCATGCAGCCTCCTGGCATCCTCCTCACAGCTAACACTGCCCCCCCGCTTTGTGTCATCCGCAAACTTCGAGATGTTGCATTTAATTCCCTCGTCCAAATCATTAATGTATATTGTAAATAGCTGGGGTCCCTGCACTGAGCCTTGCGGCACCCCACTAGTCACTGTCTGCCATCCTGAAAAGGACCCGTTCACTCCTACTCTTTGCTTCCTGTCTGCCAGCCAGTTCTCTATCCACATCAATACTGAACCACCAATACCGTGTGCTTTAAGTTTGTATACCAATCTCTTGTGTGGGACCTTGTCGAAAGCCTTCTGAAAGTCCAGATACAACACATCCACTGCTTCTCCCTTATCCACTCTACTAGTTACATCCTCAAAAAATTCAATAAGATTCGTCAGACATGATTTACCCTTCGTAAATCCATGCTGACTTTGTCCAATGATTTCACCACTTTCCAAATGCGCTGCTATCCCATCTTTAATAATTGACTCTAGCAGTTTCTCCACTACCGATGTTAGACTAACTGGTCTGCAATTCCCTGTTTTCTCTCTCCCTCCCTTTTTAAAAAGTGGGGTTACATTAGCTACCCTCTAATCCTCAGGAACTACTCCAGAATCTAAAGAGTTTTGAAAAATTATCACTAAGGCATCTGCTATTTCTGGGGCTACTTCCTTAAGTACCCTGGGATGCAGCCTATCTGGCCCTGGGGATTTATCGGCCTTTAATCCATTCAATTTACCCAACACCACTTTCCAGCTAACCTGGATTTCACTCATTTCCTCCATCTCATTTGACCCACGATCCCCTGCTATTTCCGGCAAATTATTTATGTCTTCCTTAGTGAAGACAGAACCAAAGTAGTTATTCAATTGGTCTGCCATGTCCTTGTTCCCCATGATCAATTCACCCGTTTCTGACTGCAAGGGACCTACATTTGTTTTAACTAATCTTTTGCGCTTCACATATCGATAAAACTTTTGCAGTCAGTTTTTATGTTTCCTGCCAGTTTTCTTTCATACTCCATTTTCCCATTCCTAATTAAGCCCTTTGTCCTCCTCTGTTGGTCTCTGAATTTCTCCCAGTCCCCTGGTAGGCTGCTTTTTCTGGCTAATTTGTACGCTTCATCTTTTTCTTTGATACTACCCCTGATTTCCCTCGTTATCCACGGATGCGCCACCTTCCCTGATTTATTCTTTTGCCATACTGGGATGAACAATTGTTGTAGTTCGTCCATGCAGTCTTTAAATGCCTTCCATTGCATATCCACCGTCAACCCTTCAAGAATCAATTGCCAGTCCATCTTGGCCAATTCACGTCTTATACCCTCAAAGTTACCTTTCTTTAAGTTCAGGACCCATGTTTCTGAATTAACAATGTCACTCTCCATCCTAATGAAGAACTCAACCATATTATGGTCACTCTTGCCCAAGGGGCCACGTACAACAAGGCTGCTAACTAACCCTTCCTCATTACTCAATATCCAGTCTAGAATAGCCTGCTCTCTCGTTGGTTCCTCCACATGTTGGTTTAGAAAACTATCCCACATACATTCCAAGAAATCCTCTTCCTCAGCACCCCTGCCAATTTGATTCACCCAATCTATACGTAGATTGAAGTCGCCCATTATAACGGTTTTACCTTCGTTGCACGCATTTCTAATTTTATGTTTGATGCCATCCCCAACTCCACTACTACTGCTAGGTGACCTGTACACAACACCCACTAGCGTTTTCTGCCCCTTAGTGTTTCGCAGCTCCACCCATATCCATTCCACATCCTCCAAGCTAATGTCATTCCTTTCAATTGCGTTAATCTCCTCTCTAACCAGCAACGCTATCCCACCTCCTTTTCCTCTCTGTCTATCCTTCCTGAATATTGAATATCCCTGGATGTTCAGCTTCCAGGCTTGGTCACCCTGGAGCCATGTCTCCGTGATCTCAACTATATCATAATTATTAATAGCTATCTGCACATTCAACTCATCCACCTTATTACGGATGCTCCTCGCATTGAGACACAAAGCCTTCAGGCTTGTTTTTACAACACTCTTGGCCCTTTTTACAATTATGTTGGTTTATCTGGTTTACCAAGTATAACAAATATTTATTATGTATTTATTTGTTGTGGTGTTGCATTTAATGTGCCTGTAAAGCTTCAGCAGGTAGGAATTTACTTATTCCACTGCCAGTACATATGACAATTAAACACTGTTAACTCATGCTATTTGTTAACCAGCAAGATTGGTGCAAAATGTTCACCTGTATTCTTATTATTTCCTTTGTTTTGCTTTGTAAGTAAACAGATGCAGCATTTATCAACATTACATGTCTGTTCTGAAATGTGTAAAATGTTAGAAGGATTTGTCAGAGTAAGTACAGATAAATGATTGTTTGACAATTCATCTTTAGTCATGAGCAACAACCTGTAGGAACAGAATTTTGGTGGCAGAATATGACAGACTATCATTTGGCGCTATTAGTCACAGAAGATGTTCACAATACCTATGCCTGGAATCAAGCTGATATGAATGTGACATGAATTATGTTCACAGACCTTTCCCCTTCCATATTGTCATCACAGTTAATTTGTATTATCTACACCCCACTTATTAATTTCATAAGTAGGAAAAAATAACTTTTGCTCTACATACTCAGCACCATATACCAGAATTATGCTGCTTTAAGTTACTCTTTAGTTATTTATTGGACAAACTGGTCACTGCACAGCAGTGCCCTCCCTGGAAATTAGGAGTGGAAACATTCAGTTTATAGGGTATTCAATATCAGTCTTATCCAATATCCAATCAATTCAGATAAAAGTGAAATATTGCATTTTTTAAAGACAAACCAGGACAGGACATACAGAGTAAATGGTAGGGATGTGCAGAGTGTTGTAAAATAGCAAAACCTAGGGAGACAGATACATACCGCTAGTTCCTTGAAAGTGGCAACATATGTAGACAGGATGATGAAGAAGGCATTTGACGTGTTTGGCTTCATTGATCATGATATTAAATATAAGAATTTGGACGTCATGTTGCTCTACCAGACATTGATAAGGCCACATAATGAGTGTTGTGTACAGTTCTAGTCTGCCTACTGCAGAAACATTTCATTAAACTGAAAATAATGCAAATAATATTAACAAGGATGTTTACTGGGTGTGGAAGGTTTAAGTTATAAGAAGTGGCTGGTTAGGCTGAGACTATTGGAGCGTAAGCAGCTGTTTATAAAACCACGAGGAGCATTGATAAAGTAAATAACAACTGTCTTTTCCCCAGGGTAGAAGAGTCTAAAACTAGAGGGCATAGGTTTAAAGTGAGAGGGAATTTAAAGCGGACATGAGGAGCATTTGTTTCACAGAGGATGATGTATGTATGGAACGACTTGCAGAGGTAGTCCTATGCGGGTACAATTGCAACATTTAAAAGACACTTGGACTGCTATATTTCTGTTACTATTATTTCTGAAAATAAACTTTATTTAGAGTTTAAAAACTGCAAAACAAAAATGTTGCAAAAACTTTTCTGACCGTAAACAATGATGCACACGTATCAACTCCTTGCAGCTCATGTTCTTTTGGCTTTCCTGCACGCAGTTCTTCTAGATGACTGCACTGCACTGGCAGCCGCATGTCTGGGATTGTTGCAGTTGTGAAAC
The DNA here is from genome assembly GCA_035221665.1 of Okamejei kenojei. Lineage (NCBI taxonomy): Eukaryota > Metazoa > Chordata > Chondrichthyes > Rajiformes > Rajidae > Okamejei > Okamejei kenojei. The sequence goes on from CM069131.1 coordinate 74,068,781, forward strand.
ACCCTGGGCAGTCCTGTATATGGAAAGGTTTAAGGGATCGGTAAGAGGAATAGGGAATAAGCGCAGATAAATGGGAGTAGCTTGGTTAGGCAACTTTATTTAGTTTAGTTTAGTTTAGTTTAGAGAAACAGCGCGGAAACAGGTCCTTCTTCCACCGAGTCCGTGCCGACCAGCGATCCCCAAACTCTAACATTATCCTACACACACTAGAGACAATTTATAAATATACCACGCAAATTAGCCTACAAACCTGTACGTATTTAGAGGGTGGGAGGAAACCGGAAATCCTGGAGAAAACCCACGTGGGTAACAGGGAGAATATACAAACACCATATAGACAGCACACATAATCAGCATCGAACCAGGGTCTCTCATACTATAAAAGGCAGCAACTCTAGTGCTGCACCACCGTGTCATCCAAATGGACAAGTTGGGCCAAAGGGTCTGATACTGTGCTGCATTGCTCCATGTCATTATAGTTCTGTAACATTTACAGATTTATTGTGTGATCTACCATAAAAGGATATATTTCAGAGTTGGGAATTGGAGATAAAGATAAGATCAGATCAAAATTTGCTAACGGGAATTCGGTTATAAAACTTCCAATGGCATAGGAAAGAGGAATCATTTTACTCTGATATCCACTCCTCCAGGTTTAAAACAACTGAGAGGCATTTATATCATCCACAATTTCCCAAAGATGCATTCAATGAAACAAGAGATTACTTTCAGTGGAAAAAGAATACGGGAATGATGGAATGGAACGTTGTTATTTGCCAAGAGATGAAGTGCCAGTAGCCTGGACCTGTCCATGTTCATTTGGAAAATCCATGAGCTGGATAAACAGCATTAGAAAGCATATCAGTCTCCACCAGATTACTTTGAGTATAGACTCCAGTCAAATATTCACTATTCGCAATCTATTGATTCAAAGATGAATTTTAACATGGATTTACTTGCAAGCCTTGAGATAACTCAGGACCCAATACTGGAACTACAATCCCACCTAGACAGATTCAAAAGTATTCCTCTGGTCAGTTGTCCTAATAACCCCTGACACCCTCACCCTTAAGAATCAGCCAATGTCCGCCTTAAAATAGTAAGATTAAATGAGAACTTACCAGTTTGAAATTTAATCTTTATTTTATGAGCAGTTACGATGAGGGATTACGTGAAGAACCCCGTACAGCCGTTGGTGCGTCAATCTTCAAAGCAGCGGAATGAAATCACAGGTAACAATGACTGAAGTATAATGGTAAGATAACAAAGACTGGAACTACCAGATGAAATCTACGAGGTTTGGGAGCGGAGCGCACGTAATCCCTCATTGTAACTCCTCATAAAATAAAGATCAAACTTCAAACTGGTAAGTTCTCGTTTAATCTTATTATTTTACTTCGGAGTCACGTGAGTGACTATGTGAAGACTTCAAAGCACTGTGATTTCATGCCGCAGACCCAAATCCGGCGTTCACACTGCATCGATTGACTCAAAAGTCGTTAACAATCAATAATGCATCAATAATAACATTTGTTAAATGAATAACAATTTATTTACAAACAAAACCATAACAAACCCCTCTAACTCAGGAGGAAACTATAACAGAACTCAAAACAAAATCAGCAAACCTTGAAATCAGCTTGTGGTAAAACTTTTGAAAGGTCAGCTCACTGGACCATCCTGCGACCGCGAGGATATGGCCTATAGGCACGTCCATCGCCATTGTCGCGGAAGTTGATGCCGCCCTGGTGGAATGAGATTTGAATTTATCAGTATTAATCCCGGCACTTCCCAGAACCTGCTTTAGCCACCTTGAAATTGTTTGCACCGACACCTTACTGTGTGGTTTTTTGTGGCTAATAAATAATGCAGACTCTGTTCCTCATAGGGCTCTGGTGGCCTCAATATAACGAGATAAATGTGAAACTACACACAGGCGAGCATCTGTGGGGTATGCTGAAAACACAATCTTACATCCTGTCATGCCTATTCTACTATGTTTAAGCAAATCATAGACATAAAATATAATGGCATCTGCCGATACATGCATTCTGTCTAGCCGTAGCTTTTGCAATGTTTGCACACGTTGGGCTGAAACCAACGTCATAAGCATGACCACCTTCATGTTTAATTTTGCCAGAGATAGGCTTGCAACAGGGGCCCATTGGCGAAGAAGCATAAGAACTTCACTCACATTCCAAATACCGGCATACCTGGGTTTAGGAGGATTAGAATTGAAAACTCCCTTCATAAATCGAGAAACTAACGGATGTGTCCCTACTGATTGTAACTCTGAATTCATGGATAAATAAGAAGACAAAGCACTTCTGGCTGTATTGATCGCACTATAAACTTAATTCTTGATCAAAATAAAGAGTGGACAAGAACTCCAATACATCTGTGATCCCTGCAGTTTGATATGAGATATTCTGCTATAGACAGAATTCCTCCCACTTCCTTATCGAGGTGATGTACTGCTTCTGAGTACTATCCCTGCAGGCCAACGTGAGAACATCCACAGTATGATCAGACAGTCCTCTCCCCATGTATGGCCTCCTTAAAATCTGCAAATTAACAGATCAATACGATCATGTAAAGGATGTTGATCCCCAGTTACTGGATTTACCAGTAGCTTTTTATGCTTCGGAATAATCATGTGAGGCTGACTAGCCTTTTATAATACGAGAGGAAACCATGGTTGTGTAGGCCAATCCGGCACTACCAATACTCCTGAAGCGGAATCCTGCTTGATCTTTTGCAAGCATCTACTGGTGAGACAGAATGGAGGAAATGCATAAATAAACTTTCCACCCCAATGCAGCGAGAATGCATCCACCGCTGCTGCACCAGGATCTGGTTCCCATGAAACCTATCTGGGCAACTGATGGTTTAGTCTAGATGCAAACAAGTCAATATCTGGCATTCCATACTGAGCAACCACTTGATTAAATATGTCCTGATTTAACATCCATTCTATGTTACCATTGAACTGGCATGACCTAATGTCAGCTACAGTGTTGAATCTACCTGGCAAATATATTGCTGAAAGCCAGATATTTTGGTCAATGCACCAGCTCCAGATCTGATTAGCCAGTCTATCACAAGACTGTGACTTGACGCCACCCATGTGGTTTACATATGCCACTGCTGTGGTGTTGGCAATCTGAACCTGCACATAAAAGTCCCTCCTGGTAGAGCAATAAGCTTTAAGCCCATACCAGGTTCCCAACAACTCTAAATAATTGATCCCTCTTAATTGAAGAAGGGATGTCTCATCAGTATTCCATCTGCCTCCACAACTGGAAGATATATCTGTTGCACCCCAACCCAACGCACTTACATCAGTCTGTAATATTATGGAAGGTGGTTCCACCAAAACCTTCCTGGTACTTTTTGAAACATTTACAATCCACCATTGAATGTCGGAAATTGCCCCAGCTGACAATTGCATAGGCCTGTCAAAATGGCCCACTTGTGTTCTCAGTGCCTGTTCTTTTGATCGTTGTAATTGTTGATAATGCAGAGGACCATACTGCACAGCTGGAAAAGCAGCCACCAATTTACCAATTAAACTGGCTACTTGTCTAATTGAAGGCCATTGTTCTCTAAGGAGATTATCACAATCCTCAATTAACTGTTGTAATTTGCCCCTCGGCAAAGTTACCAACATGTGATTTGAATTAATGGTAAATCCCAAATAATCAATGAACTGGTGATAATTTAGATATCTGGGTGAATGACGAACCCTAATTGTTCAAAAGCGAATATAACAATTGAAACAGATGACTCAGCTTCAGCATGAGTCTTTCCAACAATTAGGATATCATCCAGATAGGCCATTACCACATGCCCCTGAGCTCTGAGTAATGCTAGAACAGGTTTTAACAATTTAGTAAATAATCTAGGAGCTGAAGTTAATCCATTAGGCAGTGCTTTGAATTGCCACAACTGAGTCATCCAGATAAATTTCAGATACCTCCTATCATCACCATGAATAGACACTGAATAATATGCATCCTTTAAATGAATGCTTGCCATATAACACCCTTTGGAAACAAGATGTTTGGCCGTGGAAAAAGTTTCCATTTTGAAATGCCTATAGCAAACAAATGTGTTCAAACTCGTCAGATCCAAGATAATTCTACATCCCCCAGTCTTTTTAGACCTCGGAAAAATACTTGACACAAACTGATGACTTTGACAAACTGACTTCTCAATCATCCCTTTCTTGTGTAATGTATTAATTTCTGCTTGTATGAGCACATTTTCTTCTTCTGAAAATATAAGTCTCCGACGGAACATGTTGATTAGGTGGACTCTCATTAGAAAAAAATCAATTTTTACCCCTTCAATACTGTTAAGTATAAATGAATCTGATGTTAACTCCTGCCATTGTTTGAGAAACAAATGCAATCTTCCCCCAATTTGAACTTCTATCTCTTTAAGAGGCATTTTTCTCACCTGCATACGTCCTTGCAGAGCTTGTTGGCCTTGGCCCCTTGTAGGAAAAGGCATCCTTCCCTTCACACCAGTGGCAGCCTGCCAGTTCCAATATTGCAGACCTGAATGGCTGGTTCCTTCCCCTGCGTCCAAAATGGTACCCCGCCGGTAAGGAAAAATCCTCTTCCTCTTGCCACCTGGCTTAATGAGGCCCATCATTTTTGCGTCCTCATGACACTCTTTAACTCGCTTAGCGAGATCTACTCCAAATAAAAGATAGGGTGGTTGTACGCTGGGCGGCTTGCACAAAGCCGCCAGATTGGGATTTATAACTGGCCTTATAACACTTCTTCTGATGTTATTTATCTCGAAATAAGCACTACAGAGGAATCCCAGTGCATCCTGATGGGCCTCAGTCATATGCCCTTTATCCACTGTCACGGCAAATGCTGTAAGCCCTGCTGAAAGTAGCTTGAGCACCTTCTGAAATTTCAATTCCTGAGCCCTGACTGACACCTCCAATTGTGTCCAAATCTGATGGTTGACCATAGGCACCTTAAGTACGCCACAATTGATAGGGGCTTCATATTTTTTAGCCGCCTCATCCATGGCCAATTCCTGTAATTGGTGGGAGAGCATATACTATATTGCTGAAGCCAATTCCTCCCCTAACGGCTCTCCTGCCTCTCTAGGCACTGCAAATGTTTCTTCAATGTTAGGGATAATTTCCAGCTGTACTCCCTTATTGCTCTCTCCCACCACTGATTCGGTGTCAGCAAACTACACTGGTTGAATTTCCTCCTCAAAGACAGGATATTCTTGCAGCCCTGTTAAATGTGCTGCGAGCACAGGCTCTCCACTAGCCTGGCATGGGCACCACTCCTCCTCACGGAGTTGGTCCCTGTCGAGCATTCTTTGCAATAGAATCTCGACTTGGGAGAGCCGTGAGCAAACGGTCTCTCCTGTTGAGGCTACAGCCTCCAGACCCGACTCTGCCTAATTGACTTCCCAGTAGCCTTACGCCCTACTGGCATGGCTACACTGCTCACAGGCAGCGGGTCCGGTGTCGCTAGCTCCATAGCTGGCGTCGGACTAGGTGTGCTAAACGGGCCTCCACTCACAATACTATCTTGGTCATCAGCCTTTTTTGCTCCGGAGCGCTTTGCCGCCACCTACTTCACTTTCTGCAACATCACTGAACAGAGTAACGACAACCGCTGGTACAGAAAATGAATCACTGAAAAAGTTTAAAACTTACCTTCCGTTTTAAACTTACCGCTTGGAGGAGCTCTGCTGCTCCAACCGGCCGACTACACCAAAGCGTCTGACGTAATGACGCACCAACGGCTGTACGGGATTCTTCACGTAGTCACTCACGTGACTCCGAAATAAAATATCCATTGACTTGGCCTCTATAGCTGTCTGTGGCAATGAATTCCACAGATTCATCACCAGTGAGCTGGGAGTAGGGAGTTTGTTAGTGGAGATTGCATCTGATAACCTGATGCAGGTGGCCTTCTGGTGATTCACCCAGCGATTGAAAAGTACAGTTGGCACTGCATGGATTCAATCATCAGTATAATGCACAGACTACACAAGGTAGTTGTGCTGCCTGGATGGATTACACTGAAAGCCACCTGTTAATTGTGCAAGGTCATCTCCCTCCTATTTACACAAACTATGAAATTTAAAGGTGATGTTTCGGGTCGAGACCCTTCTTCAGATTGAAGAAGGGTCTCCACCTGAAACGTCACATTCTTTTTCTCCAGAGTTGCTACCTGACCCACTGATTTACTCTAGCTTTTTGTGTCTATCTTTGTTTTAAACCAGCATCTGCAGTTCTTTCCTACATACTATGAAATTCATTTCCATTATCATCTTTCTCAGAAAGTAAACAGGTTTTATCAATCAATCCAGACTCTTACAGTTCAATCTCAATCTCTGGGTAAAACAGTGATATGAATACAATGGGAGCACAAACAATCTTGAGCAAAACACACAGAGCTAAGGTAACTCAGCGGGTCAGCCAACATCTGTGGAGGGAATGGGAGACATTTCGGGATCGGACTCTTCTTCACCTTGTAGTAGGCATGAAAATGCTGGGAAAGAGAGGTAATTGCGGGACAATGTCTGTGAAGTGATAGGTGAGGGGATGTTTGATCAGCAGAGTGACAAAGGCACTGGATGGAAAGAAGACAACAGTGTGTCTGATAAGGGGAGAAGAGGTATGAAATGCAAAGCCAGGGGGATAAATATAGATGAAAGGGGAAGAGGGTGGAGGGGAAAGGGTGAGATAGTGGGAGAAATGAGCACATGCCAGGGTGGGAATGGGGGACAGAAAAGAAAGAGGGGTTGGGCAGATACTACTTAAAGTTGGAGAATTCAATGTTCATACCATTGGGGGTAAACTGCCCAGCAGAATATTGGGTGTTTTTGCTGACATCATTTGCTCTACTTTGATGCATAGAATCTAATTATGATTGTGAAACATGATATATTCATTAATGTATTAATCCCTTTATTATTTGTATGTATCATGTTTAATGACAGCAAAATTAAATACTATATATTGTGTGTTTTTGAGTTGTTTATATTCAAAACCTCTAATTACTCAGCCTACAATCTGGTCGAGGTTTACAGTATGATCAGAAGGGCTCTAACTGCAGCCTAACACAGATGACCTTGGAAAGAACATGTTAAAGTCAGGCTTTTAGAGACATTTATATTGTTTTGGGAAAAATGGTCGTATGGATTACAAGCCAAATGATATCAATGATATTTAAGTAATCAGACCTACAGTACGAATGTGGGCTTCTTTTACCAATGAAGAGCAATGAATATCTCTGAAATTAACTGAAATATTGATGAATAGGCATTGAAGATAAAACCATTTAAAAAGGGAAAAGTTGATTAAAATCAAATTGATACATTTACAGAGATTGTCCATATCCAATCACTTTCTAAACCTGAAATCATCTCTGAAATTTTAATAAAATCATTTATTTTCTTTAGAATATATAATCATCAACTACTTGAAAGATTGCTTTGGCTAATATAACCCAAAATTGGATAAAAATGCTGGTGACAATGATGCTAGCAGCGGCAGATGTAAGTAAAAATCAGATGGGAACTCAATAGCATGGGGACCTCAAGAGAGGAAGAAGTTCCTAGACTGAAGATGCCTAATAAACTGCTCCATCAGAACGACAAGGTAACCTCATATTTGCCTTGTCCTCTTCTGCGCACTCTGTTGCCTCCTGCTAGGTTCTTGCTGGCTGCTTCATCACTTAGCTGTTTCCAAGTAAAAACGGCAGCATTGCACCAATGATATGATCGTGTCATTCACCTGGTCGAAAACGATCATCAGTGCGAGCACATAATCTCTCCTACTATACTCTCAACTTGTTTGTAACAGATGGGCTGGGGTAAGGTCAAGTCTGGCAGAAACCAGAGTATTGTGTTATCCAATGAATGGACATGGCCTCAGGGGCATAAAGAATAAACAACATGCTTTATAGAACTATTATTAATAACTGTGACTGGTCACTCTGGTCAATGTTTTTCCATTAACATTTTCTCAAATAGCAAAAATGAAGATGAAAATCAATGTTAAATCATTGAAGTAATCATAAACTAATGTGGAGAACAACAATTAATATGTGGTCTTCCTTATTTGCCATTCTTATGGAAGAATGTGATGTTTTATAGCAGAGTTTCAAAAGGAAGGAGTTAATGTTAGATTGGGAATGGTAATAATTGCCTTTCTTCTAATTTGAAGTTTTGTAAAATGGAAACACTTATTACAGAGAGAATTGACAGAATAATTTGTTTCTTCTGATTTCATCATAATGTGTATCTTGCATGTGTTATTAAAAAACTGTAATATTCCACATCTTTGAAATCACAGCACTGATTTATAACTGCTGGCTAAACTCAACAAATCATAGTGTTCAATATTTTTGGCAGCTCTTCCATCATACAACCTGGACTGGCAGAACTCATGGGGAAATAGTGAAGGCAGCTGTGTCAGCCCTCCCTCTCCCTGTGGGTTCAGGCACCTTTGTAATTTCAGGGCCCATCTTTAACTAATTAATTAAAACACAAAACATTTTTGTAGAATATGTAAAACATTCATAGGACCACATATTGTTCTCCATCCCTATCGTTCTGAGGATGTTATGGTGCGATAACGTGATTTGCTTTAAGAGTGAGCAGCAGTTTTACTCAGTCTATGCATATTTTATGAGACTGAAATTGTATATGAACCATATGAATTGGGATATCATTTTCCTATTCCTTAAGGATTATATGAAGCTATTTTAATTTGTTCAACACTATGACTGCTTTCTTCTGTTTCTATTTACAAATTTAACAAAATCAAATTTGCAGTTGCTATCCAGGCCTTTTAATTTACAATCCCTCATTTACTTGCCAATCACCACATCCCATATGAAGTTATGAACCCAGTTATGAACCCATGGAATCATGCTGCACGGATGGAAACCATTCAATCAATTGTGCCTGTGTTGGTTCTTTTGAAGAGCCATCAGCTACTTCTTCTTTGCCGTTCCTTCCCATCATGGCTTGAAGATTTTCATTTGGTGAACTTATACCAATTTGTTTTTACCATTATTACTGGGAGTTTAGAACTTTGTAATCTAGCACCCAGCAGGAATAACTCAGCGGTTCAGGCAGGTCTGGAGAACATGGACAGATGACGTTTCAGGTCGGTACCTTTTTCAGACATAATAGTGAGGAGATAAAGCTGGAAAAGAGGTGGGGGTAAGACAAAACCTGGCAAGTGATAGGTGAATATAAGTGATGGACTGATTGGTGGAGTAACTGACAAAGCCATGCGCTAGAAAATAAGACAAAAGGTTTCAGAGATGGAGAGAAGGTTGTCAGATAAGGGTGTGAAATTCTCCCATTAACCCCACCCCCCCTCCCCAATCCTCTTCCATCTACATACTTCCCTCTGGCTTTACACTTAATTCCTCTACCAGCTCTAGAGAGATGTGGTATTCGGTTTAAAATAAAGACACAAAATGCTGGAATAAAGTCCTGAGACAGGCAGCATCTCTAGAGAACATGGATAGGTGATGTTTCGGCTCAGGATCCGTCTTCAGGCTGATTGTGGTGGGGGGAGGAATGCTGGGATGGGCAGGACAAAGTCTGGCAAGTGATCGGTGGAGACACGTGAGGGGGCCTTTGATGGGCAAATGGTTGGACAACGGCCAAAGAATAAAAGACAAGGAATGAAGAGGAATGAATTTGAGGAGGGAATGTAAATGGAAGAGGAGAGGGAGTCTGCATTAATGATTGAGTGAGAATAATAATCAGATTCAGACATCTATCTATATATTACTAAAACTCTCATCTTGATTGTTATTGTGTCTGTCTCTCTGTGTGTCTGTCTGTGTGTCTGTGATGTGCTGAATTACGGCAAAACTGTACAGGATAGCGCTACAAGTTTCATCACACCTTACTCACCATTGTCCTGTGGTGGATTTTATCAAGTTTTGTTCAGATTTATGGTATATTTTACAAGTTATTGACATTTTAAACTTTACAAAACCCCACTTTGAAAAAATATTTTCCATCAGCACTGGCAGTTAGCAGCGTATGATGTCACAATGGGATCTCAATTTACATAAACTGCCCATCAGCAGTGTTCCATCCACAATTACATCACAATGGGATCTCATTTAGATAAAAAAAGGTCTGTTTTAAAAAACACACTCCATTCAGATTGATGTTATATTTTACAAGTAATTCATATTTTAAACTTAAAAAAAATAACTTTATACTTAAAAAAATCTAACTTCACTAAAATTTTCCCTGCCTGTTAAAATGTTATCAAATGGCTGATCACCCAATGTAATGGGAGATTTGTTACATTGTTGTAAGGAGAGAGAGTGGGCGAGGGGAGACAGGACTCCCAGTGCAATGAGAGATTTGTTACACTGTTGTAAGGAGAGGGAGGGAGTAGGGGAGGGGAGGAGGAGAAATGTTATTTAAACATTGTGTTTAGTGGGGGAGTGGGATGGGGAGATGTGAGGAGTGGGGGAGCGGAGAGAGGAGAGGGGTTGGGAGGGGAGATGAATTATAGAGGGAGGGAAGGACTGAGGGTAGGGGAAATGAGAGGGAGGGAGAGGTGAGAGAAAGAGTGGAGAGGAAAGGAGGAGAGGAGAAAGAAGGGGAGGGAGAAGAGGAGGGGGAAAATGCTGCGGGGTATGTGGAAATGAGCTTCGCCTGCGCATTTGGGGCTATGGGTGAGTGGTGAAATATGGCATTGGGGGAATGGGTTGCATTGGGGGAATGGGTGAATGGTGGAATATTGTGTTGGAGAACGGGGCTGAATGGGTGCCACTTGGTCCAGTATATTACTAAAACTCTCATCTTGTTTGTTTCTATGTCTGTCTGCGTGCATGTCTGTGATGTCCTGAATTTATGTCAAAACAGTACACGATAGGCCGACCTTATTCACCATTGTCCCGTGGTGTGTTTTATCAAGTTTCATTCAGGTTGATGGTATATTTTACATGTTATTCACATTTTTAACTGTGCAACAACCACTTTCACAAAAGTCTCTTCCATCTGCACTGGCCGTTAGCAGCGTATGATGTCACAGTGGAATCTCATTTGCATAAACCGCCCGTCTGCAGTGTTCCACCCCACAATGACATCACAATGGATCTCATTTACATTTAAAAAAACCCTCTGCTTTAAAAACACAGCAGCTTCCACCTCACAATGATGTCAAGGGAGGTAGGGAGGGAGTGACTGAAGGTAAGGGAAAGAAGGTAGATGAGGGAGGGAGTGGGGGAGGGGAGGGGGAGAGGGGGGAAAAGAGGGAGGCTGAACAGTTAGGAAGAGGGATGGTGAGGTAATGGAGATGGGGAGCGGGAAGACAGAGGATTTAGCTTTAACTTAATTTCTGCCGTTAGTGCGGGCCTATCAGCCAAGATGCACAGTTGTGGGCTATGGGTGAGTGGTGGAATATTGCGTTTGGGGACCAGCCCTCCCATGTGACAGGGACCCAACGGGTCCCACTTGATCTAGTTCTACTCATAAAAAAGTCCAAAATATTAGTTTCAATTGCACTAACAAGCGAACGTATGCACCAATAACCTGCTTGCCATTGTTGACTGATGCAGCAGTACATTTTACTGCATTAAGGAAACTCTGTCAATTCAAGTTGGTATCTCTGAGCCAGCGTGTTGTTGAGACCAAGACCAACGCACCCATTGGACATCAAGGAAATATTTATAGGAGAGGAAGAAACAGGGTTAGTAGGAGAGAGCAGAGACTTGGAATGCTCAACAAAAGAGAGGCACAGACGTATTTAGATGGAGTAGTGATGGTACAATATGTCTAGTCTCTGGGTATTAACTATCCTAAAAAAAAGCCTTTCCAAGAAATGTTCTACACAGACCCATTACATGTACTCTGATGGATATGGTCAAATTTCTCATTTCAGGCTTGCAATTTTCTATAATTAAAGCCTAAGGCTGATACCGATTACAGATGCAGTCCACTGCACTGATTCTTCATTCACTCCCAACTGCTTTCTCATTTAACCAACATACTGCAGAGCCAGAAATTCTGTTAATTCAGCAGACAGAATAACCTTAAAGATCCATACAGAGGCAAAAGCCGACTAAACATAATACCTTCTTATTTAATGCAATATTATTTGAGACATATGAGCAATATTAAAATTGTAAGGTTTCGGGTTGAATACAATATTCGCTCAGAAGAAAAAGTCAGCGTGAATCAGGCTTTAAATCAATGTCAAAGGTGGAAACCATTCCTCTCTCCCTCTGATTTTCTGATTTAGCAAAGTGGAACAACACTCATGTATGTTTTGAATTGTGGCAGGATGGACAAGATACAGAACACCATTGTCTATCGGTTTCATTTTAGGTATCTGCTGTTAACGAATTTTTTTCTGCCACAAGATATTCTGAAATGGCCATTCTTGTTACTGCAGACACTGGAACAGCAAATGCTAAAACCTTGAGCAAAACTCAAAGCTGCAGTAATAGGTTAGTCAGCATCTGTACAGGGAATGAATAGCTGATATTTCGGGTCGGGACCTTTGTTTGAAAATGATCCACTACAATATACATGGTGAAACATAAGTCTTTATTCCATTCAGAAATACAGAGCATTCAAACAGCACAGCCGTGCTCTTCCGGCACAGCATGGCTTCTGCCAACCGGCTGTCCTCATTAGTGTAGTACTGTAATACCATGTAGTGGGTGGTATGCATATATGTGTAGTGGAGATTGTAAATGGCATGGATTAATAAGGGTTAATCTACATCCTTCCTCTTAAAGAAGCAAAGCATATGTAGAGTGGTTAGTGGAGAATATATTGTAAAACACCAGAATAAGGTGTGTGCATTTCTTATTTTAATTGTACATGCTTGTGCATATTTGAGCACGTAAAACAAAGCGGGCCATACACAGTTCAAGTATAGCTGGTGAACTTTCCAATCAGCGGGTTTGGCTTACACACACGACCTGCACGAGTACGGTAGTACCCTTCATGCGCCTCATCCTTCTCTAAGGGAGCCAGTCCCTTATCGGGTGAACTCGGAGGAGAAAACACAGGTGGAGATGGGGTCACCGGGGAAGCCAGGAATGGTGTGGCACCGGTAGAGGAGTCACTGGGGTGACATTTGTGGAACGTGGGGGACAACTAACGGCTGGTCAGGGTAAGGACAGGAAGGTGCCAGTTCATTAACCGGTAGGAGGTGTTGGCAGGTGCGTCGGTAGATGCCGTTGTCAACACTGATCAGATATGAGCGTGACTGCGCGGTTGCCCACAGAACGACACCGAGGCAGTCATAGCCTCTAAGCGACTGTAAACGGACAACCTGTCCGTTGTTGAGCGGTTGAAGCGGAGAGCTGGTTTTATCATAGTATTTTCTTTCTGTGTCGCGGCAGCGTTGGAGCTGGGTTTGGATCATTGACTGTGCGTGTACTTGTGGTTCTAGCAGTTACTTGGTCATAGGCAGGGTGGTGTGGGTTCGCTGTGACATGAGTCGTTCAGCCAAAGATCCCAGGAGAGGGTCAAGGACGATGTATTGTAGGTTGAGTAGGTCGAGATAGACATCGGAGCCGGCCCTGTGTGAGCACTCCATTAATTGTTTTGCACTTCTTACCATGCGTTCGGCCAGGCCGTTGGACTGCAAGTACTCGGGGCTGCTGGTGGTGTGGTTAAAGTCCCAGCATGTCGCAAAATCGTTGAAGAGCTGATTGGAGAATTGAGTTCCATTGTCTGAGAGTAGCTGGAGGGGTGCTACGTGGAGAGAAAAGTGGCGAGTGAGTTTCTGAATGACCATGGCTGAGGTCGGGCTACTGAGCAGGTCGATTATGAGCCATCCTGAGTAGGAATCGACTAGAACCAGGCCGTGCCACTCAAAGATGTTGGCTGCTACTGTGGACCAGGGTAAGTGGGGTGCGGGAGAAGTGGGTGTTTCTGCTGGTGCGGGGTCAGGCTGTTGCATATCCGGCAGGCAGCAACTTTCTCAAGAATGTAGTCAGCCATGTCAGGCCGGAAAAGCATTCCTTTTGCGTGTTGGAGGGTTATTTTTGCGGTGGAATGGCCCCCATGGAGAATATCAAAGTATTTGTTGCGAAGAGACATCAGGATAACTGCCTTATGTCCTTTCATTACAATGCCGTCTTGAATGACCAGTTCATCGTGGACAGGGTAGTACAGGTGAATAGCCAGCTGCTGTTTATCTGGCCAGCCACGGCGGATGACAGTGGCAAGCGATTGTAGCGTTTTGTCTGCAGCCGTTTGTGCCACTAGGATGTCTAAGCCCTCGGATGGAAGGCAGGAGACCATTATAACCATGTACCCCTCATGCTCACCATCAGACAGGTGTTTTTTGCAGGTTGGGCGAGTTGCCTGTGAGAGGGTGTCAGCTAAGTGCATGTCCTTACCGTGTTTGTAGGCTAGTCTGATGTCATAGTTCCGTAATTCCATCATCATGCGTTGTGAACACCTGGTGCCGTGTGGGTCGGTTTAATGAGGATACTGACCAGAGGCTGGTGGTTGGTTTCAATCGTGATCGGGTTGCCAAAGATGAAGTCCCTGAATTTTTTTACAGGCAAAAGTTGCCGTGAGTAGCTCCTTCTCGATTTGAGCATTGCGCTGTTCTGTGTCGGTCATGGTGTGGGAGGCATAGGCGACCGGTCTGGGACCCTTTCCGTTATCTTGTAGGCAGGCGGCGCCCAGTCCATACTGGGAGGCATTACAGGTGAGGGTGACGAGTAACCCGGCATCGAAGTATGCGAGGGTTGGGGCGCAAGACATTAGTTGTTGGAGGGTTTCAAATGCCCTCTGTTTGTGCTGATGCCAGGACCAGTGCGTATCCTTGTGAGTCAGTTGCGGAGCTGACAACTCGCTGAAGTTAAGGAAGAATTTTCCTCATGCCTAGAAATCGATGTAGAGCTGCCACGTCCATGGGTGCTGGCATTTAATTTTTTGTTAAATATTTTTATTATAGAAACATATTTATGAAAATTACAATGTTTTACATAAACCAAAATACATCATTATATACTTTCATAATATTAATAATATTGATATTATTACTAATATTAAAATTTAGGGCTGTATGCTTCTATACGCTTTTTTAATTATTTTTTTTAAAGTGGGAAAAGATAGAGATAAATAATGAAGAAAATATGAAAGCGAATGGAGTATTAATCATTAATCCGTCATTGGAGATATAGGCATGATTTATTATATATATTTCTTCATCCATTCTAATATTCAGGCCTCAGTCAAGCCCTCGTACCGAGCCGTTATGACTCTGTAAATATTCAATATATGGAGACCATATCCCTCTGAAGAGATCTAACCTGTCCATTAGGACAAGCCTCAATCTCTCCAGATGAAGAGTCTCCGACATTTCTGTATTCCACATTTTGATTGTAGGGGATGTAGGGCCTTTCCAAAATTTTAATATTAATTTTTTCCCGATTATTAACCCAAAATCAATAAAAATTCTTTGATTTGTTGTTACTATTTGTTCTGTTTCCAGTATTCCTAGCATTATTAGCTTTGAATCAGGTATCAAAGTTATATTAACAACTTTCGAAATTATCCTAAATATTTCAATCCAGACTTTTGTAATTTTTATACAGTTTGTAAATGAATGTGACAAATTGGCTTCTAAATGTTGACATTTATCACATATAGGAGATACTTTTGGGAACATATTATGTAATTTGGATTTTGAATAATATAGTCTATGTAATATTTCAAACTGTATAAGAGAGTGTTTAGCATTTAGCGAACAATGATGTATATGTTGTAAACTATCATCCCATCCTTCTGGTCTAATAGATTGGCATAATTCATTTTCCCAAGATTGTCTATGTATTTCTGTTGATGGAGCATCACCTTCCAATAAGATGTTATATATATATGAAATCATTTTTTCTGTATTCGGATGTTTATTCATACATTCATCTAATATTTCTGTCTTTCTATTTCTGAGTTCTTGCGTATTTGCTTTAACATAATCTCTAATTTGTAAATATCTAAAGTAATCTTTAGAGTGTAGTCATAAATTTGTTGTACGTCTTGAAATGAAAGGAAGGAGTTTTCCCTATAGAGATCACCGATCTTAATAATTCCATTATTTTTCCATTGTATAAAAGCTTTATCCATCATTGAAGGTTTAAAAACGTAACATTATTTACAATGCTAAGAGATAGTGGTATAGATTTTAGTTTTAATGTTTTCTTTATTTGTTTCCAAAAACGTATTCCACTTCCTATTATTGGGTTATCACTATAAGTTTTCTTAGCTAGATTAATATTAGCGAATATTATAGAACTAATTTCAAAAGGAGAACAATCTTCTTTTTCCATATTTAACCAAGTTGGTTGGTTATCTATTTCTTCTAACCAAAAATTCATATTTTTAATGTTAACTTCCCAATAATAAAACATAAAATTTGGTAGAGCTAGACCTCCGTTTATTTTTGATTTACATAAATGTTTTTTATTTATTCTATGGCATTTATAATCCCAAATTAAGTTAGTGACTAAGGAGTCCAACTTTTTAAAGAAATTTTTAGGGAGATATATCGGGATTGATTGGAAAAGGTATAATAATTGTGGAAGAAACACCATTTTTATTATATTAATTTTGCCTATCATTGAAATAGGTAACGTTTTCCAATATAAAATATTCTTATTTAATTTGTTCAATAATAATGGGAAATTAGCTTTAAATAATGAGTCAAATCTTTTTGTTACGAAAATTCCAAGATATTTAATTTTTTCTTAAAAGGGAATTGTTGTAATATGTGTAAATTGTTTACCGTTATTGGCATAAGTTCACTTTTATTCCAGTTAATACTATATCCTGAATAGGATCCAAATTCAGTTATTAATTTTAACAAATTATGAATACTAGTTTCTGGTTTTGTGATGTAAAGTAACACATCATCCGCGTATAAAGAAATTTTATTTTTAGTGTCTCTAGTATCGTATCCATATATTTCCGGATGTGATCTCACCCTCAGAGCTAGCGGTTCTATTGCCAGTGCAAACAATAAAGGGGATAAAGGGCAACCTTGTCTACAACCTCGAGATAAATTGAATTTAGGTGATAACATTTTGTTTGTTATTATTCTAGCTGTCGGATTTGTATATAGCAATTTGATCCAGTAAATAAACTTTTCTCCCAA
Organism: Okamejei kenojei; assembly: GCA_035221665.1. Lineage (NCBI taxonomy): Eukaryota > Metazoa > Chordata > Chondrichthyes > Rajiformes > Rajidae > Okamejei > Okamejei kenojei. The sequence goes on from CM069131.1 coordinate 74,085,945, forward strand.
TTTAAAAGCTTCCATAACCGAGAACAAATAAGGCCATTTCACTTGATCAAAGGCTTTCTCTGCATCTAATGAAATAACTACTAGATCTTTATTAATATCTCTTTTCGAGTATATAATATTGAATAACCGTCTCAAATTATATGAAGAGTATCGTTTTGGTATGAATCCTGTTTGATCAGGGTGAACTAATTTATTAACAACTGAACTTAACCTTTGTGCTAATATTTTAGTTAATATCTTTTGATCAGTATTTAGAAGAGCTATTGCTCTAAATGACCCTGGTTCATCCAAGTCTCTTTGTTTGTTTTAGGTAAAAGTGTTATAGTAGATTCATTTAATGTTTCTGGTAGTTTTTGCTGTATATATATATGTTCATATAATAATTTCAAACGTGGTACAATCTGATCGTAAAATATTTTATAAAATTCCGAGCCAATGCCGTCTGGTCCCGGTGATTTACCCTTTTTTAATGATCTGATAGATTCTTGGATTTCTTTTATCGTGATATCAGCATTCAATAACTCTATATTTTGTGAATCCAACCCTTTCAGGTTACATTTTTTTAAGAATGCTTCAATTTCTATTTTATTATCTTTTGTTTTCGCAGTGTATAAGTTTTTATAATATTGCATAAATCTTTCATTAATATCTTTAGGCTGTGTTAACAATTCGCAATTATGTGATTTAATCCTATGGATTATTTTTTCAGCTTCCATTTTCCTTAGTTGACGAGCCAATAATTTTTGAGGTTTATCACCGAATTCAAACTGTAATTGTTTAGTATGTTGATAAAGTTTAACGACTTGGTCTGTAAATATTTTATTTAATTTATATTTCAATGCTGCAATTTTATTATGTACTATAGTAGTTGGATTCATTGCATTCTGTATATCTAATTGTTTAATCTCCTTTTCCAAATCTTACTGATCCTTACGATTCTTTTTATTATAAAATGCTTGTGAGGAAATCATGATTCCCTGGAGGTATGCTTTAAATGTTTCCCATAATAAGGAACAGAATATTTCCGGTTTATCATTTATTTCGAAAAAAATCTTAATTTGTTCTGTGATATATTCCTGAGTAATTTTATTTTCTAATATTTGTGGGTTAAATCTCCACTGTTCTGATTTTTGTAGTTTACCATTTATTTTAATCTTGAATGTTAATGGTGCATGATCTGAAATTATAATATTATGATAATTGGATTTATAAGTAAGTGAGATAAGTTTAGCGTCCACCAAAAAATAATCTATTCTTGAGTAAGTTTTATGCACTGACGAGTAAAAAGAGTATTCTCGTCCAGTAGGGTTTTCAATTCTCCAAACATCTTTGATATTAGTAGTTTCCATATATGCATTTAATAAATCACTAGAATGTGATTTAGTTTTCCTTTGTAGATCTATCTAAGTATGGGTCTAGTGTACAATTAAAGTCTCCTCCAATTATTAGATTGTGTTGTGTTAATTCCGGGATATTATTAAATACCTTCTTAAAAAACAATGGGCTATCGAAATTTGGTCCACATATATTAACAAAAATCATTTTTTGTGTATTTAATTCTCCTATGACGATAATGTATCTTCCATCTTTAACAGTTATAGTTGATGTATGTTTAAATAAAATACCTTTACGAAATAATATTGCTACGCCTCTTGATTTATACGTAAAAGAAGAGTGATACATTTTATCTATCCATTTAGCTTTCAATCTATGTTCAGCATCTTTTTTTAGATGGGTTTCTTGAATAAAAATTATATCAGCTTTATTTGCCTTTAAATGTGCAAAAACTTTTCCTCTCTTAATCGGTTCATTAATACCTTTAACATTCCAACTACAAAACGTTATTCCCTTATTCCCTATATTTATTTTTGAGTCTTGCATCTTTTGACTATGGAGGTCTGCAATAGAGTCTATGGTTCAGGGTGCTGGCATTTAATTGATGGCAATGGTTTTAGACGGGTCTGGTCTGAGTCCGTTGTTGGTGAACGTTCACTTTGTTGACTCGAAACCTGCACTTGAGGGGGTTGAGTTTAAGGTTTATCTCTCTGGCACGATCCAAGGTATGCTTCAGGTTTGAGTCATGTTCTTGTGCGTTGCGCCCGGCGATCAGGATGTCATCCATGATTATGTCGCATGGGTAGCCATTAAAGAGTTGTTCCATAGTATGTTGGAAGACCTCAATGGCATTCGTAAGAATCGGTAGCATCCGAAGGGTGTCGCGAATGCGGTTAGCATGGAAGATGCATGGTCTAGCAGTATGTGCCAAAATGAGTTCTTTGCATCCAGGACAGAGAAGACTGTGGCTTTACCCAGACTGTGGCCTCTTCCACCGTCCGCTTTGGGCGGTGTGGTCATTTGATGGCAGTGTTAAAGTCTTTAGGGTTGATGCAAATCCTTATTTCGTCTTTGTTCTTCTTGATTGCTGCACCATGGTGGAGACCCAGGAGGATGGGTCGTCGACAGGGGCTATCATGCCCAGTATTTCCATTCTGTCTTGTTCAGTTTAGACGCGGTCCTTCATTGCGTGCGGGATTCGGTGTGGAGAACAAACGACAGGTGTGACCTCCTTGTCGGTTACAATAATGTATTCGGTGGGAAGCTTGCCCAGCTGTTTTTCAAAAAGATTTTTGTTTTTGAATATAGTAGGGAAGTAATGTTAAAATTGTACAAGGCATTGGTAAGACCAATTCTGGAGTATGGTGTACAATTTTGGTCGCCTAGTTATACTTCCCCCCTCACCAAATGGATGTAACTTGGAGTTTGTTTTCATGATAGTTTCATTGTTGTGAATTATTTGGAAGTCCGATAAGGATAGAATGTTGCACCATACCCCAGTATCTATCTTTCATGTGACTATGGTATTGTTGATACTGAGCATTGTCATGGGATCATTGTTTTTGGACAGTGGATCAGTTAGAGAATGTATGTTTTGGCTGTCTTCTTGCAGGTGCTGCGGTTTTGGCTCTGCTGGTGCTAATATTTCAGTCAGTGCCTCGTGAGAAAGTGTGGGCTCGAGCAATAGAGAGATTGGTGTGGCTGGGCCCTGTTACCACGAGCGTGGCAATAACGAATGAAGTGTTTTTTTCTTTTTACTGTAGTGGCAAGTTTTGCCGTAAACGAGGCATTGCTCGCTGCATTGGGGTGGAATGTTTTTATATGCATTTCCTCCATTCTGTCTCATCAGTCGATGCTTGCAAAAAATCAAGCAGGACTCTGCTTCAGGAGTATTGGTAGTACCAGACTGGCCTACTCAGCCACGGTTCCCTCTCGTTTTGCAGATGGCTATTCAGCCTCATATGATTGTTCCCAAACACAAAAGTCTACTGGTGAACCCGGTAACTGGCGATCAACATCCTTTACATGATCGTATTGATCTGTTAATTTGCATATTCTAAGAAGGCCATACCTGGGGAGAGGACTGTCTGATCGCACCGTGGATGTTATCACATCGGCCTGGAGGGATAGTACCCAGAAGCAGTACATATCCTTGATAAGAAAGTGGGAGGTGTTCTGCTTACGGCAGAATATTTCATATCAAACTGCAGGCATCCCAGACGCGCTGGAGTTCTTGTCAACTCTCTATTACGATCATGTTAAGCTATAGTGCGATCAATATAGCCAGAAGTGCTCTGTCCTCATATTTACCCATGGAATCAGAATTATATTCTGTGGGAATACATCCTCTAGTTCCTAGATTTATGAAGGGAGTTTTTAATTCCAATCCTCCTAGGCCCAGGTATTCGGTTATCTGGAATGTAAGCGAGGTTCTTATGCTCCTTCGTAAGTGGACTCCTGTCATAGCCCTGTCTTTGCCCAAACTCACCTTGAAGGTAGTCATGCTTATGACATTGGTTTCAGCCCAACGTGTGCAGACATTACAGAAGCTGAGACTAGATATGATGAATGTATCGACAGATGCCATTACTTTTTATATCTATGATTTGCTCAAGCAGAGTAAAATAGGCGTGACAGGGTTTAAGATTATCTTTTCGGCATACCCCACGGATTCTTGCCTGCGTGTAGTGTCATGTTTATTACATTGAGGCTACCAGAACCCTAAGAGGAGAGGAATCAGCATTATTTATTAGCCACAAAAAAACACATAGAAAGGTGTTGGTTCAAACTATTTCAAGGTGGCCAAAGCAGGTACTGGTTTACGCTGGGATTGACACTGACAAATTTAAATCTCATTCCACCAGGGCGGCATCAACTTCAGCGGCCAGGGCGATGGACATCCCTATAGACCATATCCTCGCAGCCGCAGGATGGTCCAGTGAACTGATGTTGCAAAAATGTAATCATAAGCCATTTGCCATATCGGGGGTATTTGCCAATTCTGTTTTAAGTTCAGTTTTATAGTTTCCCCTGGAATAGAAGGGGTTACTATTGTTTCTTTATAAATAAACCATTAATTAGTTTCAAGCAATATTATGTTTGATGCATTATTGATTAATTTCTTATTGTGAGTCAATCAATGCAGTGAGACGCGGGGATTTGAATCTGCGGCATGAAATCACAGAGCTTTGAAATCTTCACGTAGTCACTCACGTGACACCGAAGTAAAATAGTATGATTAAACAAGAACTTACCAGTTTGAAGTTTGATCGTTATTTTATGAGGAGTTACGATCAGGGACTACTTGCCCTCCGCTCCCAGCCCTCATAAACGTCATCTGGTAGTTCTAGTCTTCACTCATCTTACTATTATACTTCAGTCACTATTACCTGTGATTTCACACCGCTGCTTTGAAGATTGACGCGCGTGCGGCTGGACGGGGTTCTTCTTCACATAGTCCCTGATCGTAACTCCTCATAAAATAATGATCAAACTTCAAACTGGTAAGTTCTTATTTAATGTTACTATTACTCTGAAGTGCATTGGATGAATTTTAAACATTCATCCATACATTTCTCTTTTTGTTATATCAGTAAAATTATCTATTTGGTAGCGCTCGCTATTTATTCCATTATAATAATATTAACTGTGCAATGATACTTTCATTTGCTGGAGACAATTTGGACAATTTTCTGACTTACCAATAGTTTCATCTTTGGTTGAATTATTTGAATACAGTATCTCCATAGGCTACTTATATTTCCTATATAGCATGGAAACAGGCCCTTCAGCCTACCAAGTCCACACCAAACAGGCATCTATTTACATTGATCCTATGCTAATCACATTTAATTTTCACCATATTTTTAATAACAACCCCTCCCCTGTTTCTACCCTTCACCCACACACTAGGGCCACACACAGTGGTCAATTCACTTGTCAGCCTGCACATCTTTGGGACCCATGTGGGTGGAAACTGGAACATCTAGAGGAAGCCTACATAGTTACACATAGAACTTGTAAACTTCACACAAACATCGCTGAATGTCAGGATTGACTAGATTTGCTGGAGCTATGGGTGAACAGCTATATTATCTATGACACTGTGGCATCCAACTAGTACTGAATCCATTCCTCTGTTGGAGGTTATCCCATATGAATTCTGGTTATTTTGACTCCTATGCAAATCCAAGGGGGATCCTGATTGTCAGGGGAGTATATGGAAAGTTGCATCACTGAGCTCTGAGGAGATCAGACAAAATCCTGCTTCCAATGTTATTAGGTAATTCATCATAATTAATGAAGGCCTTTTTAAGGGAGCCAGAACACATCTCCCTCAGACAGAACACTACTGTATGCTATACATCAATTTCAGATCTGTAATTGCTGAGCTACTAAATGAATGATTGCAGTATCCAGGGTATGCTAAAATCTGAAACTTGTAATTATAAAACACTAAGATCCTAAATGTTTAATAACATTATTACTTTAACTTCACAAATATATAATGCAATTTCTGTTTGACTTTATTCTCTCATCAATCATCAAAATTTTAATCAGTGCTGTGCCAACTTTTACTCTTATTTAAAATATCTCACCAAATGTTGTTTGTAACTAAATCAGAAATGAGCAATAAAATCATACTGCCAGAAGTAACACTTCCACCAGTATTTGCATGGTTTAGAAGTAGCAAACGTTTTGGAATATAAATCTTGTTGTTCAGTAACAATGCTACGGGCAAGATCCGCAATGTGAGAACAGGTTCAGTTTGCACCAAAAATGTAATGAACACTATTTAGTTACATGTTGGTGGTCCTAAAGTGCACTAAGGTGGATAAATCCCCAGGGCCTGACCATGTGCATCCTTACACCTGGAGGAAAGCTAGGGAAGAAATTGCAGAGGTCTTTACTGAGATATTTGCTTCATCTTTAGGTAGAAAACTGGAGGTTGTTTAATGTTGTCCTGTTATTTAAGAAACCAGCAAGGAGAAGCTGGTAACTACAGGCTGGTGAGCCTAACATCTGGTGGGTAAGTTACTGGTGGAGATTCTGAGGGACAGGATTGCCCAGCATTTGAATAGACAAGGCCTGAGCAGGATGCAAAATGCTGGAGTAATACAAAGGGTCTGGCAGCAACTCTGGAAGACTTGAGCTGGGTCCTGTGTTACAGGGGAAATTCAAAGGAAGATGTGTCCATCAGCCACGTAAAATTCATCCACTACATCACCATGCCATTCCAGGGTGTCTTGGCCAAATGAGGCAAGCTGGTCTGATGAAAACTCTAAAATCAACTTCAGCATAACACCTTAACGAACAATCTGATCAAGTAAGTTGTAATAATTGGAGTTGCCATAGAGTGAAAAGGAATAGGCAAGGTATGCATATTATGCATAATTGCTTTTGTGATTTTGGTCATCTCTCTGGATGTACTGCCAGTGCGGATATTAGCTCCACCGGCAGGACAAAGAAGACAGTGAATGAAGCTAGAAAGGTGCTGCTGGAGGCTGCATTTGGGATCAGCAGCAGCATTAGGACAAAGTTAAGGATTAAATTCTACCGGTAGTTTGATGACCTGGGAAGAGCAAGAAAAAGCTGATCAGTTCTACCCACACCCCTCAGCCTGCCCTTGTTCTCCATCATCAAGCCTGCTCCCTTTCATCACATCACATTGCATTACACAGTGATGGCACAGTGTGCAATGCCGTACAGTGACCAAATTACTCTTGCTGGTCAGACGTCAATATAAGTGAGCCAAACCGAAATAAAACAGAAAATGCTTGAAACACTTTGTGCCAAAGACTCAGCTTCAGTCATGACCTTGGATGCTGTCCGTGTGTACTTTTTTCACATTCTCTCTTTATGTAATAAAAAAAAGCATATCAACACATCCACTTCCTTCAAAGATTTAGGAGATTTGATATGTTGATAAATACTCTCTTGAACTTCTATACGTGTATGGTATAGAGCATATTGAGTAGTTGTATCATGACCTGGTTTGGAAACTCAAAGATCCAGAATCAAAGGAGATGGCAGAATGGTAGATACTGCCCAGTCCATCAGTGTTACTGAACACCCTATCATCAAAGCGATCCATAGGCGTTGCCTCGTATAGGAAGCTTCATGAAAGACCCACATCACTCTGGCCATGCTTCCATTTTACTCCTACCATTGGGAAGAAGGTTTACAGGGTATGAAAACTGTGACCGTCAAGTTTAAGAATTACCTCTTTCCAACAAGCATCAAGCTCTTGAACACTACACAACACTACCTTACTGATAAACTTCTATGGGTTGTTTTTGGATTAAGGACTTTTGGATCTTTTTGCATCAGTATTATGGTTACTAATTTATTGTTGTTTATTATACATTATCCATGTATATCGTGTTTACAGGCGTAGTAAGAATGTCATTATTTTTATAATAAGGATTTTAGGCATCCTTATGCTGCAAGTAAGAATTTTATCGTTCTGTTGTCTGTACTTATGACAATTAAACACTATTGACTCTTGATTCTTGAATCTTTGGGACTGGTTTCCTCCATGTCCTCCAGTTTACTCCCATGTTCCAATGACATGCAGGTTGATAGATTAATTGGCCACTCTAAATTGCCCCTTGTGTGTAGCTGAGTGGAGGAATCAGATTTATTTTGGTTTTACACACTGAGACTGACATCTGACATAGAATAATGCGGACAGAACACATTCTCACCTTGATAATTCCAATTCATGCCATTAATTCTCCAAATCACCTTCAAACAGGAGATGCGGCAGGCTAATGACAATGAATCATTACACATAGGATACATTGTTACTGAACTCATACCTACCCTGCCCCTGCCAGTAAGGCCAGATAGAGGGCTGGGTTGGGTTGGATTTTCATCTGGTGGCCCACATATCGCAGTTGACCAAAAGTACAGGTGAGAACAGGGGCCAGCAGAGTCCACATTGGAGGTCAAAAGACTGTCCAAACCTGCATTGTGAGATGCAACTGTGTACTTTGAGAGTAATTAAATGCTCTAATCAAGAACCTATCAATCCAGAAAATCTTCTGAAATATCTCACAGCATTTGATATTTCAGAAGATATTCTGATTGATAGGCTCTTGATTAGTAAGGGTGTCGAAGGTTACAGGTAGAAGGCAGAAGAATGGGGTTGAGAGGGGAAAATAGCTAAGATTGAATGGCAGAGTATACTCAATGGGCTGAATGGCCTAATTCTGCTCTTATGTCTTATGATTCCCATAAGAAGCATTCTCGCTGCAATGGATAGGAAAAACTTATGTGGCTAAATGTTTGTATGTGATAAAATGATGGTATGTGGCAGCAATGCAAGGAAAGAATGGCCACTTGCAGAGGGTGTACGCCAGCAGTACACAGGAGCATCAAACATCTGTTTATGGGAAGCATGGTGGCACAGCGGTAGAGTTGTTGCCTTACAGCACCAGAGACCCGGGTTCGATCCTGACATCGGGTGCTTCTGTACAGAGTTTGTATGTTCTCCCTGTGGGTTTTCTCCGGGTGCTCCTGTTTCCTTCTGCATTTCAAAGACGTGTGGGTTTGTAGGTTAATTGGATTCTGTAAATTACTCTTAGTGTGTAGGATGCAAAACTGGGATATCAGAACTAGTGTAAGGCTGATCGCTGGTCAGTGCGGATTTGGTAGGCCGAAGGGCCTGCTTCCACACTGTATCTCTGAACTAAACAGCACTCAAAAAATGCAATGCAGACCCCCAATGCTACAAATGAAATCTTGAATAAGGTCCATGATAACCTAACCTTGGGCATTCAAGCCTTCCAAATTCTATAGTCAAATGATCACTCTGATCACTACAAGCAGGGATTTTCTATGCCAAAGGAAGCCATGTGGTAGCTCAAGTAACTGCAAGGCATCACTCATTCGATATGTAAGGGAAAATAGTAAGATTAAATGAGAACTTACCAGTTTGAAGTTTGATCTTTATTTTATGAGGAGATACGATGAGCGATTACGTGAAGACGTCCGTCAGTCTGCATGTGCGTCAATCTTCAAAGCAGCGGTGTGAAATCACAGATAATAATGGTTGAACTGAACATAGTAAGATTAGAGTAGAGTAGAACTACCAGATGACCTTTATGATATGAGGGTTGGGAGCGGTGGGCACGTAATCACTCATCGTAACTCCTGATAAAATAAAGATCAAACTTCAAACTGGTAAGTTCTCATTTAATCTTACTATTTTACTTCGGAGTCACGTGAGTTACTACGTGAAGATTTCAAAACTCTGCGATTTCATGCCGGAAACGAATCCATGAGTTACACACTGCATGAAGTGACCATGGATGATTGAAAAAGATTAATGCATTCAGACACGACTTAATGTGTTAAAATGCTGATGCTTTAATCATCAAAGGAAAATAATAGTGACCCCTCTCATCCAGGGGGAAACTATAAAACAGAATCTAAAATGGAGTTGGCAAATGCCCCCGGTTTGGAAATGGGTTATTATAAAATGTTGGGAAAGTATGTTCCTTTGACCATTCTGCAGCTGCTAGGATGTGGTTCAGTGGAACATAGATAACCCTTGGAGCTGATGTAGTAGCAGGCCTGGTGGAGTGAGAGTTGAAATATTAGTATCGACTCATGCATTAACCAAACCCCCGTTTAACCACCTGGAGAGGGTAGAACTAACACTGTCAAGTCTTCTAATGTTTTTGTGTAGATTCCCCGCTTGAAAGGGATCTGATTCATCCACCCGAAATGATGAACTGGATTTCATTCAATGACCAAACACTTCTTTTTCATTTTTTTCCCCCCTTTTTATTTTGGCAGATTCAGCAATTAATTTACAGTTCCACTTGACTTATTGCTTCAGCCATTACTTTGAAGGCATTTGGATGTTGTAGGTCTTAAGGTATTTAACAGTTTAGTCTTTTAGCAGGTGAAAAACCGGCTGTTAATCGGGTGCTGTAGATAATCAGTCCTGCATGCCTTTGCTGGCGATCGCGGCAGTTTTTAGGACAGTCTCTTAGATTATACTGTTCAAGTTTTAGCCGCAAGTCAACTTCTCTCGCGGGCCTGTCCGCTTTTCTGTTCACGGTTGGGCTGACTCTGATCCTAACCGGGCTTTCTCTGTTTTCTCCCCCCACCGGGTTGACTGTTCCCGGTTGGGCTGAAGACTCGGCCTCTGTCGGTGACTCTCTGGACCTGTCCGTGGCCTTCACGGTACTAGGCCCCCACCCGACGTCTGTGGCTGCTGCTTGGGCCTGGCTGTGGGCTGCACAGCCCTGGATACATTCCAGGTAAGCTGACACCATGCTTGGTGACCCTTACAGCCCCTGCTTGTTTTCCTAGCTCTTCCCTGAGCTATTGCTTCCCGTTCCTACCTTTTTTCTTTTTGGCGCCAATTCAAAACCATTTGGCTTGGTGCTGTTCCACGCTTCCAAATACTACTTCTATTTTTAACTTTTGTTTTCGATTCTTCTTTCTGGCCTTGTTCTTATCTTCATTCTTTTATCCTCGTCACCAATTGTTGTGTATTCTGATGCTTTGAACAGTCTTGAATAAAGACTTGGACACGGGAGGAATCATACAAGCTTCTTTTCTGCAGGACGCCACCTCCAGTCTCCCCCTGCTCATGCGTACTTGCCACAGACATCATCAATTTTACTTCGGAGTCACGTGAGTGACTACGTGAAGACCCCGCCAGCACGCATGCGCGACATATCGTCGAACGCATTGCGGAAGCGACAGTCGAGAGGAGCGCCGCTCCTCCAGCGCGAGTTTTGAAAAATTACGGAAGGTAAGTCTTACCTTTTCTGGTGAGCGTGGCGACTCGGTGTGTTTCTTTTTCAGAACGGAGCAACAGGAGCAACTAATACCACCGCAAGTTGTGGTGGCAGATGAGTGCACAAAATTATTCTGTTTAAAGCACTAGGAATTAATTATCTAGAAATGCTGGTAGCGTTTCATGGACTCAGGGCCTACTGCTCAGATGAGCACCAGTTGCATGTACGGTACAAATTGATACCACAGTGGGGGCCTATATATAATCATATGGGTGAAATAAAGTCGATATCATGTGATGAATTGGCTAATAATATCTGGCACTGGTGTCTGGGAGAGAGATTTGGATCTCAACCACTTACCTTCCAGGTAAGCTAAATACAGTGGCAGACACCAGGTCACGTAAATTCAACGACAACATTAAATGGATGTTGGATCAGAAAGTGTTTACAGATATTATAGACCGGTATGGGACACCAGATATCGACCTTTTTTCCATCCGGACTAATTCACCAACTACCAACATATGTTGCTTGGGAACCAGACCCAGGGGCAGCAGCGATGGACGATTTCTCGCTGCATTTGGGGGGGGGGGGGGGGGGATTTGTTTTGCTATGCATTTTCCCCTTCTGCCTCATCAGGCGAATCTTACAATAATTAAACAAGACGCCGCAACGGGTACCATGGTTCCCAACAGTACAAAGATGGTCTCAGAACCCTGCATCTGGATCAACAACGGCCAAGGAGGTTGGCACACCCCGTGCGGGAAAGTATCCGTGCCATGACTGTATGAACTTGTTGATTTGCAGTTTCTGAACAGGCCATTTCTGGGATACGGACTCTCCGACAGGACGATCAATGCCATCTCAGCGTCGTGCAGGGAGTCCACGAGAAGACAGTACCTGACATATGTCAGGAAATGGGAAGTGTTCTGCACCAGGACGAACACTACATATGACTCAGCCACCAACACTGAAATGCTGGAGTTCTGGCCACCCTTCATTTCGATGAAGGATTGAGTTACAGGCAAGGAGTGCCCTATCTAATATCTGGGCAGAGGGAGTGATCACCTGGCTATAGGATCACACCCACTAGTACCTAAACGAATGAGGGGTATTTGTACTCTATCCCCCCCAGGCCCAGATACACCCATATATGGGACATAGGTAGTACACCATGTTACGAGGATGGACACCAATATCGGGGCTCACTCTGGACAAACTAATATCCTAGATGGGAATGATTATGGCACTTGGATCAGCACAACGGGTCCAGTCCTTACACAAGCTAGAATAGGACGTCATGTCTGTCACAAATGGCAGATAACCTGCTACATACAGGGGTACTTAAACAAGACTGACCCGGTTCCTTTGGCCAATATTAGAGTTCTGGCCTATCCTGCAGATAGTCGGCCCTGCATGGTGACACATATTTTCCAATATATAGTCACCAAGACACTTATGGGCACGGAGAGAGCTTTCTCATTAGCCATAAATGCCCTCACCTAAGGTCACAGTGCAAACCATATCCAGATGGTACGAGTGGTATTACGTGCAGTTGTGAATACTAATGTTTCAAATCTCACTCCAACAGGGCTGCATCTACATCGGACGCTAGGATGATGGGAGTTCCTATGGACCACATCCTTGCCACAGCGGGGTGGAGCAATTAATGCATTCAATGCTTTATAATAAACCCGTGGCCGATCCTGAGACGTTTGCAGGGAAAAATTAAGTTCTGTAAAATAAATTACCCAATGTGGGGCATATTATTTTAGGTATGAATAATACCTTTATTGTTTTTCAGCACAGTGTCGTGTGTGAAATACGTTCATCCTCCGTCCCAGAATGGCAGTGTGTGAGCATGGTCTCGTTCCAGGGCATGAAATCACAGAGCTTTGAAATCTTCACGTAGTCACTCACGTGACTCCGAAGTAAAATAGTAAGATTAAATGAGAACTTACCAGTTTGAAGTTTGATCTTTATTTTATGAGGAGTTACGATGAGGGATTACGTGCCCTCCGCTCCCAAAACCCTCTATTATAAAGTTCAACTGGTATGGAAGTTCTCTCTTATCTTACTATATTAGTCTACTCTGGTATCTGTGATTTCACACCACTGCTTTGAAGAATGTCGCGCATGCGTGCTGGCGGGGTCTTCACGTAATCCCTCATCGTAACACCTCATAAAATAAAGATCAAACTTCAAACTGGTAAGTTCTCATTTAATCTTACTATTACTTATCCTAATTATCCCATACCTAACACTCCTCCCCCTCCTTGGAGGCAGGTAATACCTTTTCTATTACATACACCTCCCCTTTTAAGTCCATTTCACCGGTATATGCTCTTTTCCTACTATTGTGCGCTTGTGATATTAATTTAGCATTAATTCTTTCATTACAGTATGACTTGACAAACACCTTCTTATGAAGTTTTTTGTAACTAACAAACATTGCTAGTTTGGAGCCTTTAAGGCTCCAGGTGACCTGGACATATTGTTGTAAATGTGTGACCACACATTACCGAAGGTCCATGGGGTATGCCATGAAAACTAGTTTGAGACCTAATGCCCCTGGTTTGTTCTGGTTAATTAAATCAAAGACATAAAATATTATGTTATAGCAGATGTAACCATCCTGTCCAGTCGCAATTCATGTAGTGACTGGACCCGTTGCACTGAGACAGTGCCATGAGGATAACTACCTTATGAGAGCCGGCTGAAGATAAGGATGTAGCTGGAGCCCCCTGGTGAAGTAGTGTTAACATATGTCAATGTCCCATACTTCCATGTAACTGGGCCTGGGAGAACTTGTGTTAAGATATCCTATATAATTCTGGATATCAGAGGGTGAGATCTGACAGTGTGGGTCCCACTTGCTGCAGCAAATATGATGAGAAGGCACGTTGGCACAGTTAATGGCACTGCAACTTGATTATTGTCAAAGACCCATTTGAAAATGAACTCTGTTATCATTCCAACAATTACAATTAAAATTTAAACTGAAAAATAACCAATATTTTAAATATCTTCAGATCTGTGACTTCATGAAGAAATACATACAAAGATATCCCAACATAACTTCAGAGCCATTGGAAGAAGCAATGAACATTAAGGCTGACTCACAGAAATTAATATCATATTTATATAATAATATTTTAAATATAGATTTACCATCGACAGAAACACTTAGAGAAGAGTGGGAACGAGAATTAATGATAAAAGTTAAGAAGGAAACATGGGAAAAGTATTTGATATTAGTACACAAATGTTCGATTAATGTAAGATAATTTAATTCAATTTAAAATTTTGCATAGATTATATTACTCAAAAACTAGACTCAATAAATTCTATCCAAATACTTCCCCCATTTGTGATAAATGTCTATCTCAAAACGCAACTATAACACATTCTTTTGTCTCCTGCATAAAACTTTATAAATTCAGGAGTGATATTTTTGAAATATTTACAAAATTATTTAAGATTAAAATGGAACCTTAAACTGAAATGATTATATTTGGAGTAATGGAAGATGGGAATAAACTGAACTCATCTCAAAATTTATTTTTTAATTATGGGTTAATAATGACAAAAAAACTTATACTTAACTTTTGGAAAAATACAACCATACCAATGCTTAAAATGTGGATTTCAAACATGTTGGACACTGTACATCTTGAGGAAATGTGATTCCTCCTAATAGATAAATCAGACAAATTTTTAACGAGTTGGTCTCCATTTGTCGATTTTTTGGAATCATATGGTGCAACAAAACCGTAGAAGCTAACTGTTTCAGGATTGGGTGAGGGATGGTCAAGAATATAGTTAACAATCTCCTTTTTTTCTTTCTTTTCCCTTTTTCATTCTCAACTTTCTTTTTTCACACTTTTTTCTTTCTCACACACTATATATCACATGTTTCTCCATCTTTTATTATCTACTCTCTTTTTCTTTCTCATTATTAAAAAAATTAAAAAAATAAGCTGTACATAAAATGTAATATGTCAATATATATTAGGCACCTGGGTGCCATATTCCTGTTCTTACTTCTAATAAAATTTAAAAAACTGGGGGAGAAAAATGAACTTTAAGACGTCAGTTATCCATGCTGTATAGAATGTAACGTGTATTCAAACAAAATGCTTCCCATCTCCTGAAGAGGAAATGTACTACCTTTTGGTGCTATCCCTGCACTCTGCAGTGAGCACTACATGGATCGGTCTGACAACCCGAGCCGCAGGAATAGTCGTCTCAGAGTCTGCAAGTCAATGAATTGATGCAGAGGCTGGTTTCCCGAATCACAGGCTGAACTAGCAAAATTTTATGTTTTGAATAACTATATAAGGTTCTATATTATTCCCAACATTAGCGGGAACCATGGCTGCGTATGCCAGTCAGGCAGTTAGAAAAGCCTGAAGCGGTATCTAGCTGGATTTATTGCAAGACCCGACTGATGAGGCAGAATGGAGGAAAGACATGTAAGAACATTCCTCCCCAGTGTGGCGATAATGTATCTCTCACCACTGTATGCCACATATTTTGCAACTGGTGAATGAGCCTGGATGTAGACATATGGATATTCGGTGTTCCATCGAGCCTTAATACTTAAATACTTTGTGATCCAACATCCACTCTGTGTTGTCATTGATTTCACATGATGATATAATAGCGTCAAATGAGGTTTGGTAAATTCTTAATTTCTCATCTTTGAGCACTAGCATCAGTTTGTAATTACTGAAGATTACTGATCAAAATTACTGGAGCAATGCTGAATACTGCCACCATTGTGACTTTGGTAGCTTCAGCTGGTAATAGCATAGGTCTGTTAATAATGGCCTTTATGGTACTTGAGAGGTTAATTCTTTGCACGTTGTAAGTTCTGATCATGCAAAGTTGTAAGTTCTGATGATGTCCAATTTGCACCGCTGAAACACAGTTGTTATATTGCCAATTGCACTTGATGAATAGGAGGCTGCTTCATAACAACGAGGTTGTTACAGGCTTCTGTGAATTCCATCTTTTGCCGCAGGGTGGAGTCCCTGTTAAGTTGATAGTTCAAGGTAAATCCCAATAATCAATAGTTCTGATTGGTATCAACTTAAATTTAACTAGATGGATGAGGAACCCCAATTTCTCAAATATAGTTTGGGACTGCAACAGTTAATTTTAGTAAAAAAACAGCGTTTAAAACATCATCCAGACAGGCAATAACAAATGTTCTTGAGCTCTGAGCAGCCCAAGCACCGGTTTTAGTAATTTAGTAAATACACCTGGGAGCTGAAGTTAGCCCATTTTTCAACGCTTTAACCGTGATCATTGACCCATCCAGATAAATGTCAAATATCTATGGTGATCCCTGTGAATGGGAACTGAATAGCATGCGTCTTGGAGATCGATGCTTGCCATATAGCTCCTATAGAAATCAATTGTTAGACAGTAACGAAGTTCCCTATTCTGAAAGTCTATACTGCACATACGAGTTAAATCTGGATGAAGTGGCATCTCCATCTTTCACCCCGTCCTGAAAGGCAATCCTGGCAATAATACTGGGCCTGCCTCGAAAGACAACTCCGGACCCAATTCCAAGCCTGCTTGGAACCTATGTATGTTGTGCAGTATAAAGTAATCACATGTTATCATCAGTTTTTTAAAACAGATCTGAATCTCATGTTATCATTGTCACTTGTACAAAAACACAAGTGTAAATATTACCAACATGTAAATGGTCCACAACCCCATGTTTCGGAAGAACCAGTTCCACCTACCTCCATGGCTACCGGTGGTCTTATGGTAAGCCCAAAGGCCCCTGATGCGGATTCTTTTTCCCCTCTTGATTGGGGAGTAGGACTGGTAGGGTGCGTGGATTCCGTATTTTCCATGAGACCGGCTTGGGCCTTGGTCTGAAAACCTCATCATATGCCTCGACACTCTGGCCATATTTCCGTGCCCAGCTTTCAAGCTGCCACCAGCTTCAGTGAACTGCTTACCCCCGATGGAGGCGTGGGGTGTGTCATCGCCTATCGATGAAGCTTTGCTCGTCGTCAGTACCTTGATTAGTCCGACAGCTTTTTGCTTCCTCATCCTGGTCTTACCTGTGGGATAAGTCTTACCTGAAGAGAGGATTCGGCGGCTGGTTTAATTTCCTGGATTTCATGCCCTCCGATGTCTCCCTGATAGCACTGTTCACTGCCGGCACTTATAGCGTGAGGAAACTCTGGCCCCTTCCGAGTGTTCTGCCAACGGCTGGAGACCAACTCTTCTGGCAGCAACACCTTCGTTTGCGAGTATCTCTTGAAGCCATATGCACGTGCTCCAGTATGTTCCACGGACATACTTTCAATTTTAATGTCAGTTACACAGTGACCACTCGCACTCCCCTCCACAGCAAGGGAGATTCGTAGGCAGCCCTGAAAACAGGTGCTGCCGCAGGCCCCTGAGGATACCTGCGCTGACATGGCCCTCCTACGGACCAATATCAGGTTTTTTGCTCCGAGTCAGATAGGAGCTGACCCTGAATGCTCCCCTCTTCAGAGAGGGAGACATTGTGCAGCCCTGAAACAGGTGCCGCTGCCGCAGGCCCGCGAGGAGACCCGCGCTGATAACTCCCTCCTTTGGAGTATCATTGTGGAGCAACCTCTCCATCAGGTGCTCCATGTGGGTTTAGACGTCCGCAGACGCTACCCATTGAAGGAGGGGAACCTTCCTGGCCTGACTCCCCTAGTCCACAGGCCTGACCATCTTACTTTTGGTTTAACCCCTTTCTGGGGACCCACAGCAGTCTGGAAGCGGCTGACGGCTATATATTGGAGGGGTCCCTCCTGGCCTGACTTCCACAGGCCTACCCGACTTGCTGTTGGTTTTACCTCCTTCCTGGGGAACCACAGTGGTTTGGAAACAGCTGACCCCTGTATGTCGGGGGGTGGGGGGGGGAGGACCCTCCTGGGCTGACTTCACAGACCTTGTCGGCTTTTGGTTCGTTTTTCCCCCTTCCTGGGAACCACAGCCGGTCTGGAAGCCACTAACTGTGCTGTCAGTGACTTGGGTGGCGAACCCAACGGCTGTCGGCTACCCACACTCCCGCAGTCTCTGTAGCCGGTTCCCCCTGGTCCCGGTATCCGTGGTCCGAGACCGGGATTCCCCGCGGTCCATGACCGGCTTCGCAGCCCATCCAGACTTCGCCCCAATTAGTTCAGCAAGTATATCTTTTGTACAGAGATTCCTGCAGAAAAAGAAAAAACAAAACCTGAGAATAAGGTGAAAACTTACCTTCAGGTTTAACTTACCGCTGGACAGAGCAACGCTGCCGCCAGTCGGCTCGTTTGCGCAAAGCGAGTCAACGTAATGACGCACATGCGGGCTAACGGCCTCTTCACGTAGTCTCTCACGTGACTCGGAAGTAAAACATCAATCTACATTCTCAGGCCCTCATAGCCTTCAGCGACACTGTAATCTCAGCCACTGAAGCCAATGTTAGAAGATGTTTCATGATGGTGAACCCTCAGAAAGCATTTGGCACCAAATATGTACCTGGTTGTGATCCTAACACCTGTGCTGAATATCTGGCTGGAAATTTTATGGACATTTTCAACCTAAGATCCAAGATTCCAGCTGCTTTAAAAGAACATAGAAATTTCACTTCAAGTTCCTGGGCTTGCTTATCTCTGAGGTTCTGTCTAGGGACCAATACGTCAATACAATCAATGCCAATACTTCCTTGAGATTGAGGAGATTTGGTATGTCAACAAATACTTTATTGAACTTCAACCAGCGTATGGTAGAGAGCATAGTGACTGATTGAATCATGGCCAGGTTTAGCAACTTGAGCTCTCAAGATGAGGAGACTGCAGAGAATGGTAGACACTGCCTGGACCATCACAGATACTGACCTCCCCGCCATCGAAAGGATCTATAGGAGGTGCTGTGTCAAAAGGCAGCTAATATCGTCGAACTCACACCACCCTGGTCACACTGTCATTTGGCCTGAAAACTGTGACCATCAGGTTCAAGATCAGCTTCTTCCCAGCAACCATCAGGCTCTTCCATGGACCATGTCTTTGGTTGCACTACAGACTTCTTTTTGTTGCAGTATTATGGTTACCAGAGTATTAATTTATTGCACTTATTATTATATGTTATATGTGTTTTATTGCATTAACAAGCCCGTTAAGCAGTAGCAATGAAGAACTTCTGTTGTGGGTACATATGACAATTGAACACCTTTGGCTCACTCTTGGGAAGGTGGGCTGATGCACAAGAGGGATGATGGTGCAAAGGGAGATTGAGTGGAGATTCAGATCAAGGCCCTTCCACATCTTACCTGTAGGTTCTTCCTCCTCTTCACACACAAGCTGCCCATTTCTCTGATGGTAAAATTAAAGTAGTGTGGAGAGAACCCCCTGTGGCCTTCAAAGATGAGAGGATGTGTTAATAATTGTAAAAGGCAGCATAAGGGAAAATCTTATTGATAGCATTATTTAGCAAATTGTGGCATAGAAAAAAACCTTCATCTCATCATGCATAGCTAAGGAATACTCGCAGCAACTAAATGAACACAAACGCAAGGCTGAGATGTTTATCAACTCCTCTGGCAGGTAGTTAAGAGCCTGTCTCACGGTGCGATTGACCCACGAGGTACCCCGAGTGAAAGACCCGTGGTTGTGTACGAGACTCCAAGTATATGAACAAGAATTTAACCGAGTTCCCATGGGTATGACTAAGTTTGCCGTTTATGCGATGTTCCAAGTTCCTCTCCCGAGTTACCAAGTTCCTCTCCCGGGCTACTCTTGAGCCAACCGTGAATGAAAGCCTGTTTTAAAAGTATCAAATAGAGGAGCTGGACAGAGTATATTCTGATTCAGTATTGAAAGTTATTCAATTTCAGAACTTAAAAAACTAGGCAGGATCTCGGCCCCGCACTCGCTGCCGTTGTGCAGCAAGGAGGCGGTGGCGGCGAAGCAACAGTGTAAAAAGAAGACAACTCCATCCTGCGGCTTTGAGTTAAAAATAGAATTCAGCGCGGCCGCGTCCATTGATATGACCTACAAAGGTAAAATGCGCACCGTTCAGTGCCAGAGCTAGGCTGGGGTCATTCTCTGCTCTCATCTCTCTCTTTCTGTGTGTGCGTTAGCAGGGGGAAGAGCGGATCTACCTGGCTGGGGCACAAGACCACTGCCCCTTGCAGCTATCAACTTGTTTGTTCCTTTGGTGCGCCTCATCTGCCCTGCGCCCATCCCAGCGCTGCCCCAGCTCTCTGCCCCATTCTCTTGGAAATGTCGCTTCCGCCGCTGTAACGAGGAGGGGTCCGGCTGGCTGGCTTCGAGCAGGGAGGGGGAGTGGGTACAAGACACCGAATCCATTCTCAAAAGTCGGGCAGAGCTGTGTAGAACTCAAGTTTCTCTCTGTTTCATATACGTGGGAATTCCCTCAGTATGGTCACTCAGCGGGCAGGCAGCATCTCTGGAGAGAAGGAATGGGTGACGGGATGACGTTTAAAATTTAAATCATGGGCAAACCATCTTGCCCCAGGCTGCTTTACATTATTTATTGTGTTGAGTTGTTTGTGAGGCTGGGACTTCTCTGAGGGTCGCCACCTTATAGTGGAGACATATGCGTGTGCCTTAGATCCTGTAAGCTGGCCTCATGGCAGGAAGGTCGAGGGGGGGGGTCCGTGACAAAGCGCGGCCCAAAGAAGATGACCTCAGTGGAACTGGCCAAGGATGGTGTTTGGCCGGTGGCTGAGAAGGTGGAAGAAGGCTGCAGCAGGGAGAAACTCCCAACCGTGGTGGAGCCCATATCATTGGACCCAGGACTGTCAGTGAATATTGTTCGAAAAGTGTTACCAATCTCTTTTGTTGGAGATGGTCATTGCCTGATAATAGAATTACAGAGTCAAACAGCACAGAACCATCCCTTCACATCCTTTTACCCATCCGCACTAATCGCATTTGCTCAAATTTTCCTGCCTTGTCTATTTAAATACTTTAGAGAATGCAGCGCGGAAACAGGCCCTTTAGCCCACCGGGTCTGTGCCGATCAACGGCACATTAACACCATCCTACACACATTAGGGACAACTTTTACAAGCCAATTAACCTGCAAACTTGGACATCTTTGGATTGTGGGAGGAAGCCGAAGATCTCGGAGAAAACCCACGCAGGTCACGGGGAGACATACACACAAAGTCATTCACATCAAGATCCTTTTTGTTTTGATGCTCATTTTTTGAGCTGATGAAACTGCAATGTTACAGTTCAATCACAATCACAGGAAGCACAGAACACATTGAGCTTTCCAAACTTGTGAAATCAACAAACAATGTGAAATCAAGAGGGTAATACAGAGAGTGACAGTAATAATTCCAATCAGCACAATCTAAATCAAGACAGGATCAGCCTCCACACAGGGACTTTCCCACAGTCCGTGTCTGCCCATCACCGCCACCCCCGTGCCCCTGACGCTTTCTTGTCTACCTGTGTGTGTCAGAGAATTGGCGCCAAATTCCCTGGACACTGCTCTGTACTGCTGCACCTTTCAACTGGGATGTCCAACTGTTCCCGGTGGGATTTGAGGAATGGCTCCAGCAGAATGGACGAGGAGGGGAGTCAGGTTAAAGAGGGCGGACTTGTCTGTTCTGAGCAGTCCCTGGGCTTCAGTCAAGGGTCAGTGTGTGGGGAAGTGCCCTGGAGTTACATCCTTTAGACATCCACCATGGTTCCCCGCTCCCCGTCCCCCTCTCAATACGTGACGGAGAATGGCCAAGAATATCACTGATTTGGCATCCAATCCTGTAAAATGTGAAGAGTTAAGATTGTCATATGTCAGTTTAAAGTTGCAGCTTTACCATGTGAGATGGAGCACAAAGACGCAGTATAAATTTGGAAACGTCATCCCGTCACCCATTCCTTCTCTCCAGAGATGCTGCCTGCCCGCTGAGTTAAAGAGTGCTCACGGTAGACTCATGACTCACTAAGGTAAACGCACGGGCCAGTATGTTATTACAATGAGTTTAAATGTTTCCATTTTTAACTTGAACAGTAAATTTGACTCGTGGAAAATATCAAACATGTATGATTTTTTTCACAAGTTAACAAGTTTCACAGGTACCTGCCGTTAGCGCCACGAGTCGATAAGTTGCTCGCGCGAGTTCCAACGTTCCCGCTACATTGATTGTACGTGATCACCACGAGTGAAAACTCGGGGTCACTCGTGGGCCAACTCGCACCGTGAGACAGGGGTTTTACTGCAAATATTTACGTGATATGTGAAAATGTAGATGAGCCCTTTGTATGCCTGGAATTATAAGTGTAGTTGGTAGAAGCTGTTGGCTGTGGTGAATTTTATCCTGATAGATAAAATGAATGTTTAACCAAAGCAATGACTGAAGGAATTTTGTTTGTCCACTTCGGCGATTTTTCAGGCACACACACACACACACACACACACACACACACACACACACACACACACACACACACACACACACACACACACACACACACACACACACACACACACACACACACACACACACACACACACACACACACACACACACACACACACACCACCACACACACACACACACATTCCTTCACCAGGCTGTTAAGCAGGCGGGGACAGGGCAAGCGGTCAAGTGAAATTCACACGGTGCAAAGCCAAGGTGATACACCGCGATGAACAGGAAGGTTGGCTCTGTAATTAAGACGGCTAAAGCAAAGTGTACGGTAAGTCCTTTAAAAGAGGGGGGTAGAGAGAGGAGAAGGGGGAGAAGGAATGGAAACAACTTTTAAGAAGCCAGAGATACACGGCTGTGAAGCTCGGCAGACATTTAAAAATTTTCCTTATGAGCCAATGAAATTCACCGGTCAGCACCCGTTTCAACCTACGAGAACCTACACCCTCCTGGCAATCCATTAGGACTGACTGGCAACCCACCTATGGCATGAGAATTCTCGCTACTCTCCATGATGGCTTCAGTCTGGTCGCCGCTAATTTTTCAACGTTGAAAAATTTGCGGCGACCATAATGAGGCCGCGACTAGTTCGCAGAATGTGGGATCTCCTCACGACCATGAAGGAGACTCCCCGGCAACCACCTGCGAACATGTGGCGACCATGTGATGTCTGCATAGTCTCCTGCAGTCGCCTAAAATGTCGCCTAAGTGGGACAGGCCCATGAGAGTTTATTAGGAGGTGCAGCCAATATTTATAGATCCTTATGAGCCAGGCAATGTGATAAACTATAGAGTAGAAACAAATAACTACAGATGCTGGTTAATACACAAAAGGACGCAAAATGCTGGAGTAACTCAGCATGTCAGTCAGCATCTTTGGGGAACATGGATAGGTGACTTTTCGAGTGAAACGTGACAATTGACAATAGGTGCAAGAGTAGGCCATTCGGCCCTTTGAGCCAGCACCGCCATTCAATGTGATCATGGCTGATCATCCACAATCAGTACCCTGTTCCTGCCGTCTCCCCATATCCCCTAACTCCGCTATCTTTAAGAGCCCTATATAGCTCTCTCTTGAAAATATCCAAAGAACCGGCCTCCACCGCCCTCCGAGGCAGAGAATTCCACAGACTCACAACGCTCTGTGAAAAAGTGTTTCCTCATCTCCGTTCTAAATGGCTTACCCTTAATTCTTAGACTGTGGCCCCTTCTTCTGGACTTCCCCAACACCGGGAACATGTTTCCCACCTCTAGCGTGTCCAAATCCTTAATAATTACGTTTCAATACGATCCGCTCTCATCCCTCTAAATTCCACAGTGTACAAGCCCAGCCGCTCCATTCTCTCAGCATATGAGTCCTGCCATCCCTGGAATTAACCTCGTGAACCTACGATGCACTCCCTCAATAGCAAGAATGTCCTTCCTCAAATTTGGGGACCAAACCTGCACACAATACTCCAAGTGTGGTGTCACCAGGCCCCTGTACAACTGCAGAAGGACCTCTTTGCCTCTATACTCAACTCCTCTTGTTATGACGGCCGATAGGTGACGCTTACGCTTATTCCAGACCCAAAAAGTCACCTAGCCATGTTCTCCAGAGATGCTGCCTGGCCTGCTGAGTAACTGCAGCACTTTGTGTCCTCTTGTCATAAATAGTAAAATTAAATGAGAACTTACCAGTTTGAAGTTTGATCTTGATTTTATGAGGAGTTACGTTGGTGATTACGTGAAGAACCCCGTCCAGGCCACATGTGCGTCAATCTTCAAAGCAGCGGTATGAAATCACAAATAACAATCACCACAGTGACATAGTAAGATGTGTGACTTGAGAACTACCAGATGATCTTTATGAGAGAGGGTAGGGCGTGGAGGGCACGTAATCAACAACGTAACTCCTCATAAGATCAAGATCAAACTTCAAACTGGTAAGTTCTCATTTAATCTTACTATTTTACTTCAGAGTCACGTGAGTGATTCCGTGAAGAGTTCAAAGCTTTGTGATTTCATGCCGCAGATCGAAATCTCGGCGTCTCACTGCATCGATTGACTCAGGATGAGTGAATAATCAAAAATACATTAAGCATGATATTGATTCAAATGTATTAATGGTTTACGTTAATAAATAAATCAATAGCAACCCCTGTAACTCAGGGGAGGCTAAAGTGGATGCAAAACAGAATGGGCAAATCCCCGGGTCAGTAACCGGCCTATGGAAAAAAAATTGTAATCAATTTAGTTGACCATCCTGCTGTCGCAAGGATATGGTCGATGGCATGTCCATTGCCCTGGCCGCTGATGTGATGCTGACCTGGTGGAATGAGAAATACGATCGTCAGTGTTAATACCTGCATAACCCAGAACCTGCTGCAGCCACCTTGAAAGAGTCTGAACCAACCTTCCTTTGTGTAGTTGTTCATAGATTAATAAACAATGCTGATTCCACACTTCTTAGGATTCTGGTGACCGTGATATAATATAGCAAGCCTCCCCTCCCACATGGACGTGAGACCGTGGGGTATCCGAAAATTGATCTTAAATCATGCCACCCCTGGTCTGCTCTGCTTGTGTAGATCAGAATGTAAAATGTGATGGCAACTGCAGCCAGTTCCATCCTATCTAGCCACGGAATTAGCAATGTTTGCCGTTGTTGTGCTGATATTAGTGTCATAACTAAGGATGTAGCTGGAACCCCTTGGTGAAGTAATGTTAACACATTTTCAATAACCAACTGCATATTCTTGTAGTGGGAGAACTTGCATCAAGATCTGGGTTGAACCTTACAGAGTAGTTCCTGTTTGTTGCAGCTGTAATGTCTCTATAACTGAATTATTGTCAAATACCATTTAAGAATGAACTGGAATCAGTAATCTGTACTGTATTAAATGTAACATTAACATTTAAACAAAATCACTTCCGATCCCCTCAAAAGGAATGTACTGCTTTTTTGGGTGTTATCCCTGCACTCTGCAGTGAGCACATTCATGGCTTGATGTGACAACCTGAGCCATAAGTCAATCTATTCAAAATGTGTACGTCAATAATTGTTTTATCATGCAAAGGCCGGTCTCCTGAACCACAGTTTGAACCAGCAAGTTTTTGTTTTTTAGAATAACCGTATACCGTTATATTATTATGCCTGATGAAGCAGGCAACATGGCTGCTTAGCCAGTCCGACAGTACAAACCCAAGCGATGTCTTGCTGACTGTTTTAAGACCCGGCTAATGAGGCAAAAATGGAGGATGACATAAAAGAACATTCCTCCTTTTGTAGCGAGAATGTATTTCTCCGCACTATTGTGCCACATATTTTTGCAATCAGTGAATAAACATGCACCAACATGTCGATATTCGATGTAGCATTGAACCATACTTTCATAATACTTTGAGATCCAATACCTATTTTGTGTTGTCATTGATCTGAACTGGATGATACGCCAGTGGCAAAGGAGATTAGGTAATTATTACAGGGTACTTTTACTTGATTGCCATGTGACTAACACATGTCACCATCGTGGTGTAGCAACATGAAATTGAGCATGTAGAATATGTATAGTCGCTCAATAGCCCCTTACCCATGGGGTGCATCTAGTGTATATATTTACAGTAGTTGATACCAACAATTGAAGAATTGGTAACATGCAAATCTCCACTGCCTCCAACTAGAGAGGGTATTCGGAACTTCTCACTTTAGCATCAGTTTGTAATAACTGAATTCGACCGACCAAACTACTGGAGCAAGTTCAAGTTCAAGTTCAAATTAGTTTATTGTCATGTTCAGCAATGCTGAATACTGTTTTTTCATCATTGTGACTGAGGTAGCTTCAGCTGACAATAGCATAAGGTTGTTAACAATGGTCTACATGTCCTTTGAGAGGTTGCTACTTTGCACGATATCAGTTCCTTGATTTGAAGCTGAAACACAGCTGCTATATTGCCAATTACTCTTGATGAAATAAAAGTCAGTTTTATAACAGGTTGCTATTAACTCCAATCTCTTGCCACAGGGCGTAGTCATAGGCTAATTAATAATTAAAGATAAATCCCAATGACCAAGGAACAGTTTATCCCATTCCGCAATGTTTTACTGTTTATTAGTACAGTTATATTGTCTTTGCTAACCTCTGTAATGGGAATTGCATAGCATGGATCTTTGAGACCCTTATGAATGTTGTTAGTCAGGAAAATAAGTTTTCATATTCGGAAAGTTCATATGCCCGACTCTCTACATTTTTCATAATAAACATGCCACTCCTGCCTTATTCCATGGGTGGTTTGCATGAGAACTTTGGCCTGATTTCCGAAACTTATCTTCAAAATATAACCCTGGCCATAATCCAAACTTGCTTGGAATGCTACTACTGCCTCAACCAGATGTTTTTATCCTTTGTGTGTTGTACAAAGAAATGTAAATATTACAACTTGTGAACGGTGCACGTACCCATGTTTTGGAAGTGTTAGACCCACTTTGTTGAGTAGGGTTGGTAAGGTGCATGGAATTTCTGAGCTATCATGCTGCCCCCAGCTCCAGTAAACTGCCTACTGCCGATGAGCGCTGGGGTGCGTTCTGAAACAATGACCTTTGCCCGCCGTTGGCCTTAATTGATTCCCCTGTTAAATAGGCCTACCTGAATAACAGATTCAGCGGCTGGCTCTCACATCCCCCTGTTGGCGCTGTTCACTGCCGGCACATATGTGCTTCAGTATGTTCTATTGACTTCTTTAGAGCCTGGAGTCAGTTATATCTTGACATTTTGCTCTTCCCTCCTGAGAGAGGGCGATTCGTAGGCAGCCCTAAACAGGCGCTGCTTCAGGCCGCAAGATACCTATACTGATATGAACCTATTGGACCTATACCCGAATAGAACATTCTGCTGGGATGGCAACTTTGTTGTCAGGAAAAATGGTACCTCTGACACGTGCCCTTCACCCCTTGGGGTATGCCCCATGGCCATACTCTGAGACTCAGTGTCAGCAGGATACTGACCCGTCTTGGTCTCTGCCTCAATAGGGAGACCTGTAGCAGCTCTGTCAACTGGAGCTGCTGGTGTGGCCTGCAGAGGTGGAACTTCTGTCTCAACCTTACCATCAGAGTCGGTGTCAGAACTAAAATGACCCATGGCTCACGCCTCCTCATCTATGAAGGTGCTATCAAACAGTTCTCTACTAGATACTGCTGGTGCCTTTTTGTTCAGGGTGGCGCTGACATTCCTCCTGTTGGCGTGTGCCCTGCTCCAGCACTGTATGCAACAGTTGCTGCATTTGGGATAGTCATTTCAAACGCACTATCCAGCCCCGGTGAGGAATCATCCCCGACTCCTTGGGCCTTGCTATCCAGCCCCGGTGGAGAATCATCCCCTGACTCCGTGGGCGTAGCATACTTATGTGTGAACTTGAACAACGCTGTCCCAGGTGTTGCTGGCACCGCCTCTCCTAGAGGCCGGCGCTTTTTGACATGAAACAGCCCTATACCAGGCACTGCTAGCGTGGCTCTCCCATAGGCCGGCAATGTCACAAATGAAACAGCCCTGTATCAGGCACTGCTGGCGCGGCTCTCCCACAGGCCGGCACTTTCAAACATGAAGCAGCCCTGTCAGGCGCTGCTGGCGCGGCCTGTCCCTTAGGCCCACGTTATAACAGTGTAGGCTCACTAAATCAAAATCTTTAGTGTACAGCTTTACCTGTGACGGGTTAAAGCAATTTTTAACCCTTCACAGCAATTTGTGCTAAACAACAAGAATTTCATTGTCAGGGACATAGGACAATAACTTTTTATGACTTAAACTTTTCCTTTAACTTTTAACTTTAAGAAAATCACTATAACATACATTAAACTTTATTATTAAGAGAAAACCCTTGTAGCCCGACTCACCCGAGTCCAAATAGGGCTGAACGAGTCCTTTCTCACCAATTTTATTCCTTGCCTGGGGACCGACGTCTATGAGCCGCTGACTGCACTGTCAGCGACTCTGGCGTTATTTCCTTGCCGTTCCACAGCATCCCTGCAGGCTGGGAGCCGCTGACTGCCTCGTCAGTGGCTCCTTATCTCACAACCTGATCTTATTGCCAGTTATCCCACAGTCCATAACTGGTTCACTCGTCCGGTTGTGAAACTGGCAGGAAAACCTATGTGAAGAGAGGCTCCTGCTTGAAAAAACCCCTGGTAAGTAAAAATGAGCTTACCTTCTAGGTTTAACTTACCGCTGACAGGAGCTCTGTCCTGCCAGTCTGGTGCTTGCACCAGTGCGGCTGACGTACTGACACGCATGCGGCCTGGACGGGGTTCTTCACGGAATCACTCACGTGACTCCAAAGTAAAATGTATTGTCTACCATTGAAGTGTCTACCACTGCCATTTGGTCCTATAAATGCATTATTTTCACTGAGATTATTCTACAGTATAACATCATGGATACAATTATACAATCTCATAATCTTCACTCACATCAAATCAAAACTTAATCATTAACTGTCTCACATTCACTGCAATCATGAGCTGACTATTAACTACTCACTGTTGCTGCAGGTAGAATTCCCAGCTTCATTATTCTGCTCTAGAAAATAATTGGTCTTTCAATCTGGGACCCAGCTCCTTCAATCAAGGGAAAGTGCATCCCAGGGAGTCTTTCCTCAAGTTATTTTGGGAGCTGGTTAACTTCATCTGCAAGTGGTGCAACATAGAAACATAGAAACATAGAAAATTAGTGCAGGAGGAGGCCATTTGGCCCTTCGAGCCAGCACCACCATTCATTGTGATCATGGCTGATCGTCCGCTATCAATAACCCGTGCCTGCCTTCTCCCCGTATCCCTTGACTCCACTAGCCCCTAGAGCTCTATCCAACTCTCTCTTAAATCCATCCAGTGATTTGGCCTCCACTGCCCTCTGTGCCAGGGAATTCCATAAATTCACAACTCTCTGGGTAAAAAAGTTTTTTCTCACCTCAGTCTTAAATGACCTCCCCTTTATTCTAAGGCTGTGGCCCCTGGTTCTGGACTCACCCAACATTGGGAACATTTTTCCTGCATCTAGCTTGTCCAGTCCTTTTATAATTTTAAAGAAGGAACTGCAGATGCTGGAGAATCGAGGGTACACAAAAAGCTGGAGAAACTCAGCGGGTGCAGCAGCATCTAAGGAGCGAAGGAGATAGGCGACGTTTCGGGTCGAGACCCTTCTTCTCCTTCGCCTATCTCCTTCGCTCCTTAGATGCTGCTGCACCCGCTGAGTTTCTCCAGCTTTTTGTGTACCCTTTTATAATTTTATATGTTTCTATAAGATTCCCCCCTCATCCTTCTAAACTCCAGTGAATACAAGCCTAGTCTTTTCAATCTTTCCTCATATGACAGTCCCACCATCCCAGGGATCAATCTCGTGAACCTACGCTGCACTGCCTCAATCACAAGGATGTCCTTCCTCAAATTAGGAGACCAAAACTGTACACAATACTCCAGATGTGGTCTCACCAGAGCCCTATACAACTGCAGAAGAACCTCTTTACTCCTTTTCTGAAATCCTCTTGTTATGAAGGCCAACATTCCATTAGCTTTCTTCACTGCCTGCTGTACCTGCACGCCAACTTTCAGTGACTGGTGTACAAGAACACCCAGGTCTCGCTGTACCTCCCCCTTACCTAACCTAACCCCATTGAGATAATAATCTGACCCCTTGTTTTTGCCACCAAAGTGGATAACCTCACATTTATCTATATTATACTGCATCTGCCATGCCTCTGCCCACTCACTCAACCTGTCCAGGTCCCCCTGCAACCTCCTAACATCCTCTTCACAGTTCACACTGCCACCCAGCTTTGTGTCATCCGCAAACTTGCTAGTATTGCTCCTAATACCCTCTTCCAAATCATTAATATATATGGTAAACAGTTGTAGCCCAAACACCGAGCCTTGCGGCACTCCACTCGCCACTGCCTGCCATTCTGAAAAGGACCCGTTCACTCCTACTCTTTGCTTCCAGTCTGCCAACCAATTTTCTATCCATGTCAACACCCTACCTCTAATACCATGTGCTCTAATTTTAGTCACCAGTCTCCCGTGCGGGACCTTATCAAAGGCTTTCTGAAAGTCTAGATCCTTTTACTGCTATCCAAATGCTGCATTAT
Source organism: Okamejei kenojei (assembly GCA_035221665.1). Lineage (NCBI taxonomy): Eukaryota > Metazoa > Chordata > Chondrichthyes > Rajiformes > Rajidae > Okamejei > Okamejei kenojei. The sequence goes on from CM069131.1 coordinate 74,116,602, forward strand.
TACCTCTTTAATAATTAACTCCAGCATCTTTCCCACCACCGAAGTCAGGCTAACTGGTCTGTAATTCCCCGTTTTCTCTCTCGCTCCTTTCTTGAAAAGTGGGATAACATTAGCTATCCTCCAATCCACAGGAACTGATCCTGAATCTATTGAACATTGGAAAATGCGTCCACTATTTCTAGAGCCACCTCCCTGAGGACTCTGGGATGCAGACCATCAGGCCCAGGGGATTTATCATCCTTCAGTCCCATTACTACCAAATAGTATTTCTCGCCTAATGAAAATTTTTTTCAGTTCCTCTACACCCTTAGATTTTCTGTCCTCCAGTACATCTGGGAGATTGCTTGTGTCCTCCTTAGTGAAGACAAATCTGAAGTACCTATTCAACTCTTCTGCCATTTCCTTGTTGCCCATAATTATTTCACACGTGTCTGCCTTCAAGGGACCCACATTTGACTTTGCTACTTTTTTTCCCTTAACATATCTAAAGAATCTTTTACTGTCCTTTATATTCCTGGCCAGTTTCCCCTCATACTTCATCTTTTCAGCCCGTATTGCCCGTTTTGTTTCCTTCTGTTGTCCTATGAAAGTTTCCCAATCCTCTGGCTTCCGGCTACTCTTTGCTGTGTTATACATCTTTTCTTTTAGTTTTATTCTATCCCTAACTTCTCTTGTCAGCCACGGTTGCCTCCTACTCCCCTTGGAATCTTTCTTCCTTTTTGGAATGAAATGATCCTGCGTCTTCCGGATTATGCCCAGAAATTCCTGCCATTGCTGTTCCACCGTCATTCCTGCTAGGATCCCTTTTCAGTCTACTTTGGCCAGCTCCCCTCTCATGCCTTCATAGTCCCCTTTGTTAAACTGCATCACTGCCACTTCCGATTTAACGTTCTCCTTCTCAAATTACAGATTAAAACTAATCATATTATGATCACTACCTCCAAGCGGTTCCTTTACCTCGAGTTCTCTTATCATATCTGGTTCATTGAACAATACTAAATCCAGAATTGCCTTTTCTCTGGTCGGCTCCATTACAAGCTGCTCTAAGAATCCATCTCAGAGGCATTCTACAAACTCTCTTTCTTGGGGTCCTGAACCAACCTGATTTTCCCAGTCTACCTGCATATTGAAATCCCCCATCACCACAGTGGCATTACCTTTGTTACATGCCAGTTTTAACTCCTGTTGCAACTTACACCCTACATCCGGGCTACTATTTGGGGGTCTGTAAATAACACCAATTAGTGTCTTCTTGCCTTTACAATTCCTCAACTCAATCCACAGTGACTCTACCTCGTCAGTCCGTATGTCTTCCCTCGCAAGGGACTGAATTCCATCCCTCACCAGCAGAGCTACCCCTCCTCCTCTGCCCACCTGCCTGTCCTTTCTATAGGATGTATAACCCTGAATATTAAGTTCCCAGGCCCGATTCTCCTGCAGCCACATCTCAGTAATCCCCACAATGTCATATCTACCAACCGCTAACTGAGCCTCAAGCTCATCTACTTTACTTCTTATATTTCGAGCGTTCATATACAATACTTTTAAATCCTTACGCATCTCACCTTTCACATCGATCCCTATTACACTTGGCCATACTCTCCTATCCCTTTTTTAGCTTCCTTTCCCATTAATTCTGGGGTCATTAACCATCCCTTTACTCTCTTTCCCTTTAACTCCATCGTCGACTATCCCATTTGACACCCCACCTCCCTTATTCAGTTTAAAACCACCCGTGTAGCAGTGGCAAACCTGCCTGCCAGAATGCCGGTCCCCCACCAGTTAAGATGCAATCCGCCCTTTTGTACAGTTCCCCCTTACTCCAAAACAGATCCCAGTGATCTAAGAATCTAAATCTCTGCCCCCTGCACCAGTTCCTCAGCCACACATTCAGGTCCCGTATCTCCCTGTTCCTGCTCTCGCCAGCACGAGGAACTGGAAGTAAACCGGAGATAACAACCCTGGAGGTCCTGCTTTTCAGCATTTTTCCGAGCTCTCTAAAGTCACACTGCAGAATATTCATCCCCTTCTTTCCGACATCGTTTGGCCGATATGCACTACCACTTCCGACTGTTCACCTTCGCCCTTGAGGATTTTCTGCACTCTGTCCGTGACATCCTGGATCCTGGCACCAGGAAGGCAGCACACCATCCTCGAATCCTGTCTGTTGCCGCAGAAACCCCTGTCTGTACCTCTCACAATGGAGTCTCCAACTACAATGGCATTGCCTGATGTTAGCCTCTTTGGTTTTGGCTCAACAGCCCTTTTTGCTTCACAAGCCAGTCCGCCGCTCAGTGTTTTAACATCTTCTGTCCCTACAGCTTCTAAGTGGGTGAACCTGTTCACAAGAGGTACAACACCCGGGGACCTTTGCATTCCAAGTTTCCCTGCCTTTCTCACTGTCACCCACTTTCTCTCTTCCAGCACCTTAGGTGTAACAATCTCACTGTAGGACTTGTCGAGGAACGACTCCGTTTCTCGGACGAACCTGAGGTCATCCACTTGCTTCTCCAGTTCCCCAACATGGTCCTTCAGGAGCTGTACCTGGATGCACTTCTCACATTTGTAACAGCCAGAGGCACCAGCAGTGTCCTTGACCTCCCACATACTGCAAACATCGCACTGAATCAGTTTGCTTGACATCACCTTCTTTCGTCTCCCCCTCTCCACCGTTTTGCATAGCCTCCTCTCCTCAGCCTCCTCACTGAAGACTCGAGCCAAAGACTAGCACTTTTCTCACAGGGCACTTCCCTCACAAGGCCACTCCCTCAGAGCTGTCTTGCTTATATTGACTGATAAATTACCTAATTTACCAATTTACAATCAAATTCCTCAGTTTAACTGATTTCACCCTCTGACTCACTGCTAACTCTCCTCCCACTCGGGCTAGAGCCAATCAGTGTTTTCTCCTGCTTATCTTTGTTGCTGTTGCTTCCAAATCCACGGGAGCTCTGAGTAAAGTCTGCCTGTGCTTTGCCTCTCCTTTTCAACTGTTTTCACCCTCTGACTCACTGCTAACTCTCCTCCCACTCGGGCTAGAGCCAATCAGTGTTTTCTCCTGCTTATCTTTGTTGCTGTTGCTTGCAAATCCACGGGAGCTCTGAGTAAAGTCTGTCTGTGCTTTGCCTCCCCTTTTCAACTGTTTTCACCCTCTGACTCACTGCTAACTCTCCTCCCACTCGGGCTAGAGCCAATTTAGAACTCATGGTAGAGAAGGATGGTACGGTAGTGCGGTGGTAGAATTGCTGCCTTAAAGTGCCAGCGACCCGGTTAAATCCTGACTACAGGCGTTACTCTGTATGGAGTTTGTGCATTTTTCCCGTGACCTGTGTGGGTTTTCTCCGGGTCTCCAGTTTCCTCCCACACTCCAATGATGTACAGGTTTGTGAACAAATCAGGTTGATATAATTGTTCTTTATCTCTCCACATCACCGTCTATATCTCTTGTTTCCCTGATCCCTGACCAGTCTGAAGAAGGGTCTCGACCCGAAACGTCGCCTATCTCCTTCGCTCCTTAGATGCTGCTGCACCCGCTGAGTTTCTCCAGCTTTTTGTGTACCCTTGATATAATTGTAAATTGTCACTATGTGTAGGATAAAGTTAGTGTGCGGGGATCACTGGTCAGCACGGACCTGGTGGGCGGAGCGGCCTGTATCTCTAAACTAAACTAAACCAGATTATCTCTAAACTAAAACTAGCAGGCAGTTGAGTAATTTCAAAATCATATAGAGAAAACCTTCATTATAACGATCCATAAGGGGAGGAAATTGTGTCCGTTGTTGCTGATTGTCCGTTATAACCGTGTACGGTATTATCATTGTATGTAGTTGAAACAAAGAACTGCAGACGATGGTTAATACATAAAGGACACAGAGTGTTCGAGTAACTCAGCGGGTCAGGCAGCATCTCTGCAGAACATGGATAGCAGCCACCGGGACCCTTCTTCAGAATGATTCAGTCTGCTGTGATACTGTAGCGTTTTGTGTTGTTTCACCTTAAAATTAGGAGCCGCTGCTCCTGGTTTGCACCAGTGAGCCCTTCTTCACCAGTTCATGTGGCCATTGTTGCAGCTCACTTTGTAGCCCTTGGGGACAGTGCTTTTATCAGGCCGCTACCACCAACAGGACATGCTCCACCAACAGGACATGGGGCTCCCTCCCCTCTCACCAGCTGCCACTTTCAAGGTGGAGTATGCCGGCGACTCCGGAGGAGAAGGAGGAAGAAACGGCGATGATGTTTGGGTAGCGGCGGAGTGAAGAAGGAGGAGGTGGCTGTGGAGCGGGCACAGCGGTGGCTGACAGGACGAAGCAGCTGCTGGTGAGAAGGGAGGCAGCCCCACTGTGACCACATGGGTCCTGTTCATGGCGGCAGACCGAAGAAAGCGCTGTAGGGAGGGACTATAATGTGAGCTGCAACAGCAGTTGTGTCAACCAGACCATGCAGTGGGTGAAGAAGGGCTCGTTGGTGCACCTTGCATGCTGGGGGTGTCGTCGGCAGGTCCGTCCACTACGTCTGATATCCGTTATAAAGGGTTCCATTAAAACAAGGTTTACTGTATTCGAACAACATTTTAATTATGACAAAATGCTACGAGAGAGACTGGCATGAATTCTACACATCATCAATATTTGCAAGGATGGTGATCTTGGCTTCACTCTTTTGTCTGCAATGCCCCCCAGTGGTGTTTAAATAATAGCAGCTTGTAGTTTCAAGAGTCAAGAATCAAGGGTCAAGAGTGTTTAATTATCATGTGTACCGACAACAGAACAATGAAATTCTTATTTGCAGCAGCCTTGCAAACCTGTAAGCACAATACACATTTGTAGAAACATAGAAACATAGAAAATAGATGCAGGAGTAGCCCATTCAGCCCTTCGTGCCAGCACTGTCATTCAATATGATAACGGCTGATCATCCAAAATCTGTATCCCGTTCCTGCTTTCTCCCCATATCCCGTGATTCTGTTAGCCATAAGAGCTACATCTAACTATCTCTTGAATACATCCGGTGATTGGCCTCCACTGCCTTCTATGGCAGAGAATTCCACAGATTCACAGTTGTGAATTTGTGGAATTCCCTGCCACAGAGGGCAGCGGAGGCCAAATTACTTAATGGATTTAAGAGAGAGTTAGATAGAGCTCGAGGGGCTGGTGGAATCAAGGGATATGGGGAGAAGGAAGGCACGGGTTATTGATTGGGGACGATCTGCCATGATCACAATGAATGGCGGTGCTGGCTCGAAGGGCCGAATGGCCTCCTCCTGCACCTATTTTCTATGTTTCTATTCACAACTCTCTGAAAGGGTTGTGAATAGAAAGGGTGAAAAAAAATGTCCTCATCTCAGTTCTAAATGGCCTACCCCTTATTCTTAAACTGTGACCCCTGGTTCTGGACTCCCCCAACTTCAGGAACATTTTTCCTGCGTCTAGCCTGTCCAATCCCTTAAGAATTTTATATGTTTCTATAAGATCCCCAGTTGGCTTTCAGTACATCGGCCTTCATCAGTGTATGGGTATAGAAATTGGGATGTTATGTTAGAGTTGTGCAAGACTTTGATGAGGCCGCATTTGAAATATTGTGTTCAGTATTGGTCGCCTTGCTTTAGACCATAAGACCATAAGGAATAGGAACCGAATTAGGCCATTCAGTCCATCAAGTCTCATCATCATCGTCATCAATATTATTAATTTATCTATCTATCTGTCTGTCTATCTGTCTGTCTATCTGTCTGTCTGTCTATCTATCTATCTATCTATCTATCTGTCTGTCTATCTGTCTGTCTGTCTATCTGTCTGTCTATCTATCTAGCTATCTTTAAAACTCCTAACTTGTGCTCTTCTGATTTGTGCGGTTTTTGCTATTTGCTCAAAAATGGTACGCGATAGCGCTACGATATTTCGCCTGGTTACTCACCGTTCTCCTGTGTTACGAGTGCAACAAGTTTTGTTCCGATCAGTGGTATTTTGTAAAATTGGGGTTTAAAAATCTTAAAAACCGCACGTGCGCAGCTTCCTTCGGATTGGTCTCTTCTCCTGTCGGTCAATGCCACGGCCGGGATGGTGACGCCCCTTCCTGCCCCACCGGTGGCGGCCTGTCCCGCCTCACTCACAAACTCCTCTCTCCCCTCCTCATAGTAAATTGTCTATCATCTCCCCCGCCACCGGCGACGGCCGCGATGGGTGGGGGGGGGGGAGGGGTTCAATGGAGACCCAGTGGAGGCCCCGTGGAGGCCCTGGGGGTTAATCTCTCTCTCCCTCATCACACACCACTCTCCCCCGCCCGCCCGCTGCAGCAATGGCGGTCCCGTCTACCCGCCCCCCCACCCCCCCGGGACTGTCTCCTCCGCCGCCGCAGTTGTGGTAACTCACCCTCATGGTGGATCTAGATAATGCTAAAGAGCCAACCATAGATAAACATGCTAAAATAACAATATTGAAATTTAAATTAAACAGAATATTATCTGCAAAATTATAAGAATATTTCAAATGACAAAACAGGAAAACTTTGAATTCGGTGATAAACCATATAAACTTTTGGCACGTCAATTGAAAACACGGAAAAAGATCATACGATTTTAAAAATTAAATCAGATAAAGGTGAATTGTTAACATTACCCAATGATATCAATAAAAGATTTGCTCAATTTTATCAAAATTTATACACATCTAAAACATCAGCAGATAGTACTAAAGTTATAAAGTTTTTGGAACTGTATAACTGTAACCTCCCAAAACATAATCTGCTGGAACAAGAGGAATTATGAGCTCAGGTCTCAATTAAGGAAATAAAAGAGACAATAAATTCACTAAAGAATGGAAAAACACCAGGACCGGATGGATTTAGTAATGAATTTTATAAAAGATTTTACGAGATAATTTCACCATGGTTACAAAAACTGTGTACATACGCTTTCAAAGAACAAACATTACCAGAAACATTAGCGGAATCAACGATTACACTCATACCTAAAAAAGATAATGATTTAGAAGACCCTGGCTCATATAGAGCCATCGCACTGTTAAATACAGATCAAAGAATATTAGCGAAAACTTTAGCATGAAGATTGATTAAATATGTTAGCAAATTAATAAATGTGGATCAAAGGGGTTTATACCCAAGAGATATTCATTCAATAATTTGAGTCGTCTGTTTAATATAATGCACTCATACAAAACTGAAGAGCAAGACCTATCAATTATTTCACCGGACGCAGAAAAAGCATTCGATCAAGTGTCAAGGGATTACCTCTTCAAAGTATTGCAAAAATTTCAAATGTGAGAGAACTTTATCTCATGGGTAAAACTATGATATGACAAGCCAACTGCTAGAATATTAATTAATAACATGCTGTTTCCAGAATTTCAACTATCCAGGGGCAATAGACAGGGATGTGCATCATCACCCCTGCTATTTGCTCTTGTAATAGAACCCTTAGCTGAAAGCACAAGAACACATCTGAATATCCACAGTTATAATACAAAATACTCAAATAATAAAATATCACAATACACAGACGATGTACTATTGTATATTACAAAATCACAAATCAGTATACCAAATATATTAAATCTAATAGAGGAATTCGGATCCTTTTCAGGATATAGAATAAATTGGAATCAAAGTGAAATTATGACGATAAAACCTCAAGATTCGACACACCTTTTAAAATTCCCTTTTAAAATTGCTACAGAAAATTTTAAATACTTGGGAATCGAATATACCAGAAAATATAAATCTTTATTCAATGCAAACTATATGCCCTTACTTACTAAATTAAATGCCTTGATTAAATTTTGGAAAACACTTCCGATGTCTTTAATAGGCAGAATAAATGCCATAAAAATAATCTTCTTACCACAAATTTTATATTTATTTCAATCAATACCAACATACTTACCTAAAAAGTTTTTCAAAAAATTGGATTCTGATATCACAAATTTTATATGGGACTATAAATTCCATAGAATTCAAAGAAGACACTTGTGTAAACCTAAGAATTTGGTGGGCTAACACTCCCTAATTTTTTGTATTATTATTGAGCAGTAAATGTCAAAAATGTGATTCACTTGTTGGACAATTCTGCCCAATGGGTGGATTGGATAGTAATGGAGAGAGAGGATTGTTCCCCTTTTAATATAGGAGCGATCCTTCTCTCACCAATAAAACTGAATAATACGATATACAAGAAAATCCCAATTATTCATAGTACTATTAGAATTTGGAAACAAATAAAAGTAACCCTCAAATTAAGAAACTTATCGTTTCTCTCTCCTATAGTTAATAATCCGTCGTTTAAACCATCCATTATTGATAAATCATTTAACCATTGGGAAAGAATAGGAATTAAAACGCTTGAAGCATGTATGAAACGGGAATTTTTTTTTAATCATTCCAACAACTACAACTCAAATACAACCTGAGAAGTAATCAATATTTTAAATATCTTCAAATCCATGATTGTTTGAAAAAAAACATACACAAGAATACCAAACTTTGACTCCAGACCTATTAGATGAAGCTATGAACAGAAAGGCAGACTCAACTAACTTAATATCATACTTGTATAATATCATCCTAAATATAGAAATACCATCATCTGGTAGAATTAGAAGAGATTGGGACAAGAACTATCTATAAAAATCTCGAAAGAGAGTTGAGATAAATACTTGCTATATGTGCATAAATGCTCAGTCAATGTAAGACATATTTTAATCCAATTCAAAATCCTACATAGATTATATTATTCGGAAATTAAACTAAATAAAATATTTCCAAATGTTTCCCCCATTTGTGATAAATGTGTTATCTCAAGATGCAACTAAAGCACATTCCTTTGTTTTTTGCATAAAATTCCAAAAATTTTTGAATGAAATTTTTGAAATTTGTACAAAATTATTAAAAATAAAATTGAAACCTAACGCAGAATTGATTATTTTTGGAACAATGGAAGTCGGCAATGAGCTGACTTCATTCCAAAAGAGTTTCCTTAATTATGGCTTAATAACGGCAAAAAAACGTATACTTAAATTTTGGAAAAATGCACCCACACCAACGGTAAAAATGTGGATTTCAAATATGTCCGAAATGTTACACCTCGAAGACATGAGATTCGTCCTGGCAGGCAAATAAGACCAATTCTTAAAGATTTGGTCTCCATTTATCGACTTATTACAAGCATAAGGTGCAACATAACTCTCGAAATAAACTGTTTCAGGACCTGGTGAGGGGTGTGTAAAGATATGAAGTAGGAACAGCCCTTTTATCTTATGTTATTTTCTTATATTTTCCTTTTTTTATTTTTCTGTTTCTTTCTTTTACTCTTCCTCGTGCTCTACGTCTTTATGTGCTCTTTCTTTCTACTTTTTCACGTACTATTAATATCACTATCTTATCTTTCTCTATTTCTCTTTTTCTTCTGTTACTTTCCTATGATTAAAGTTTAAAACAAGAAGTGATACATGAAATGTATTGTTATTTTTGGTTTATACTATTGTACATTACTTCTAATTAAAAAATAATAATAATAATAAAAAAAATACTTCACCAGCTCATCAAAACTCGTGGTGCCCACTATGACGAACACCGACTCCATCCCCCCCTCCCCCCGTGGCCCGGCGGCAGCAGCGAGCAAGCAGGCAGGCAGGTAGGCGGGTGGGCAGGGCAGAGACGGGGCCGATCGGCAGCAGCGGACGGTCGGACAGAATGGGGACGGGACAGAAGGGAGAGTCGGGTTGCAGGGTGGCCGAGCAGGTTACGCAGAGTTTGAATAACTCACACACACACACACAATGCAAACTTGTACAATCGTCAAGCCAACTGGATCTAAACCACACCTAACAGTGAATGACCCGTGGAGCAAGGAACTGCAGCTGCTGCTTTTTATGGAGGGGGAGGGTGGGAGGGTGGGAGTGACTGAGGGTAGGGGAAAGGAGAGGGAGGGAGTGGTGAGGGAGGGGTTGGGGTAGGGGAGAAGGAGAGGGGAAAGATCCTGGGGAGGTGAGGAGGGAGATGTGGGGGGGATTGAGGAAGTGGGGTAAGTGAAGAGAGTGGAGGAGGAGGGGGAATAGAGGGAAAGGAGGGGGAGTGGGGGAGGTAGAGGGTGAGGAATAGAGGGAGAGGAGGGCAGTGGGGGAGGTCAGGAGGGATCGTGGGGGGATAGGGGGAGGTGAGAGTGGGAGATAGAGGGAAAGGAGGGGGGTAGGGAGGAGAGAGGACTTATGGAGGGAGGGAGTGACTGACGTTAGGGAAAAGGAGAGGGAGAGAGAGGTGAGGGAGGGATTGGGGAGGGGAGGAGGAGAGAAGATGGAAGAGGGATGATGAAGAGGTGGAGGGAGTGCTAGGGGATGAGGGGAAATGAGCCGTGCCTGTGCAGTTGGAGGCTATGTGTGAGTGGTGCAATATTGCATTGAGAGGATGGGTTGCATTGGGGGACCAGACCTCCTTAGTCTAGTCCACTTTAAATAGGTCTTTCATTGTCCAGTAGGTTTCAGTAGGATTCTCCCCTTATCTTTCTGAACACCAGCAAGTATAGGCAGAGCACCATCAAACACTCCTCATACCTTAACTCAATCAACCCCAGGATCGTTCTCGTAATCCTCCATGGACCCTCTCCTTGGACATCCTTTGTCCAAAATGGGGTCCAAAACTGCTCACAATATTCCAAATGAGGCCTCACCATTGTCTTATAAAGCCTCACTTTACTTGCTTGCTTTTATATTCTAGAAATAAAAATATATAATTTATATCTATATCATTAAATGTCTCATCTTGACCACTTCCTGTCTGCACTGTATATTGATTTTAGATAAAACACTACCATATATTGCTATGATTTATGGCCATCTTACTCACAGTCCTCCTCCACTGAGCAGGCCCCAAGGATTTTTCGCATCGATGAAAAAAAAAAAGTTATGATGTTTAAAAAATCTTGAGATCCTCTCGCCTGTCAATCACCGCGATGAAGGTAACACCCCTTCTGGGGGGGGGGGGGCAGGACTATAAAACCCCGTATGCCTGGACGTGACAGTCACTCTGCAAGATCACAAGGGAGAAGCCACGACTCTCATTCTAAGCTGTGAATCAACTGAACTGTGAGTCTGCAATGTACTTGCGATAAGTGATTTGTTAGCCCTTAATGACAATGCCATGAGTTGTTTGGCCTGCTGCCCTGCCTTTGCTTGAAACTGCAAAGCTTTTTTAGGTCCGACTGTGTTTGGCTCAAATGTCCCGATCATTTTGTGACTTCCGCTTAGTGGGCACGTCACGCTGATTGCGTAATTTTCAGTGAGTGCCAAGGTCGTGCTGATTGCGTAATTTCCAGTAAGTGCAGAGGTCACGCTGATTGCGGAAGTGCCGCTGACTGCGGAAGCCCCAAAGTGGAGAAGCCGCGTTCAGCCGTGTGAGTTTTCAACAAAGTTTACTGCCATATATATGGTGTGTGAGTCAGTGAGTGTGTGTGTATGTGTTTGTGTGTGTGTGTGCGTGTGTGCGTGTGTGCGTGTGTGCGTGTGTGCGAGATTGAGTGTCTGTGTGAGTGTGTGTGATTGTGTGTGTGTGTGTGTGTGTGTGTTTGTGACTGTATGTGTGCGTGTGTGTGTGTATGCGTTTGTGTGTGTGTGTGTGTGAGTGTATGTGTTTGTGTGTGTGTGTGTGCGCGTGTGTGCGAGATTGAGTGTCTGTGTGAGTGTGTGTGATTGTGTATGTGCGCGTGTGACTGTATGTGTGTGTGTGAGTGTATGTGTGTGTGTGTGTGTGTGTGTGTGTGTGTGTGTGTGTGTGTGTGTGTGTGTGTGTGTGTGTGTGTGTGTGTGTGTGTGTGTGTGTTTGTGTTTGGGAGTGAGTGTGTGTGTGCGTGTGTGTGTGTGCGTGTGTGCGTGTGCGTGTGTGCGAGTGAGTGAGTGTGTGTGTGAGTGGTCTCAGTGACAGAGCTGTCAGCCAAAGAATCCATCCTGCCCACAATGTCCATACTAGCTCTCCGGAAACCAGTCCCTTCAGCCCACAACACCATGCTAGCGCTCCAGAAAGCCCCCCTCCCCCCCCCCCCCCACTGGCCAGCAATATTGGAATTGGTGGAGAGGAGAGGGGACCAGCCCTCCCGTGTGAACATGGGACCCAACAGGTCCCACTTAGTCTAGTTCTTTATGAATTTAAAGAACATTTATAAATGTTCTTTCTTTATAGCTTACCTTCTTTTCTCCCCATATTGTTTTTTTTATGTTGTCTTCTGTTGGTTTTTAAAAGCTTCCAATCCTTTAGCTTCCAACTCACCTTTGCCATGTTAAATGCCTTCTCTTTTGCTTTTATGCAGCCCTTGGCTTCCTTTGTCTGCCATAGTGGTCTCACTTTCTTCCCAGTATATTTCTTCGCCTGGGGGATGAAAAGATCCTGAGTCTTCCGAATTACTCCCAGAAATTCCAGCCTTTGCTGGTCTACTATCATTCCTACTAGGGTCCCCTTCCAATCAACTATAGTCAGCTCCTCCCTCAAGCCTCTGTAGTTACCTTTACTTAACAGTTATGCCAATACTTTCAGCTCTCCCTCTCAAACCTGCAGGTTGGATTCTATCATATTATGATCACTGTCTCGTAGGTGTTCCTTTACCTTCAACTCCCTAATCAAATCCGGTTGATTACACAACACCAAATCTAGAACTGCCTTTCCCCTAGTAGGCTCGACCATGAGCTGCTCTAAGAAGCCATCTCGCAGTGACTCCACAAATTTCTTCTCTTTGGATCAAGAACCAACCTAATTTTCCCAGTCTAACTGCAAATTGAAATCCTCCTTGGCCACTCTAAAATGGTCCTACGTAGGAAGGATGACACACAGAAAAAGCTGGAGTAGCTCAGCGGGACAGGCAGCATCTCAGGAGAGAGGAATGGGTGACATTTTGGCGAGTCAATTTCTTACATAGAAAGGCTATTGTTAAGCTGGAAAGAGTGCAGAAAATATTTAAAGGACCTGAACTATAGGGAGATGTTAGGCAGGCTACGATTGTGTCTTTGGAGTGGAGGAGGATGAGGGGTGATTTTATAGAGGTGTCTAAGATCATGAGGGGAATAGATAGGGTAAATACACACTTTTACGCAAAGTATGGGAATTAAGAACCAGGACAAGTTTAAGGTGAGAATGGAAAATGTTTATAGGAAACCGAGGGGCAACTTTTGTACACAAAGTGTGGTGGGCATATGGAATGAGCTGCCAGAGGAGGTAGTTGAGGCAGATACAATAATGACAGTTAAGCCCCTGTCCCACTTTCCCGAGTTACTCACGAATTCTCCCGAGTTTTCCCCTTGATTCAAACTCGGAGAATTACGGTAATAGCCAGCTGTAGGTAATCGGTGCTATTTTTTTGACTCGTGGACATTTCTTAACATGCTGAAAAAAACGTCCCGACTTACCTGATGGCCCGAGTTCCTACGGCTGGCATTATGAGTCGCTACGAAATATCTACGGACTCGCTACGGACTCCTACGGACTCACCACGGATATTCTCCGAGTTTGAATCAAGGGGAAAACTCAGGAGGATTCGTGAGTAACTCGGGAAAGTGGGACACGGGCTTAAAAATGCATTTGGACAGACACATGTATAGGAAAGGTTTGGAGGGATATGGGCCAAACGCAGGCAGGTAGGACTCATGTAAATGGGGCATATTGATCAGCATGGATAAGTTGGGCCATGGGCATGTTTCCATGCTGAATGAGTCTTTGACTCTATGATACAGATTCTCATCTTCCCATGAAGCAGCTTAACTATTGGAAAGGGGAAAGAAAGGTAGTCTTCGGCTTAAACCATTTGTTCCTTCCTACACAAAGAAAGGTGGTATCCCACTGCAAAAATGGATGTAAATATTGGTTACATCAAAGATATAACATATGGAATAGCAAACAAACTGCCAGTGCTTTGGCCAAGAAAAGAGTTGAATATCATGGGCTCAGTAATACCTGATGACAGTATTACCCTCATACTTGCCTTTCGCCCTTCTGAATCCATACTTACCTTTGGCAACGTTCTTGCAACAACTTCCTTTACAAAGCTGGCTCCAAACTCTTGCACCATGTGCTTTCAAAAGTGCTACACTGATATTTTAGGACATCTGGCCCAAACACTAAAACATGGGTTCAACGCTGGGCTGTAACTATTTGTTACAGGTTACATCAGAAAGGTCCTGTTTCCTTTCAGTGTTTGTTCAGAGCTAGAAATACCAGCACGAGTTTGCAGAGGGAGCTGTTGGTCTGCTTGGTTACATTACAAGAGGCAGTTGATTCCCAATGGCGTTGCACTGTGAGATCCTGTGATATCGTGCTATTACACCCAATGTTACTTTGCACTTTGTGTTCCAAGCCCAGAACTAGTATGAAATAAAGTCTCATTTTAAAGACTGTTCCATTCATAGTGCATCGGACAGATTACATTGAACATAATATTACCTTCTGATCATACACATTCAACAGGTTTAAACTCTTAATAAAATCAACAGTAAACCTGGCATGGTGAATTATCCAAATAACTGGATACACAAAGCACTAATTCCATTTTCAGCATCCTTTAGTATTAGCATTTAGGGTAGCGTAAATATAATAAATAAAAGCTATAGTTGCAATAGAACCATACGAATGGTCTCCCATGGAATGTTATCATTCAGTGTGAATAGATTATGAGTTTACTTTAGTTTACTTTAGTTTAGAGATACAGTGTGGAAACAGGCCCTTTGGCCCACTGACCAGCGATCCCCGTACACTAACACTATCCCACACATTAGGAATAATTTGTACCAAAGCCAAATTAACTTACAAACACCCAAGGAAAACCCACACAGTCACGGGAAGAACCTACAAACTCCATACAGACAGCACCGATAGTCAGTATTGAACCAGGGTCTCTGGCACAGTAAAGCAGCAACTCTACTGCTGTGCCACTGTGCCACCTTCATGTTTGTGGCTTTTGAACCAAACGGAATAGGAATCAGGTTGCCATTCAATATGATTTAAAACATATAGTTAAAAAGTATTCACATATATACATATTTTCAACTTGCAAGATGGCACCGGAGCATGTGGCTCTTTGCGGGCCGGTCCCAAAGAGGATCTACTATCTTCCACTATATTCATTCCAGTCTTTTCAATCTCAATTGAAAAATCTCTATTCCAATTGTAAACCTAGCAGAATTTCTAACAATACTAACAACATTCTCCTTAATCTTCTTTCAGGTCTGGCGATCTCCAGGATCAAAGGAATTGCTGGATCAATTCCTGGGCTCGATTGGCCTAACCAGTGAGACATGCGACCTGTCGGTCTTCTAGAACCTCCATCTGACACCACCTTCACTGCCCCAGAATTGATGCCCCCACGACCGGCCACAAGTCCCTTCCAAGAATGGGGCCCCACCTCTCTGAGAGCTCCCCACCACCCCACCCAATGTCATTGTCCAAGATCAGGGCCCATCCAGGCCAAATACGCAAGCATCCAGAACACTTGATTCTGCAAACCAACTTTGAGGCTCGACCAGGTCAAGAACTCATCTTTCCAGAGCATCCAATGCCAAAACCCAACTCCCGGACCTCACCGAGCACACCAACCTACCTCACTGCACACGCCAACTCCTAGGTCTGATGAGGAGCAGCCACATACCCAGGAAACATGGGAGACATGCTTGACTGCAGATGTGACTCCAACTACATAGTTTCATATTCACCCTCTCCTTGCAAACATCCAAGCTATTGAAAGCAAGCTGGATGAACTCCAAGTTAGTCTTACCTACCTTAGGGAACTGAGGGACTGCTGTGGGCTCTTTCTTAGCGAGACGTGGCTCACCCCTGCTTCAACCAACTGTACTATACAACTTGAGAACTTCTTATTACATGCGATGGACCATTTGGCATCCTCAGGCAAGGTTATAGGTGGAGCGGTGTGCTTCCTTATTAACTACTCATGGTGGGTGGGTGTGGTGATCTTGGCAAGCTCATGCTCACGGGACCTGAAATATCTAACAGTGGGATTTTGTCCCTACTGCCCACCGCAGGAATTCTCTTTGGCTATCCTGATAGTAGTCAACATCCAACGCCATGCTGATGCTAAGCTTGCACTTGAGGAACTACATACCACAACCAATAGCCTTGTGACAAAGTACCCAAGGCCTTGTTCACAAATCCGGGGGCTTCAATCAGCCTAACCAAACTACTATCAGTATATTTTCTGTCCCATTAGCGGTCCAAACAAGATGGACTGCAGGAACGAGATTGAGAGCTTAGTAACATGTTATCAAGGTGGCAGCCTCTCTTTCAATTTCAGCAAGACGAAGAAGCCAGTTATTGACTTCAGGAAGTGCGGTGGACTACATACCCCAATCAGCCACAACAGTGCCAAAGTGGAAAAGGTCGAACTTCAAGTTCCCAGGCATAAATATCACCAACAATTTGTCCTGTACCGACCATATCGAATTCACTGCCTAAAAGGCGCACAAACACCTCTACATCCCCAGGAAATTAAGGATGTTTAGCCTGTCTCCATCTCAACGTACCAACTTCTACAGATGCATCATAGAAAGCATCCTAGCAGGTTGCATCACATCTCGGTTGGGAACAGGTTCATCAAGAAGGCAAGTAATTGCAGACTTTTGGACCAGTCCATCACACAGTGCAGAATCCCCACCATCGACTCCATCTGCACTTCAACATAATCAAGAATCTTTCTCATCCTGGTCATTGCCTCTTCTTCCCTCTCCCATTGACAGATAATCCAAAAACTTGAGAGCGCATCCCACCAGACACAGAAACAGCTTCTTCTCCATTGTGTTCTGACTTCCTAAAGGTCCTCCCATAAGTTAGAGGTAGTTCCAAACTTTCAACATACCTTCATGACAGATGCAGGACATTTTCACACACAATCAACATTTTTAAACTGTATCTCGGACAATAGTAAATCAACATCAAAATACCAACTTCTTCAAAGTACATTTATTTTCTGTAGAAGTGACATTTTGTGCTTGAGCAAGTGTGTGGCCAGAGAGAAGATGCATATTCAAATTTTGTTTGTATTGCATTATAATCAGGTAAAATATAACCCGTGATATTAGGAATTAAAGGCCTTTTGAAAATCCAAGTAAACGACATCCACTGACTCTTCTTTGACTATCCTGCTATTTACTTCCTCAAAGAATTCCAACATATTTGTCAGCCAAGATCTCCCCTTCTCATGTTTACTCTGGCCTCTTTTATCATGTGTTCAGAAATGCTCACAGTTTTGCTGGAACTTCTCTAACCAAATTCTAAAACAGACTTTTTAAATTTTATTTCCAGTTAACTTTATCCAGAACAAATAAATGATTCTTTGAAAGCAGTTGGGAATCAGGGTATGACTATGTACCATTTGATGTTATGATATCTCATTCTTTATTGCCTTGGACCTATACCAACTACATCAGATTGAATCATCAAGTCATTAACTTCTGTACAAATACTTATTATTAAAAAAATGTATTTTTTAAGTTGATGTCAAGGTAAATATCAAGTACAACATTCCTAGTCAACTATTTAATTTGCTAGCAAAATTCATTTTGCATATGTAATGCATTTTTAAATGAATCTGAACAGTCAGAACGAACGTCTGGGAATATATCAATTCAACAAATAGAATCTCATAATATCTTAACATTTACAGTCTTAATTTATTTTGGTTTTGTACTGACTCATTGTTTTCCTTGCCACACTCTTACTGTAACTGTGAATGTGACTAAGTCATCCAGCAATGCTGCTTTGATGCTGATTACCAGGAGAAATGTACAGGGTCTCCAGCAGACATTCCCTCTGTTTGTCCTTTTCTTTTAAAGAGAGTTGCCCAACATCTGTTTTATATCTTTATGCACAATAACTACTTACGTTTCCAGAGTGATAATCATATATAGAACCATGCTGTCAATAAGTTCAATAAGTTCAGTGAGAGTAAATAATTCTTGTGAGGGATATGCCCTTGGTGGGGGACAGGATGATGGGGGGTTGGTAATTGTGGAGAGTCAATTCATATGCCAAGGTCACATCTGTATATATGCTTGTGCATAATCTGGGTATGTTTGGCATGCCCTTCTTAATATGGTTAAATTTGAAGTCTAACATTATGCTCCTGGTTTTACAAGGCTTTTAAGAGAATGGAAGATCTAAAATGAAACATTTAAGGAACCTAAAACCTCAAAAACAAGGTCTTGGAAATGATGATTATTGATTAACACATAATGTCAGTAGGAATGTGATCCTTAAAGGCACTGAAGTACAGAAAGAGCTGTATACTTTAGTAGGGAGAAAAATGTAGGATCATTTGCAAGCAATGAGGGATAATCTTGCAGTATAAACGAGCTGTGAGAATGCAGGGTGACTTGGGCAGGTTGGGGGAGTGGGCAGACACATGGCAGATGAAGTTTAATGTGGATAAATGTGAGGTTATCTACTTTGGTATCAAAAACAGGAAGGCTGATTACTATCTAAATGGCGTCAAGTTGGGAAAAGGGGAAGTACAACGCGATCTGGGGGTCCTTGTTCATCCGTCTATGAAAGTAAGCATGTAGGTACAGCAGGCAGTGAAGAAAGCGAATGGCATGTTGGCCTTTATAACAAGAGGAGTATAGGAGCAAAGAGGTCCTTCTGCAGTTGTACGGGGCCCTAGTGAGAACACACCTGGAGTCTTGTGTGCAGTTTTGGTCCCCTAATTTGAGGAAGAGCTTTCTTGCTATTGAGGGAGTGCAGCCTCGGTTTACAAGGTTAATTCCCAGAATGGCGGGACTGTCATATGCTGAGAGAATGGAACGGCTGGGCTTGTACATTCTGGAGTTTAGAAGGCTGAGAGGGAATCTTATTGAAACATATAAGATTGTTAAGGGTTTGGACATGCTAGAGGCAGAAAACATGTTCTCGATGTTGGGGGAGTCCAGAACCAGGGGCCACAGTTTAAGAATAAGGAATAAGCTATTTAGAACAGAGACGAGGAAACACTTTTTCTCACAGAGAGTTGTGAGTCTGTGGAATTCTCTTCCTCAGAGGGCGGTGGAGGCCGGTTCTCTGGATACTTTCAAGAGAGAGCTAGATAGGGCTCTTAAAGATAGCGGAGTCAGAGGATATAGGGAGAAGGCAGGAACGGGGTACTGATTGGGGATGATCAGCCATGATCACATTGAATGGTGGTGCTGGCTCAAAGGGCCAAATGGCCTACTTCAGCACCTATTGTCTATTATATTCAAGGAAATGATGAAACACTTGTCAGGAAGACCTTGGATATGTTATGATGTGATTTGCATTTCAGCAACGGAGGGACTATTCCTCATGATTAACTAAACATCGCTGTGGACCAGTTTGTTTTTGGTCCTAATTTGTTCATCATATTTATTTTACAGAAACATTTATTATTTAATAAGGATGACATTAAATAGAGGTTCAAATTAACCAGACTTTTGGAATGAATGATATATTAGGAATGTTTAGGAAGGAACTGCAGATGCTAGTTTAAACCGAAGATAGACACAAATGCTGGAGTAACTCAACGGGACAGGCGGCAATTTCTGGAGAGATGCCTGAAGAAAGGTCTCGACCCTAAACATCACCCATTCTTTCTCTCCAGATATGCTGCCTGTCCCACTGAGTTACTCCAGCATTTTATTAGGAATGTTCTCAGTAGTACTAATAGGACTTGATGTTTCAATCCCTGTAATGTCAGCACTCTTGATATTGTCAGTGGGATTGGAGTGGTGAAAGGTAGGGTAGGTACGTCATCGGGGTCATCAGATGGGCACCCTCCTTCTTAGCCATTTTATTGATAATCCCACAACAAGGACGTACATGGTAAATGGTAACGAATTGAGGAATGCAGTTGAACAGAGGGATCTAGGAATAACTGTGCATAGTTCCCTGAAGGTGGAATCTCATGTAGATAGGGTGGCAAAGAAAGCTTTTGGCGTGCTGGCCTTTATAAATCAGAGCATTGAGCATAGAAGTTGGGATGTAATGTTAAAATTGTACAAGGCATTGGTGAGGCCAATTCTGGAGTATGGAGTACAATTTTGGTCGCCAAATTATAGGAAAGATGTCAACAAAATAGAGAGAGTACAGAGGAAATTCACTAGAATGTTGCCTGGGTTTCAGCAACTAAGTTACAGAGAAAGATTGAACGTTGGGTCTTTATTCTTTGGAGCGCAGAAGGTTAAGAGGGGACTTGATAGAGGTCTTTAAAATGATGAGAGGGATAGACAGAGTTGACGTGGATGAGCTTTTTCCATTGAGAGTAGGGAAGATTCAAACAAGAGGACATGATTTGAGAATTAAGGGGCAGAAGTTTAGGGGTAACATGAGGGGGAACTTCGTTACTCAGAGAGTGGTAACTGTGTGGAATGAGCTTCCAGTGGAAGTGGTGGAGGCAGGTTCAATTTTATCATTTAAAAATAACTTGGATAGGTATTGACAGGAAAGGAATGGAGGGTTATGGTCTGAGTGCAGGTAGATGGGACTAGGGGAGAATAAGTGTTCGGCACGGACTAGAAGGGCCAAGATGGCCTGTTTCCGTGCTGTAATTGTTATATGGTTATATCTCCAGAGGGCTCAACAATGATACCTGGCGTTCCAGGTACACCCCACTCAGTTTCATACCCTCCTGTCTACATCTTGCAACCAAACTGGTGTCTTTCCTTTTAATCCAAAGCCAATTGCTGCTTTTTTCTGCTGAATTTGACAATGACTTGATTGCTTGTTGGAGGGAGCAACCCCTTGCCCCATTTTCTTCAATAGACTGCTCGTAGATGTAGCAACGAATCCCCTGCATCCCACTTCTACAGGGAAAATCTTGGTCTTCCAGCCATTCTGGGCAGCTTCAGTTGCCAGTTCAGAGTACTTGGTTTTTTTCCTCTCATAAGCTACTTCAGCACCATCTTCCCATGGAACTGTCAATTCCACAAAATATGCCAACTTGGCTGTTATGGACCACATGACCATGTCTGGCCGGAGTGTTGTAGCCACAATGTCTGGGAGAAACACAAGCTTTTTTTCCAAGTCCAGTTCCATTTTCCAATCCCGAGCAGGCTGCAGAATGCTTGCACCTTTGATGTTATCTGGTGCTCTGGAGGTTGGCCTGCTGGTACAAATGTTGTGAAGTGGACATTTCCTGCCAGTGTTTGGGGGGAAGCATTTGTGGTTGTTCGCCTCTGTTCCAGGATTGATGCCAGCTTTCTGAGAAGTTGGTTATGCCACCAAGTGTAACTACCTTGGGCGAGGCTCGTACTGCATCCTGATAAAATGTGCCTTAGTGATGCAGGTGCTTGGCAAAGGGAGCGAGTGGGATCTTCTCTGAACCACTGCTGCAGGTTCTGGGGTGAGGGTAGAACGTCATATGTGGCTCTGATGACAAAACTTAGCCAAGAACCCTCCATTTGCCAGCTGAGCTTCCTCTTTTCCAGGCTCTCCCAGTTAGTCCATTGAACCTGTTTGGCCATTGAGAAGGCCTTGGCGTGTCGCTCTGCCTCCTCCTGTCTTCTCATCTCCTCCACCACGAGCCATCTCTTCTGCACTGATGTTGCCTTGTGCCATTGAGGAGCTTTTGGGACGAGCCCGAGACCGGCACTCCCATGTTGGATTTCGCCAACCACATCCCTGTAATGATGAGCAGACTTAGCACTCTGAATGGCTTCAGATGTGGTCCACTTCCTCCCCTTGCCACACGGGGGGCCGTTGTTCGAATAACAGTATCTTCAGATTCAGTGAGGGTCATGACCAACCTTGCTTTAGGGCATTTGAACTCTTCCACAAGTCCTGCAATGGACAATTCCAATTTGCCACTCCCATACAGTCCAACAGCACTTAGGCATCGTGGAAGTGCAAGCCACTGTTTCACATGTGTGCTGGTCATTCTTTCCAGCTTTTCCACTTTCTTGATGGGGATTTCATACACAGTTAAAGGCCACATGAGACTTGGTAGTATGCCAAACTGGAAGCATCACAGCTACAGTTTTCCCAGTAGCAAGTTCTTGTTAATACGAGCTATGTGTGTGATGGTATCCTTTTTGAGTTGTTCAAACTGCTCGGTGTCCTTGAGCTTTGGCCAAGCTCTTCACTGGTATTTCTGAAACAGTTGGAACAGGTATTCCGTCAATATGAAATCTTTGATACTTGACTTGACCTTTGACAATGGAGATGCTTCTGCACTTGCTGGGGTTGATCTTCATCCTTGCCCATGTGATGTTTTGATGAAGCTTTTCCAGAAGTCTCTTGGTGCAGGGGACAGTTGTTGTTAGTGTTGTTATTTCGTCCATATAGGCTCGTATAGATGGTAACCGCTGACCGCACTGCAGCCGTTTTCCTCCCACAACCCATTTTGATGGTCTGATAATGAGCTCCATTGCCATAGTGAAGGTCAATGGGGAGATGGTGCACCCTGCCATGATGCCTACTTCCAGTGGTTGATATTAGTCTCAAGACTCAAGACCACAAGAAATTACAGAGTTGTTGATATAGCCCAGTCCATCAGACAGACCACATTTCCCACTAATGATTGCATCTACACTTCACACTGCCTTGAAAAAGCAGTCAACATAATCAAATATTTGTCCCACCCTAGCAAATCTCCCTGCTCCCATCCTGCAGAAGGCACAGAAGCTTGAAAGCGTGCACCACCAAACTCAGGAACAGCTTGTTCCCCTCAGTTATCAAACTTCTGAACAGTACTTCCGTAAGCAAGGCACAGTCCAATTCACCTCTACTCTATTGCGGATATTGGACTTTCTCTATGGAACTGATTTGGATGGGTTGGCATAGTGGCCCAGCTGGTAGATCCCTTGCCTCGCAGCACTAGAGACCCAGATTCGATCCAGACCTTGGGTGCTGGTTGTGTAGAGTTTGCACATTCTCCCTGTGACTGCATGGATTTACTCCCATGTCCCAAAGACATGTAGGTTTGTTGGTTAATTGGTCTCTGCAATAAATTGCTCCTAATGTAGAAGCAGTGCGATAACATATGACTGGTATTGATGGGTGAGCGAAGGTCGGTGCAGACCAGACTCGTTGGGCCTGTTTCATGCTGTATCTCTGGAGAAAAACTAAACTGCAATGCTCTACAATGCTGAGAACTATATTCTGCACTCTGTATCTTCCCCTTTGCTCTATCTAATATATTTGATTTGACGATTGTATTTATGTATGATATAGTTAATCTGTTTGAATGCAAAACAAAGATTTTCACTGTACCTTGGAACACATGACAATAAGAAACCTATGCCTAAACCTAATCTTTCACTTCAGTTTCACCTTTTGCTTTGTTTCTACTTTATTCTGATTCAGAGCAGTTACATATAATCAACACAAGAAAATTACCTTAATCTAAATTATTTTGTTGTATGTGATTATGTGTTACCAACATGATGTGGAATGTTGTTCCCTCCTTTTGTTTATATTTTGCTTGTGATTTATGACATCCAACCTAGTTCCTCTTTGAGATTATGAACTGGCTCATTTCTGTGTTAGAGCAAGAGAGATTATGGAAGTCCTCGATCTCCTCATGCTTTGGCCTGCAGTGGCATTGTTTCTGAACTAGCCTTGTTCTGTTTGCATTCTGCAATATTTTGCCCATTCTATTTTGAGAAACAAACAAGGCATTTGTGACTAATATAAGCCTTTCACCAGTGCTGATGTTCTCTCAACACATCCATTGATCACAGAGGCAGAGTTTGAAAAGCTATGGGCTCTGTGAACCCCTGGCCCAAGGTTATTCGCCTACTTCTCTCCAAGAATAAAGAATGAAGTCAATAATGCATCTTTAAGATGCTAACATACGGACTTTGTGAGGCAGCATTGTGAGTATTCTAACAATTAAACAAAAAGGAATTTTGTTCCACGAGGGATGCATCACGAAAGGCTTCTTTGTAGCAGCTACAAGAGTTTCCTTGTGCTCTGTTGTGTCCGGCAGTGCAGGAATTGTTAATATCAGTCTTGACTCAATGGTTATACTCTTACCTCTGAATCAGACGTTTTGGGCCAAGTTCTGTTTCTGGACTTGAACTCATAAACAAAGCAGACAACTGCATTGCGTTTGGTGTTGCCTTACAGATGTGACATTAAACCAACCCTCTGCCTGACCATTAACGTACAGTAGATGACTTCATGTTGCTTCTGAATTAGAGCAGGGAAATTTTCACCACTCTCTTAGCCAATATTTAACACTCAGCTAACATCAATTCAGCTATTTCACATATAGTATATAATCTAATTTCTGTTTGTGGGACCTCACTGTGTAAGCATGACCTGCTGTGCTTACATAAGTGCTTTTGCAATACACTTCGTACTTAATCTGGGATTATGTTTATGTATAGTAGTAATTTACTGAACTGTACATGAAAAAATAATTTCACTGTACCTCGGTGCATGTGATAATAAGGAACCATTGAACTATCGGGGAAAAATTCCAGTGGTTGGAATAATACCACCCAGAAAGGGAGATGATTGTGGTTGTCAAAGGTCAATCATACCAACCTCAGGACATAACTGCTGGTGTTCTTTTGTGCAGTCTTCAGTTTTTCATCAATGACCTTCCTATCATCACAAGGTCAGAAATAAGGATATTTGCAGATGCACAATGTACAATTTGTACCAATTGTAATTCCTTAGCAAATGAATCAATCCATGTCTACATGCAGCAAAGCCTAAACAACATTAAGGTTGGGGTAATAAGTCACATATAATATCAATGCTGCAAAGTCCCAGGCAATGACCAGCTCCATCAGGAGAGAATCTTGCCACTCATCCTTTATACACAATAGCATTACTATCGCTGAATGAATAACCATCGATATCCTGGGGATCACCAATGGCCAGTAATGGGAGGCACAGTGGCACAGTTGGTAGAGCTGTTGCCTCACAGCACCAGAGATGTGGGATCAATCATGACTGGTGCTGACTGTGACATTTGCACGTTTTCCCTGGGTGTGCGTGGGTTTCCTCCAGGTGTTCCGGTTACCTCCACATCCCAATGATGTGCAGGTTTGTAGGTTAATTGGCCTCTATAAATTGCCCCTCGTGCGTAGGGAGTGGATGAGAAAGTGGAATAACATTGAACTCATGTGAATGGGCGATAGATTTTGACATGGACTCGGTGGGCAGAAAGGCCTGTTTCCAATCTGTATCTCTAAACTAAAAACTAAATGAAACCAGCACCACAACATAACCAGTCGTTGGCTACAAGAGCAAGTCAGAAACTAGTTATTTTATGGTGAGTGGCTCTCCCGCTGACACACCCAGACCTTTTCTACCTACAAGGCACAGGTCAGGAGCATCATACTTTCCATTTACTTGGAAGAGACCTCTCAAAAAAACACAAAACCACCCAGGACAAAGCAGCCCTTTTGCTTACCATTCCACCGAACAGACTAAACATTGATTTCCTCCATCACCAGTGCAGGAGGCTGCAGTGCATTCTATGTACAAAGTGCACTATTGCTATTTGCTTCGTCTACAACATGTCACAAACTTGCAAGCACAAATCTGCCACTAATAAAGAGAAGAGGAATAGACACACGGGAACACCATAATTTGCAGATTTCCCTGCAGGCAAACTCCTGATTTGGAAATATATTACTTGTCCTTAATCATCACCATGGTAATACTTTTTTCCAGAAGGACTGTAGCAGTTCAAGAAGACTATTCACTACAACCTTTTGAATAAAAGATGGCCTTGCTAGTGAAGATCAGCTCCTGAAAAATGAATAAATAGAAAAATACTGCAACGGGACCAGACTTGGTAAGGACAACTTTTGCAAGGATAAAAAATAGTAAGATTAAATGAGAACTTACCAGTTCGAAGTTTGATCGTTATTTTATGAGGAGTGACGATGAGGGATTACGTGAAGAAGCCCCGCCTGGCGCTTGATCGGTATACTTCAAAGCAGCGGCATGAAAAACACAGAACATAATAGCCGGAGTAAGATAGTAAGGCTCAACATAGATTTAGAACTACCAGATGATCATTTATTTTATGAGGGTCGGGAGTGGAGGGCACGTAATCCCTCATCGTTACTCCTCATAAAATAACGATCAAACTTCGAACTGGTAAGTTCTCGTTTAATCTTACTATTTTACTTCGGAGTCACGTGAGGGCATAGTGAAGATTCTGTAGCTTCTGTGTTTTTTATGTCGTAGACTCATTCCATACGACAATCTGGCTCAATCAATACAGTAATGAGCAAATAACACATTTTTTCCCAAACATTGCCTCAGTTTATGTGATACATTTTTTCCCATTATAAAAGAATGAAAGTAATGTCCTTTCCATTGAAAGGCAAATTTATCACCAAAATATCAATTGATAATATAATTTGATAGTATAAACAAAGCAACAATTACAGAGAACCCAACACTCTGTGTCCAATCCTGACACCATGACTGGTTCCTTGTAACTTTAATATTTATTTTACACCCTCCTGCGGCCTTGAATCTTTGCTCGAGCAGCCCATCCTGTGCCATTCCTGTGAATGGATCTACCTCCTTAATGGAGTGCTTTTCCACATCTCAATGTCTAGTTCCACTGAGTTTTAAACATGTTTTAACCATCTAGAATATAATTATCTAGAACCATTAGTTTTTACTGATACTTAATGTGGTTTTTGTGTGTAATAAGTAGTGCTATCTCACCACCACAGAGACTCTTACCTACTTTAACATATTGAGTCAATGTTGACCCTCACACAATATTTGGCCGACAGATATGTTTAAATTTTACCTTGGTTCCAGCTCTTCTTGGTCTGCTTTGTTTGGTAAATTCATAAACATATAAGATAATGTAATGTTTGGTAAATTCATAAACATATAAGATAATGTAATCTGTGGCCACATGCAATTATATAACATAACATTTGCAATGTTTGCACTCTTATGCTGATACTAAAGTCATAAGCATTATTACTTTTAATGTTAATGTTTTGAATCATTGATAGAATTGGAGTCCATTGCCTAAGGCAAGTCAGGACTATGCTGATCTCCCAACTTCTGTATTTCAACTTTGGACAGATTTTTAATATATATATATATATATAATCTGTATATCCCTTTTCCATATTGGGATATTACGAATGAACCCGATAACTTCTTGGTCAGCAATTTGTCCTAAATAGGAAAATAAACACTATGAGCCCTAGTATTGGCTCTATCACTTAGATGCTGAGAAAAAATGCAATCCACAAGGAACTCCCATATATCTAATATGATAAAATAACTTTTACTGTCTGCAAAAGACTTCCAATTTCTTATAAACAAAATATTGTTTTTTTTTAAACTATTTCTCCTAATTGCAGGTATAACATTCCTTTTGTACATAATTGTTATATTGTTATATTAGTTAAAACATTCACAGACCTCTTTGACCGTCAAATTGTTATAATGGTCTGGTCAAACCTGCAGATAGCCAAATTTATATCTTCATGTCATGGATGAATTTGTACAACAATAAATTACTGCAACTATGAGTCATTATAACTGGTTTAACATCAATGAGAACCATTAACATTAATGAGAACCATGAAGGTCCGGTTTGGGCCACCAAAGCGCCCCTGGCAGCATCCTGCTTCATTTTCATCAGACACTGCCCTATCAGACAAAAATGAGGAACATAAAAGAACATCTTTCCTCATGTAATTTAGCGAAATGCATCCACCGCTCCTGTTCTCAGTTTTCCCACGAGAACATTTGAGCGATCGGTGATTTAATCTGGATACAACCAGATTAATGGTAAGTAATCCATATTACTGACAATGTTTTCCCCATGATTTGTTATCTGCGACAACATTGTCTCTTCCTTAGAGATAAACAGCTGGACTAAAACATTTTTAGAATACGCCACATCTGGTTACCCAGATAATCACTTGATAATGATCTTACTTGACTCATGTGATTGATATATGCCACAGTCGTGGTATTGTTCACCTGATATGACATGCACACTTTCATAATAGAACAATAGGCATTTAGTCCATAAAAACTCCTGATACTCCAATAATTAATACAAATATTTGGAGAAAATTTCTTAGGACAATCCATTTGCAATTACCTGTAGTCCGTAGTCCCAAACAAGGGACGTATCAAAGATTACTTTGATAAGAATAGATATTATTCTTATCTTAACCCAAATAATCACAGAAGCCATCCATCATCTGATAATACTTGCTTCAGCTTGCAACGGCTGCTAAGCTTATATATTTAAAGCAGCTTGTGGACCTTTTCTATCCACTACTTTAATTCTGATAACGTATCCTTTGGTATTTGCATAGGCTGTCAACAAAGGCCTGCATACTCTTATAATGCTTGTGTTTTCCCTTTTTTGGAGCTTTTTTACTCTTTTACCTAAGCTCCTTCTCTGATGGAGGGACAAAGTTTGTCAACAAATCAATGAGACATATTTGTACCTCGGAAAACATTTTTTCCCCCTCATATGGTGCTGAATTACTCCTAAATCCAGAATAGTAATTTAGGAATGTTTATGAATGCCTAAAACATAGGTTTTATTGGATGGGTCAGGACCCTCGCCTCTCAACAGGCTTGTAATTGCTGCACTAATTTGAAGCTGACTCCTGATCAACCTTCCAATTAAAAATGTGATCAAGATAAACCATGACCATGTCCTCATTAGTGCAAGTGCTGATCATCTTATCAGTGCAATTGTTGTTCCAGTAATTATGTGAACAGCCTAGAACTGAGTTTAACCCATTAGACAATGTCTTAACTTGCACAGCTGACCCATTCTAATTTCAAGCACCTGTAAATATGATAATAAATTGGTACTAAATATCAATCCTTCGAGATTAATCCTAATGATTAACAATTTGTTAATAACAACTGTTTTTCAATGTTGAAGATGTCCATTTTAATAAAATGTTTTTACACTATAAAAGTGTATTTAAAATGATGTCTTGTATGGCTTTACCACCACATCTTCTTTTCCCTGGGGAAATTTATGATACAAATTTACGTATCTCTTCTTTATTGGAGATATTTTGGGTGCAAACCTAAAATCAATTTTTAGGTTTTCCTATACAGGTGAACCAATTCCTTGTACAATTTTTTTGTAGATCCTTTACACATTAAAATAAATCAACCCTTTGTTATGCCATATCATTGATCATAACACACCTGTAATCTCCCACAATTGGAGATTTCATCAACTTCTTCTGTAACAAGTTTTTGCACCTCTTCAAATGTACATGAAGCCTTTTCTTCCCAATCATATGGGTTCACATAAGGCTGTGTTGGATAAATATTTATTTATCATACTCCTGCCTTTGTTTTGATCCATTATCAAATCTTACATTGGATCATAATTTTTCCAAAGTTTAATGACCAATAGTCTTTCCTTTGTAATCAATGTCTTTGATTTATCCTGAGGCAGGTATACTCCATAATAATCAGGTGTTTAACATAACTTGATCTGTTTTGACCTGCAAATCTAAAGTGCAAAATTGATCCAATAACAATTACATATATATATATATATATATTTTTTTTTTTTTTTTTTTTTTTTTTTTAATTATATATTTTTCTCCTATTGAGCTCCACAAACTAATGGCAATTTGTCTTTTTATTTTAAATGTTTTGGTTATTGCACAATGTTTTATTTGTTTTACGTAAGTAGTGATGCCACGCACCAGCTTGAAATACTTTGAAATCGTATTTCCTTATGTCTCCATATAATTGAGACTTGGGTACCATAATCGGTTTCACCGTTGATACCTTAATAAAACATAAAACGTTTTATCAATAACTGTTGTTTCAACCATAACAGCTTTGGTGAGAGACCAATTAATTTTGGTTTCCATGGTCACTTTCCATGGCCTCACTCCTTCATTCAGGTATCATACCTAGTACTCCTGTATATGTATATTTGTGCTGTGGTGGGTACTTTATGACCAGCCACCACTATCAATGCACCTTTAGGGTCAGTTTTTTCAGATTCTTTTACTGCCCTGTTTACTCCTGAGTTATTCCTCAAAGAGACTACCTCCAAAACAATCCGAGGTAGATATTCCCACATTGATAAATTCCACCATATATATTAATATATGGAAACCCCTCAGGGTTTTTTTTTTGGGGAATATTCTGGGCCTTTTTATACCCTTTATTTGATTTTTTTTTATTTTTGGAGTCTTTCTCCATTAATTTTAAGCCATAAAGCTTTTTTGTCTGGAGGCCTTTTTATTGGAACTTTTTAAATCGTGGCCTCTCTGACTTTTATATTTTTTCCTCCCCACTGGAGTTTTTCCATCTGGAGTTTTTTCTTTTCTTTTTAATTTTTAAACACCGTTTTTTTCACCCGGAGTATTTACTTTCCTTTTTAACTTTTTAAACTCTGTTTTTTTCCCCCCGGAGTATTTTCTTTTCTTCATAGCCAAAGGTTTGTGGAGCATTCTCCCTAACGGTAATTTTAACGGCCACCGGTATCGGAACCGGCTCCGCACTAATCTGCCGTCCCGATCGCTGAGTTTTCCCCTGGGACGATTTTTTAAACTCCGTTTTTTCCCCGGAGTTTTTTCTTTTCATTTTAACTTTTATTTTATTTTTTCTTTTAAATTCCGTTTCTTTTTTAACTCCTGGTGGCTTTATACACCAGCCACGGAGTTTGGATATGCCCTGTAAGTATTTCAACTGCACTTACCTGCGGGCCCGTACCTACCTCTGTAGAGGAGCTGCCTCTGCAGCTCTTGCTCTGCCGTCAGCGTCGACGTAATGCCGATCAAGCTCCAGGTGGGCTTCTTCACGTAGCCACTCACGTGACTCCGAAGTAAAATAACCCTGAGTATTATATTGAAAATATAATAGTATATATTTATTAGATGTGTTGTTACATTTATGTGCTTGTCAAGCTGCAGCAAGTAAGAATTTCATTAGTCCAATGCCAAGAGCCACATCATCGATCCAGTACAGCCAATACAGTACCCCTAAAGTGAGAAAATAAGAAATGTCTAACTCCTGATTCTTGGATGACATGATATTTTCAGAGATATGAGACATTAATGCTACAAGATTTCTCCAGACTGTAGTGACACATTGTGTGCTGTCCCAGAAGAGATTCTATTTTTATCCACTACAGTCATTCCACAATTTTACTTGTGCTTGATTATATTAATGGTACGATTTGCCTGGATGTCATGCAGAACAAAGCTTTTCACTGTGTCTCGTTACAAATGACAATATTAACTAAACTAACCTAAACTAGCTGAAACAAAACTAACTTTTCTGAATGAACTAATATAACACTAATTTGCAATATATTTGGACCACAATGTCCTTCTTTACTCTGTGATGTGGGAAAAAATTGAATAGACTGGGTCTTCATTCTCTAAAATTTAGAGAAAAGTCTATTGACATACCATACATAAAAATCTTGGAGGAAAGATTCCCCTAGCTAAGGATTCAAAACTAGGAATGGCAGTCTCAAAATAAAGGTTAGATCTCTTCAGACAAAATAAGGAGATTCAATCACAAATTTCCTTCAAAACAGAGATCTATAGATCTCTGGATGTTAAAGAGATCAAGATTTATCGGGAGAGGCCAGAAAAATGGTACAGAAATTATTAGGTACAGAAATTATTGTAATGAATGTCAGAGCTGGTTTGAGGGCTAAAACAACCTACTTGTGCATCTTCCTTTATTCTGAGAATTATGTTTGGAGCATATTAGACAAATATAAAGTTTGTACGTTCAGACATCTCAGTGGTTGTATTGGAAACAATAATGTTTTATTATGCCAAAAAATTAAGAACGTAACATAAGAAATAAAATCAGTAGAATGCTAATCAGTTTCTCGTGCCTGCTTGGTCATTCAATGAAATGATAGTTTTTTCTGTTAGTCGGGGGGGGGGGGGGGGGGGGGGGGGGGGGGGGAAGCTGGAGAAGAGGGGGAATACAGAATGTAAGGGTTACTTGAAATAGGAAAATTAAATGTTTATACTATTGGGGTCTAGACAACAGGTGGAAAAAGAGATGTTATTCCTCTAATTTGCAATGGACCTCACACTAGTAGTGCAAATGGGTGAGGAGAGTCAGGTCTGTATGGGAATGGGAAGGGGAGTTGAAATAGCATGTGATCGGAAGCTTAGGGTGGCTATTACGGACAGAGTGCAAGTGCTCTGTTGACAGGTTACCTAGTTTGCACTTGGTCTCACCAATATACAGGAGGCCATATTGAGAGCACAAAATGCAGTAGATTTGTAGGTGAGTGTGCTTGCTCCCAGCTCTCCTGGGAGAGGCAAAGACTCACATGCTTTTGATATGTCCACCTTTACATCGGCGATGTCACCTCTTCTTCCCATGTCCACACCAATCTGTCCATCTTCGGTGTTCTCCACTGCCAGGGTGAGGACCCATGCAAACTAGAAGAACACCACCTTATATTTCAGTTAGGTTCTCAGCAACCCAATGGCATGAACACTTCTGTGTTTCCTAACAAACACCCACCTCCCTCCCCACTCTCTTTCCAAACCATTTTCTCATTTTTGACCCCTTTTCCATATCCCCTCCTCAGCCCTCATCCCCTTCATCCTTTTTGAACTGCTCCCTTTCCAGCTTCCTTCCACCTACGTGAATCTTTGCCTCCACACTTACTACCTTCATATTTAACCCGAGATCCTCTTTCCTATAAGGTTCTGGTTCCATCCGTCTTTCACTCCAAACTTAATCATTCACTATCACCTTCCTTACTTCCCATCAATGGCAGCCTTTGTATTCTCACTTACCACCTCCCAGAGGATGTCTTCAGTCTTTAGAGATACAGTGTGGAAACGGGCCCTTCAGCCCACCGAGTCCATGCTGACTAGAGATCACCCAGTACACTAGCACTATCCTACACACCAGGGACGTTTTTGCAGAAGCCAACCAACCTACAAACTTGTGTGTCTTTGAAGTGTTGGAGGAAACCAATTTTCTATAAATGTCAGCACTCTACCCCCAATACCTAGTGGGCAAAATTAGGGCACGTGGTATCGGGGGTAGAGTGCTGACATGGATAGAAAATTGATTGGCGGACAGGAAACAAAGAGTAGGGATTAACGGGTCCCTTTCAGAATGGCAGGCAGTGACTAGTGGGGTACTGCAACGCTCGCGGATATTGCGGAGTTTGCGGATGACACCAAGCTGGGGGGCAGTGTTAGCTGTGAGGAGGATGCTAGGAGGCTGCAAGGTGACTTGGATAGGTTGGGTGAGTGGGCAAATGCATGGCAGATGCAGTATAATGTGGATAAATGTGAGGTTATCCACATTTGCGGCAAAAACAGGAGGGTAGAATATTATCTGAATGGTGGCCGATTAGGAAAAGGGGAGTCATGGTACATCAGTCATTGAAAGTAGGTATGCAGGTGCAGCAGGCTGTGAAGAAAGCAAATGGTATGTTGGCATTCATAGCAAAAGGATTTGAGTACAAGAGCAGAGAGGTTCTACTGCAGTTGTACAGGGTCTTGGTGAGGCTACACCTGGAGTATTGCATACAGTTTTGGTCTCCTAATCTGAGGAAGGACATTATTGCCATAGAGGAAGTACAGAGAAGGTTCACCAGACTGATTCCTGGGATGGCAGGACTTCCATATGAAGAAAGATTGGATAGACTCGGCTTGTACTTGCTTGAATTTAGGAGATTGAGGGGGGATCTTATAGAGGTTTTCGAAAATTCTTAAGGGGTTGGACAGGCTAGATGCAGGAAGATTGTTCCCGAAGATGGAGAACTCCAGAACAAGGGGTCACAGTTTAAGGATAAGGGGGAAGTCTTTTAGGACCGAGATGAGAAGAACTTTTTTCACACAGAGAGTGGTGAGTCTGTGGAATTCGCTGCCACAGAAGGTAGCTGAGGCCAGTTCATTGGCTATATTTAAGGGGGAGTTAGATGTGGCCCTTGTGGCTAAAGGGTTCAGGGGATATGGAGAGAAGGCAGGTACAGGATACTGAGTTGGATGATCAGTCATGATCATGTTGAATGGCGGTGCAGGCTCGAAGGGCCGAATGGCCTACTCCTGCACCTATTTTCTATGACTCTATGATTCTATGAATGAGACCTCTGTGGCCCTGTCAGGGAATGGTCTTGAGCCACCACAACTTTGAGAGCGTATCCATTTCCTCCCAGGAATAAAGACGATGAATTGTGTCTCTACTAGCTATCTTCCCTCACCACTGTGCCAAACGTTGGTGATTCTGCTATCGTATCAGCCGCAACCACCACCACCGGCAGCGGGTTCCAGGCTCTGTGTAAAATTCTTGACTGCACATTTCTTTTCAAGTTTCCCTTTCTGATCTGAAGACATGCCCTCTAATGTGTGACATTTCCATCCCAGGAAAATTGTTCTGACCGTCTACTCGATCTATGTCTCTCATAATTTTATGAACTTCTATCAGCCTCAGCCTCTGATACTCCTGAGAAAACAACCCATGTTAAACTAACCTTTCCTTTTAGGTAATCCTGGCAGCATCCTGATAAACCTCCCCTGCACCATCTCCAAAGCCTTCACATCTTTCCTGTGTTAGGGCGACCACAATTGCATGCAATACTCCAAATGTGGCCTAACAGTATTTAATATAAAACTATTTCAGGTTGGTAGCCCAACCTTGGTGGTTTAGAATGTGCTTTGAAGAAATAGGCCACAATAAAGCCTTATCACTCGAACAATGTGAGGTTTGATTCCTGGTCTATGTTAAATAGAAAATAGGTGCAGGAGTAGGCCATTTGGCCTTCGAGCCAGCACCAGCATTCAATATGATCATGGCTGATCATCCAAAATCAGAACACCATTCCTGCTTTCTCCTCATATCCCTTGATTCCGTCAGCCCAAAGAGTTATATCTAACTCTCTCTTGAATACATCAATGTTGCATTGTTTTTTTTCAATCTGAAATGATTTGATTACCTGAGCTTAACAGGCTTCATGGGGAGAAATTAACCTTCGTTCCTCCAGTTTCCATTAAACTGACCACCAGGGGCGCCGGGGAGATGGCCAGCCGTGCCGGCAATCTGTTCATTTTTTCATCTTTTTATTATTTTTAGCGTCTGTTAAAAGTTTGTTTTTATGTTCTTCGGTTTGTTTTATATGGGGGGAGGGGGTATCGGGGGAAACTGTTTTTTCAAGTTCTTACCTTCCCGGAGATGTGATTGATTTTCGGATCACATTCTCCGGGCACTGCGGCCTACCATCGCTGGAGCTGGGAGCCGCCTTGGACTGTTGTGAGCCCCACCGTGGGGCGCGGACTTAACATCGGAGCGGATCCCTTGCCTGGAAACGCTCCCACTGCGACCACTGTGGACTTAGCATCAAGGGCTCGCAGTTTCGGGAGAGGCTAGTCGGGAGCTCCAATGCCGCAGAAGGTTCGTCCAGCCCCGAGGCGAGGTTCAATCGTCCAGCGCGGGGGAGCTGACAACCCCCCGATGCAGGAGCAGAACGCCTCAATGCTGAGGGCCCAAACGCCGCCGGCTACGGGAGTCAATACCATCCCGTCAACGGAGGGCTCGTGGCCTTCGACCGAGGAAGAACTAAAGAGAAGGACTTGAACTTTATTTCGCCTTCCATCAAAGTGAGGAATGTGTAGGAGTCACTGTGGTGGATGTTCATGTTAAAATGTGTTTTTGAGTCTGTTGCTTTTAATTGTATGACGGACCTGGCGAGTGAAATTCCTCGTATGTTGCAAAACATACTTGGCGAATAAAATCTGATTCTGAACTGTAAACAATTTCGCAATCACAGGTCCACACTCTGTTAGCCCTGTGATACATAGGAAGTATATTTGACATATTGACATAGGTTATTTGTTTTGGTGTGGTACTTGAGCATTGCTGGTACACATAAAAGGTTTTCGGGAGAGTAGAGTAATAAATCAGCTAAAAGTGATTTAACAAAATATTTACAAAAAGCTATAATATTTATTTGGTAAAGTTATTTTTTGCTGTTATTAAAAAATGCTGGACATATTGATACAATACTTAAACCAAGAGAGGATATCAACAAAAACCTACATAAAGCAAACCATTGTTACTTTTAAAGACACCTTTAATTTTGAAGTAAATGTCATTATATTAAATTGAAAGTGAAGATTTATTAAGGTTGTATGCCTGAGGGAAGTTTGATGTTCCATTTATCATCAGCTGTCCGATTAATCATTGCCATGTTGTAAAAACATGTGCGATCAAGTTCCATCAGGTCTGATAATTATTAAATCACTTATATTGACCATTTACCTGATGGTTCTGTGAGCGAGCTTTAGTACAGAATGATACAAAAACGTCTGAAGAAGGGTCTCGACCCGAAACGTCACCCATTCCTTCTCTCCAGAGATGTCCCTCTGAGTTACTCCAGCTTTTTGTGTCTATCCTTGGTTTAAACCAACATCTGCAGTTCCTTCCTACATAAAACATTCACGGTCTATGTTGAAATACAGTAGTTAAAACATCTAAGCCACTAATAAGGCACCACAAATGGCATCAGTGGCTTATGGAGGGGAATAATTACCCAAGGCTTCATTGTCCAGAGGTGGTATTAGTGTTGGTATTGGTTTGTTGCAGTGCTGTGGTTCAGTGAAAAGCTTTTGTTTGCATGCTACCCAAGTAAATCAGATCATACCATACATGAGTACAATCAAGTACAAAGAGGAAAATTGGTAGAGAATATAGTTTACCGAATTGAGTAAGTCCAATGTCCATAATAACGTAGGTTGGAAGTTCAGGACCATACTCTAGCTTATGGAAGGACTATTTAGAAGTCTGACAACAGCCAAAGAGTAATAATTTCTGTCCAAATTTCCAAATGAGTCAATGTTAATTGATTTTAAACTACTGAAGTATGTAGACCTCCAGAGAATTCTGCATGATTCTCTTACTAAGATCACATGTTCCCACCGCACAGCTACATTGGTCAATGTCAACATCTCCATGCACCATAATTGGCATTTCTGGAGAACTGGCATCTTTTTTTATAAACTAGGTCATGAAGAAAATAGACCTCAGACATTTTGTTAACTACCAAATCAGGTTGAATCAGACTACTTTTGGTCTTATTATCCTCTCATTCCTTAAGCTGAATTTCTGATCTCTGTTCCCTATTACAAGGGCGGACTTTTTTGCACTTCTGTAATTTTGCTGCCTCTTTCTCTGCTGCAGCCATTGGTTATTTAAACTGCCATCCATGCCTGTGCAATCCGCAGCCGTTGTTTTTCTGTCACTCCCATCATCCATCGTGTAATAAATGAACATTGATCCAAATATGTTACATGTAACCCAGTTCACACCATGTCCCATTTGACAATTCCCCACATGCTCTCTGACCATCATTGGCCAACACGAAACTGTTGATGATAAAATTCTCATACTTACGTTCAAATCCCACCATGACCCCATCGCTCCCTTTCTCTGCAAACCAGCCCCTGCCCCATAACGCTCGGACCACTCCTTCAATTCTGCACAAGCCCTTCACCATATCATTGGTAGTCATGCCACCAGCTATCTAGTCACAAATCTAATGGCCTCATACTCCACAATTCAATTTTTGTCTTAGTACCCTAGCATAGCTCCTTAGGATTTATTTAATATATTAAACGCACAATATAATTGTGTTGGTTCTGCTGGTGTGATGTCACGAAGGAGCCAATATAGAATCTCCTTGCGGCAGTCACTAATCTAAACCCCATGAGGTTTCAAAGATAAAACAGACTTGTACCAGAATGAAGCAATATGCACCGGGCGGCAGGCCAAACTGAATAATGGGAGGTGACAGATCCACCACTAATTTTCTGGCAACTGGTCCGGCACCTCCTTTCATCCAGACAAAATTACAAGAGCACACTTTAAAACCCTCTCAGAAGTCCCCTTAAAAATCTGGTGTCTAGGCCAGGCGATGCAGCCAATCTCAATCTCATCGGGACGTCCGCACCGATTGACTGGTTGAATTTGCCCCTATGGGGCTTTGGAACTCCCAACAGCACCTCATATTCCGCTTGGGGAGTTTGCATCCTTTGGGCTTGAACATTGAATTTTCTCAATTCTGTTAAACCCTGCTGTCTCCTCCCCCTCCCACCTCTCCCTCAGCCCCTGGCATTCCCTCTATCTCTATCTCCCTCCCCCACCCTAGTCGCACTAGCTTCTCATTTTCACACCACAAACAGCTTACAATGGCTTGTTCCCTTTATCATCGATACTTTTTTGCATATCTTTCATTCATTGTTCTTTATCTCTCACATCACCGTCTATATCTCTCGTTTCCCTGATCCCTGACCAGTCTGAAGAAGGGTCTCGACCCGAAACGTCGCCTATCTCCTTCGCTCCTTAGATGCTGCTGCACCCGCTGAGTTTCTCCAGCATTTTGTGTAACCCTCCGTCCCACATGAATCCTGATTGTATTGTGGTAAACTTGATTACAACAATTCTCTAATCCACTGATTTAAATTTATTGTATTTTTAGGGCATACAATATTGATCTTAGCTGAGTGAGGCAAAATATAATTTAATTACATAAGAATTGCTTAGAATAAAGGAAACTAAAGACAGAAATCACGACTGGAAACTACAAAGCTAGCAGGCGATTAAAAGGAAAGGTAGAATAAAAACTGAAGAGGAGGCAGGTAAATTTCAGCATGAGAATTAAAACCTTTTAACTTCTTTTCCACTGTTCAGCGACATGTTCAGTATTTTTTTTGAAAATCTGGACCTGAAGTGCTTGTGAAGCAGGATAGACTCTGAGAAGATGGAGAGAGAATAGAGAATGACAAGAAAGGCTCTCAGCAAGATGCACAGGGTGCTTAGGGAACGATTGTCAATGGAGTTTTAATATTGCCTTATCACCAGGCAACGTCAGAAAACAATTGTGGTAGGAAAAAAATCCAATCCCAACTGGAGAATGGATGACTTTGACTTGATTTATAGTTCACATAAGTAAATGGCCACATTAACAATGTACAAGAGATGAATGCAGCGCAAAAATTCCTTTGTGAAACTCACCTGCACTTTGCACAATTAAATCATTTTTCATGTGCTTGTCAATGCTTGCTAATAATGAGGGGGTTAGAAGGAAAGGAAGAATGCTGTATCAACATTTCATATATTTCAATAGCAAATGCATTATTTTTTAACTTTTTTTTATCACTGTACACATTTTTGTCAAACAGGAAACAATTGAAGTAGTTTTAGCTAAATAAGTT
The DNA here is from genome assembly GCA_035221665.1 of Okamejei kenojei. Classification (NCBI taxonomy): domain Eukaryota; kingdom Metazoa; phylum Chordata; class Chondrichthyes; order Rajiformes; family Rajidae; genus Okamejei; species Okamejei kenojei. Next base: position 74,155,760 of record CM069131.1, read on the forward strand.
CAATTCAGACTTCCAACATTTCCTGCTCTAGCATGAATTTCATTGGCTGAGACAAAATGACTGTGACTGTGAAATGGAAAGAAACAACATTCAGAGAATTATCGCGTGTACTTATTCCAAGTTCAGAACTGAGCCCTGACAACACCCAGGGGCATACATTTTAGTTTTGTGACATTTGTTGAAGTAAAAATGCAGGCAACAGAAAATCCCTGTCAGTTGCACAAAATAAATCGATCTAGCAACACAATGATTTGAGAAATTGACCAGAACATAACAGCATAACATTGAGTTAGAACCTAAATTATAATCTGAAGATGTGCATTACCCACCTCCAGTGGGTCAAGGTTTCACAGACTATATACCTTTAATTTTATAATATGCACTGCTACTGCACTGTCTTGGAAATTTTGCACCAGAATAATGACAAAGCAAATCCCTTCGAGAAATAAATTGGATGGCTACTGAAAGTGTATACAGGGATCATGATGTGGGATTGACCAACAATGCAGACAAAACACCAATTAAATGCTGATTGCCAATAAACATAATTACAACCAGAATTTATTGCACACTACCGGAGGAACCCAAATTTGTTATAGTCTAACATCACTTAAAGCTGGCCCAATGCACCCAAAACCACCATGCTTCTCCTAATGTTTAAGAAGGAACTGCAGAGTCTGAAGAAGGGTTTTGGCCCGAAACGTTGCCTATTTCCTTCGCTCCATAGATGCTGCCTCACCCGCTGAGTTTCTCCAGCACTTTTGTTATGCTTCTCCTAATGTTTTACAAAAACAGGTGGCATAATTTATTACAAAAACATTATTGAACTGCAGAAATCTCACAAATGTTTTATCACACAAGTTTGTGTAAGGGGAATGCTTCCTGAATAGACTTTTAGACTATAGACTTTAGAGACAAAGCTCAGACACAGGCCCTTTGGTCCGTGCCGACCAGTGACCACCCCATACACTAACCTAAACACACTAGGAACAATTTTACAATTTACCAAAGCCAATTAACCTACAAACCGGTACATCTTTGGAGTGTGGGAGAAAACCGGAGCACCCAGAGAAAACCCATGCGGTCACAGGGAGAACGTACGAAGTCCGTACAGACAGCACCCTTGGCCAGGATCGATTCCGGGTCTCTGGCACTGTAAGGCAGCAACTCTACCATTGCGCCACTGTGCCACCCCTAATACTTACCAACGTTGCCCAATACTTTGTGCAGATATTGTATCCTTCTGAGACCTTTCTCACTTACACACCTCTCCCAGTCCAATTACTCCCCTTCCTCACATTTCCTTTCCACCTTTTATGTCTTTGCTGTTGTGCGTGCACCTCTGATTTTTCATGTTATATTTCAAGAGGCGCCTACTGCTCCACCCATGAATTAATCAGCATGCACAGGTCAGGACAAAGCCTCTACCAGCTGGAACACCACTCCCTGTATATACTAGCAACCTTGAAATCTTTCCAAAGCACCAAACATTTCTAGGATCAAGGTCGCAGCCAATAACCATAAGAAGACGTTGCTCAATAGAATTGGTGAAAGCTCTTTACAATTGAATTTGTGTCCAGCTGATCAATGATAAGAAAGACACCAGCTGGTTCCTTGCATTCAAAAATAGCAGCATTAACATCAAATCAATGTTGCACATTAATTAATACAGATTAACCTGCTCTGGGTGCTTGATGCATCTCTGCAAAAGCTTTTTCCAATATGATGTCCAGTGCGTCTTATATTACAGATATCCTTTATGCACACTGTTGTTTTGGAGCCAAAATGTTACTCAAAGACGTTCTTCCATAGATATTAATTATGTTCCATTATACTCTTAACATAATGGAATTATCATAGATTAAGGAGCAATATCAGAAATACTGTAATTCAAAGTCATTTTGTAAGCTGTAAGCTGCCCAAGTAAATATGAGATGCTGTTCCTCCAATTTGTGTTTAGCTTCACTGACATGGAGGAGACCGAGGACAGAAAGGTCTGTGTAGGAATGGGAAGGAGAATTAAAGTGGGTACACAAAAAGCTGGAGAAACTCAGCGGGTGCAGCAGCATCTAAGGAGCGAAGGAGATAGGCGACGTTTCGGGTCGAGACCCTTCTTCAGACTGGTCAGGGATCAGGGAAACGAAAGATATAGACAGTGATGTGGAGAGATAAGGAACAATGAATGAAAGATATGCAAAAAAGTATCGATGATAAAGGGAACAAGCCATTGTAAGCTGTTTGTGGTGTGAAAATGAGAAGCTGGTGCGACTGGGGTGGGGGAGGGAGATAGAGATAGAGGGAATGCCAGGGCCCGAGGGCTGAGGGAGAGGTGGGAAGGGGAGGAGACAGCAAGGGTTCCCTTGCTGTCTCCCTCGATTCTCCAGCATCTGCAGTTCCTTCTTTAACAGGAGAATTAAAGTGTCCAGCAACCAGGAGATCAGGTTGGTTCACGCGCGCTGAGCGAAGGTGTTCTGCGACATGATCACCCAGTCTGCGTTTGGTCTTGCCGATGTATAAGAGTCCACATCTTGAACAACGGCTGCATTAGATGAGGTTGGAGGAGGTGCGAGTGAACCAAGTTAGTGTAGGTCTTTGATGATAGACACAAAATGCTGGAGTAACACAGCGGGACAGGCAGCATCTCTGGAGAGAAGGAATGGGTGACGTTTCGGGTCGAGACCCTTCTTCAGACTCATTTTGATCTGCTGGTGAGCAAGTTGAAGATCCAATTACATAGGGATTCAGGGGAGTGGGCGGTACAGAGATAGAATAGTCAGGGATAGTAAGACGGGTGGGGGATCTGGGAAGGGGGAGGGAATGGAGAGAAGGGAAAGCAAGGGCTAATTGAAGTTGGAGAAGTCAATGTTCATACCCCTGGGGTGTAAGCTATCCAAACGAAATATGAGGTGCTGTCCCTCTAATTTGCACTGGACCGCACTCTGTCAACGGAGGAGGCCCAGGACAGAAAGGACAGATTGGGAATAGGAGGGGGAGTTAATGTGCTGAGCAACCGGGAGGCAAGGTAGATTAAAGCAGACTGAGCGGAGGCGTTCAGCGAAACGATCGCCGAGCTTGCACTTGGTCTCGCCGATATACTGGAGTTGACACCTGGAACAACGGGATACAGTAGATGAGGTTGGAAGAGGTGCAAGTGAACCTCTGCCTCACTTGAAAAGTCTGTCGGGGTCCTTGGATGGAGTCGTGGGAGGAGGTAAAGGGACAGGTGTTGCATCTCCTGTCGTTGCAGGGGAAAGTATCTGGGGAGGGCGTGGTTTGGGTGTGAAGGGATGAGTTGACCAGGGAGTTGTGGAGGGAACGGTGTCTGCGGAAAGCAGAAAGTGGTGAAGATGGGAAGATGTGGCCAGTAGTGGGATCCCGTTGGAGGTGGTGAAAATGTTGGAGGATTATATGCTGTATGCTACGGCTGATGGGGTGGAAGGCGAGGACAAAGAGGACTCTGTCCTTGTTACGAATGGGGAGGAGTGGCTGCAAGAGCAGAGCTGCAGGATATCGTGCAGACCCCAGTGAGAGCCTCATCTATAACGGAAGAGGGGAAACCCCGTTCCCTAAAGAATGAGGACATCTCCGATGACCTGGTATGGGAAACCTCATCCTGGGCGCAGATGCAGCGTAGACGGAGGAATTTGTTGTAGGGGTGAGCGTCTTTACAGGAAGCAGGGTGGGAAGAAATGTAGTTTAGATAGCTATGGGAGTCAGTGGGTTTGTAATTGACGTCAGTCGATAGTCTGTCTCCTGTGATGGAGACGGTGTGATCTAGAAATGGTAGGGAGATGTCGGAGATGGTCCAAGTGAATTGGAGTGCAGGATGCAAATTAGTTTAGGTCTTTGATGATATTAGCAGACTTTTTAACAGGTTGTGTATTCTTAGCTTTCCCCTCCTAATGTCAACAATCTTCTCCTTGGTCTTGCTGAGAGCAAGATTGTTGTTCTAGCACAATTCAATCAGATTATCAATCTCCCTCCCTTACTCTGACTCATCATTACCATCATTCATCCAATAAAGATGGTATTATTGGTGAAATAAAGATAGCAACAGGCTACAGTCATGGGTACAGAGTAAAATTATCAGGGAACTGAGGACACAGTTTGAGGTGCTCCTATGCTGATGGTTATCGAGGAGGAAGTGTTTTTGCCAATTCATACTCATTTTGATCTGCTGATGAGCAAGTTGAAGATCCAATTACATAGGGATAAGAGACCCAGTTCTTTGAAGTTTGGAGAGGTTGACAGTTTTGAATGCCGAGCTGTAGCTGATGAACAACGGCCTGGTGCACATATTCTTATTGTTCACATGGTCCAGTGCAGAGTGTAGAACCAGCAAGATCACATCCCCTATGATCTATTGTGGGGCTATCTATTATAGTGGGTGGATGCCCTTAATAAAGCAGGAGTCAAAATTGTCTCAAACATTTTCTTCTGCACAGATGATCGTGCACCCAATCGGGAGTAATTGAGGCATGTCGCCTTGGTCACGGGTATAATAGAGGTCCATTTAAAGTAGATGCGAACCACAACCAGTGATGAAAAGTTGAAGATGTTTGCAAAAACTAGAGCCAATTGGTTCACACGGGTTTTAAGATACCACCCAGTACACCATCAAGCATCATGGCAAGAGGCTTTTAGAGGGTTCACTCTCACGAACAATCTTCTGACATCTGCTTCAGTGACTGAGATTACAGTATCATTGGGCGTTATGGGGACCTCAAAAGGTACGTCATTGTTCGCACTTATGAAGCAAGTGTAGAATGCATTGAGCGCCTCCGGGAATGATTCTTTGCTGTGGCTTCAGCTGCCTTTTGGTTTTGCCTTGTCGGAAATTTTGGTATGCAGGCCCTGCCACAGCTATCAAATGTCCACCTCATACTCTGTTTTAGAGAGATAGTGTCTCTTTTATTTTCTCATGGCCGTATCGCGATCAAATCTAAACCAACAATGTAGCCCAGTATTGCCAGACTTAAACGCCCGAGATCTAGTTATCTGTAGATTATGACCCCCTAGTTCATCCAAGGCTTCTGGTTTGGGAATATTCAAATGCTCTTTTCCTTTATCATCGTTATTTTTTGCATATCTTTCATTAATTGGTCTTTATCTCTCCACATCACCGTCTATATCTCTTAGAAACGTAGAAACATAGAAATTATGTGCAGGAGTAGGCCATTTGGCCTTTCGAGCCTGCACCGCCATTCAATATGATCATGGCTGATCATCCAACTCAGTATCCTGTACCTGCCTTCTCTACATATACCCGCTTATCCCCTTAGCCACAAGGGCCACATCTAACTCCCTCTTAAATATAGCCAATGAACTGGCCTCAACTACCCTCTGTGGCAGAGAGTTCCAGAGACTCACCATTCTCTGTGTGAAAAAAGTCTTTCTCATCTCGGTCTTAAAGGATTTCCCCCTTATCCTTAAACTGTGACCCCTTGTTCTGGAGTTCCCCAACATCGGGAACAATCTTCCTGCATCTAGCCTGTCCAACCCCTTAAGAATTTTGTAAGTTTCTATAAGATCCCCTCTCAATCTTCTTTATTCTAGGGAGTATAAACCAAGTCTATCCAGTCTTTCTTCATAAGACAGTCCTGACATCCCAGGAATCAGTCTGGCGAACCTTCTCTGCGCTCCCTCTATGGCAATAATGTCCTTCCTCAGATTTGGAAACCAAAACTGCACGCAATACTCCAGGTGTGGTCTCACCAAGACCCTATACAACTGAAGTAGAACCTCCCTGCTCCTATGCTCAAATCCGTTTGCTATGAAAGCTAACATACCATTCGCTTTCCTCACTGCCTGCTGCACCTGCATGCCTACCTTCAATGACTGGTGTACCATGACACCCAGGTCTCGCTGCATCTCCCCTTTTCCTAATCGGCCACCATTTAGATAATAGTCTGATTAGATAATAATCTCTTGTTTACCTTTTCCCTAAAAAGTCTGAAGAAGGGTCTCAACCTGAAACGTCACCCATTCCTTCTCTCCAGAGATGCTACCTATCCCGTTGAGTTACTCCAGCTTTTTGTGTCTATCTTCGGTTTAAACCAGCATCTGCAGTTCCTTCTTTCACATTCAGATGCTCTTGGTGAGAATACGCTCCTCCACACATTTCCTTATGAAGTCAGTAACAACTGGTCCATTGCTGAGTCCTTGGACATTGCCCAGACAATGATGATAAGCAATCTCAAAGTCAACCTCTCCCTACCTTGACCAACTCTGTGCGGTCTTCAACACTGCAAATATGTTTTTCAATCACTGCCTCTTCACAGGAAGAAGGCTTGCTATCCAGCTCCAGACGCATTCCTTGTGGATGGTCACAGGGTTTGGGCTGTCAGGAACAGGGGTGGAAAACCCGGTGGGAGGCCAGAGGGGACACATCCCCCCCCATGTTTTGAGAGGTGGGGGACATCCCCCCCAAGTATTTGTAATCCGGATTTTAAAATCTCCGCTTTCCGCGAGCCAGTGGAGGTGGGACTGCTGATCGAGGGCGCCGATTGGATGAGAGAGATGTCGGTCAGCAGGCAATGGGGACGGGACATGATGATTCATCACGGTGATTGGAGGAGGGAGACGTGGTACAGACCTGCGCCTCATCCACAGCCAGGATCGATCCCGGCTGGCTGTCCCATCCCCACCCGAGTGCCCCCCCCCCCCCCCATGGGCGGCCAGAGACATAGGGAGTCAGACGCGAGCTGTACCCCCAGGCCCACAGCCATCGCAGAGAAGCAGCGCTAAACCCAGCTCAACTCTGCCTGGTTAACCTGCCTGGGCTTGTGGGAAATATGGGCAGCGCGGAGAAGCAGCGCTGGTATCCCGTCAGTCCAATCAGGGCTGTAGTTAACCCGGCGAGACAGGCAGAGTTGAGCTGCATTTAATGCTGGATTGAGTTTCCGAAGCCTCGCGAATGTGTGTGTGAATGTGCACATGCACGCGCGGCCGCCAAAAAATCGTGTCCCCCCTATCCCCTGCTCCCCTCCATGTTTTGATAACGAGTTCCGCTCTTGGTCAGGAGGTACTCCACTCCACTCGCCATAGCACCTGCTCTTGTAGCCAAGGTATTCATGTGGCAGTCCAGTTCAATTTCTGGTCACTGTTTAATACCCAGGTTGTTAATGGTGGCGGAACTCATTGATGGTCATGTTACAGAATGTAAAAATCTATGCTGTGAAACCCTTGCTAAAAATGGTCATTTCCAGAAACCATTATAGATTTGCATTCCTCGCCTATTATCATTTTCTGAGGAGTTACAAATGAAATTGTACATAATGCAATAATTAGCAAACATTCCCATTTCAGATTTTTTTTTAATGGGAAAGGTCACTGTTGGAGCCACCAAAGATGTTTAAGCTTAGGACACCGAGAAACACCTGCAGTTATATCTTGTGCCTAGTATCATAGATCTCCTACAACCACAGATGCCTTTCTTTATAGGAGGTGTGATTCCAACCTGGAGCATTTTCCCTTTGATGTCTGCTAATCGTTTTTTTTAAGACTCCTGCACACCACACATGATCAAATGCTGCTTTGATGTCAAGAGCAATAACTCTCCAATTCATCTCTGAAATTCAGTCCTTCAGACTATGTTTTGGACCAAAAGCAGCGATGAAAATTGGAATAGTAAGTTCATGGTAGAACCCAAACTAAATATAAGTGAGCAAGATATTGGTGAGTCAGTGTCAATAGATAACACTTTTGATGATACCTTCCATCACTTTGCTGATGATTGAGAATAGATTAATTAGGCAGTAATGAATTGGATAAGAAGTTGTGTGTACAAAGCATACCTGAGCTTTGTATTGCTGGATGGATGCCAAGATTGTAACTTTACTGGAACAGCTTGGCTGGAAGTGCAGTTTGTTTTGGAATGCAGGTTATTGGTACTGCAGCTGGGATGTTGGCTGGTTCCATTGCTTTGATGTGCCCAGTACTCTCAATCATTCTTGATATAATATGGTGTAAATTAAATAAGCTGAAGCCTGGCTTCTGTGATGATGTAGATCACAGGATGAAAGCAAGATCTTATTGATAAATCTAAGCAACTCCTTATACCCACAGTTAAAAAAAAATGCTGCCTATGGTTCCACTTTGGAGCTCTTTTACTAAAGATGAAAGTCTTTGTATTAAATATATTATTAGAGAATTATTGGCAAATTGTTTAATGGACAGGAAGCAGTGATTAGTGAGTTTTAGAATTGTGCTACATGAGCAGGAGAATGACTCAGTAATGCACATCCAAAAAAAATGTCAAAGAAAGTTGAGATGTCACGGATTGGGTCTAAAAAACAGGCCCTTCAGCTGAGCAAGTTCATGCTGAATATCAACTACCATTTTTACACTGATCCTATCTTAACCCATTTCATTCTCCCCACATACCATGCCCAATTTCCTTTCCACCCACCTCTCCCACCCCAGATTTTGCCATTCATCCATAGTAGGGGAAATTTACTATAAGCAATCACCTTACTGACAAACCCATTTTTGAGAATTTGGAGAAAATCAAAGCAGCTGGAGGAAATTTAAGCAGTCACGGGGACAAAGCACAAACAGAGAGCACTAACAGTGAGGATTAAACCCGAGTTCAGATTCAGATTCAGATTCAGATTCCTTTATTGTCATTCAGACCTTTCGGTCTGAACGAAATTTGTTACCTTGCAGTCATAACATGTAATAAATTAAAACAAAACACACAATAAACACATAATTTAACATCCACCACAGTGAGTTCACCAAGCACCTCCTCACTGTGGTGGAAGGCAAAAGTCTTAAAGTCTTTGTCATTTTCCCCTACTTGTTCCCCCTCTGTACTGAGGCAATCCAGGCCTTCGATGTCATCGTCCACCAGGCCCGCGGCCGAGCCTCCGAAGCCAGGCCGCCACCGCCGCCGCCGCTGGAACGCCGGAACACCACCACAGCCCCCAGCCAGGATCGACCACGGGAACGCTGGAGCCGCCGGAGCTCTGAAGCCGGGCCGCAGCTCCACAGCTTCACCACAGCTGTGAGGCAGCAGCTCCACAGCTTCACCATCGTGCCGCCCCATTTTAGTTAAAAACCCCAAGGGAACATAGTGTTAAGAAATGGAACCACAGACTGTGAAAAAAGGAATATTAAATTCAAATAAATTATTAGTTAGACTATAATTAGAATACCACACCTAGCATTGGGTAACCTACTTCAAGTAGGACAGACAAGCCACCGAGTCTGCAACAGTTTTGGTCTCCAAATTTGACGAAGGACATCCTTGCTATTAAGGCAGTGCAGTGTAGGTTTATGAGGTTAATTCCCGGGATGGCGGGACTGTCATATGTTGATAGAAAGTCATATGTTGATAGCTGGGCTTGTATACTCTGGTATTTAGAAGGATGAGAGGGGATCTTATTGAAACATATAAGATTATTAAGAGATTGGACACGCTAGAGGCAGGAAACATGTTCCAGATGTTGGGGCAGTCCAAAACCAAGAGCCACAGTTTAATAATAAGGGCTAGGCCATTTAGAACAGAGATGAGGAAAAACCTTTTCACCCAGAGAGTTGTAAATCAGTGGAATTCTCTGCCTCAGAAAGCAGTGGAGCCTAATTCTCTGGATGCTTTCAAGAGAGAGTTAGATAGAGCTCTTAAATATAGCGGAGTCAGGGGATATGGTGAGAAGGCAGGAACGGGGTACTGAATGTGGATGATCAGCCATGATCACATTGAATGGCGGTGCTGGCTCAAAGGGCCGAATGACCTACTCCTACACCTATTGTCTATTGTCTCTTATAAGGAGAGTTACAGAAAATGAAGCTCATGTTGTTTAGCAATATCAATAAATATAATGCAGTTGTTCAAACTTGAGGTAAATATGAATACATTTCATCTCCATTGGTTGATGAATCAATAACAAGAAGCCAACATCAACAGAGTTTCAACTATGGAATTTAAATGTAGTTAATTGTCTGAAATTTGGGAAGCTGATTTGTCCGAGGGAAGATGACAATGAAAACTGTTCTGAAAACCCACCCGTTTCACTGATATCGAACACGAGGAAATATGCTATCCATTCCCGATCTGGACCAGATCTGACTCCAGGCTTATCCCATTGCGATTGACTCTTAATGTCCTCTGAATCCACCCCTTTCCACCTTCCATTGAGACTGCTCCCTCCACAACTCCTTGGTTCATTCTTCCCATCCCACCCAAACCACCTACTTCCCAGTTACTTGCCCCTGCAACCGCAGAAGACTAACACATGTCCCCATACCTCCTCCCTTGACTCCATCCAGGAAACCCAACAGTCCTTCCAGGAGAGACAGAGATTCACATGCAGTTCCTCTAACCTCTTTTTACTGCATCTGGTGTTCTGCTGTGGACTCCTGTACATCAGCGAGACCGCGTTGGCTCAGCGACCGTTTCGTTGAACACGTGTTTAGCCCGCCAAGGCCTACTGGGTCGCCTAGTTGCCAATCATTTTAACACCTCTTCCCATTCCCATACTGACTTTTCTGTCTTGGGCCTCCATTGCACGAGTGACGCCACGTGCAAATTGGAGGAACAGCACCTCATATTTGACTTGGGTAGCTTACAACCCAGCGGTACAAACGGTACAAACAATGAATTCTCTAATTTTAGGTAACTTGTATATATACTCCCATCGCTCTCCCCCCCCCCCCCCCCCCCCCCCCTGTTTTCCCTCGTCTACTAAAAGTCATTTAACCAGTTCCACAGTTCACAATGATGTATCCCTCTTGGGATACCATACCATCCCTAGACAACAATTGGCCAGGGAACCACCCTACCTGAGGTCATTTGTTGCTGGTCTTTTCTTGCTTTTAATCTCCGCCAACAATCAGTCTGAAGAAAGGTCTTGACCCGAGATGCTGCCTGACCCGCTGAGTTGCTCCAGAATTTTGTGTCTATCTTTGGTATAAACCCACATCTTCAGTTCCTTGTTATTACATTTATTATCATATAAATGCTTTGGCTGGAGAAGATGAACTGATATCCTTTGCCAAGTGGAAGATCAAGAGTGTGATGGGATACTCTCTGGTTGGATGGATGAGTGAAGTTCCAGCAACACTCAAGAACTTCAGGAACATTCAGGCCAAACTACAGGCAGCAAAGTGGCACAACCAGCAGCACCAGAGATCTGTGGGTTTACTTCTGACCTCAGGTATTTGGAGTCTGCAAGTTCTCCCTGGGATCATGTGGGTTACCTCTGGGTTCTCCAGTTACCTCCCATATCCCTCGCAAAGAAATGCGGGTTGGTAAGTTAATTGTTAACCACAGTTAATTATCCTCAGTTTGTAAGTGAGCAGTGAAATCTGGGAGGTGTTAATAAGAATATGGGGAGTGTCGGATTTGTGTCGGATTTGTGAAAATGTATACGTAATGGTCGGAGTGAATTCCACCCGGTGGTGCCGTCTCGCCAACAGTCTCTCGTCCCTATCTCTCTTTGTTGTTTATTAGTCTGTAGTTAAATGTTTAGTGTATCTTTAGTTTTGTATTATGTGCGGATGGAGGGAGGGTGTGGAGGAAACTTTTTTTATCCCTTTCCTCGATGGAGATGCGACTTTTTCCTGTTCTTATCTCCGTCTGCACTGCGGCCTAACATCGTGGAGCTGGTGGCCACTTGCTGGGCATTGACCTTGGGAGCTCCAACCGCAGGAGCCTGCGGATTTAACATCTCGGAGCTGGCGGTCCCTTTGCCAGGGATCAACCTCGGAAGCTCCAACCGCAGGAGCCTGCGGATTTTAACATTGTGGAGCTCGCAGTCCCTGGTTATGGACCGGCTTCGGGAGCTCCAAGCCGCAAGAGCTTCAACCGCCCTGACGCAGGAGCTTTGATCGCCCTGACGTGGGAGCTTCAATCGCTGGCTGTGGGGCTTCAATCGCCCCAACTGCGGATGGTTTGATTCCCCCGACCGCGGGAGAAAAAAGAGGAAAGAGGATAAGACTGTATTGCCTTCCATCGCAGTGAGGAATGTGGAGGGGCAGCTGTGATGGATGTTCATGTTACATTTTGATGTGGTTGCGTGTCTTGTTGCTTTTTCGGTATGACTGTATGGCAAATCAAATTCCTCGTATGATTTACATACTTGTTTTGTTTTCATACTTTGCTAATAAAATCAATTACAATTACAATTCCATAGGCTGAGGGGGGTCATTTACCGGTTGTTTCTCTCTATAACTAAAGTCCCTCATTAATCATCCTATGTATTCATGGTCTTCAACACTGGACAACAGTGGATGCAGCAAATGCTATTTACAAAATGCATTGAAGGTACTCACCCTAAATATTCTAATTGCACCTCCCAAGCTTTTGAGGCTCTACCGAGAAAGACAAGGGCAACAGGAATATTAGACCATGTTTTCAAGAGAGAGTTAGCGTTTTCAAGAGAGAGTTAGAGTTTTCAAGAGTTAGATTTTGCTCATAGGGCTAAGGGAATCAAGAGATTTGGAGAAAAAGCCAGAATGGGGTACTCATTTTGGATGATCAGCAATTATCATATTGAATGGCGGTCTTGGCTCGAAGGGCCGAATGGCCTACTCCTGCACCTATTTTCTATGTATCGATGATAGGCTCCCTTCCAACTTGTAGACAATTCCGACTAGGAAATATATCACCAGACCTTCATTCTCAGGGCATCAAAATTGTGAAAATCTCCCCATATGAGCACTTAGTTCCAGAAAGTGGCTTGCCATCATCCTCTCATTGGCAGTTAGGCTTGGACAATAAATGCTGGAATTGCTTGCAATGTTGAGATCCTGAAAGCAATTTTTGGGGAAAGGGAATGAAGAGAGAATGGTGCATTTGGAGTAGTTTGCGAACCAATCGTGATACTTTCCCCGCCTGACTGTATTAATCTCTAAATAGTACCAAGATCATCAGAACAAAGATCAGAACATCAGAATCGCAGACTACAAATAACTAATACATGCATTTCCATTGATGGTATAATGATATAATTATGTTGCATCCTCTTGTGACTGTTTACAAATCAGCACACCTATCCACACAAACAAGATTTTTCTCTTCTAATGCAGAGACTTGTTAGGAAATGGAAATATTTGTGAAAATTGAATTTTATGGAAGCTGATAGATATTTGGAAATGAAAATATAGAATGTGCATGATGGAAGGAGTACAGAAGAAAATGGTTTCAGAGAAGCAGCAAGCATCGGTCTACTGAATCCCAGCTTCTCCAGTGCAGACAGGGTCTCAATGATGAGATGGTTGTGTTCCTAAAATAAACCCACACTTATAGAAATTGTATTTAAGTAAATAGTGGAAATGGGATGTTTCAGACTCCCAATAATAATGTTTATTTCTCCTGCAGGAGTTTCAAAACTACGTTTGCTTTTCAATATCTCTAAGTTTGTTTTTGTTTCTGCACGTGAAAATACAGTACTGAAGAACACAACGGCCAGTTTCATTGCGGGTGTTCATAGAATTTGAGAGACGATTGTTAATACTTGTGCAATGATACTCTATTAAACAATGTAACAAGCTATATGTATCGGATGTCCTGATCAAAATCACATTGTAACCAATTTGGTCTGTATAATTCCATTAATGTTTCCCAACTCATCACTCAAGTTATATCCAATTTGCATTGTGGAAACATACATTATAGCAGAACTACCTGTATTATAAACTTCTATGTTTATAATGCAGCGTCTGTGAATAATACAAACAATATTTTTTAAACCTGAAAGAATCTCCAAGCTGTTCAAATGTTATGCATTATTATACATTTGTTACATTTTCAAACAATTTAATCCAAGGAAACATTTGAAACTATGCTTTTAAAGTGGCACAGTTGGCAGAGCTGATCCCTTACTTTGCCAGGGACCCGAGTTCATTCCTGACCTTGGATGCTCTTTGTCTGCAGTTTTCACATTCTCCCTGTGACCATGTGGGTTCCGTCTCGAACATAGAAACATAGAAACATAGAAATTATGTGCAGGAGCATGCCATTCGGCCTTTCGAGCCTGCACCGCCATTCAATATGATCATGGCTGATCATCCAACTCAGTATCCTGTACCTGCCTTCTCTCCATACCCCCTGATCCCTTCAGTCACAAGGGCCACATCCAACTCCCTCTTAAATATGGCCAACGAACTGGCCTTAACTACCTTCTGTGGCAGAGAATTCCACAGATTCACCACTCTCTGCGTGAAAAACGATTTTCTCATCTCGGTCCTAAAAGACTTCCCCCTTATCCTTAAACTATGACCCCTTGTCCTGGACTTCCCCAACATCGGGAACAATATTCCTGCATCTACCCTGTCCAACCCCTTAAGAATGTTGTAAGTCTCTATGAGATCACCCCTCAATCTTCTAAATTCCAGCGAGTAGAAGCCATGTCTATCCAGTCTTTCTTCATATGGAAGTCCTGCCATCCCAGGAATCAGTCTGGTGAACCTTCTCTGTACTCCCTCTATGGCAAGAATGTCTTTCCTCAGATTAGGAGACCAAAACTGTACGCAATACTCCAGGTGTGGCCTCACCAAGACCTTGTACAACTGCAGTAGAACCTCCCTGCTCTTGTACTCAAATCCTTTTGCTATGAATGCCAACATACCATTTGCTTTCTTCACAGCCTGCTGCACCTGCATGCCTACTTTCAATGACTGGTGTACCATGACACCCTGGTCTCATTGCATCTCCCTTTTTCCTAATTCAAATAATAGTCTACTTTCCTGTTTTTGTCACCAAAGTGGATAACCTCACATTTATCCACATTATACTGCATCTGCCATGCATTTGCCCACTCACCCAGTCTATCCAAGTCATCTTGCAGCCTCCTTGCATCCTCCTCACATCTAACACTGCCCCCCAGCTTCGGGTCATCCGCAAACTTCGAGATGTTGCATTTAATTCCCTCGTCCAAATCATTAATGTATATAGTAAATAGCTGGGGTCCCAGCACTGAGCCTTGCGGCACCCCACTAGTCACTGTCTGCCATCCTGAAAAGGACCCGTTCACTCCTACTCTTTGCTTCCTGTCTGCCAGCCATTTCTCTATCCACATCAATACTGAACCACCAATACCGTGTGCTTTAAGTTTGTATACCAATCTCTTGTGTGGGACTTTGTCAAAAGCCTTCTGAAAGTCCGGATATAACACATCCACTGCTTCTCCCTTAACCACTCTACTAGTTACATCCTCAAAAAATTCAATAAGATTCGTCAGACATGATTCATCTTCTGTAAATCCATGCTGACTTTGTCCAATGATTTCACCACTTTCCAAATGCGCTGCTATCCCATCTTTAATAACTGACTCTAGCAGTTTCCCCACTACCAATGTTAGACTAACTGGTCTGTAATTCCCCGTCTTCTCTCTCCCTCCCTTTTTAAAAAGTGGGGTTACATTAGCTACCCTCCAATCCTCAGGAACTACTCCAGAGTCTAAAGAGTTTTGAAAAATTATCACTAAGGCATCTGCTATTTCTGGGGCTACTTACTTAAGTACCCTGGGATGCAGCCTATCTGGCCCTGGGAATTTATCGGCCTTTAATCCATTCAATTTACCTAACAGCACTTTCCGGCTAACCTGGATTTCACTCAGTTCCTCCATCTCATTTGACCCGCGATCCCCTGCTATTTCCAGCAAATTATTTATGTCTTCCTTAGTGAAGACAGAACCAAAGTAGTTATTCAATTGGTCTGCCATGTCCTTGTTCCCCATGATCAATTCACCCATTTCTGACTGCAAGGGACCACATTTGTTTTAACTAATCTTTTGCGCTTCACATATTGATAAAAACTTTTGCAGTCAGTTTTTATGTTTCATGCCAGTTTTCTTTCATACTCCATTTTCCCTTTTCTAATTAAGCCCTTTGTCCTCCTCTGTTGGTCTCTGAATTTCTCCCAGTCTCCTGGTAGGCTGCTTTTTCTGGCTAATTTGTACGCTTCATCTTTTGCTTTGATACTATCCCTGATTTCCCTTGTTATCCACGGATGCGCTACCTTCCCTGATTTATTCTTTTGCCATACTGGGATGAACAATTGTTGTAGTTCATCCATGCAGTCTTTAAATGCCTTCCATTGCATATCCACCGTCAACCCTTCAAGAATCAATTGCCAGTCCATCTTGGCCAATTCACGTCTCATACCCTCAAAGTTACCTTTCTTTAAATTCAGGACCCGTGTTTCTGAATTAACAATGTCACTCTCCATCCTAATGAAGAACTCAACCATATTATGGTCACTCTTGCCCAAGGGGCCACGTACAACAAGGCTGCTAACTAACCCTTCCTCATTACTCAATACCCAGTCTAGAATAGCCTGCTATCTCGTTGATTCCTCTACATGTTGGTTTAGAAAACTATCCCGTATACATTCCAAGAAATCCTCTTCCTCAGCACCCCTGCCAATTTGATTCACCCAATCTGTATGTAGATTGAAGTCACCCATTACAACGGTTTTACCTTCGATGCACGCATTTCTAATTTCCTGTTTGATGCCATCCCCATCTCCACTACTACTGTTAGGTGGCCTGTACACAACACCCACTAGCGTTTTCTGCCCCTTAGTGTTTCGCAGCTCCATCCATATCGATTCCACATCCTCCAAGCTAATGTCAAGCTAATTGCTAAAAATGAGATGCCTTTCTGAAACGAGATCGACGTTCCGGTTTCCTCACAAATCGCAAAGAAATGCGGGTTTACAGATTAAGTGGCTGCTGTAAATTGCCTCAAGTGTGCAGCAGGTGGTTGCAGAAGTAGAATAACATTGCACTAGTGTAAACAGGTGATCGACGGGCGGCATAGACTTGGTGGGCTGAAGGGTCTGTTTCCATGCTGTATCTCTAAGTACAAATTAAAAGATATAGCCACTGAATGAAAAATTGGAACAAAATATTTGCAATTCAAGTTTCATATTAGGGATATTTCAATTGCTAAAAATGAGATGCCTTTCTGAAACGAGATCAAGCGTTAAAAAGGACAAAATAAGTAATATATAATTGTTTAAAAATTACATCTAAATGTCAAGAATGTGCATGGTGTTTGTGCATGAAATGTTAAGGGAGGGCTGACACAAGAGGAAAATTATGGCAAAGAGAAAAGAATATAAGCAATGAAGAACTTTCACTGCTACAAAAATCTTCTTGTTTCTATACATAAATATTGTATGCTACTTTGAAACATATTAATGAGACTAATTATTTCATAATGTTTGAAGTTAAGAAGCAGCTTTGCTCACTGTTTAGAATCATTTCCTTCAAAGAGGTTTATAGATGTGGTGTTCGTAAATAGTGGAAATAATTTGCAATATTTGTGCTCTCAAACGATTACATTTGTACCCTCGATTACATTTGTAGCTTTCCTTTAAGACTGCTAAATTTTGGAAGAACAGGTTATATGAAGACTCCTCCCCAGAGCAATGCTCTGAATTTGGTTACATAAGTTTCACGTCTTACACCATATGTCCTTCAGCCGTCTCCAGAGAACTTGAAGTGGATACATCACAGAGCTGGGAATAAACTGATTAATGGTTTCTCACAAGGATGGAGTAAAATGTGAAAATAAATTTGCCAGTTCCACCAGCTTTGTTCAAGGACATTTTGTGAAATAACTATCACATTGTACATAGCTATGAACATCATGAAGGTGATGTTGAATTGCAATAGGACTGTGGATATTTAGCTATGGTGTGGAAATGTCAGCATGCTTCATCTTTGAGAGATGTCCCCTTGCCTCCTGCTCTAGGGCAACATCAATGGAGAGTCCTGTTATGTACATAAAGTGTAGTGTCTGTTTGACTGATATGCTTGAACCATGAGTCTTCCATCTGGTACTCTTTCATTTCTTTTAAGTAAGCATTTGTATTTTAAAAGTAGTTATGATCATTTCTGGAAGTCTGGCATAAAATTTTTTGTATTTGTTCAACTGAATTCTTAACAGCTTAATTTTATTTTCTTATCCATGTGCTGGCCTTCACATGTATGTGGCGTATCATTTGTGCTTGTGATTAAAAAAATCAATATTTACAGGAGTACAATGTAACTATATTGTTTTTTCAAGTTGAATTGTGCCATTCAAAATACAACTGAGAATATCCCACTGGGAGGTAGACAAAAATGCTGGAGAAACTCAGCGGGTGAGGCAGCATCTATGGAGCGAAGGAAATAGGCGACGTTTCAGGGTCGAGACCCTTCTTCAAACTAATGTGAGGTTGGAGGGGCGGGAAAGGGAGGTGGAGGGGCAAGAAAGGAAGAGGCGGAGACAGTGAGCTGTGGGAGAGCTGGGAAGGGGAAAGAAGGAGAAACAGGGACTACCTGATATTGGAGAAGTCAATGTTCATACCGCTGGGGTGTAAACAACCCAAGCGAAATATGAGATGTTGCTCCTCCAATTTACGGTGGACCTCACTCTGGCCATGGAGGAGGCCCAGGACAGAAAGGTCGGATTCAGAATGGGAGGGAAGTTGAAGTGCTGAGCCACCGGGAGATCAGGTTGGTTATTGCGAACCAAGCGGAGGTGTTGGGCGAAACGATCGTCAAGCCTACGCTTGGTCTCACTGATGTAGAGCAGCTGACACCTAGAGCAGCGGATGCAATAGATGAGGTTGGAGGAGGTGCGGGTGAACCTCTGCCGCACCTGGAAAGACTGCTTGGGTCCTTGGATGGAGTCAAGGGGGGAGGTAAAACGACAAGTGTAGCATTTCCTGCGTTTGCAAGTGCCAGAAGATGGGGTGGTTTGGGTGGGAAGGGACAAATTGACCAGGGAGTTACGGAGGGAGCGATCTCTGCGGAAAGTCGAAAGGGGAGGAGATGGGAAGATGTGGCCGGTGGTGGGATCCCGTTGGAGGTGGCGAAAATGTCGGAGGATTATTTGTTGTATGTGAGGGCTGGTAGGGTGGAAGGTGAGGCCAAGGATGACTCTGCCCTTGTTACGAGTAGGGGCATGGGGAGTGAGAGCAGAGTTGCGGGGTATAGAAGAGACCCTGGTGAGAGCCTCGTCTATAGAAGAAGAAGGGAACCCCCATTCCCTAAAGAATGAGGAGATCTCCGATGCCCTGGTGTGGAACACCTCATCCTGGATGCGGATGTGGAGTAAACGGAGGAATTGGGAGTAGAAGATGGAGTCCTTACAGGAAGCAGGGTGGGAAGAAGTGTAGTCCAGATAGCCATGGGAGTCAATGGGTTTATAGTGGATGTCGGTCAGTAGTCTGTCACCTGCGATGGAGATAGTGATGTCTAGAAATGGTAGGGAGATGTTGGAAATGGTCCAGGTGTATTTGAGTGCCGGATGAAATTAGTGAGTTAGTGATCAAATGGGTGAAGTCAGTGAGTTCTGTGGGTGCAGGAGGTAGCACCAATGCAGTCGTTGATGTAGCGGAGGTAGAGTTCGGGGATTGGGCCCTGGTATGCCTCGAACAAGGATTGCTCGACGTACCTTACAAAGAGGCAGACATAACTTGGGCCCATGCGCGTGCCCATAGCTACGCCTTAGATTTGGAGGAAATGAGAGGAGTCAAACGGAAAGTTGTTAAGGGTAAGGACCAGCTCCGCTAGGCGGACGAGAGTATCAGTAGACGGGGATTGGTTGGTTCTGCGGTCGAGGAAGAAACAAAGGGCTTTAAGACCCTCCTGGTGGGGGATGGAGGTGTAGAGTGATGGGACATCCATGGTGAAGATGAGGGAATGGAGGCCTAGAAAACGGAAGTCATGGAGGAGACGAAGAGCGTGTGAGGTGTCTTGAACATAGGTATGGAGGGATTTAACCAGGGGGGATAGGATGGAGTCAAGGTATGTGGAAATAAATT
This sequence comes from Okamejei kenojei, assembly GCA_035221665.1. Taxonomy (NCBI): domain Eukaryota; kingdom Metazoa; phylum Chordata; class Chondrichthyes; order Rajiformes; family Rajidae; genus Okamejei; species Okamejei kenojei. The sequence goes on from CM069131.1 coordinate 74,175,525, forward strand.
CGGTGGGGCACGAACAAGCAGAAACAATGGGTCTGCGAGGGCAGTCAGGCTTGTAGATTTTGGGGTGACGGTAAAATCGGGCGTGCGGGGCTGGGGAACGATGAGGTTATAGGCTTGGGAGGGCAGGGAGCCAGATGTGATGAAGCCAGTGATAGTGTTAGAGATAGTGGGCTGGTGCTCATCTGTGGGGTCATGGTCCATATCAGCCTTGTAGAGATCAGCACGCCAGACTACCAGGGCACCTCCCTTATCGGCAGGTTTGATCACCCAGTCTGGGTTGTTGCAGAGTGAATGGAGGGCTGTACGTTCAGGGGGGGGAGAGGTTAGAGTGAGAAAGGGGAGTGGCGAAGTTGAGGCGGTTTCTACGACTATATCCCACAGCGAATTGCACTTGCTCGTAAAAGGTGTTTGTTGTGCTGTACATTATGTATTTTCCAGCGCAATGCTTGTTTAGATCATTGTTGGAAGAAAGTAGATCATGATGATCTGAAACATGTCCACCATTAGAAACATGGGAAAGAGTACAAACTGTACAAAGGGAAGTTATGTCTGTTTCTCTAGTTCAAAAGATGGTGAAACATCATTGTTAAACATGGTTAAATGTTTGAAACTGAAAGTAATTAGGAGTTCTTTGTGGCTCGCTACATCAACATGGTTACCCTCAGAAATGGAGAACTTCCCCATTTGCAATGTAATATTTAATTATTTTCCATTTGGGTCAAGGGAAATTGGATTAATAAAGTAGACATTCAGGTGCTCGTGAACCTCCTGTAAAATATGTTGTTAGATATGTTAAGATATGTTAAGAATTATAGTCATAAAGCTGTGCAAAAGTGACCAGTCCCTTTGGCCCACCTTGTCCTCACCAACTCATCCTGGGTTAGTTCTAATTGCCTGCATTTGGCCCATAGCCTTCTAAACCCTTCCGATCCATATATCTGTCCAAATGAATTTTAAAAGTTTTTATTGTATCTGCTTCTATAGCTTTCCATTCCTATACAGCCAGATACAGACTACTCTCTGAGTGAAAAAGATGCCTCTGAGGTCCCTCTTGAATCTCTTCCCTCTGACCTTAAGATTATGCTATCTAGTTTTAGAATCCTCTATCCCAGGAAAAAGTGTTCACTTTATCCATCCCTTTCATGATCTGGTTACACCTCAATAAGTTCACCCCCCAGCCCCCTATGCTCCAGAGAAAATTGCCCCAGCCCATCCAAACTCTCCCTGCAACGAGTTCTCAGATCTCAGGTCTCCCTGCAAGCCCAGGTAATATCCTGGTGAATCTCTTCTGAACCCTTTCCAATTTGATAAGATCCTTCAAGATAGATGGGGAATAGTAAGATTAAACGAGCTTACCAGTTTGAAATTTGATCTTGATTTTATGAGGAGTTACGTTGGTGATTACGTGAAGAACCCCGCCAGTTCGCATGCGCGTCAATCTTCAAAGCAGCGGTGTGAAATCACAGATAACAAAAATCGAAGTTAACATAATAAGATTAGCAACTTGAGAACTACCAGATAGCCTTTGTGAGAGAGGGTGGGGCATGGAGGGCACGTAATCACCAACGTAACCCTCATAAAATCATGATCAAACTTCAAACTGGTAAGCTCGTTTAATCTTACTATTTTACTTCGGAGTCACGTGAGTGATTCTGTGAAGGGTTCAAAGCCCTGTGATTTCATGCCACATATTCAAATCCCGGTGTCTCACTGCATCGATTGACTCAGGATAAGTGAATAATCAAAAATGCATTAAGCATGACATTGATTCACTATATTAATGGTTTATGTTAATAAAGAAATCATTAGCAACCCCTGTATCTCAGGGGAGGCTAATGTGGACGCAAAACAGAATGGGCAAATAGCCCGGGTCAGTAACCAGCCTATGGTAAAACATTTTTTTTAATCAATTCAATTGACCATCCTGCGGTCGCGAGGATATGGTCGATGGGAACGTCCATTGCCCAGGCCGCTGATGTTGATGCTGCCCTGGTGCAATGAGATGTACAATCATCAGTGTTAATACCTGAATAAACCAGAACCTGCTGCAGCCACCTTGAAATAGTCTGAACCGACCTTTCCCTGTGCGGTTGTTTGTCGCTTAATAAACAATGCTGATTCCACACTTCTTAGGATTCTGGTGGTCTTGATATAATATAGCAAGCCTGCCCTCCCACATAGAAACATAGAAACATAGAAAATAGGTGCAGGAGTAGGCCATTCGGCCCTTCGAGCCTGCACCACCATTCAATATGATCATGGCTGATCATCCAACTCAGTATCCTGTACCTGCCTTCTCTCCATGCTCCCTGATCCCTTTAGCCACAAAGGCCACATCTAACTCCCTCGTAAATATAGCCAACAAACTGGCCTCAACTACCTTCTGTGGCAGAGAATTCCACAGACTCACCACTCTCTGTGTGAAAAATGATTTTCTCATCTCGGTCCTAAAAGACTTCCCCCTTATCCTTAAACTGTACCCCTTGTCCTGGACTTCCCCAACATTGGGAACAATCTTTCTGCATCTAGCCTGTCCAACCCCTTAAGAATTTTGTAAGTCTCTATGAGATCACCCCTCAATCTCCTAAATTCGAGCGAGTACAAGCCGAGTCTATCCAGTCTTTCTACATATGGAAGTCGTGCCATCCCAGGAATCAGTCTGGTGAACCTTCTCTGTACTCCCTCTATGGCAAGAATGTCTTTCCTCAGATTAGGAGACCAAAACTGTACGCAATACTCCAGGTGTGGCCTCACCAAGACCCTGTACAACTGCAGTAGAACCTCCCTGCTCTTGTACTCAAATCCTTTTGCTATGAATGCCAACATACTATTTGCAACATACATAGACGTGAGTCCGTGGAGTATCTAAAATATGATCTTAAATCCTGCCACCCCTGGTCTGCTCTGCTTGTGTAGATCAGAAATGTAAAATGTAATGGCACCTGCAGCCAATTCCATCCTATCTAGCCACAGCATTAGCAATGTTTACCCTCGTTGTGCTGATACTAGTGTCATGACTAAGGATGTAGATGGAACCCCTTGGTGAAGTATTGTTAACACATTTTCAATATCCAAACTGCGTATACTTGTAGTGGGAGAACTTGTGTCAAGATCTCTTTTACAACTCGATATCCGGGGTTGAACCCGACAGAGTGGTTCCCGTTTGCTGCAGCTGTAGTGGCTCTATAACTGAATTATTGTCAAAGACCATTTAAGAATGAACTGGAAGATGTCAGTAATCTGTACCGTATTCAATGTAACATTAACATTAAACAAAACCGCTTCCGATCCCCTCAATAGGAAATGTACTGCTTTATTGGTGCTATCCTTGCACTCTGTAGTGAGCACATCCATGGATTGATGTGACAACCTGAGCTGTAAGGCAGTCCATTCAGAATGTGTAAGTCAATAATTGTTTTGTTATGCAGAGGCTGGTTTCCTGAACCACAGTTAAAACCAGCAAAGTTTTTGTTTTTTAGAATAACCATATACGGTTATATTATTATGCCTGATGAAAGCAGGCAACATGGCTGCTTCGCCAGTCAGACAGTACGCAAAACCTAAAGCAAGGTCTTGCTGACTGTTTCAAGACCCGACTAATGAGGCAAAATGGAGGAAGACATAAAATAACATTCCTCCTTTTTGTAGCGAGAATGTATTTCTCCGCACTGTATTGCCACATATTTTTGCAATTAGTGAATAAACATGAAACCAACATGTCGATATTCGATGTACCATTGAACCATACTTTCATAATACTTTGAGATCCAATACCTCTTCTGTGTTGTCATCGATCTGAACTTGATGATATACCAGTGGCAAAGGAGGTTAGGTAAATTATTACAGGATACTTTTAAAAATATATATTTTTATTAGAAGAAATGCATATTGTCTAAGGTACAAAGTTCTTCAAATGCAAATTAGACTTGTCACAAAAATTGTACAGATGTTATGGAATAATTTATGTATGCTTCTGTTTTTTGTTTTTTTTTGGAAAGTAAAGGGGTGGTAAAAAAGTAAAAGTATGAATGATGAATAATCAAGAGATGGTGATTAAATAATAATGATTATATAGGAAAATAAAAAAAATAAAAAATAATTTAAAATAAATAAATAGATAAATAAAAAAACAATTATTATATAATAAAAAAATAAGGAATACATCTTAACAATGAATGGAGCAATTTCACATAACAATATCTATAGAGATATGTATACAAATCCCAGAATACATCTTTGCATCTAATCCTACACCAGGGTACTTATTGAGTTACAATGCTGAGCTCAGCTACCTCTTTAAATAATCAATGAATGGAGACCATATTTGTTCAAAAAGTTCGTATTTGTCCATTAGGACAAACCTAATTCTCTCCAGATGCAACGTCTCCGACATTTCCACAGTCTACATTTGGATTGTGGGGGATAATGTTTCCTTCAAGAATGTTAATATTAATTTTTTTCCAATTATCAAACAGTAATCAAGAAAATTTATTTGACTTACTGTTAATATTAAGCTTGAATCAGGAACTCCTAATATTATTAGCTTTAGATCGGGGTCCAATTTAGTTTTAAGAACTTCAGAAATGATTCTAAAAATATCAGCCCAATAACTATTAAGTTTTATGCATGTTACAAAACTATGCATTAAGTTAGCTTCTAAATTCTGGCATTTATCGCAAATAGAAGAAATGTTAGGAAAAATTCTATTTAATTTTGTTTTTGAGTAGTGTAATCTATGTAATACTTTAAATTGTGCCAAAGTATGTCTGGCATTTAATGAGCATCGGTGTATACGTTGTAAACTTTCTTCCCAAGTGTCTTTCATTATAGCTAGGCCTATTTCATTTTCCCATATCTGTCGGTATGATTCTGTTGTTGGGACTTCCCTATGCAAAAGAGTATTATATATGTACGCTATTAGTTTTTCTGTATTTGGATGCTTGTTAAGCCACTCATCCAGTAATCCTGGTTCTCTATTCTTAGTCTTGCATGTTTGACTTGATATCGTCTCTTACAGGATACTTTTACTTGATTGCCATGTGACTAACATATGCCACCACCGTAGTGTAGCAACTTGAAGTTGAGCATGTAGATTATGTATATTCGTTCAATAGCCCTTTACCCATGGGGTGCATCTAGTGTATATATTTAGTTGATACCAACAACTGAAGAATTGGTAACTCATGCAAATCTCCACTACCTCCAACTAGAGATGGTATTCGGAACTTCTCACCTTAGAGCTCTTAGCATCAGTTTGTAATAACTGAACTCGACCGACCAAACTACTGGAGCAATGCTGAAGGTACACAAAAGGCTGGAGAAACTCAGCGGGTGCAGCAGCATCTAAGGAGCGAAGGAGAAATGCTGAATACTGTTTGTTCATCATTGTGACTGAGGTAGCTTCAGCTGATAATAGCATAAGGTTGTTAACAATGATCTACATGTCCTTTGAGAGGTCGCTACTCTGCACGATATCAGTTCCTCGATTTGCACAGCTGAGCCACAGCTACTATATTGCCAATTACTCTTGATGAAATAGAAGTCAGTTTTATAACAGGTTGCTATTAACTCCAATCGCTTGCCACAGGGCGGAGTCATAGGCTAATTAATAGTTAAAGGTAAATCACAATGACCAACAAACAGTTTATCCCATTTCGCAATGTTTTACTGTTATTAGTACAGTTATATTGTCTTTGATAACCTCTGTAATGGGAACTGCATAGAACGGATCTTTGAGACCCTTATGAATCTGTTGTTAGTCAGGAAAAGAAGTTTTCATATTCGGAAAGTTCATATGACCGACACCATCCATTTTTCATAATAAACAGGCCACTCCTGCCATTATTCCATGGGTGCTTTGCACGAGAACTCTGGCCCGATTTCCGAGCCTATCTTGAAAGACAACCCTGGCCATAATTCCAAACTTGCTCGGAATGCTAATACTGTGCCTCTAAGCAGATGTTTTTATCCTTTGTGTGTTGTACAAACAAGTGCAAATATTACAACTTGTGAGTGGTGCACTTACCCATGTTTCAGAAGTGCCAGACCCACCTTGTTGAGTAGGGCTGGTAGGATGCGTGGAAATTCTGCCCAGCTGTCATGCTGCCCCCAGCTCCAGTGAACCACTTACTGCCGATGAGCGCCTGGGGTGCGTTCTGAAACAATGTACCTTTGCCCGCCGTTGGCCTTAATTGATCCGTCTGCCAGGTTTTTTTGTCTGTTGAAATAGGCCTTACCTGAATAACAGATTCAGCAGCTGGTTCTCACATCCTCTTGTTGGCGCTGTTCACTGCCGGCACATATGTGCTCCAGCATGTTCCATCGACCTCTTTAGAGCCTGGAGTCAATTACATCTTGACCTTTTGCACTCCCCTCCTCAGAGAGGGCGATTCGTAGGCAGCCCTAAACAGGAGCTGCCGCAGGCCGCAGGATACCTGTGCAGATACGGCCCCATTGGACCTGTACCAGGATGGAACATTCTGCTGGGATGGCAACTTTGTTGTCAGGAAAGGGTTCCTCTGACACGTGCCCTTCATCCCTTGGGGTTTGCACCACGGCCATACCCTGAGACTTAGCGTCAGCAGGATACTGACCCTTCCTGGTCTCCGCCTCCAAGAGGGAGACATGAAGCAGCTCTGTCAATTGGCGCTGCTGGTGCGGCCTGCAGAGATGGAACATCTGGCTCAACCTTACCATCAGAGTCGGGGTCAGAACTAAGATGACCCATGGCACGCCTCATCATCCATGAGGGTGCTATCAAGCAGCCCTCTACTAGGTGCTGCTGGCGCCTTCTGTTCAGGGTGGTGCTGACACTCCGCCTGCTGGAGTGTGCCTTGCTGGAGCATTTTATGCAATAGTTGCTGCATTTGGGATAATCGTTCAAATGCACTATCCAGCCCTGGTGGGGAAACTTCCCCCGACTCCATGGGCCTAGCAGACTTATGTGTTACCTTGAGCAACCCTGTCCCAGGCGTTGCCCGCGTCGCCTCTCGTAGAGGCCAGCGCTTTTTCACATGAAGCAGCCCTGTCCCAGGCGCTGCTGGCACGGCCCTCCCGTAGGCCGGCCCTTTCACACATGAAACAGGCCTATCCCAGGCGCTGCTGGCGCGGCTCTCCCGTAGGCCGGCGCTTTCACACATGAAGCAGCCCTGTCCCAGGTGCTGCCGGCATGGCTCTGCCGTAGGCCGCGCTTTCACACATGAAGCAGTCCTGTCCCAGGCGCTGCTGGCGCGGCTTTCCCGTAGGCCGGTGCTTTTACACATGAAGCAGCCCTGTCCCAGGTGCTGCTGGTGCGGCCTGTCCCATAGGCCCGCGCTATTACAGTGTAGTCTCACTAATTTAATTTTGTAGTGTAGAGCTTCACCTGTGAAGCGTTAGAATGTACTGTAGCATACATGCAAAAACTACCCTTATTATTAGAGAGAGACCCTTGCAGCCTGACTCACCCGAGTCCAATAGGGCTGAACGAGTCCTCTCCTCCACCTATTTTACTTCCTGCCTGGGGACCAAAGTCTGTGAGCCGCTGACCGTACTGTCAGCAACTCTGGCGTTACTTACTTGCCACTCCACGGCATCCCCGCAGGCTGGAAGCCACTGACTGCGTTGTCAGCGGCTGCTTATCTCAAAACCCGATCTTTTACCGGCTATCCGCTTTCGCGGTCGGACAGAGGTTTCCCCACAGTCCATGGCCGGCTCACTCGTCGGGCTCTGAATCTGGCAGGAAACCTCTGTGAAGAGAGGCTCCTGCTTGAACAAAACCCCTGGTAAGTAAAAAGAAACTTACCTTCTAGGATTAACTTACCGCCGGCAGGAGCGCTGCCCTGCCAGTCCGGTGCTTGCACCAATGCGGCTGACGTACTGACACGCATGCAAACTGGCGGGATTCTTCACGGAATCACTCACGTGACTCCGAAGTAAAATTAGAACTGCACACGATGCTCTAGGTATAGTCTCGCCGATAACTTGTACAGATACATCACGGTGTCCCAACCTTTGTACTCCTAACCCCTCCAATGAAGGCAAGCATGCCAAATGCCTTCTTCACATCACAGTCTACCTGTATCACCTCTTTGAGGCAACGATGCACCTGTACTCCTAGATCTTTCTGTTCTCTCCAGTGCTCTATAATTTACTGTGTAGGCTCTGGCCTGGTATGACATACAAAAGTGCAACATCTCATACTTGTCAGAGTTAAGTTACATTTGCCATTCCTTGGCACACCTTTGCCAAATGATCTAGATCTTGTTGTAAACTCAGATATCCTTAACCACTTACTATAACACCAATTTTACTTCGGAGTCATGTGAGTGACTTCGTGAAGACCCACCAGCACGCATGCGCGACATATCGTCGCTCGCATTTGTAGTCGACAGCTGGAGGGGGGAGTGCGCTCCCCCAACAGCACCTTCAAAAAGGTCTCAAGGTAAGTTTAAACTAACCTTGAGTTGGTTAGTTCCTGTAAGAAAATTGTTTTACTTACAGGAATGATGGAGTCGAAGAAAGTGAAGGCATTGAAACATGCCTCCAAGGGCCGCGGGACTTCGGACGGGAGTCAGCGGCCGCAATCTCCGGAGCTGCCGGGAAAAGAACGCGGACTTTGGGGAGCCCTGTTCAGTTGGTAGGGCCCGACTCACCACCACAGCAGGCCAGGGAGCTGCACGTTGGTCGGAGCACCGCGCGGGAGCAGGGTAGGCAAGACCTTGACTCCCTACCGCTATCGCCCAAACACCAACGGGCTAGCTGGAAACAGGTGCGTAAACCCGTGCCACGTTCAACGGCACATTCTGTTTCCCCTGTGTTGCAGGTCTCCAGAGGGCGGACCAGGGGGAAAGCCGCACCAAGGTCGAGCCCCACTGCAGCGGCCAGCATCGACTTACCACCGGAGAAGTCTGCCAGATCGCGGACCGGTGACGTTCCTACTGGAAAGTCGGGGAGCCCTGCAGGAGCGGCAGGCACCGGCTCACCACCGGGGCAGGCTGCCAGATCCCAGGACGGTGGCAGTGTATTTCGGTCGTGTGGCCCCGCTGAGGCGGCTGGCAGCGACTATGCGCCGTTTCAGTCCCGTATAACTGGGACTGGCGGTAAGCCCGCGCGGACGTCGGGGAGCCCCGCTGCGGCGGCCGGCACCGACTCGCGGAGCCCCGCTGCGGCGGCCGGCACCGACTCGTCACCGCTGCTGTCATACCAGACAGGCGGACCGCTTCAGTCTGGAAGGCGGCGGACTACTTCAGTCTGGAAGACGGCGGACTAGTGGCATGTCCGCGCGGGAGTCGTGTAGCCCCGCAGGAGCGGCAGGCAGCGACTACCTGCCTAGGTACCCTAGTCATCACCTCGACGAGGTGTGGACCGACGGCAGAAGCCCCAGCAGTTCTCCAGAAACTGGGGAAGCCGACTTGCCGTCCGCAGATAGCGGCGGCGGTCGCATGGCCCGGGTGGAGCGTATGATGGAGCAGCTGCTCGAGCGGGACCTGCAACAACAAGAACGGGGGTCCCTACGATCTAGGAGCCACGCAGCAGGTCCACCGAGTATTTCTCCTTTGTCCGTGGGCAGTGCCAGGAGTCAGCAGTTAGCTGACTTTGAAGAGGGGTTGGAGCAGGAACCAGCATTACCAGAAATCCCTGAGGAAGAACTACTGGAGGTAGTCTCTAAATTTGCCCAACCAGGGCATTCAGGGCAACCGCTACAGCCCAAACTAGCGGCAAGCATTAATTACCTTACAACTCACCAGCTGCAGGAACAGGTGTTGACGGAGGCTATCACTAAATACAAAGCCCCAGTTAATTGTGTATTGCTTAATGTCCCGACTGTCAACACACACATCTGGGGGAACATTAGTCCCGGGATCAGGGCCCAGGAGTTGAAAATTCAAAAAATCCTCAAACTGTTGACATCAGGCATCACGGCATTTGCCAGAACCATAGACGGGACAGAGATGATGGAGGAGCAACAGGATGCTCTGGCACTACTGTGCAACACACAGTATGAGATCAACTGTTTCCGCAAAAGCTCCATCCGCCCCACACTCAACCCTAAATTTGCGGGGTTGTGTAAAGCCTCTGCTACGCCGCCACCAAGACAGCTGTTCGGGGAAGACCTGCCTAAACAGGTTAAAGACCTGGATGAGAGGGCGAAAGCAGTGGGCTTAATTAAACCACCGTCCGCAAGCAGGTCACAGGCGTATCGGAGGCACCATCCATACGTAACTACCAGGCTTCGGGGACAACCCGACAGGGCACCGAGAGCCTATCCACCGGCCGCACCCTACCAGCAGAAGCCTTTTTTAGGGCAGGGCCAACAGCGACCAGCTGGGGTGGGGGGTGGAAGATGCGTCAACCCCCCACCCCAGCTACACAACGTCCCATGAAAGCCCAGAACATCAAGCCCCGCCGGTAACCATGGAGGTAAGGGGGTCTGGTTCTCTTGAGAGTGCTGCATGCATAACCTCACAAGTAGGAGGGAGATTGCGTGCGTTCTGGGATGCATGGGATACTATAACTTCGGATACCTTTATTTTACAAAGTATTCAGGGTTATGAGATTGAATTCATAAATGGGCATCTTCCCCCAACTAAACATGTACCTGACCGGAAATTTGCACTTTCTCACAAAGAGAAAGTGGAAGGACATGGAGAAATATTAAGGCTATATGCCAAGGGGGTAATAGAAAAAATGACACATGAACCTCTTGAGTTTGTGTCTAACATCTTTACCAAAACCAAAAAAGATGGTGGATGTCAAATTATCATTGATTTAACCCACTAGAATACCTTTGTACAATATACCCATTTCAAAATGGAGACATTTGAAACGGCTAAACAGCTGATTTCCCGAAGGTGCTTCATGGCCTGCATCGATTTAAAAGATGCATACTATTCAGTACCTATAAGGGAACATCACCGGAAATTCTTAAAATTTGTCTGGATGGGGCAACTATGGCAATACTAAGCCCTGCCTAATGGGCTTACCACAGCCCCTAGGTTATTTACCAAAATTTTAAAACCAATATTGGCATCTCTCAGACAACAAAATCGCACAGTCATGGCATATTTAGATGACATCTTAATTGTGGGAAAAACTCTCGAAATAGCTGAACTAGCAGTAACAGCTACCAAAACATTATTCGAGAAACTGGGGTTTGTTATCCATCCAGACAAATCTAAGTTCAACCCATCTGTGGTTATGGACTATCTGGGATTCATAATTAACACCAATCATATGATTGTCACTATCCCAGGCAGCGAAGCAATAGACATAATAGAGGCATGTAACAGCCTTGCTTGCGCCAGGAAACCGACTATTAGACATGCTGCTGAGGTAATTGGAAAGCTTGTAGCTACATTTCCAGCTGTGCGATTTGGCCCATTACACTATCAAAACTTGCAAAGAGCAAAATTCTCAGCATTAAAAGCAAATGCTGGACATTTTGACAGGCCTATGCAGCTGCCGATTAAGGCAAAAATTGAGCTACAATGATGGGTTAGCAATATTAGTGATTGTTTTAATCCCATCATTATATCCAACCCATCAGTCGTGTTACAAACCGACGCAAGCGCCCCAAGGCTGGGGAGCTACCGACACCACTTCTAGTCGTGCAGATGGGATTCGCACGAGTCTACACTTCTTCAGTCACAAGGTATAAACTATTTGGAAATGCTGGGAGTATTTCACGGGCTGCGGGCTTACTGCACTAATTTATGTCATACGCATGTCCGTCTTCAAATAGATAATACCACTGTGGTGGCATATTTAAACCATATGGGTGGTATCAAGTCAATATCTTGTGATGAATTGGAAAATACAATTTCGCTCTGGTGTATTGAAATAAATATTTGAATATCAGCTACGTACCTTCCGGGTAAGCTCAATACAGTGGCGGACACCAGGTCACGAGTATTCAATGACAACATCGAGTGGATGTTGAACCCCCAAATATTAGCTAAAATTATAGCTAAATTTGGAACACCAGATATCGACCTTTTTGCGTCCAGGTTGAACCATCAGTTACCAACATATGTATCTTGGGAACCAGATCCTGGGGCAGTGGTGATGGATGCATTCTCGCTACATTGGGGGAAATGGTTTTTCTATGCATTTCCCCCATTCTGCCTCATCAGTCGGGTATTGCAGAAAATTCAACTGGATTCTGCAACAGGCATTCTGATAATACCCGACTGGCCTACACAACCATGGTACCCAGTGGTCCTCAATATGCTAAAAGTACCATGGTCACAAATTACCAAATGCCAAAATTTGGTCACCAAACCCATCACAAGGGAGTATCATCAGTGCCATGGTCATCTGAACCTGTTGGCTTGCAGGTTCTGAAGAGGCCACTGCTGGAGTTCGGGCTGTCATCCAGGACCATGGACATCATAACGGCGTCGTGCAGAGAGTCCACTAGGAAGCAGTACCTAACCCACATCAGGAAATGGGAGGCCTACTGCTGTCAGACCAAGACCACCTACAACTCTGCCACAATTCCTAACATGCTGGAATTCCTCGCGGGCCATTTTGATGAGGGACTCAGCTACAGTGCCATAAACAGCCAGGAGTGCACTGTCGTCCTACCTCAATATAGGAGTGGGATCGCACCAGCTGGTATCAAACCTAATGAGGGGTATTTTCAATACTAACCCTCCTCGACCAAGATATAATATTACCTGGGATGTAGGGGTGGTGTTGACCCTGCTCAGGAGCTGGTCGCCTATGATGGGGTTACCGTTGGATAGACTCACCTACAAAGTGGTGATGTTGATAGCACTGACCATTGCACAACGGGTCCAGACTTTGCAGAAACTGAGATTGGACAGTATGGTCTCGACCCCTGACAAAGTAACCTTCTTTATAGAGGAGTTGCTTAAGCAGCACAGACCTGGAACTACAGGGCTGCAATTGGAATTCCGAGCGTACCCCGCTGATGCAACACACTGTATAGCCACCCATCTCCAATATTATATTAAAGGCACACTCACCATCAGGAAGATGGAGCAGGGTCTGTTCATCAGCCACAAGAACCCACATCACCGGGTGACGGTGCAGACTATCTCCAGGTGGATTAGGGTGGTTTTGGGTGCAGCAGAAATCGATACTAACGTTTTTAAATCACATTCTACCAGGGCTGCATCCACATCAGCGGCGAGGACCATGGAGGTTCCCATGGATCATGTCCTTGCAACCGCGGGCTGGGCCAGTGAAGATTTCAGCGGTTTTATAATAAGCCTGTGGCCGCAACGTTTGCGGAGTCAGTTTTAAGTACTGTTCCATAAAACGTTTATCCCCGAGTTATTGGGGTTTTATTGTTTGTATTTTAATAAATACGTTATTATTTTTCAGCTTGTTCAAGTCTGAAATACGTTAACATACTTCCTCCATCAGTAATTGCGGCAGTGTGTTAGCATGGACGTGGTCCAGGGCATGAAATCACAGAGCTTTGAAATCTTCACAAAGTCACTTACGTGACTCCGAAGTAAAATAGTAAGATTAAACGAGAACTTACCAGTTTGAAGTTTGATCTTTATTTTATGAGGAGTTGCGATGAGGGATTTTGTGCCCTCTGCTCCAGCCCTCTACTATAAGGTCAACTGGTATATAGAGCCTCTTGAATCTTACTATCTTCAGTCATTGTTCTTATCTGTGATTCCACACCGCTGCTTTGAAGAATGTCGCGCATGCGTGCTGGCGGGGTCTTCACAAAATCCCTCATCGCAACGCCTCATAAAATAAAGATCAAACTTCAAACTGGTAAGTTCTCATTTAATCACGACTTGGAGCTCTTCTACTGTGCCCACCGTGACTCTTCTCATTTAATCACGACTTGGAACTCTTCTACCGTCGCCTCCGCCTCACAGCGTTCTTCCACGGGAAGAAGTCCTCGCCCCCCACTGATGATCCCTTTTCCTGTCTCCAACGTACCCCCTCCACTTGGAACCGCCCTCATAGCCTTCCGGCTCTAGAACTATTTATCCAGAACTGCCGTCGGGACATCAACCGCCTCGACTTCTCCACTCACACTGTCTCACTCCAATCTCTCCACCCCTGAACGTACTGCCGTCGACTCACTCCGTAACACCCAGACTGGGTTATCAAACCCGCCAACAAGGGAGGTGCAGTGGCTGTCTGGCGCGTCGATCTCTACAAAGCGGAGGCCGCGCGTCAACTCTCGGACACCTCCTCCTACTTACCCCTGGACCATGACCCCACTGACGAACACCAGGCCACCTTCTCGAGCACCATAACTGACTTCATCAGCTCCAGCTCCCTACCCCCCCTCCAACCTCGTTGTTTCCCAGCCCCGCACGGCCCGATTTTACCTTCTCCCCAAAATCCACAAACCCGACTGCCCCACCGAACACATTTGCATATACCTTGATGCCATCCTATCCCCCTTTGTTAAATCCCTCCCCACCTATGTTCAAGACACCTCAGACACTCTCTGTCAGCTCCGCGCATTCCATTCTCCAGGCCCCCATCCTCTCATCTTTACCATGGACGTCCAGTCACTCTACACCTCCATCCCCCACCAGGACGGTCTCAAAGCCCTCCGGTTCTTCCTCGACCAGAGGAGCAACCCATACCCGTCCACTGACACCCTCCTCCGCCTAGCGGAGCTGGTCCTTACCCTCAATAACTTCTCTTTTGACTCCTCCCATTTCCTCCAAACACAAGGTGTAGCAATGGACACACGCATGGGCCCCAGCTACGCTTGCCTCTTTGTTGGGTACGTCGAACAATCCTTGTTCTCGGCGTACCAGGGCCCCATCCCCGACCTCTACCTCCGTTACATCGACGACTGCTTTGGTGTCACCTCCTGCCCCCACACACAACTGACTGACTTCATCCATTTCACCACCAACTTCCATCCGGCACTCAAATACACTTGGACCATTTCCGACATTTCCCTACCATTCCTTGACCTCACCATCTTTATTGCAGGTGATACACTCCTGACCGACATCCACTACAAACCAACTGACTCCCACAGCTACCTGGATTACGCTTCCTCCCACCCTGCTTCCTGTAAGGACTCCATCCCCTATTCCCAATTCCTCCGTCTACACCGCATCTGCTCGCAGGATGAGGTGTTCCACACCAGGTCATCCCAAATGGCCTCATTCTTCAGAGAACGGGGATTCCCCTCCCCCACTATAGATGAGGCTCGCACCAGGGTCTCCCGCAACACTGCCCTCTTTCCCCATTCCCCCACTCGCAACAAGGGCAGAGTCCCCCTGGTCCTCACCTTTCACCCCACCAGCCGGCAAATACAACACATACTCCTCCGCCAGTTTCGCCACCTCCAACGTGACCCCTCCACTCGCCACATCTTCCCATCTCCCCCCGTCTGCCTTCCGCAAAGACCGTTCCCTCCGCAACTCCCTTGTCAATTCTTCCCTTCCCTCCCGCTCTACCCCTTCCCCGGGCACTTTCCCTTGCAACCGAAAGAAATGCTACACTTGTCCCTTCACCTCCCCCCTCCACTCCTTTCAGGGACCCAAGCAGTCCTTCCAGGTCCGACAGAGATTCACCTGCACCTCCTCCAACCTCATCTATTGCATCCGCTGCTCCAGATGCCAGATGATCTATATCGGTGAGACCAAGCGGAGGCTTGGCGATCGTTTCGCCGAACACTTCCGCTCGGTCCGCAATAACCAACCCGACCTCCCGGTGGCTCAGCACTTCAACTCCCCCTCCCATTCCGTATCCGACCCCTCGGTCCTGGGCCTCCTCCACGGTCAGAGTGAGCAACACCGCAAGCTGGAGGAACAGCACTTCATATTCCGCTTGGGGAGTCTGCATCCTCTGGGCTTGAACATTGAATTTTCTCAATTCTGTTAACCCTTGCTGTCTCCTCCCCTTCCCACCTCTCCCTCAGCCCTCGGGCCCTGGCATTCCCTCTCTCTCTATCTCTCTCCCCCACCCTAGTCGTGCTAGCTTCTCATTTCCACACCACAAACAGCTTACAATGGCTTGTTCCCTTTATCATCGATACTTTTTTGCATATCTTTCATTCATTGTTCTTTATCTCTCCACATCACCGTCTATATCTCTCGTTTCCCTGATCCCTGACCAGTCTGAAGAAGGGTCTCGACCCGAAATGTTGCCTATCTCCTTCGCCCCTTAGATGCTGCTGCACCCGCTGAGTTTCTCCAGCCTTTTGTGCACCCTCTCATTTAATCTTACTATTTTGGTGTCATCCTAAAATTTACTTACAATATTAACTACGCTGTCATCCAAATCTTTAATGGATTTAACATACAGCAGTAAACCCTGCACCAATCCTTGTGGCACTCCACTTGTTCAGAATTTTTAAGTCATAGGAGCAGAATTAGGCCATTCAGCCCATCGAGTCTAGTCTACCATTCAATCTGGGCTGATTTAGTTTCCCTCTCATCCCCATTCACCTGCCTTCTCATCATAGCCTTTGACACCCTTACTAATCAAGAATCTGCCAATCTCCATTCTAATTGCATGTCATTTTATTCTGAGGCTGTGCCCTCTGGTCCTAGACTTTCCCACTAGTGGAAACATCCTCTCCACATCCACTCTCCCCAGGAGTCACAGGACACCAGTCACTAAAACACTCTTCCATAACTACCCTTTGAATCCTTCCTCGAAGCCAATTTTAACTCTAATTAGTTAACTCACCTTGAATCCCATGCAATTTAACGTTCCAGACTAGCTTACTATATAAAATCTTAAAAATATTTCACTTAGGTGCCCGAGGATGAGTACATTTTAAAAGTGTACAAAATCGTAATTGTGATTAAGTAATTTCCTAAAGTGATACGTTTTGTAAAACTATGATGTGCCTAGTTTAAATGATTAGGTACTCCTCCATTTTTTGTTGTACTTCATAGAAGAAGGTAGAAAGCTAAGAACAAAGTGGGAGTGGAAGAGTGAATACAAGTGGTCAATGGCTGGAAACTCGTGATCAAACTTGCTGACTGAATGGAGTTGTTCTACAAAACATGAGTTTAATTGGTGCCCTGTGTTCATAGTGCAAAGCAGTGAAAGCAATATTCAAGTCAAGAGTGTTTCATTGTCATATGTCCCAGACAGCACAATGAAATTCTTACGGACAGCAGCACAACAGAATATATAAACATAGCACCGTAAACAACATAATAAATGAGAAAGAAAAATTCAGCGTGTGTATACACACATGCACACACACACACGCGCATACACATAAAAAAACAAACATAGAAACATAGAAACATAGAAAGTAGGTGCAGGAGTAGGCCATTCAGCCCTTCGAGCCTGCACCGCCATTCAATATGATCATGGCTGATCATCCAACTCAGTATCCCGTACCTGCCTTCTCTCCATACCCTCTGATCCCCTTAGCCACAAGGGCCACATCCAACTCACTCTTAAATATAGCCAATGAACTGGCCTCAACTACTCTCTGTGGCAGAGAGTTCCAGAGACTCACCACTCTCTGTGTGAAAAAAGTCTTTCTCATCTCGGTCTTAAAGGATTTCCCCCTTATCCTTAAGCTGTGACCCCTTGTCCTGGACTTCCCCAACATCGGGAACAATCTTCCTGCATCTAGCCCGTCCAACCCCTTAAGAATTTTGTAAGTTTCTATAAGATCCCCTCTCAATCTCCTAAATTCCAGAGAGTATAAACCGAGTCTATCCAGTCTTTCTTCATAAGACAGTCCTGACATCCCAGGAATCAGTCTGGTGAACCTTCTCTGCACTCCCTCTATGGCAATAATGTCCTTCCTCAGATTTGGAGACCAAAACTGTACGCAATACTCCAGGTGTGGTCTCACCAAGACCCTGTACAACTGAAGTAGAACCTCCCTGCTCCTGTACTCAAATCCTTTTGCTATGAAAGCTAACATACCATTCGCTTTTTTCACTGCCTGCTGCACCTGCATGCCTATTTTCAATGACTGGTGTACCATGACACCCAGGTCTCGCTGCATCTCCCCTTTTCCTAATCGGACCACCATTTAAATAATAGTCTGCTTTCCTGTTTTTGCCACCAAAGTGGATAACCTCACATTTATCCACATTATACTGCATCTGCCAAACATTTGCCCACTCACCCAGCCTATCCAAGTCACCTTGCAGTCTCCTAGCATCCTCCTCACAGCTAACACTGCCCCCCAGGCCTAGTGTCATCCGCAAACTTGGAGATATTGCCTTCAATTCCCTCATCCAGATCATTAATATATATTGTAAATAGCTGGGGTCCCAGCACTGAGCCCTGCGGTACCCCACTAGTCACTGCCTGCCATTGTAAAAAGGACCCGTTTACTCCTACTCTTTGCTTCCTGTTTTGCCAGCCAGTTCTCTATCCACATCAATACTGAACCCCTAATACCGTATGCTTTAAGTTTGTATACTAATCTCTTATGTGGGACCTTGTCGAAAGCCTTCTGGAAGTCCAGATATACCACATCCACTGGTTCTCCCTTATCCACGCTACTAGTTACATCCTCGAAAAATTCCACAAGATTCGTCAGACATGATTTACCTTTCGTAAATCCATGCTGACTTTGTCCAATGATTTTACCACTTTCCAAATGTGCTGCTATCCCATCTTTAATAACTGACTCTAGCAGTTTCCCCACTACCGATGTTAGACTAACTGGTCTGTAATTCCCCGTTTTCTCTCTCCCTCCCTTCTTAAAAAGAGGGGTTACATTTGCTACCCGCCAATCCTCAGGAACTACTCCAGAATCTAAAGAGTTTTGAAAGATTATCACTAATGCATCCACTATTTCCTGAGCTACTTCCTTAAGTACTCTGGGATGTAGCCTATCTGGCCCTGGGGATTTATCGGCCTTTAATCTATTCAATTTACCCAACACCACTTCCCGACTGACCTGGATTTCACTCAATTCCTCCTTTGACCCACAGTCCCCTGCTATTTCCGGCAGATTATTTATGTCTTCCTTAGTGAAGACGGAACCAAAGTAGTTATTCAATTGGTCCGCCATATCCTTGTTCCCCATGATCAACTCACCTGTTTCTGACTGCAAGGGACCTACATTTGTTTTTTAACTAACCTCTTTCTCTTCACATATCTATAAAAACTTTTGCAGTCAGTTTTTATGTTCCCTGCCAGTTTTCTTTCATAATCTATTTTTCCTTTCCTAATTAAGCCCTTTGTCCTCCTCTGCTGGTCTCTGAATTTCTCCCAGTCCTCTGGTATGCTGTTTTTTTCTGGCTACTTTGTAGGCATCATCCTTTGCTTTGATACTATCCCTGATTTCCCTTGTTATCCACGGATGCACTACCTTCCCTGATTTATTCTTTTGCCAAACTGGGATGAACAATTTTTGTAGTTCATCCATGCAGTCTTTAAATGTCTTCCATTGTATATCCACCGTCAACCCTTTTAGAATTAATTGCCAGTCAATCTTGGCCAATTCACGTCTCATACTCTCAAAGTTACCTTTCTTTAAGTTCAGAACCATTGTTTCTGAATTAACAATGTCACTCTCCATCCTAATGAAGAACTCAACCATATTATGGTCACTCTTGCCCAAGGGGGCACGTACAACAAGACAGCTAACTACCCCTTCCTCATTACTCAAAACCCAGTCTAAAATGGCCTGCTCTCTCGTTGGTTCCTCTACATGTTGATTTAGATAACTATCCCGCATACATTCCAAAAAATCCTCTTCCTCAGCACCCCTGCCAATTTGATTAACCCAATCTATATGTAGATTGAAGTCACCCATTATAACTGTTTTGCCTTTGTCGCACGCATTTCTAATTTCCTGTTTGATACCATCCCCAACTTCTCTGCTACTGTTAGGTGGCCTGTACACAACACCCACCAGCGTTTTCTGCCCCTTAGTGTTTTGTACCTCTACCCATACCAATTCCACATCCTCCAAGCTAATGTCCTTCCTTTCCATTGCGTTAATCTCCTCTCTTAACCAGCAACGCTACCCCACCTCCTTTTCCTTTCTCTCTATCCCTCCTGAATATTGAATATCCCTGGATGTTCAGCTCCCAGCCTACGTCACCCTGGAGCCATGTCTCCGTGATCCCAACTATATCATAATCATTAATATCTATCTGCACGTTCAACTCGTCCACCTTATTACGAATACTCCTTGCATTGAGACACAAAGCCTTCAGGCTTGCCTTTACAACGCACTTACCCCTTATACAATTTTGCTGAAAAGTGGCCCTTTTTGATTTTTGCCCTGGTTTTGTCTGCCTGCCACTTTTACTTTTCACCTTGCTACCTATTGCTTCTACCCTCATTTTACACCCACCTGCCTCTCTGCTCTTGTACCCATCCCCCTGCCACATTAGTTTAAATCCTCCCCGACAGCACTAGCAAACACTCCCCCAAGAACATTGGTTCCATTCCATTCCAGGTGCAAACCGTCCTGTTTGTACCGGTCCCACCTCCCCCAGAACTGGTCCCAGTGCCCTAAAAATTTGAATCCCTCCCCCTTGCACCACTTTTCAAGCCACGTATTCATTTGCAATATCCTCCTATTTCTACTCTGACTGGCCCGTGGTACTGGTAGTAATCCGGAGATTACTACCTTTGAGGTCCTACTTTTAAGTTTATCTCCTAGCTCCCTAAATTCACCTTGTAGGACCTCATCACTTTTTTTACCTATATTTTACACCCACCTGCCTCTCTGCTCTTGTACCCATCCCCCTGCCACATTAGTTTAAATCCCTGGTCCTGGGCCTCCTCTACGGCCAGAGTGAGCAACACCGCAAGTTGGAGGTTCAGCACCTCATATTCCGCTTGGGGAGTCTGCATTCTCTGGGCTTGAACATTGATTTTTCTCAATTCTGTTAACCCTTGCTGTCTCCTCCCCTTCCCACCTCTGTCTCCTCCCTCAGCCCTTGGGCCCTGGCATTCCCTCTATCTCTATCTCCCTCCCCCACCCTAGTCGCACTAGCTTCTCATTTTCACACCACAAACAGCTTACAATGGCTTGTTCCCTTTATCATCGATACTTTTTTGCATATCTTTCATTCATTGTTCTTTATCTCTCCACATCACCGTCTATATCTCTCGTTTCCCTGATCCCTGACCAGTCTGAAGAAGGGTCTCGACCCGAAACGTCTCCTATCTCCTTCGCTCCTTAGATGCTGCTGCACCCGTTGAGTTTCTCCAGCCTTTTGTGTAACTATCCATATACCTGTCTAATTGACTCATAAATTTCACTGTACCTTAATTGGTACATGTGACAATAAACTGATCTTGAAATCGTGTTTAAAACGTTGCGTTAGTACCTACCTCAAATACCTCCTCTGGCAGCTCATTCCATACACCAACCACTCTTTGTATGAAAAGGTTACTCCTCAGATTACTATTAAATCTCTCTCCCCCGCCCCCCCTCCCCCGTCTGTCCGCAGGTTCTCGATTCCCCTAGTCTGGGCAAGAGACTCTATGCGTCTACCCGATCTATTCCTCTCATGACTTTATACATCTCTGTCACATCACCCCTCATCCTCCTGCGCTCCAGGGAATAGAGTCGCAGCCCACTCAACCTCTCCCTATAGCTTAGACCTTGGTGTCCTGGCAACATCCTAGTAAATCTCTCTCACACACACACAGCCTGCGGGAATAGTGCAATAATAACACTAATAGTCTATGTAGTTCTGAGCTTATTTGAGGTTGCAGTGTTTAATAGCCTAATGGCTGTAGGGAGGAAGCTGTTCCTGAACCTGGACGTTACAGTTTTCAGGCTCATGTACCTTCTTCCCGGTGACTGGGGTGAAAATGGAAGCAGATAGAGATACAACTGTATCACAGTTTCAATTAGAGTGCTTGGGCCATAGACACTGGCATGAGGAGGTAAAACGGCAGATGTATCTCCTGCTGAAACACGTTTGTTGTGTTGGTAATGACAGAGATATTTTTTAATACTCCTGTAGATTCACACCATCCTGACTTGAAATATTTCTCTCTTTTTCATTGTTGCTTGGTTTAAATCTTGGAACAGCTTGTTCAATAGCACAGTGTGAGTACATTCCGCAGAAGGAAGACGAGAACATGTTTCACCATTGCCATTTCAAGGGCAATTCAGAAGGGACAAATAATACTGGGTTTGCCAGTGATGCTCACATTCCCAAAATTCAGGACAGGCCAAACCCAATTGTGGTTTTCAAATTGGCAGTGGGGGGGGAGCAATGGTAAGAGCAGATGTGTGGATGTGGATGTGTCTGGTGAAACCTATGGGTGAGAATTATCATAGTTTGGTAAACATCAAATGGAAAAATATAAATTTGTTCCTTGACAGGGTGCTAAACTGGCAAAAGGCAGATTTCAATAAAGTAAGGCAGGACCCAGTGAAATAAATTTGGTGCAGCTGCTGGCAGTGGAAACAACTTCATATAAACGTCAGATATATCAAAGTGAGATAGTAAGAGTTCAGAGTTAGCATGTCACTGTAAGGGTAAAAAGCAAGGCCAGCAATTTTAGGGGACATAGGTTAACAAAGGAAATTGATTGAATCAGGTATATTGGTAGTGTGTTGGGATATGGGAGAGAACGCAAAAGAAAAGTTATCTCCAATGTTCCCTAAATGGGAAGAAAGGGGCTATAAAGTGACATTGGTAAGTAGAATTTAGGCAGGATCCTAAAACTGTTTATAAGCACATTAAAAACAAGAAGGTAGCTAAGGAAAGAGTAAGTCCCCATCGTGACCAGAGGTAATCTGCGTATGGAACCTGGGGATGTGAGGTAGGTCCTAAATAAATACATCTCATCTGTATTCACCATAGAGAAAGATCTGGAGGCTGGAGAGTCAATTGAGAGGAACATTGTCATTCTGGAATATGTCTGCAGCAAAAATGTTAGTAAATATTGGGGTGGATGAATCCAAAGGCATAACAGAAACTATCCCAATCTGCTAAGGGAAATGCGAAGAGATTCTTGGGGCTCTGATGGAGAATTTTGCATGTTTGTTAGCCACAAGTTGGGTACCTGAACATTGGAAACCCTGTTCAAGAATGGCAGCATGGATAAGTCTAGAAACTACAGGCCAGTGAGTCTTATATCAGTGGCAGGCAAATTGTTGGAGAAGATGTTAAAGAAGGAACTGCAGATGCTGGAGAATCGAGGGTACACAAAAAGCTGGAGAAACTCAGCGGGTGCAGCAGCATCTAAGGAGCGAAGGAGATAGGCGACGTTTCGGGTCGAGACCCTTCTTCCAGACGGTTACAATATGTATAGGGTATTGTTGCAGGTATTTAGATAGGCAAGGATGAGAGGGGTAACCGGCCTAATGTTGGCAAATGGGCATCACTATCGACATGGGTGAGATGGGTCCGTTTCTGTGCTGTAGGATTCTATGCTTATATGAAATGAGAAAGAGGGCATGCAAGAAACTTCTTAAGTACAATGGGAAGGAATCTTCATTAAATAAAAATGTTAATTTAAAAGTTATTACCCCAGACATTTCCCATTGTTCACTACTGTGAAAGATTAACCGTCTTTCTCCAAAAATGGAGACTCTAGAATGTGCTGAATTTTCTGTGTTTCAGTCTGCGCAATACAGGTCAATAACTTCTATGAAATCACACCAAATGTTAGTGTACATGTTGCAATTCTGAAACAATTCACAGAGGAATTGAACAGTGTGAAAGTGTATAATAAAGACGAAGACACCAATCGATGGGATACAATTTAACTTGATATTCCTTTGCGGAATGCGTGAAAGTGTCTTCAAATACTCCGATTTGTCTGAAATTTGATATCAACCCAAATGACTTCAGGAATATGTTTTACCAGCACTGGTGTATTTTTTTTTAAATGTTGCACTAGTTCTGATGTCAGATCTTTGACCTAAAAGTTATATCAGTTTTCTTCTTCACGGACACTGTCTGAGGAGCTGCACGTTTGCAGGATTTGGTGCTTTGGTTTCAGTTGCTATCATTTACAGCATTTTGCAATAATTGGATCAGTCAAATGTTATTCTTTCGGAGTGTCAATCACACGCCTTTTTTGAAAAACACCCACAATATCACTGTTGAAACTAAGGTGTACGGTTACCTGCGTCACTGTGTGAAATACCTGCCCTGACATGACATGACATGACATGTGCCTTCAGTGCGCGGAGATGGGCGCCCAGGGGCTGGCTGGTCCAGGCAACAGCGCCTGGCTGCAAACCCTGTGCAGGAGGTGGGTGCCGAGCACTGCGCGCGCGCACGCGCTCTCCGCTGCCAACTCCGGCCGACACCGAGCTCCAAACAATTCGGATCCAGGCAACAGATCGTGAGCGCGCGCGACGTGCCCGCCAGGGCTGCAGCAGAGCAGGGGAGGGAATCGCCGCAGGGAGATGATGCCGGGGTTGCCGCTGCAAGAGCAAGAGCGGCCGGCGAACTCCTGCACTGAAAAGTCCCGATGCGTTGTGAGATGTTCGGCGGCCGCTTGCGCGGAGATGCGGCGGCTGCTGCTCTGAGGACCACGGCTGCCAGGACCGCAGTGCCGCGAGAACAACTTGTTGCAGCTTTCTGCTCCCGTTGGTAAGTTGCAAGGCTTCAAGTGCATTTCTTCCAGTCGGGGGTAGACAAGTCGGAGTCGTTTAAACCGATCGTGGGGAGGAGGCGAAACGCAATCGAAGAATAAACGAGTACGAGCGGTTGTATGGTAGATATCAGCTAGTGTGTGAGCGCTGTGCGAGGTTGCTCCAGTGTTTATTACTGGGGGATGGGGAAGAGCAACAAGATCAAACAAGTTAAAACATCTCGGGACTAGTTTTAATTTGGATAACTTGATAGTAATCAGATATTCCCCACTTAATAATCGACGATTTTCTTCCCTTATTTGTTGAGTAATTTATTTGCATTCCTTTTAAAATGTGAGTTTCAGTGAAGAAACTCCACCTACCACGATAGTGTGTAGTTGATGGGATGGTGTCAGTGCTTTGTGAGGAAGTTTTTATGAGCACATAAGAGCATTCTTTAAGTTGTGACCTTTCTATTTAAGACGCGGCGTTACTTTTGTTCCTAGTCATTCGTGAAGTTAGTTTCAATTACTTTTGTTGTAAAAAGGTAAACTGATTAGCCACCTGTATGCTCGGCCGGAGATCGAAGAGACTAACTACATCTGTACAAAAAGAATGGGAAAAAAAAGACATTTTTCAAAATCTTCACTGCATCCATGTCTTTGTTTTCGTTGAAGTATTTCAGGGTGGGGGGATGGGACGCGGACGACATGTCAGGGCCTTTATAATGTACAGTTTTTACAGAGTCTCATTCACACGGGGGTTTCTAGTTGTGCATTTCAAATCTTGCAGTCAATAAAACACTGATTTTTATTTTTCAAGGTTGTTGTAATGGGTGGCTGGGCAATGTCATGCTCTCTGAACCATATTCCCATGGCAACAGTGCAATTAACACGATGAAATCGGAGCAGCCAAATGGGTCTTCACTTGCCAGATTTTTTTGAGGAATAGTGATTTGCGCAGTTTTACCGTTGAATGCTACTCTGGCTCACAACACTTTGTACTTGTTCACGTGAGCGTACTTTACATTTGTTCCAAATATAGAACTTCATTTAATTTTCTTTGATTTTCTTTATTGTAATTTCATTTTGATTTTGATAGTTTATTTTCCTCACCAATGGTCCATACGAGGAAAATTTATTTAACTCACAGAAAGCAATTTTTAAACTTTTATTTGACAGGTTTAAGGTGAAGGGCAAAAGATTTAATAGGAATCAGACAGGTAACCTTTTCACACAAGTGTATGTAACAAGCGGCCAGAGGAGGTAGTTGAAGCTGGGACTATCCCAGCATTTAATCAATCAGACAGGTACATAGATAGGACAAGTTTGGGGGGATATGTGCCAAACGCGGGCAGATGGGACTAGTGTAGCTGGGACATGTTGTCCAGTGTGTGCAACATGAGCTGAAGGGGCTGTTTCCACACAGTATCACTCTATGACTCTATGACTGGGCAGCGAATTGATGCTTTTCCTTAAGATTGATGTGCAACATTCTGGCTTTGTGGGTATGATATTATAAAATTTTAAGTTGTTGACCTGGCATCCAGGGATCTGGACTGATTGCAGTTTGAAAAAGTAATTAAAGCAAGTAAATTACAGCACAAGAAGCATATAATTTGGCCCATTGTGCCAGCACCAGTCCTCAAACAACTCACTAACCCAAATAAAATCTCAAGTAGTGCAAAACAAACAATGCCCAAAGTCCCTCATGCAACCAAGGCAGTTCATTGTTTGGAGTTTAGATTAATTTCGTAGTATTTAATAGCCATGGTTATTGGGAAGAAGTTGTTTTTAAACCTGGACATTACAGTTTTCACACTCCTATGCCTTCATCCCGATGGTAGGGGTGAAATGAGAGCATGGCCAAGGTGGTGTGGGTTCCTGATGATTCTGGCTGTTCTTTTGAGGCAGCGACTACTCTCTTTGATGGTGCTGAGGTCAGTATCTGTGATGGATCAGGCAGTGTTCACCATTTTTTCCAGTCTTCTTTATTCCTGGGTGTTTGAGTTGCCGAACCAGGCCGTGATGCAACCAGTCACTGTGCTCTTTAACGCACACCTGTAGAAGCTCAAGAGAGTATTAATTGACATACCGAATCTTGTTAGGAAGTATTGGCATTTAGGGCTTTCTTTATGATTGCATCAATGTGCTGGGCCCAAGATAGATCCTCAGAGATATGCGCGCCCAGGAACTTGAAGTTGTTGACTCTTTCCACCACTGACCCTTCAAAATGAATACAGGTTTGTGGATCCTCACCTTTCTTCTTTTAACGTCAACAATCATCACCTTGGTTTTACTGACGTAGAGAATACGGTTGTTGTTCTGATGCCATTCAATCAGATAATGGATCTTCCTCCTATACTCTGACTCATCATTATCCATAATTCATCCAACAATGGTGATGTCGCGGCAAATTTAAAGATGTTGGAACTATGTCTGGCTACCCAGTCATGGGTATAAAGTGAGTAGAACATGGGATTGAGCACACAGCCTTGAGGTGCCCCTGTGCTGATAGTTGTCCAGGAGGAAACTACCCAAGCAAAATATGAGGTGCTGTTCCTCCAATTTGCGCTGGGCCTCACTCTGACAATGGAGGAGGCCCAGGACAGAAAGGTCAGATTGGGAATTGTCAGAGAGAGGCCCACTGCAAATTGGAGAAACAGCACCGTCGGAACCTCACTACCAGCGCACGCTGCCCACGGGACGGCTGCTTTGGAGTGGAGACGGTTGCCCACCTCTTGGCAGAGTGCGGATTCGCAAAGAGAGTCTGGAGAGGTCTGCAAGGGTCCTTGTCACGGTTTATTCCGAACAGCTCCGTCACAGTGGACTCTGTAATTTACGGACTGTTCCCTGGGACGCATTCAGAGACTGACATCGAGTGCTGCTGGAAGGTCATTAACTCTGTGAAAGATGCTCATTGGTCTGCCTGAACGGTGTTGATCACCCAGCGATGTCTTTATTAAAATCTGACAATGTGCACTTTAACCACATGTGATTTCTTCTATTTCAAATCTCAAATTGTGGAGTATAGCGGCAAATAAATAGATGATGGGTCTTTGTCCCAAACATCAACTGAATATGTACCTTTGGATTTGAATGTACACTTCTCATAAACCGTTCTGACATTGGATTCCATTCAGTTCGTGAAGACTATGTCAGCTCTTACACAATCCCAGCAAAGGCACCACCTCACATGTGTTCTCAAACCCATCAATAGGCATTAATCTACCAACCAGGATCTGATCACAGGGACACTGCACATGCATCACACAGACAGGACCAGAAGTCAAGATTGAATCCAGGACACTGGTGCTCTGAGGTAACAGCACTACTTGCGTGCACGCAATATGTCACGCACTGATTATTTTGCCGCAACTACATTTCCTATTTCAATGGATGTTTTATTTTGTTCAGAAAGGTGTTCTTCTATGTTTTACCTGTGTGCAATTGTTTAAAGAGGGAACACGTTTCATCTTTGTAATTGTTAAGGCTCTTTTATTTTTGTGGAGTTTACGAGGTAACAAACACCACAATGCATATCATGCAAGGTTGGCACCATTACTCCAAAAGCATCTTGAGATGAATTTGTTTGACATTTAATATTGACATTTGACATATAAATATTGTTTTGTTAATTGATTTATTTTGGTTTATTTATGATATGATCTGTTGAGCACTGTGTTTACTGTTGTGGAGTTGCAAGTTTTCATTGTTCTGCTTTGGTACATGTGATAATTAAACACTCTTACCTCTCTCGTGAATCTTGACATTTGGTTGCAGATTGCCCTTATGGCCCCTTAGCATTCTTCTATATCGTGATATATTGACCTTTGTATACTTTTTATCTACTGCAGAATTGTAATAATAAGTGAAACACTGGTGTGTGAAACTGAAGATATCAAAGTTGTAACTATGGATTCAATTTGACCTATTATGACATTCCTCTGTTAATTCATAGCTTCCATTATATTTATTTTGTGCATTCTTTAGAATATACATTTTCTCATTAGAGCTTACTTAAAAAATTCTGCTATGAATCACTTAAAAACAAACTCCAATGTTTCACCTGTACTGTAATGCTATTCTTTGGCATTTAAGCTCAGAGAATACCTGGTAACTGTAGTCCTGTGTTTATGACTTGAATACAAACATTTGTTCATAATTACCTAAATTAATATAATTCCTCTGCCTTAAATAGTGGAATGTCTTGAACTAATTTATCTGCTTGGAGATGATTGATTTTGAATATTGATTTTTCTAACTTCAAGTTTCTTCGTGCTTTCCCTTTCTTCCTGTTCCTCCCCTACCTTAGTTCTTTGACTAGTTTCGTTGTCCAGATTAATTTTACTGATTGTATGCCTCCTTGCCACCTTCCCCTCGGCCAACAATGAACCATTCTATATTTCCTTGATTGACGTCTGCTTTGATGTCATTTTCACACCTTCCCCTTCCACATCTCTAGTTTCCCCTTCCCCTCTCAGTCTGAAGAAGGGTCTCGACCCGAATTGTCACCCATTCCTTCTCTCCAAAGATGCTGCCTGTCCCACTGAGTTACAGTGTCTATCTTTGGAGAAATTACTTCAACTGTTTGATGCGTGCTTAGCTTTACATTTCAGTTGCTTCAGTGTTGCACCAGTCTTTGTACAGGTTTGAATGCAATTTAATTTCATTCCCAAAATATTTTAGTGACAAAAATACATTAGGTGTATTTCATATACACTTGCTTTTGTTCACAAAAGTGTCATGTGTGACAATGGCTGGTCAGCCTGTGCTAATGGAGTGGAACAAAAACTGAACCAACATTGCAGAGGGATATCTTGCAACAGGAAAACACTATAGCAGTTCTGATGTAGACAGAGAAAGCACACCATCACAAGCTGGAGAAGTTGATATTGGAATGGTGCCCAGGCAGAAGAGGTGCGGTTCCTTAAGCTTAAATTTGACTTCATTTTCACAGTGCAGGATTCCATGATAAAGAGGTCAGAGTGACAATAGAATGGATTAAAGTGGTAGGCAACTGGAACGTTAGGTTTGCTCCTGCAGGTGGTTCACCTGGAAAAATATTCTTTGGATCCTTAGCGATGATGATAAGGGAAGAGGTGAAAGGGCAGATGTTTTATCTTCGCCATTTGTATTGGGAAAATACCATAACACGTGGAGTGATTGGTGGGGTCAGAAGAGTGGATCACAGGGTTGTAAAGATAATTGACCCTTTGAGATGCTGAAAGGGAAAGGAAATCTGAAGGTGGAATTGTGTGGAAATTGCAAACGATGATCCACTGAAAGCAGAAGATGGTGGCCTGGAAGGTGAATACCAGGAACTCTATACGTTTTATTCAGAGGCAGGGAAGGTGGGAACAAAAATGTGAGAAATAGATAAAATCTACTCTCCATTAGTGCACCCTGAGCTGCTGTTTCCTACATTGCTATCCTAGAACTCCATTAACAAATCATTCCAACAACAAACCTAACCTCAAAGATATCCCCTTTGCCCCTTCCATTCTTCACTCACCTTCTTTGTGACATAAACACAATAAATGTTCTCTTTTTTTCTAGTTCTGATGAAGATCTTCTACCTAAAACAATAACTCTATTTGTAATATATGAAGATGGTGAATATATATATATATATATCTTTACTGTCCTGTCAGTGTTATCCATGTTTAAAATATATATTTTAAATGTGGAGTCACAGCAGAGAAGAATCATAAGAAAAAGGAGAGAAGGGAAATGTTTGAGGCACCATTTAAAAATCAGGATTTGCGAAAGTTTTACGAGCTGAAAACAAGGTGGCAAGGCAGTAGAAACTGGATATGGAACTTTCAGGGGAAATGGGAAATTGAATCCATATACAATGATGGAATTGGGCTTTGGAACAAACCTATGAATTAAGGCATTCCGACTCCTAGCAGCATCTATTAATTTGATTGGATAATTCAACAACATTTGTGGAGTCAAGATTTTTTGTTCTGTGGGAAAGATAGGCGTTGGTATTGATAATGTATATGACGTCCCTGCAAATGCTGGGGTGGGGGGAGTTCAGAACACTTCCCTAGTGGTGGTTACGTTTGGACAGATGATGCTACTAGGCAAACAAGTAGATCTAGGTGCAAGAACAATCGCCTGGTAACTCTCTTGGAATAGAGAGGAAAGGTTACCATAAGAGAATTATGCTAAAGAACCGATTAATGGAGGAGATAGACTGATCAAGGTGGACCAAGTGATTCAAATTGCAGAGATCTTACAAAACAAGGAGAGTGTATTGTAGTTGTAATTGCACAGGTGGGTTGTCAGGCAATTTTTGTCAGACAAAATTATTTGAAGTTAGGGAATTCAATGTTCATACCGCTGGGGTTTGTGCTACCCAAGCAGATTGTGTAGATTGTGTCCCATTGAAAGCAGATGAAAATATGTTGTGTTGCCTCAGCTCGCCAAGGTCTACTCAACCTCGTTCAATGATCTTCTTTACATTACCGAGTGTAGACCAGGCAATTATTTTTCCAACACGTGCGCTCAGTCTGCTAAGGCCTGCTGCAGCTCTTGCTTGCCCTTTCCCATACCCACCCATACCAGCCATTCAGACCCAGCACTCTGAAGAAGGGTTCAGACCCGAAACGTCACCTATTCCTTTTCTCCAGAATTGCTGCCTGCTCAGCTGAGTTACCGCAGCATTTTGTATCTACCACTGACCTTCTTTATCCTTGGCCTCCTCCACACACTCAAACAAGAAAAACAACACACTTGTATTCTTGGGTAGCTTACAACCCAATATATACCTTCTCACCCCTCGTGTCTTTCCCCTGAAATGCCCTCCTCCTGGATCCTGGTGAGCACACATTTCTCCCACAATCTCCCACCCCCTCCTTCACTCTGCTCCTTTCCCCTCATCCGCATGCTCACCCCCCCACCTCCAACTATTTTTATCCCCCTCTTTCACCTCCCTCCTCACCCCTTCTACCCAAACCCCTTCCTTTGGCTTTACATTTCACAACTCGTCTTTCGTTTTTGTCTCCTGTTCACCTCTCGTCTTTGTCACTTACTCCACCTGTCAGCTTCCTTCACCTTTATCCACCTATCACTTGCCAGGTTTTGCCTCAGCCCCACCTCTTTTTCAGTTTCTCACCCTATTCCATTAATCTGAAGAAGGGTCCCGACCCTAAATGTCATCTGTCTGTTTCCTCCACAAATGCTGAAAGACCTACTGAATTTCCCCAGCACTTTTTTTTTCCACCTCCTTATGTGAACTCTGAGCTCTGTTAATTGTTGTTATTTTTTTTTAATTAGCTTGCACACTCTTGGTGCCATCATCCACATTTAATACTTTTCAGTCATAACTTTCATTTTCAGTTTAGTTTAATTTCGAGATACAGTGCAAGAACAGGCCCTTCAGCCCACTGAGTCTGCACCAAACTGTGATCACCGTACACACACTAGGGCCAATTTACACTTGTACCATGTCAATTAACCTACAAACCTGTGCATCTTTGGAGTGTGGGAAGAAACTGAAGATCTTGGAGAAAACGTACGTGGTCCTGGGGAAAACGTACAGACAGCATACGTCGTTGGGATTGAACCCGGGCCTCCGGTGCTGCAAGCGCTGTAAGGCAGCAAATACCATTGCGCCACCATGCCACCTCTTCATTGTATCTTGCCTTCTGAAGCAACGTTCTTGTTAAGTCTTATTTTCTAAGTACCAAACATTTTATCACTCTGCAGGTGGCTTTGGGATTAGCTTTTAAATGTTTGTTTGGTGGGAAATCATGCGTTCTTGATTGATTGTTCATAATGTGCATTTTGGATGGGGAGTGGAGTACCATTTGGAAAGCAAGTATATCATCAATTGCTTGGGTTTCTTTTCCTATAATGAAGATTGCTTGCAGTTTTGAAGCAGTCATAAGTCAGCAAGCACCATGGTGTGCAATGCAATAACTGGCCTGCTGTTGCATTGGGATTTCTTAATTTCTGAAGCTGGCATGGAATCATGATGTGGGTGGCTTTCTGCTGCTTCTGAGATAGCTGAAAGAATGAGTGGACAAACAACATTGTTCATTTCAAATTCAAATTCACGCTCGGGAAGGAAGCAATGAGCATTTTGTGCTTTCAGCTTTAAATTGAAACGGGGAGCAAAGGGCTTGCAGGAACCATCTTATAGCTCTTTAAATCCCTTATTTCAGCCCTGAGATTTGCATTTGCCTTGTTAGAGGCTCTCGCAGGATCCCTGATGCAAAAAGAGCAGATTATATCTGATATTTTAGTTTCAAGGGGTTATGATTAATTGCTCGTCGAAGCAATGCTTGAGTTTATGTTGTGAAGGTTTTCCTGAGTGTGATTTTTTTTTTGTACTTTCTAATAAGATCTTGGAAATGTGGAAATTATATTTGTTCAAACAATGTAGGTCCCTCTCTCGCAACTTTTAAAATTAAATTTGTATCAGAAGTGACTTCACTGTTGTGGCACTATTAGTGGGAGATTGGGACGCAATTCTTTATCGAGGTGTCCTTAATGATTCTGGGTTTCAGCAGATTTCCATGTAACTTTCTTTGCAAGGAGTAACTGGCACGTGAATTTTATGGCCTTGTGCATGATCAGCAGTGTTTCTGGGCAGATCACAGGATTCTGGCTTGAGCAAAGCTTTGAAGTGTGTCCTGGTGAAAAAGACAAAACTGATACAATGCAGTATGGGTGGTATGTTTACTTTCTTGACCTACATTTGTACAGTTTTAAATGGAACTAGTAATCATAGTTTCCCTTGGCTGTAATATGATGATTGAAGTGAAGCAGTTGTTTAGTCTCTCAGCCAATTTTAGTTTAAATTACTTTGAAAAGCATCAGCAAAGTTTTATTTGACAAGCTTCTTTTTCTCTTAAAATACAATGAAATGCAACACCTTTGTGACATTGTTAAAGTTTTGTTTAGCTATCAAGTGGAATTAACAATTTTATTCAATTTATTTAAGGATATTTTATGTTTGCTGATTCATCAGATTGCTAATTGATAGCTTAAATTTTAATTGAATAAATTCCAAACTTTTTTACATTCCTTTCTTAATTTGATCAAAAGTTGGCATCATACATCTAGGTTTTTAAATAAATGTTACAAATAATGTTTCAACACAGCATTATATTGGTTTTTTTTTTATATAAACCAGTATACCATCTCATAGAAATTGTAATCAGTTTATCGGATTTTAAATTTAGATTTTCCACATTCTGCAACGAGATGGATTCTTAAGGTAAAAATGCATGAATCAAAGACACATGCACATTTCTATAATGTCAGGAGATTTCAAGATATTCTGAAGTTTTCCTTAGACCTTGACGTACTTTTGATACCTGATGTGATACCTGTTATGGTGTTAGAAATGTATGGTCTGCTGGGCATATCAAATTGTTGAATTTGGGAGGTTGCTAAAAACCTAATCATTTGTTTATGCGCATTTACAAGATCATAGCCGGAGTTTTAGTTACAGATCTCAATTTAACCTTGTTTCCTTGTGTTGTTGTGTTTAGAAGGATGAGGGATGATCTCATTGAAACCTACCGAATAATGAAAGGCCTAGATAGAGTGGATGTGGAGAGGATGTTTCCAGTAGTGGGAGTGTCTAGGACCAAAGGGTACAGCCTCAGAATAAAAGGACATACCTTTAGAATGGAGATTACGAGGAATGTCTTTAGCCAGAGGGTGGTAAATCTGGAATTCATTGACACAGGCAGCTGTGGAGGTCGTCATTGGATATTTTTAAAGCAGAGATTGATATTCTTGATCAGTAAGGGCATCAAGGGTTATGGGGAGAAAGCAGGAGAATGGTGTTGAGGGGGAAAAGTTCATAAGCCATGTTCGAATGGTGGAGCAGGCTTGAGCCAAGTGGGCTAATCCTGCTCCTATGTCTTATGCTCATTTAATATGCTTCTAGAGAGGCATAATGCAAAAATTCAGAAAGATTTCATATTCTGTCTTTTCATGATACATAGCCATTCCCAAAAACAGAACTCTGATCCAGACCTCTGTGGCATCGATAGGTTGTTTTCTCCACTTCTTTACCAATGTACAGATAATCTTCCAGGAAAAGTAATCTGTATATCTCCTGTGTGATGGGGTATATTTTCTCTAAATCTGAGATGCCTTTTACAGACCGTCATTGAAGTCTTCAGTTTGTAACCTTAGTTTTGTTTTCTGCTATGGGTTATCCATAGTACAGTATAGAGGTTGGTGTGGTGTCATACAGAATGTGAAACCATGATTGCACTGAAGGTTCACCAGAGGTTCAACAGGATGACCCAGCTGAGCTGACTGAAACATACATTATTATTTTGGCACTTTATATTATAGGTGCAGGTAACAATTCATCCCGTTTGTTCTGATCAGAACAGGAGATCACAGCCTCAGAACAAAGAGTTAGCCATTCAGAATAAGAGATCCAGAGGGTTGAGAGTCTTTGGAATTTTCTCCCCAACAGAGCCGTGGGAGTTTAATTGGAGTATATTCAAGACTGAAAACAATAGATTGATGGGTCTTAAATAAATCAAGGCAAATGGCACTCCTGCAGGGAAATGGCACCGTGATAAAGATTGTCCATAATCGTTGAGTCAGGTAAGTCAGAAACATGCCCATTCATACAAATCTCTATTGCAAGCATTGAGCATCCATTTCATTTATCTGCACTCAATCCCTAACCTTCTGTACCTTCATAATTCAACTTGCTGGTACTTTAAAGTTGAGTGTCTCTGTCCCACCCCCTCCTAAGATAGTGCCTTTTAGGTGAAAATATTCCAACCCCTCCAGGTGAAAATATTCTTCTTCAGATCTCCTTTGAAGCTCCTGCCATTTACATGAAATGTCTGCCCGAGGATTTGGTAATTTCTGCTGTGGGTAAAACATTTAAAATTATCTTTCTGAAACCCAACACATTGTATACCTCAATCAGGACAGCCTCAACCTTCTCTGCTCCAAGGAAAATTAATGCACCTTATCAAGTCTCTTCGAAAAACTGAAAAACTGCATATCATGCACCATTTTGGTGAATTTCCTCTGCATCCTCTCCAGTCCAATCATGTATTTTGTGGTGTGGTAACGAGAATTCCAGCTGTGGCTAATGAAGGATAGAATCTTGTATGTTGCCTTTACCATCTTTTCAATCAGTACTGCCACTTTCAGGGATCCTTGGACTTGTAGAACAAGTTCCATCAGTTCCTCAATACTCCCTAGGGCCCTAGTATTCACTGTGTATGTTCTGCAGATTCCTGGTTGTGTAAGGATTGGTTGAGTAAAGAAGCAGAAAGGTTTTTGTGGCTGCACGAGTATTACATTGGATGCACCTTGCAGAGCTGTATGGAAGGAGAACCTCAGTGGAAGAAGGTATCAGAGGTGGGCCCTTTCTAGTAGAACTGCAAAATAGGGCTCCAAATGCCCATACTCTACAACTTTTGCAAGAATAATTTACAGTCAAGTTATTTCATATGTGATTTTGTTTGTTCAGGGCATCCATTAATAAACTCTTCATCAGTAGGAATTGTTTGCACATGCCACCTTCCAAAGGAGTTTGCATATCTCCAAAATGCCACCTATTCAGGGGAGGTGGTGGGGGGGGGGAATCGTCCTCATGGACAGATACTAGGAGATTAGGAGATCCTCTTCTGCCAAAGTATGACAAAAGGCATGTTATAATACAGTGGGTGATTCAACAGATATTCTGAAGATTATATTCTGCAATGCTCGACACATTCACTTAACACATTCACTCTTCTGCTTTATTGTAGCATAATGCATGCCAAAATGAAGGAACATAAATAATTGTGTGAGTAAACTTTAGGGAATGTAGTGTGGCCCAAACAAATGTTACTGTATTGTTCTTCACACCGTGTGTATTTTAATGTGAATGAACTGCGGGTGGTCATTCAGCTTCAGGTCTGGACCCTTCTTAAGACTGATCGAGTAGAGTTCCCTTCTACTCCATCACTCCAAAGAAGCATCCCAACTCAAAACATTGTCCTTTTCCCTCCACCGATGCTGCTTGACCCTGCTAAGTTTCTCAAGCACTTTATTTGTTGCTCAGAACACCAGCATCTGGGTTTAATTTAGTGTGAATTACTAAAGTAAGATTAAAGATAAGAAGGACTGGAAACTAAATATACTGGATTAGAAGAGGGATAATGAACAGCAATACATGAAAGAAAGGAAGTCCTTGATTTTCATTATAAAAATGATGAGCTTGAAACATTCCTCCATTGCTTAATAACCAATGAAGGATGCAACTATGTAGGAAATTGTAGTTATTGCACATAGCAAACTCCATAATTAGTAAGCTGATAATCACCCTGATAATCAGTTTATCGGATTTTAAAATATCTGAGTATTAATCTAAGTTCTAGGGTTTGCTTTTACACATACTTTCCACTGTTTCACTTAGTTGCATGTCCGGTGCAGCGTTATAAAATACAGGAAGATTGCTGGTATGGTGCATATTCTGTCAGTCATTATTTTCTGCAGAGTAATTATTCTGCCATTTGCTTCTTGACCAGGATTGCCTTTTCTAGATATGTCTTTTTACATTTCTGGAGAGATTTTGAGGAACAATATTATTATTCAGTTTTTTACACCAATACACTGTTCTTAACAAAAATCTACCCATCATGTGAATAACAGATATAAATTAGATAACTTCAAGATCGAAAGTCAAAAACTTTTTTCATGACAGACAAATCTTCATCGCTTTACCACCAAAAATGTGACATTAAAAATGTTGCCGTATTTAGTCATGAATATTTAATTCATGATTAAACTTCATGTGGCCCCTAATACATATACATTTTGATAATGATCTAGGGAAATATCTTCATCAATACCAGGAGAAAAATACAGTAACATAAAGGTAATACAGAAGCATAAAGATCCCGTAACGGTCGTTGTACTTGGTGTTCATTGTCACAACGACCGTTATCGCGTCAGCACCTCCGTAAGTTAAATCTCAAAGTCTCCAAACCTCTAATGATTTTCAGAACCAAACGAGGTATTCTGTGGTAGTAGCGATTTTTGGGCGAGTTTATTATTTTTCTTATTTTCCAGTTTAATATATCAAAAACATCGTGGTGTCAAAAACACAACGACCGTTTCCGATATATTTTCAGACTTTTTAAAATCAATTGAAAAAAAATTTTGGACATAAATTGGTCATCAAAACTAACAAACTAAGCCAATCTTCAATTTGGCAACACACTGTTCCTTGCTTACCTGTCGTACGGACCAAGTCGCTAACTTCATTCATTCGTGTCAACTTCGGGAAGCTCCGGAACGATTGTTACGGAGACATTTTACTTACCAAAAAAAATCAGCCTAAATCAAACGATCTGACGAATCATCGGCCATCGATATAGCTCAAATCCATAAGGTAATGTACCATTTAGATCACATTGGTAAAAATGCTTGGTTCTTGCTAATAATGTAACGTTCATATTCTGGGACCAAACCTTTTGGTGTCCACCGCAACGTACGTTTGTGTAACACGCGTTTCGGTGTCCACTCAGATGGATGCAGTATTCTACTACATGATCAGGTGAATTAAGTGGAAATGGTGTTTGCAATTCTATTGTTCCATGTGGTATTCATAAACATAGAAAGGAATAAGAAATCCGTGCACTTACTGTTCTAATCAGGTCACTGGTGGACACCACGCAACAACCGTTACACAAAATGTATTTGTATATTTTTATGCCATTTTCAGAAACTTGCCATCAATATGCTATCTTTTCTTATATTTTTTGTTGATATTATGTCAGTCATGAACGCAATAAAGTGTTTGTCAACTTTTTTGAAGGAATTTGAAATTTGACCCACTTAGTCACCTTTTTGTGTGCAGTATTGTAAAAAGACACAGATAGCTTTTTTTATTATTGTCCAAATCCTCTGCCACATAAATGCTAGTCTTTGTAACTACATTTCAGTTTGACTTCTGTAATAATGATCCTCCCTCTGCAGGCTCCACCAATTCAAAAAATGGTGACTTGCAATTTTATC
The DNA here is from genome assembly GCA_035221665.1 of Okamejei kenojei. NCBI lineage: Eukaryota > Metazoa > Chordata > Chondrichthyes > Rajiformes > Rajidae > Okamejei > Okamejei kenojei. The sequence continues at coordinate 74,213,985 of CM069131.1, forward strand.
CCAAGCTCTAATTTTTACCAGGAAATTTAATTTACTTCTATGCATCGTCATGTGAAATTCACTTTCAGGGGCAGAAACAGATCTGCCTTCAGATGTGTACATAGCATTTGGAAGAGTTTAACATGATTGCTTACCTCAGCTCCGCTCTCACCCTGACATTTGTTTATGTTCAGGTGGTGACGATGGGCCGAGACTGAATAATTGAAGCTCTACAGGTCAGATTTATATCGAACAAATAAATTGTGAATGTAACTGATTTCCAATAATATTAGGTGGTGGGGAAGATAGGCCCTTAGAACATAGAATTGCATTGAGAACATAGACCAGTGCCAATTATAATAACTTTGAAACATCATAACAAAAATATGCCCTGGGCGGAAGTGCAAGTTTGTGGCTGTGGTCATGGAGTAGTGGGACTTTTACCCTTTGATGTTCCTCCATACTATTAATAAGCGAGTTCGGTATTCCGAAAAATGCAAGGAATCATGGGATTTGTCAAAGGTCATTCACCATAAAGAAAAAGCAAATGAAGCACTGACTGTATAAACTGTGTATGAATTCTTACCTTTATTCATGATTTACATGTAAAAATATATTTAATCTGAGGAATGGGGATGGTAGGTAGCGGGTGAGCGGGGTGTAACAACGAGATAGAGGAGGCAGATGCGAGTGGGAGACGGGGGGGGGGGGGGGGGAGACAGGACCGGCGGAGAGACATACTCGGCAGTTGCATGCACAGACCCGGTGCCGCAAGCACTGACATACCACCACTGGACCAATCCGGTCCCCCACCCCCACCACCAAGTGTCCCATCCCTGCCCGGGGGGGGGGGGGGGGGGGGGGGGGGGGGCGGCTGGACACGTACGGGGCGACCCCGGAGCAGCGGTGGCCCACAGTCAGCACGGAGAAGAAATGCCAATCCCAGCTCAACTCTGCCTGACCTACCGGGCCAACCGATAGCCCCGGACCGACGAGACAGCGACCTGGAGCAGCGGCGGCCCACAAGCCAATGACCGGCGCTTGGCCCCCGCCAACACCGGGGGTCAACCAACAGCCACTGGACAAGAAGAGAGACGCAGCCGAGGGAACACCCCCCCCCCCCCCCCCGGGAAGAGTGCTTCCACACCTCAATAAAATTTTCCTGAAATAGACACCCAAATGTCCTGGAAGTTGATGGTATTTCCTGAAATTTAAGCCTTCCCCAACTGCGCATGTGCGACTGACGCCCCAACTGTGCACGTGCGGATACCGGGCCCACTGAGCATGCTCAAGGAGACGGTGTCATTTTGTGTCCCTACCGCGTCACCAACGCCATTTGCAAATGTGCGCGGCCAACGGGCGTCCCCACAACTGCGCAGACGCGGATGTTCGAAATTATTATTTTACCCTAAATCACTTCACGTCGCCCCCGCTGGGCCGTGCGCAGTTTTGGCGGCAGTTGCACATGCACTGTTGGGGAAGGCCGCGAAATTTCCCAAAATTATTTAATTTCCCTAAAATTACCCGAAGATAACCAGATAACCTTGAAAAGATCATCCACACATTTATCTCCTCCTGCCTTGATTACTGCAACTTGCTTTACACTGGCATCAGCCATTCATCCCTGTCCCGCCTGCAATTGGTCCAAAACTGCAGCGAGACCTATGATGGGCACCCGAAAAAGGGACCACTCACCCCGATTCTGGCTTCTCTCCACTGGCTCCCAGTGCGGTTCAGAATCGATTTCAAGCTCCTCCTTTATGTATACAAAGCCCTAACGGGCTTGCCCCCACCTACATCAAAATCTGCTAACCCACCATTCTACCTCCAGGTCCTTAAAGATCAGCCGACTTGGGGCTACTGACTATCCCGCGGTCCAGGTATAAGCTCAGGGGCGACCGTGCTTTTGCAGTTGCAGCACCTAGACTATGGAACAGCATCCCTCTTCTCATCAGAACTGCCCCCTCTATCGACTTCTTTAAGTCTAGACTTAAAACTTATTACTACTCACAAGCGTTTCTTGAGGTTTCTATGTATGTATATATGTATGTATTGTTAGATCTATGTACCACTGTATGTAGCACTTTAGTACCTGCACTGTTGTAAAGCACTTTGGTCAACGAGGTTGTTTTAAAATGTGCTATATAAATAAAATTGAGTTGACTTGAGAATTTCCCGAATTTCGGATAATTTCCTACAAAGTGAAAACACTGCTCCGTGAGCCGGAGCCAGCACCTTTTCCCAGCGCCCATGGCAAGCCCGGCCCGACACCTCTGGCTGCCCCCGGACCAGGGAGGGGACACCCAGGAGGGGACAGGGACGTCCAGCAGCAACTCAACAGCGCCCGCTGCGGCGGAGACCACGGACCGCAACCTCGTTCACTCAACGAAGCATAAAACAATAAAAACAACAAATTAATTTTCGCTTTTAACAAAGGAACAATAAATACAACTAATTCATAGGTTGAAAGCAGTATTTTCTTACGAGAAGAATCAAAGCTGGATAAAACGGATGAAATGTGTCCACAACTCCACAGCTTCCACTGCAATGTTTATGCAGAGTGACCTTTGACCTGGGCATGCGCTGTCTGAATACCGAACTCACATATTGTTATGAGTGTTCCAGGAAAGCATTTCAAACGTCAGTCTTCGTCAAGATGAGAGAACATCAGCAGACACAAAATGCTGGAATAACTCAGCGAGTCAGGTTCTCTGGAGAAAAGGAATAGAGGATGTTTCGGATCGAGACCCTTCAGACTGAGTCCTCAGTCACCTATTCCTTACATTCAGAAATGCTGTTTGTCCTGCTGAGTTATTCTAGAATTTTGTGTCTATCTTTGGTGTAATCCAGCATCTGCAGTTACTTCCTACACAGAACATGAGCAGTTCAGAGGATTTAAACATAGAAACATAGAAAATAGGTGCAGGAGTAGGCCATTCGGCCTTTTGAGCCAGCACCACCATTCAATATGATAATGGCTGATCCCCATATCCCTTGATTCGATTAGCCCTAAGAGCTAAATCTAACTATCTCTTGCAAACATCCAGTGAATTGGCCTCCACTGCCTTCTGTGGCAGAGAATTCCACAGATTCACAACTTCCTGGGTGAAAACGTTTTTCCTCATCTCAGTCCTAAATGGCGTACCCCTTAATCTTAAACTGTGACCCCCTGGTTCTGGACTCTCCCAACATTGGGAACATTTTTCCTGCATCTAGCCTGTCCAATCCCTTAACAATTTTATATGTTTCTATGATTTCCTCCCGTCCTTCTAAATTCCAGTGAATACAAGCCCAGTCGACACATTCTTTCATCATATGTCAGTCCCGCCATGCTGGGAATTAACTTGGTGAACCAACGCTGCACTCCCTCAATAGAAATAATGATCTTCCTCAAATTAGGAGACCAAAGTTGCACACAATACATGCGATGTGAGACCTAAATCTGAGAAGGAATCTGGTGGAAGCCTCTGATTGGTTGAAGAGGACCAGAGATAGCAGCTGATTGGGTGCAACCCGGGGTTTACATTTTTACATTTCTGCCTTCAGGTTTAAGGATTCTGGGAGTTAAGGATTCAGTATTTATTAGTATTTATTAATAAAGTTTTGTGTGTTTTAAAAAAAATATTTAATACAGAGTAATCTGGGAGTACTTGCACCAGGGAGGCAACATACCATCCTGGAGTCTCGTTTGCGGCCGCAGAAACGACTATCTATTCCCCTGACAATTGAATCCCCTATTACTATTGCCCTTCCCCTCTTTTTTCCCCCCTCATGTCACTGAACGGTCGGGGATGTCACTGAACGGCTGCAGAACATTCTGGAGAGGGAGGGTGAACAGCCAGTTGTTGTGGTGCATATTGGCACCAACGATATAGGTAAAAAAAGGGATGAGGTCCTACAAGGTGAATTTAGGGAGCTAGGAGATAAACTTAAATGTAGGACCTCAAAGGTAATAATCTCTGGATTACTACCAGTACCACGGGCCAGTCAGAGCAGAAATAGGAGGATATTGCAGATGAATACGTGGCTTCAAAAATGGTGCAAGGGGGAGGGATTCAAATTTTTAGGGCACTGGAACCATTTCTGGGGGAGGTGGGACCAGTACAAACAGGAGGGTCTGCATCTGGGCTAGAATGGAACCAATGTCCTTGGGGGAGTGTTTGCTAGTGCTGTTGGGGAGGATTTAAACTAATGTGGCAGGGGGATGGGTACAAGAGCAGAGAGGCAGGTGGGTGTAAAATGAGGGTAGAAGCAATAGGGAGCAAGGTGAAAAATAAAAGTGGCAGGCAGACAAAACCAGGGCAAAAATCAAAAAGGGACACTTTTCAACATAATTGTATAATGGGTAAGAGCGTTGTAAAAACAAGCCTGAAGGGAGGGAGGGAGGGAGGGAGTGACTGAGGGTAGGGGAAAGGAGAGGGAGGGACGGGAGAGGGAGGGGAGGAGGAGAGGGGGCCGAAGCGGGAGGGTGAACAGGAGGGGGAGGAAGTGCTGGGGGATGAGGGGAAATGAGCCGTGCCTGCGCAGTTGGGGGGTATGTGTGAGTGGTGGAATATTGCCTTTGGAATGGGTGAATGGTGGAATATTGCGTTCGGGAAATGGGTGAGTGATGGAATAGCGTGTTGGGGGAGCAGACCCAACGGGTCTGCACTTTTCTAGTTCCTATTAAAACCATATATTTAATTCACATTTTTTTGATGTTACATGGTATTATAATACATTTTCCACTGAACCTGTTGAAATTGAAGGGGAGCGTAGGTACTGGGGCTCCAGTGAGTCGGACTGGAGCTGAACCATTAGGATTTTTGAATGATCAGATGGCAGTTTATTGGAGTTTTACGATATACGAAGCGGAAGTTTTAATTTAAATTTCACGTTGATAATAGAGTTACAGTTATTATCTGTACAAAGATCTGTTGGTTTATCGAAAGAATATACTGTATCTTTGAACTCCTGATATAACATTTTATGGATACCGATTTGAGTGGTTTGAAGGGAATCCTTTGTTCTAATGCTTCCATGCTAGCAATTATTTAGATTAGCACAATTGTCTAAGTTTAAAATTCTTGAAACAATTTAAGGATTTAATGTTTAGTTGTATGGTTGCATTTTACATGGTACATTAATACAAACACTGTAGTTTTTAATTATTTTTTGTTATCAGGTAAAATGCATGTGTCACTGGCTGAAGCCCTGGAGGTTCGGGGAGGACCATTGGAGGAAGATGAGATCTGGGCTTTGTTAAATCAGAGTGCCGAATGTCTACATACCCTGTTTCATAAAGGTAAAGAATGGTTTAATTTTAAAGCGTTGCTTTATCTGGAATATTTAGCATTACATAGAACGAACAGGGAAGAAAATGATAATTGGCTCCAGTTGATCCATGTTTCCATTGAAAGTCCTCTCATTCCTCTTCATCTGAAGCTGTATGAGCGAAGCTTCTGTTTCTCCAATCAGCTTGACTCCAAGCTGCAAGCTTCCCCCACTTTATGTTGTACCCTGTTGCACATTGTAACTATTCATGGTTGAAAACTTTATTCTGAATTCCCTGTTGGATTTATTGTTGATTTACTTTATGGTCATCCACCGCACTCTTCCTCCCCACCTCCAATAGGATTATTTTGTGCACCAACATGTGTTAAGTACTTTAAAAACAATACTAGTATGGGAATTCTGTGGCGTATTGAACTATTTCACTGTCTGACACTCAAGTTAAGCAGTAACAGTTTCTTCAATTTGGATTTGCCTCATTTAACGCTAGACAGATTAGATTAATGGTTGGGTATAGTTTTGCACTCTTTTGCCATTGCTTATTGCTGAGCAATAGTGGAAGTCAATCTTGAACATTTCCTGTTAGTGCAAGCACCTCATGACGAGGGGAGAAAGAAAGGTAATCATGGCAATAAAACAAATAAAAGCTGCTTAATTTCCCATTCTTATTCGTGCCCTGGCTCCAGCTACATTCCACGGGATTGCTTGTGATTTAAGAGAAAGAATTTAAACACATTTGTAACTATTGTTTTCTCAGATGTTCTCCTTTTATATGTTAAAAGCAACTCTGGGGTAGAGCTCTGAAAAAGAGCTGGTAATGGATATGTTAATTTTCGGATGTAAGTTCATTTCTCATGCTGCAAACTCAAATTTCAAAATGCTTAGCATAATTAAAGGATTGGAAATATAAAAAGTTTAAGATGAAAATAAATAGTACATTGCAATTGACTCTTGGCCAATCTATTACAGTTCCTGGCTTGACTGGAAGTTGAGTGGCCTTTTTTTTCAATTCAGTTTTGGTTCTAATTTACATCTGTGTTCTGCATGTTTTGGGAGTTCTGGTTTTCATTTTGTTGAATTTGTCAAGAACGTGTCATATAGATGAAGTATTTGCCAGAGCGTCTCCTACTGCAGAGCCTTACATAATACATAGAGGGTAAACATTTAATTTGGATCAGAATTGTAATGATGATGTGGACATGAAGTTACGTGTAATATTGCTTCTTCTATTCCTTCCACTGATATTGTCTATCATTCTGCATTGTTAATACTTTATTAATATCCACATAGTTTATTGTGTAGGCAGGAACTGTAGATGAAATGTGTAGGAAGGAACTGCAGATGCTGGTTTAAACTGAAGATAGACACAAAATTCAGCATGCTGGTTTCTACCGAAGATAGGTGATAAGGTCATGTGATAACAGCAGAATTAGGCCATTTGGCCCAACAAAGTCTACTGTGCCATTCAATCATGGCTGATTTATCTGTCTCCCCAACCCCATTCTCCTGCCTTGTCCCCATAACCCCGACATCCGTACTAATCAATCTATCTATCTCTGCCTTAAAAATATTAATTGACGGCCTCCACAGCCTTCTGTGGCAAAGAAGTCCACAGATTCACCCCTCCCCCCCGACTAAAGAAATTCCTCCTTCTTAAAGGAACATCTTTTCATTCTGAGGCCATGGTCTCTGGTCCTAAACTCTCCCACTAGTGGAAACATACTCTTCACATCCACTCTATCCAAGCCTTTCACTATTTGGCAAGTTTCAATGAGGTCCCCCCTCATCCTTTTAAACTACAGCGAGTACAGGCCCAGTGCCATCAAACGATCATCATATGTTAACCCATTCACTCGTTCCTGGGATCATTCTTACAAACCTCCTCTGGATTATTTCCAAAGCTTCCATCCTTCCTTAGATTTGGTGCCCAAAATTGCTCACAATACTCCAAATGCGGTTGACCAGTGCCTGAATGAGCCTCAGCATTACATCCCTATTTTTGTATTCTAGCCCTCTTAAAATAAATGCTAGCATTGCATTTGCCTTCCTTACTACCGATTCAACTTGCAAATGAACCTTTCGGGAATCCTGCACCAGCACTCCCAAGTCCCTTTGCACCTCCAATTTCTGGATTCTCTACCCATTTAGAAAATAGTCTACGCCTTTATTCCTACAACCAAAATGCATGACTCCACACTTTGCTACACTGTATTCCATCTGCCACTTTTCTGCCCAACCGGTCCAAGTTCTTCTGCAGAGTCCCTGCTTTCTCTACATTACCTGCTCCTCCACCTATTTTAGTGTCATCTGCAAACATAGCCACAGAGCCTTCAATCCCTTCATCCAAATCATTAATATACAACATGAAGAGTAGCGGTCCCAGCACCAACCTCTGTTGAACTCAGTTAGTCACCGGCAGTCAACCATAAAAAGCTCCCTTTGTTGCCTCTTTTTTGCCTTCTACCATCTAGTCAACCTGCTCTCTATGCACTTTGATACCATGGGCTCTCATCTTCCTTAGCAACCTCAGGTGTGGCACCTTATCAAAGACTGTCTGAAAATCTAGGTAAATAACATCCACTTACTCTCCTTTGTCTGTCCTGCTATTTACTTTTTCAAAGAATTCCAGCAAATTCATCAGGCAAGATCTCCCCTGCACAAAATGATGCTGACTTCAGCCTATTTTATCATGAACTTCTAAGTACTCTGTAACTTCGTCCTTTATAATGGACTCTAAAAACCAACCACTGAAGTCAGACTAACCGGCCTACAGTTTCCACTATTCTGCTTTGCTTCCTTCTTGTACAGCGGGGTAATATTGGCAAATTTCCAATCGTCTGAAACCACTCCTGACTCCAGCGTTTCTTGAAATATCACCATTAATGCCTCCACAATCTCTAAAGCCACTTCTTTCAGAACCCTGGGGTGAAGTCCAACCGGCTTCCAAGTTCCCTGGCTTCCCACTAATCTTGCATTGTTATATGTCTTATCTTTTGGTTTTATGCTGTCCTTGACTCCCTTGTCAGCCACAGTCGCCTCAATCTCCCCCTAGAATCTTACATCCTCTTTGGAATGAACCCTCTCTTGGGTTCCAGTACCAACCTGATTTTTCCAGTTTACCTGCATATTGAAATCTCCCATGACCACTGTAACCATAAATACAAAATGCTGGAGTTATTCAGTGGTCAGGCAGCTGAGAACAGGAGGATGTTTCGGGTCAGAACCCTTCTTCAGACTGAGAGCTAGGGAAGGCCAGAACAAAACAAGACCAGCAACAGAGGACCTCAGGAAGGGTGGAATCCATAATGGGCCATTGTTGACTGGGGAAAATGTGCTAACGACAGGTATACTGGATGAAAACAGTGGAACTAGTAGGACGTCTAGGGTGGGTGAGGGGGGGGGGGGAAGAGAGATGGAGGGGGGGAAAGAAATGCAAGAGGTACTTGAAATTAGACAATTCAACATTCATCCCATTACCCAAGTGAAATACAAGGTTATCTTCCTCAAATTTGCATGTGGCCTCACTCCAACAGTGGGGGAGGCCCAGCACAGAAATGGCAGTATGGGAATGGGAAGGGGAGTTAAAATGTTTAGCAACCGAGAAAGCGTTACGCCAAGGCGGACTGAGTTGTAACAAGTGTGATATGATCACAGAGTCTATGCTTTGTCTTGCCGATATATAGGAGCCCATACAATAGAAGATGATGGAGGAAATACAAGTAAACTACCTGAAAGAACTGTCGTGTCCCTGGATGAAGTTGTGGGAAGAGGTATAAGGACAGGTGTTGCATCTCCTGCAATCGCAGGGGAAAGTCCCTGGGAGGGGGTGGTTTGGATGGGAAGGGATGAGTGAACCAGGGAGTTGCGGAAGGAATAGTCTCTGTGGAAGGCAGAAAAGGGGTGGAGATGAGTAGATGTGGCTGGTGGTGGGATCCCAGTGGAGGTGGTGAAAATGTTGCAGTATGATGTGTTGTATGCGATGGCTGATGGAGTGAAAGGTGAGGATTATGGGCTCTGTTCCTGTTGTGACTAGGGGGAGGTGGAGCAAGAGCCGAGCTGCGGGATACCAATGGAGACCCGTGTGAGGGCCTCGTCTATGAAAGAAGAGGGGAACCCCTATTCCCTACAGAAAGAGGACATATTGGATGCCCTAGTGTGGAACACCTAATATTGGGAGCAGATGTGGGGGAAATGGAGGAATTGGGAATTGGAGATTGAGTCTTTGCAAGAAGCAGGGTGGGAGGAAATGTAGTCCAGATAACTGTAGAGGTAAGTAGGTTGTAATGTACGTCAGTCAATAGTCCATCTTGAAGTTGGGCAGGAGCCTGTTTCTATGCTGCATGACTCTATGAATATGCTGAGTTCTTACAGCAGTTTGTGTTTTACTTATGGGCAAGGAAGCTGATGAATATGGGAGAAATGACGCGGTTCTTCCTGGCTCCTCTCTGGACTGTTCCAGACCCTTAACTGATTTAACAAACTCTTCCTACCTCACTTCATTTGCTGGATTTCCTGCACGTTGGGAAATTTTCTGCCTGGATCTCCCACATTGCCAGAGTGAGGCCATATGCAAATTTGAGGAAAAACACATCATATTTCACTTGGGTAGCTTACAACACAACAATATGAATATTGAATTCTCCAACTTTAGGTAACTTCTACAAACACCTCCCTCCCCCTCATCTCTCTTCTTCCTCTCTCCCCCCCACCCCCCATTAAAAGTCCATTACTTAGCTTCACAGATTGCAACCATGCATTAACACTACAGCTTTTATTGTATCAAATGCCATGCTATTTTACATCAATATAGTTACTTTTTTGTAAAGAAACCAGAACAGCAGGCGTCTGTAGATGAAACGGAAATAACCAGCTCCTCTCCCTTTATTTACAGTAATGTCCTCATTGTTGTGCTATCTTTTTGAAGTATCAGTCCCATTCTACTCTTTTCCCACATCCTTTTAGAAGTCCCTTCTTTTAAAATATTTGTTTACATTTTTAAAATCATATGAATTTTGCTTCTATCATGCACTATAATAGTGGGCACAAACTTCTGAATGAAACTGTGGTCTCCCAAACTTTCCCTTTGATCTCACAATGGTCATTTATTATTTCTGTCGTCTCATCAGTGCTCAGCAACTAGTGTAAATAACGCACTGTTTTTGTACTTCCTGTACTTCCTGCGGCAGCTGAAGAAACATAATGTGCCACAGGCAATGATGGTCCAATTCTACACTGCTATCGTAGAGTCTGTCCTCACCTTCTCCATTACGACCGTCTGAGAAGATTGTTGGCTGGCTGCAAGGGCCAGGAAGCGAGTGGGTAAGATCATCTCTGACCCCTCTCACCCTGGCCACAAATTATTTGAAGCAATTTCCCCTTGAAGGCGACTTCGGACTGTCAAAGCCGCTACAGCCAAACATAAAAACAGCTTTTTTCCACGAGTAGTAGCTCTACTCAATAACCAAAAGCCTGCAGCCTCATTTTTCTCTGGTATTTCATTTCATTCACATGTTTAAACTGTAATGTTTTATTATTAATGTTTTATGTGTCATTCTTAATTGTTACTGTATGTCGTGTTGTTACTTGCGAGCGAAGTAACAACACGTAACATAAAGAAGAAGCAAATTCCTTGTATGTGTACATACTTGGCCAATAAACTTATTCATTCATTCATTCATTCATTCATTCATTCATTCATTCATTCATTTGACCACTTGGACGTCAATTACAACTGGATAGAGTGAATGGATTGGAGAGGGTGGGGTTAGAATGATATTTTGGTGGGAGATGGGTAGGAGGAGCAGATGCTGGTTGGAACCTCAATTCTTGAGGCTCCTAATTTAAGTGAATCTCTTTCCAAAATCTTGTCCCAACATTTTGAATACACCAAATAAGTTATTTACAAGTTTAAACTTCAGAGATGCAGCATGGAAACAGGCCCTTCAGATCACCAAGTCCGCACTGATCAGCGATTCCCCACACACTAACACTATCCTACACACTAGGGACAATTTAACAATTTTACCGAAGCTTTTAAACGTACAAACTTGTATGTCTTTGGAGTGTGGTAGGAAACTGGAATATCCAGAGAAAAACCATGCAGTCACAGGGAGAACCTACAAACTCCGTACTCGTTGTCAGAATCGAACCCAGGTCCCTGGCACCGTAAGGCAGCAACTCTACCGCTGCGCTAAGGTTGTAGCTTTCCCATATTTGCATTCTACCATCATCAAAGTTTCAAACACAGCTGGTTCAGATGAGAACAAAGTGGGAGTATGAACATTTTGCCATGTGTGCTGTTGCTCCAAATTTCATCAAAGACTCTTTTTTCTTTGGGATTTATGAGCTACTTGTGTGATTGTGCAGTGCAACCTATTGTGGTACCTGTTTGTGTGCATTTTGACCACTGTTCATAATAATGTTAGCATACTTCAAAATGCAACATAAAAAATCTTGCAATTTGTAGACTATTCAGTACAAGTTCAAGTGAGTTTATTGTCATGTGTCCCTGATAGGACAATGAAATTCTTGCTTTGCTTCAGCACAACAGAACATTGTAGGCATTGACTACAAAACAGATCATATACCATTATATATGTAAATACACACATGAATAAATAGACTGTTAAAGTGCAAATAACAGACAATGGATTATTAATGTTCAGAGATTTGTCCGAGCCAGGTTTAATAACCTGATGGCTGTGGGGAAGTAGCTATTCCTGAACCTGGTCATTGCAGTCTTCAGGCTCCTGTCCCTTCTACCTGAAGGCAGCAGGGAGATGAGTGTGTGGTCAGGATGGTGTGGGTCCTTGATGATGCTGCCAGCCTTTTTGAGGCAGTGACTGTGATAAATCTCCTCGATGGAAGGAAGGTCAGAGCCGATGATGGACTGGGTAGTGTTTACTACTTTTTGTAGTCTTTTCCTCTCCAGGGCGCTCAAGTTGCCGAACCAAGCCACGATGCAACCGGTCAGCAAGCTCTCTACTGTGCACCTGTAGAAGTTAGAGAGAGTCCTCCTTGACAAGCCGACTCTCCGTAATCTTCTCAGGAAGTAGAGGCGTTGATGTGCTTTCTTGATAATTGCATCAATGTTCTCGGACCAGGAAAGATCTTCAGAGATGTGCACGCCCAGGAATTTGAAGCTCTTGACCCTTTCAACCATCGACCCGTTGATATAAACGGGACTGTGGGTCCCCATCCTACACCTTCCAAAGTCCACAATCAGTTCCTTGGTTTTGCTGGTGTTGAGGGCCAGGTTATTGTGCTGGCACCATATGGACGGTTGCTCGATCTCTCTTCTGTACTCCTACTCATCCCCATCAGTGATACATCCCACAACAGTGGTGTCGTCGGCAAACTTGATGATGGAGTTCACACTATGACCGGCTACGCAGTCATGAATACAGAGTGAGTACAGCAAGGGGCTGAGCACGCAGCCTTGAGGTGCTCCCGTGCTGCTTGTTATCGGGTCTGACACATTTCCACCAATACGAACAGACTGAGGTCTGTGAATGAGGAAGTCAAGGATCCAATTGCAGAGGAATGCGCAGAGACCCAAATCTGCGAGTTTGGTAACCAGCTTGGAGGGGATGATAGTATTAAATGCCGAGCTGTAATCGATGAATAACAGCCTGACATATGAGTTTTTGTTGTCCAGAGCGGAGTGGAGAGCCAGCGAGATCGCATCCATCGTTGATCTGTTGTGGCGGTAAGCGAACTGCAGTGGGTCCATGTTTTTGTTGAGGTTGGAGTTGATTTGCGCCATGATCAACCTCTCGAAGCACTTCATCACCACAGGCGTTAGTGCCACAGGTCAATAGTCATTGAGGCACGTCACCTTGCTCTTCTTGGGCACTGGTATAATTGATGCTCTTTTGAAGCAGGTGGGAACCTCAGACCTCAGAAGTGAGAGGTTGAAAATGTCCGTAAAAACTCCAGCCAGTTGGTCCGCACAGGTTTTTAGAAAACGACCAGGTATACCATCAGGTCCAGGTGCTTTTCGAGGGTTCACCCCTCTGAAGGATTTCCTGACGTCGGCCTCTGTGACTGAGACTGAAATACCATCACAGCGAATGGGGGCTCGGGAAGGCACATCGGTGTTCTCCCTATCAAAGCGTGCGTAAAACGCATTGAGCTGCAAGATGCCAATCCATCGGCAATAATCCTTTGATTCCTGTCCCATTACATTGGGTTCTATTTTGCCATTTGACGTACGCCAAAAGCAAGAGACCTGGCACCTATGCTTAAAGTGATTGTCACTTAATTGACATTGAATTGAATTGAGAACTAGCTTGTTGTGCTGCGTGGGCTGAACTTTGGAGCTGCCAGTTCATAATGTTTTATTCTCATCACCAAATCTTTGAGCAGGAAAGTTGCTTTAAAAGCGGACCCAGTGGGCCACAACCAGGAAGATGTGAAGAGAGGGCCCATAGGCAGCTGGCCAAATGGCAGAAGTTGGGGTGTAAGGGGAGAACAGGGAAAATAGCTCGAGCCAAGAGGCCCCTAGGAGCAATGCTCCTCACTCCATAAATCCAATGAACAATACATTTGGAGGTTAAGATTTTCAAAAAGTTGTCGCTGAGATCGCTGTCGCATGCTGCAGGCAGGGACCTAGCTGCGCATCGATGCCTGAACTGCAGTTGGGATAAGGTCACAGTGCCCCAGAACTATTTGGCCTCCATTTTGTTCTAGGCAGTGGATAGTATCTTGCTTCACCACTGCTACATTATGCCATTGCATTCACAATGTGATTGAGACAAGAATTCAGCTTTCTCCTGGTAAAGGGCAGCAGGCTGGGAATGGAAGAGGATTTACTCAGACAGTAGGCCTCCTGTAGCTTGCATATGCATAAACCCAAGCTGTTCAGCAACTAAAATGTTGTTAATCTTTGAAAATGCTGTTCCTGTTTGACCGCTGTCTACATTTCTTTATGGATAATGATGTATATCCAGGAAGCATCCATGAATTATGCAGCCGTCTCTGCTTGCCGTATGAATGCTGCTGTGCTGGATAGACAGATGAGTTCTGAGAAATGAATGCTGTCCTCTTAGAACATTCATTCCAGTTATGGCCGTGGAAATGCTGATCTGCACTGTAACCAAGCCATGGGGCCAATAGGTACAGAACCTTGTGCTGGCAACTACCAGGATCCTCAGACAGATCTTCGTTATACTTTGGGAAGACTCTGACTTCAGAGATATCTGCTGCGTCTTCCTGATTCTGACCATAAAGAGGGTTGTGCTATAGCTCACCATGCAATATCAGCAAGAAGAAACAGAAGAAAGAGCATTAACATAAAAGATGAGCTTAATCCCTTTGTGGTTCAGATTAGAAACTCCATCAGTGAATGAAGGCTCAGATAAAGTCATTCCTTTCTTTCATGCAGCTAGTTCTTTCCAGTTTTCAGATATGAAATAATATCCAACCTTTATCACCGTGCTGCCCGTTTGACTGACCATGGCCAGGGTTCTGATCAAATGTCCCTCATGACATTCAAAGAAATTGCCATTGCCTGTCTGCTACTTGTGAAATCCTGGAGCTCGACATGCAATAGAAGATGGCCAGGCTGGGCAGATAACTGTTTCCAATGGTCGTGAGAGGTCATCCGCGACATGTCGCCAGGGGTCGCCTGTATGGTCATGAGAGGTCTCCTATGGTTGTGAGAGGTCTCCAAAGAGTCATAGCGTCTTTCTGGTCGCCGCTGAATTTTCAATGTTGAAAATGTTGGTGACCTATGACGGGTGCCGGCAGTCGTCTATAAAGGTCGCGTAAGTGAGACAGGCCCTTAACTCTCTTGAAAACATCCAGTGAATTGGTCTCCACTGCCTTCTGTGGCAGAGAATTTCACAGATTCACAACTCTCTGGGTGAAGAGGTTTTTCCTCATCTCAGTTCTAAATGGCCTACCTCTTATTCTTAAACTGTGACTCCTGGTTCTGGACCTCTCCAACATTGGTAAACATTTTTCCTGCATCTAGCCTGTCCAATCCTTTAAGAATTTTATGTTTCTATAAGATTCCCTCTCATCCTTCTAAATTCCAGTGAATACAAACCCAGTCGCTCCATTCTTTCATGATATGTCAGTCCCGCCATCCGGGAATTAACCTGGTGAACCAACGCTGCACTCCCTCAATAGCAATAATGTCCTTTGTCAAATTAGGAGACCAAAATTGCACACAATACTCCAGGTGCGGTCTCACCAGGGCCCTGTACATCTGCAGTAGGACCTCTTGGCTTCTAAACTCAATTTCTCTCGCAATGAAGGCCAACATGCCATTAGCTTTCTTCACTGCCTTGTGTACCTGCATGCTTACTATCTGTGACTGATGTACAAGCTCACCCAGGTCTCATTGCACTTCCCATTTTCCTAATCTTACACCATTCAGATAATGATGTCTTCCTGTTCTTGCCGCCAAAGTGGATAACCTCACATTTATCTACATTATACTGCATCTGCCATGCATCTCCCCACTCATCCTGCAGCCTCATAGCATCTTCCTCGCAGCTCACATTGCCACCCAGCTTTGTGTCATCCGCAACTTAGCAGATAAAATCAGCTATCAATGTGAGCTTTGGAAGCAACTGATGTCTGACCAGCCAAAAATATATAACCTTCTCAATAAAAAAAATATTCTCCTACATGGTCTTAAATGGTTCCACCCTTATAATGAAACTACGTCTACATGTTTTGGACAATTTGATCCTTTCTCTCGGAACTTGCATATTTCACTGAGATCACTTTTCATTCTTCTGACAAGTTATTTAAAGCTGATCTCTCCCAGAATTTCCTCATTGGTTAACCATCTCATCTCAGGAATCAGTTTAATGAATCTATGCTGTTGCCGCCAATAGAAATAAATACTTATTCAGGCATGGGAAATGAGAGCATGATGCTCTTTATCTACTGATCCTTGGGGTATAATTTCTGTAATTGAATTCCCTGGTACCATCATCTCAATAATGTTCCTGGTTTCCGCTAGATCAGTCAGAGATAAGCACCATATACTCTTCAAGCTGCCCAATAATTTCCAGTAGTCTGTGAGCATCATCTTAAAAGATGCATGTATGACCATTACACTCGGCTGATGCAGAGAAGTCAGGACTTCTGACATTGCTCGTTATTATGCACACGTACAGAAAGGAAAACATAGATTGGGATTGTTTCAGTTGTGTGTGAAAGCTTCAGGAGTGAGCACCTTCTGGACAATCTAGCTCTGGTCTCCTGCACATTGCATTTTTAAGTAAGTAAGTTTATTGGCCAAGTATTCACATACAAGGAATTTGCCTTGGCGCTTAATGTTCATTTAAAGGACAATTTAAAGTTTAATGCTTGAAAAAAATGCATAAGGTCCTTGAAACGAACAGAAAGAGAAATCATTCATCTATCGTCATACAATATGTTTGATTGATTCCTCTGTACTTCCCTGCATCTCCTGGCCGCAATATTATTGTTTTTTGTACGGTATCAGAGCTTCTCTAAATTCCTGCATGTACACAGGGGACCATGCTGGACTGATAATTTATTTTTTAATTAAATTATTGAATCGATGCAAGTCTGATGGCAGTTAATTGATAAACAACAACAAAATAAAATTGGGATTCACAATCCTAGTTAATTTGAGGTAACATGAAAGAATGAGCAACCATTATGACAACAGACTAGAATTAAATTATACAAACATAGTGCTGGAGTAAAGGGCCTGTCCCGCTTTCACGACTTAATTCACGACCTCTGCCAAGTTTGCCCTTGACTCATACTCGCAGCATGGTCGTCACGAGGTCGTAGATGGCTCGTAGGTAGGTCGTGATGCTAGTCGTAGGTACTCGTGGCATCAAGTAGGTCGGGGTGTTTTTCTAGCCTGATGAAAAATGTCCACAAGTAAAAAAGGTTGTGAATTAGGTCGTGAAAGTGGGATAGGCCCTTAACTCAATGGGTTTGACAGTGATTGTGGAAGGAATGAACAGATGATATTTCGGATCGGGAGATTTCTTCAGACTGATGGGAGTAGGGGGGGGGGGGAGAAAGTTGGAAAATACTGTGCTGCAAAACTCAGCAGACAAGGTAGTCTTTGAAGAGAAAAAATAGTTGTAGCTAACGTAGATCAATTGACATGATTTTATTAACTTGGGTAAGACTGTCTATAATTATCATGGAATTTACTCTGCTCTGCAGAAAGTAGACATCAAAGATTTACATTGGTATGGGAATGTTTTAGTGATGCAAACAGACTCTTGTATTGTGCATTTAAACTGATAATCTCCTACTTTGTTTGAGTGCCACACTACTTCTGGGATTGCAACAAGGCAGTCTGGACGATTATCTTTACTGCTGCTGCCCTCAATGCTCCTTTGTGATTGTCTGGCAAACTATGTTCCAGTGGATGGGGGGAGTATCTCTAGTGATATGGCACACCCATTACCCTGGGTAGCTCTTATAGTATAGTCGTTAACTGCTCGTCAAATTGTGGACTGGCAAATGAGGACAATAATTTAAACCATGATTGAAACTTCAAAGTACTTCTCATTTTATTTTAGTGCACATCAGAGACTCGATCTTTGCAATATTTCTATATTTGCTTAGTTGACTTCATCAAACCAGTTTTAACATGATGTATCCTTGCTGTTTTATAGGGCAAGTAGTACTTTCAGAGACCTGCAATAAAGATCATGTACAGCTTGTAATTTTTCTACCCGAATGGAATTGCTACCTTACATCATTGGACCTTGCTCTTATTGGGAACTTGGTTCATATAATGAAGGAGTGTGAGGGGTCTTGTTGGTCACTTACTGGTGTATAGTTAACTGTTGTGCAGTTTTACTGATTGTGTTCACTGTGGCAGATGTGCTTAATAGTTTTTCCAGCATTTGTATCATATGTGCATAAGCATTAAATGTCAACTTTAGTCATGCCAGAACAGCATCCATGAAGAGATTGAGAGGACTAGCTTCCCTGGGGAAAATATCACACTGTAATTTCAAACCTTAAATGTATTGTTTTATTCAACTTCCATGTGTGTTTACATTTCAATTTCTGTGAAATATGCATTCAGCTGACCAGTGCGGTTTTCAAACTATTGTGATATTTTGCTCTGATGAGTAAAATCTGATGAGTCTTAAGAATGGTCTATACCCGAAACGTCACCTGTTCCTTTTCTCCAAAGATGCTGCCTGACCCGCTGTGTTGGCATACAAATGACAAGATACAGATGTTACAAATAGCAATAATCAAAAGTAGGTGTTTTGGATCTGGCATAGATGACAAATTAATAATAGTCTCCCTTTATTTAAGGAGTTAGGATCAGTGCCAGTCATTAGAAAAAGGAAAGTAATGTCATTTGCATCTGCTTCAAAGTCTTAGTTGGATTATCACTTTTCTCGAGGCTGTGGTGTATATTACTACAATGTCATATAAAATGTGCTTAAAATGGCCTTTGTGCGTTGTTTTTGTTTACGTTGTTCACATTAGCAATTTATTTTTTCGTGTTTTTAGTTCTAACTTTCTATTTGATTGTTTGAAAGGTTGTGGCTCCTTGGCAAGGTAAGATGAAGCAATAACAACAGTATGTTTGTAAAGATGACATAGCTTCTGTTATGTAGAAAGCTGACTGAACTAAGAACATGTGGGGACAAGTCACTAACCACAAAAAAGAGAGTAAGGGTTTAAGGCAGTTCTTAAACCACCAAAATCATGTGATGCAGTAGCCTGAAATGATTCATGCCAAGGGCACTGTTGTTCCACATATATTTGAAAAAAAAAGTTTCAGAAATAAAATGTTGATCAGCACCATCGGCATGTAGTTAACACATACAAGGATTGAGAAATTACCGTGCCCTCCACAATGTTTGGGACAAAGACCCATCATTTATTTATTTGAAGGTAGACAAAAGTGCTGGAGAAACTCAGCGGGTGCAGCAGCATCTATGGAGCGAAGGAAATAGGCAACGTTTTGGGCCGAAACCCGTCTTCAGATTATTTATTTGCCTCTGTACTCCCCAATTTGAGATTTGTAATAGAAAAAAAATCGCATGTGGTTAAAGTGCACATTGTCAGATTTTAATAAAGGACATTTATATACATTTTGGTTTCACCATGAAGAAATTACAGCAGTGTTTATACATACTCCCCCCCCCCCCCCCCCTCCCCCATTTCAGGGCACCACAATGTTTGGGACACTGCAATGTCATGTAAATGAAGTAGTTATGTTTAGTATTTTGTTGCATATCCTTTGCATGCAATGACTGCTTGAAGTCTGCGATTCATGGACATCACCAGTTGCTGGGTGATTCTCTGGTGATGGTCTGCCAGGCCTGTGTTGCAACCATCTTTAGCTTATGCTTGTTTTGGGGGCTAGTCCCCTTCAGTTTTCTCTTCACCATATAAAAGGCATGCTCAATTGGGCTCAGATCGGGTGATTGACTTAGCCACTCAAGAATTGACTATTTTTTAGCTTTGAAAAACTCCTTTGGTGCTTTAGCAGTATGTTTGAGATCATTTGCTTGCTGTAGAATGAACCGCCGCCCAATGAGTTTTAAGGCATTTGTTTGAACTTGTGCAGGTAGGATGTGTCTGTACACTTCAGAATTCATTATGTTACTACCATCAGCAATTGTATCATCGATGAAGATAAGTGAGCCAGTGCATTCAGCAGCCATACATACCCAGGCCATAACACCTCCCACCACCGTGTTTCACAGATGAGGCGGTATGCTTTGGATCTTGGATAGTTCCTTCTCTCCTACATACATTTCACCTGCCATCACTCTGATATATGTTAATAGTAAGATTAAACGAGAACTTACCAGTTCGAAGTTTGATCGTTATTTTATGAGGAGTAACGATGAGGGATTACGTGAAGAAGCCCCGCCTGGAGCTTGATCGGCATACTTCAAAGCAGCAGCATGAAAAACACAGAACATAATAGCCGGAGTAAGATAGTAAGGCTCAACATAGATTTAGAACTACCAGATGATCATTTATTTTATGAGGGTCGGGAGTGGAGGGCACGTAATCCCTCATCGTTACTCCTCATAAAATAACGATCAAACTTCGAACTGGTAAGTTCTCGTTTAATCTTACTATTTTACTTCGGAGTCACGTGAGTGACTACGTGAAGATTTTGTAGCTTCTGTGTTTTTTATGTCGTAGAGCCATTCCATACGACAGTCCGGCTAGGTCAACACATAAATGAGTAAATAACCTTTTACCAGAATTCAGCTTTAGTTTATTTCATAAATCTTTTAATGATAAAAGAACAAATAATAACCCCTTTTATACCTGGGGAAAATCACTACAAAGTGATAAAAGATATAAAGTGATAACATAAATTGATAATCTAAATCGATAGTGAAACAAAGCACGTGATTACAGTGAACCCAACACCGCGTGTCCAAAGCCTGTCATTGTGAGAACAGGTTTATCGTAGAACTTTGAAAAGGTTTTTTCTTTACACCACCCTGAGGCTTCGAAAATGTGTTAGAGCGGTACGTCCTGTAACTTCGCCGCGGACGTAGCTGCAGCCCTGGTGGAGTGAGATTTAAACACATCAGTGTCTACTCCCGCTAAATCTAACACCTGTTTTAACCATCTAGAAATGGTTTGTACTGATGCTTTTGTGTGTGGTTTCTTATGCGTAATAAATAACCGTTTTTTCATCACCTCGAAGACTCTTGGTGACTTTTATATACTGAGTCAAGTGTCTAACTACACACAACGTTGGATCAATAGGGTAAGCTTTGAACATTACCTTAGCTCCATTTCTTCCTGGTCTGCTTTGTTTGATCAGATCATAAACGCAAAACACAATGTTATCTGAAGCCACATGCATACAATCTAAACGTAGCATTTGCAATGTTTGCACTCTTTGTGCTGATACCAACGCCATTAACATTACTACTTTAAATGTTAATTTTTGCAAGGACATAACTGTGATCGGAGTCCATTGCCTAAGCAAAGTAAGTACAATGCTGACATCCCAAATTTCTGTATATCTTGGCTTGGGCGGATTTTTGTTAAAAATCCCTTTCATAAACCTGGATATTAATGGATGAGATCCAATTGATTCATGGTCAGAAATTTGTCCTAAATAGGACGATAAAGCACTACGAGCACTATTAATGGCACTATTACTCAAGTGCTGCTCAAAATACAACTCAGCAAGGAACTCCAATATGTTTGAAATGTTCACAGTATGATAAGATATATTTGATTGTCTACAAAATTTCCCATTTCTTTATATGTGTCATATATTGTTTCTTAGTGCTATCTCGCCATGATGAGGCTATAACATCCATGGTCCTATCCAACAGTCCAAGCCCTTGCAGTGGTCTGGTCAAAACCTGCAGATTAACAAATTCATATGAACATGTAATGGATGAATTTCTTTTGTTACTGGTTGTATTAACAAATCACTGCAGCTAGGAATCGACATACATGGTTCCTTAATCATATTTAACATCAACGGGAACCATGGTTGTGTGGGCCAATATGGAATCATCAACTGTCCTGTGGCAGAATCTTGTTCTATTTTCTTAAGACATTGCCTAATCAGGCCATATGGAGGGAAAGCATAAAAGAACATATTTCCCCAATGTAGCGAAAATGCATCTACTGCTACCGCACCTGGATCGGGTTCCCAAGACACATATTTAGGCAATTGATGATTTAATCTTGACGCAAACAGATCAATGTCTGGTAATCCATAGCGAATAGCAATTTTACTGAAAACTTGTGGGTTCAACATCCATTCTGTGTTGTCTTTAAATACCCTTGATCTGCTGTCTGCCACCACATTGTCTTTACCTGGGATATAACTTGCTGAAACCCAAATTTGGTGCTCAATACACCAATGCCATATCTGATTGACCAGACAATCACATGATACCGATCTTACTCCACCCATGTGATTAATATATGCAACAGCTGTCTTATTGTCTAATTGTACCTGGACATGCAGATCCTTTTTTGTAGAACAATAGACTTTTAATCCATAAAATGCCCCCAACAACTCCAAATAATTAATACCATATGTTTGGAGAAACAATTCCATCTTGGACAGTCCATCTGCCCCCACAGCTGGTAAATTTATCTGTCGTCCCCCCCATCCGAGAGCACTTGCATCTGTTTGTAAAAACACTTCAGGCTGCTGTATTAAAATGCTTTTATCAGCATGTGGAACATTTTCAATCCACCATTGTAATTCCAATAAAGCTTCCTTTGTTAATTGCATATGCCTATCAAAA
This sequence comes from Okamejei kenojei, assembly GCA_035221665.1. Lineage (NCBI taxonomy): Eukaryota > Metazoa > Chordata > Chondrichthyes > Rajiformes > Rajidae > Okamejei > Okamejei kenojei. The sequence continues at coordinate 74,236,472 of CM069131.1, forward strand.
AGCTTGCATTTTGTCCCTTTGAAGGATTTGGTAATGTAATGGACCAAATTCCACTGCAGAAAATGCTGCTACTAATTTACCAATAACCTTTGCTACCTCTCGGATGGAGGGATAAGGCTTGTGAATGAGGCCCCAACATACAGTTGAAATATCAACAATCTTGTCCGTTGGCAAAGTTACTAACATAGTAACTGAATTAATCACAAAAACCTAAATAATTAATTGTTTGTGTTAAAGAAGGAACTGCAGATGCTGGAGAATCGAGGGTACACAAAAGGCTGGAGAAACTCAGCAGGTGCAGCAGCATCTAAGGAGCGAAGGAGATAGGAGACGTTTCGGGTCGAGACCCTTCTTCAGACTGGTCAGGGATCAGGGAAACGAGAGATATAGACGGTGATGTGGAGAGATAAAGAACAATGAATGAAAGATATGCAAAAAAGTATCGATGATAAAGGGAACAAGCCATTGTAAGCTGTTTATGGTGTGAAAATGAGAAGCTAGTGCGACTAGGGTGGGGGAGGGAGATAGAGAGAGAGGGAATGCCAGGGCCCGAGGGCAGAGGGAGAGGTGGGAAGGGGCGGGGACAGCAAGGGTTAACAGAATTGAGAAAATTCAATGTTCAAGCCCAGAGGATGCAGACTCCCCAAGCGGAATATGAGGTGCTGTTCCTCCAACTTGCGGTGTTGCTCACTCTGGCCGTGGAGGAGGCCCAGGACCAAGAGGTCGGATACGGAATGGGAGGGGGAGTTGAAGTGCTGAGCCACCGGGAGGTCGGGTTGGTTAATGCGGACCGAGCGGACGTGTTCGGCGAAACGATCGCCAAGCCTCCGCTTGGTCTCACCGATATAGATCATCTGGCATCTGGAGCAGCGGATGCAGTAGATGAGGTTGGAGGAGGTGCAGGTGAACCTCTGTCGGACCTGGAAGGACTGCTTGGGTCCCTGAAAGGAGTGGAGGGGGGAAGGTGAAGGGACAAGTGTGGCATTTCTTGCGGTTGCAAGGAAAGCGCCCGGGAAGGGGTAGAGCGGAGGGAAGGGAAGAATTGACAAGGGAGTTGCGGAGGGAGCGGTCTTTGCGGAAGGCAGACGGGGGGGGGGAGATGGGAGGGGTCACGTTGGAGGTGGCGAAACTGGCGGAAGACTATGTGTTGTATTTGCCGGCTGGTGGGGTGAAAGGTGAGGACCAGGGAGACTCTGTCCTGTTTGCGAATGGGGGAATGGGGAGATAGGGCAGTGTTGCGGGGTATGGAGGAGACCCTGTTGCAAGCCTCATCTATAGTGGGGGAGGGAAATCCCCATTCTCTGAAGAATGAGGCCATTTGTGATGACCTGGTGTGGAACACCTCGTCCTGGGAGCAGATGCGGCGTAGGCGGAGGAATTGGGAATAGGGGATGGAGTCCTTACAGGAAGCAGGGTGGGATGAAGAGTAGTCCAGGTAGCTGTGGGAGTCAGTTGGTTTGTAGTGGATGTCGGTCAGGAGTGTATCACCTGCAATAGAGATGGTGAGGTCAAGGAATGGTAGGGAAATGTCGGAAATGGTCCAAGTGTATTTGAGTGCCGGATGGAAGTTGGTGGTGAAATGGATGAAGTCTGTCAGTTGTGTGTGGGTGCAGGAGGTGACACCAAAGCAGTCGTCGATGTAACGGAGGTAGAGGTCGGGGATGTGGCCCTGGTACGCCGAGAACAAAGATTGTTCGACGTACCCGACAAAGAGGCAATCGTAGCTGGAGCCCATGCGTGTGCCCATAGCTACTCCTTGTGTTTGGAGGAAATGGGAGGAGTCAAAAGAAAAGTTTTTGAGAGTAAGGACCAACTCCACTAGGCGGAGGAGTGTGTCAGTGGACGGGTATGGGTTGCTCCTCTGGTCGAGGAAGAACCGGAGGGCTTTGAGACCGTCCTGGTGGGGGATGGAGGTGTAGAGTGACTGGACGCTTTTCTCTCGTTTCCCTGATCCCTGACCAGTCTGAAGAAGGGTCTCGACACGAAACGTCGCCTATCTCCTTCGCTCCTTAGATGCTGCTGCACCTGCTGAGTTTCTCCAGCCATTTGTGTACCCTCAATTAATTGTTTGTGCTGGCTGCAGCTTGGACTTAATTGGATGAATCAGGAACCCTAGTTTTTCAAATAAAGTTTTAGTTGCTGAAACTAATTTTCCAGCTGATTCCTGACTATTACTGACAATTAAAATGTCATCCAGATAAGGCATAACAAAGTGCTTTTGTGCTCTTAATTGTGCCAAAGCTGGTTTCAACAGCTTTGTGAAGAGCCTAGGAGCTGAACTTAACCCATTAGGTAATGCTTTAAATTGCCACAGCTGTCCCAGCCAATCAACTTTTATGTACCTCAGAAAAAACTGATGTATTGGTACTGAATAGTACGCATCCTTCAAATCGATTGAAGGCATATAACAACCTGCTGATATCAAACATCTTGCAGTGTTGAACGTTTCCATCTTGAAATGTTTATACTGGACAAATGTATTAAAGTTTGTAAGGTCCAGAATAATTCTACAACCACCATCTTTTTTTATCTCTTGGAAAGATGTTTGACACAAATTGGTGTGGATGCTTAACAGTTTTTTCAATAACACCTTTTTTAAACAATTTGTCAAATTCCACATTAATTTCTGCTTCCTTCACAGCAGAAAACATGAAACCATGAATAGGTTTATATTGTACCGGAGAATCAACACCTTCTTTAAATGTTATTGTAGCTCCTGAAACAGTTTGTAAATTAAACCGGTCAGATGTGATGCAAAGCCATTCATCATAAAACATTTGTAATCTCCCACCAACTGGAGATTCGTCCAAAGTTTCTTTATGAACAGAATAAAGTTTTTGTACCTCTCCATATGAACGTGGTGGTCTCCTTCTCCCCGTATATGGGTGAACATTAGGCTGTGTTGGATGGTAATATCTCCTTACCATATTCCTGCCTCTGTTTGTTCCAAAATCAGATCCCCTTCTTGGTGTATTGTACTTTTTTTGTCCAAAAACGAAAGGTCTCATGTAGCTAATAGATTTAGCCTCTTCATCCATTTCTCTGATTTATTTAGGCAGGTTTTCTCCAAATAAATAACCAGGAGTTTGAACACCACTTGATGGAGGATAAGGCACAGACCTGCAAATCTAGGATGAAATATGGGCTGAATCGCAATTTTCCTCATACAATTGATTTCATAAAAGGAATTGCACAATAAGCCCAATGTATCTCTTTGGATTTTGATCATTTCTGACCCTTCCATTTGCTTTCCAAAAGCAGTAATGGCAGCTGAAATCAGTTTGAGGATTCTTTGAAACTGTATTTCTTGTCCTCTCATGACTGATGACATAGGTGTCCATATAGTCGGATTCACCGTAGGTACCTTCAACGAGGTGCAATTTTCCGGTGTTTTATATAATTCTGCTGTTTCAGCCATAACATAATCTTGAAGTTGGTGAGATACCATATAATTAATACTGGCAGCTAGGTTTTCTTCCATAGCCTCACCACTTCCTTCAGGTATAGCAAAATCTTTTGCCATATCAGGCACACATGGCCTTTTCTTTTTTCTTTGTGGTGTGCACTCATAATCCACATCACCACTTTCAGGGTCTGTCTCTTGCAGCCCTGGTACTCCTGAGATTTCATCAAAGGAGACTTCCTCCACCCTTAATCCTGGGTCTGGAGTTTCATATTCCCAATTTGGCACATAGTCATATTCTGGATATTCAAACCCCTCAGGTCTGTTTGGGAAAATTCTGGGTTCTTTGACCCTTGTCTCATAATATTTAGGAGCACTTTCTCCATATGTTCCATTTTTAGCCATATAGCTTTATTATCCGGAAAGTATCGGAACCGGCTCCGCACTAATCTCTTGTCCCGACTCTTTAGCCTCTCCCCGGGACGATCTTTTTACCCGCAAAACCTTCCTCTGAGACTTCTCCATTTTGTTTTAATTTTTTACTTCCTCTTTGCTGGCTCTGTATGCCAACGTAATTCTGTATTTTGTAAAAAAAAAAATTTACGTTCACTTTGCTGGTTCTATACGCCAGCGTAACGGTTTTTTAGAACGCCCTAAAGTGAAATCAATTGCACTTACCTGCGGGCCTGTTCTTACCGCTGAGGGGAGCTGCGCTCAGCAGCTCTTGCTTCTGCCGTCAGTGTCGACGTAATGCCGATCAAGCGCCAGGCGGGGCTTCTTAGAAACATAGAAACATAGAAATTAGGTGCAGGAGAAGGCCATTCGGCCCTTCGAGCCTGCACCGCCATTCAATATGATCATGGCTGATCATCCAACTCAGTATCCTGTACCTGCCTTCTCTCCATACCCCCTGATCCCTTCAGCCACAAGGGCCACATCCAACTCCCTCTTAAATATGGCCAACGAACTGGCCTCAACTACCTTCTGTGGCAGAGAATTCCACAGATTCACCACTCTCATCTCGGTCCTAAAAGACTTCCCCCTTATCCTTAAACTGTGACCCCTTGACCTGGACTTCCCCAACATTGGGAACAATCTTCCTGCATCTAGCCTGTCCAACCCCTTAAGAATTTTGTAAGTCTCTATGAGATCATCCCTCAATCTTCTAAATTCCAGCGTGACTCCAAAGTAAAATCTTCATCTCATCTGTCCCCATGAACTTTTTCCAGACTGTCTCTTTTAAGTACTTCTTGGCAAACTGTAACCTGGCCATCCTATTTTTGTGGCTAACCAGTGGTTTGCATCTTGCAGTGTAGCCTCTGTATTTCTGTTCATGAAATCTTCTGCGGACAATGGTAATTAACAAATCCACACCTGACTCCTTCAGAGTGTTTCTGATCTGTCGGACAGTTGTTTGGGGATTTTTCATTATTATAGAGAGAATTCTTCTGTCATCAGCTGTGGAGGTCTCTCTTGGCCTGCCAGTCCCTTTGCGATTAGTAAGATCACCAGTGCTCTCTTTCTTCTTAATTACGGTCCAAACAGTTGATTTTGGTAAACCTAAGGTTTGGCTGATATCTCTAACAGTTTTATTTTTATTTCTCAGTCTCATAATGGCTTCTTTGACTGTCATTGGCACAGCTTTGTTCCCCGTTGATAAACAGCACAATAAAAGTTTCCAAAGGTGATGGAAAGACTGGAGGAAAGACTAGGCATTGAGAGCTCTCTTACACCTGCATTAAGGAGGCATTTAAACACACCTGAGCATTTACAAACTCCTGTGAAGCCATGTGTCCCAAACATTATGGTCCCCTGAAATAGGGGCCTATGTATAGACACTATTGTAATTTCTGCATGGTGAAACCAAAATGTATAAAAAATACTCTTTTAATAAAATCTGACAATGTGCACTTTAACCACATGTGTTTTTTTCTATTACATATCTCAAATTGTGGGGTGTTTTGTAATCAAACCATTACGAAGTATTAGTTGAACTACAAAGCATTTATTAAACCCATGGAGAGAAAACAATACATACTGTTACACTCATCGCATCAACTTACAGACTACCAAACTAAGGGTCCAGCAGGCTGTATCAGTGGCTCAAATCCCGGACTGGACTACATGGTGGAATGTGTATCATGCATAATATATGTGGTGAAGGCTATATTGACAGAGATTAATATGGTTGATCTACATCCTTCCTCTTAAAGAAGCAAATCATAATTAAACAAACATATAGTGGAGCATATAGGAAAACACCAATATGAGGGGAGTGCACTTTACTTTGTGTACTGTATGCTGACAGCAGCAAGTGAGAAGACAGTTCACAGACAGTTCAACCACAGTCCTGTCTGCGCATGTACGGTACCAACCGTTTCCTCCCTTCACCGGAGATTGAATAGGAGAAGGGAGTGATACCTCAGGTCTGACTGGTGTTGAGGGTGAGGATGGAGATCTCGGCAGCGGCCGGGGAGGCGAAGCAGGAGGCAAAGCATCTGGACCGGGGTCGGCAGGCGGTTGTGGGACAGTGAATTTGGAACTGTTGGACCGTGGAGGCGACACAGCTGTGAAATTAGGATAGTGTTGAGGCGGCACTGGCTAATTGACTGGACGAAAGAGTTGTCGGTTACATCTGTAGGGGCCATCATCAACACTGACCGGGTAAGAACGCAGCTCAGGAGTAGTCCCTTGAATGACGCCCAGCCGGTCATAACCTTTTGGCGTTTGCAAGCGGACAACCTGTCCCTTGGTCGGTGGCGGAAGCGGTATGCTTGACTTGTCATAGTATCGTTTCTGAGTATCGCGTCGCTGTTGGCGTTTTGCCTGGATCGCCGCCGGGGTGCGAATTTGTGGTTGTGACATCTGTTTAGTTAACGTTAGCGTAGTGCGAGTCTGCCTTGACATAATGTGCTGGACAGGGGAACCCAGAATCGGATCATGAGAAATGTTACGTAAATTAAGCAAGTCGAGATAGATATCGGAACCGGCCCGATGGGACCATTCCATCACTTGTTTGGCACTTCTTACCGCACGTTTGGCCAAACCATTGGACTGCGGGTATTCGGGGCTGCTGGTGATGTGGCGAAAATCCCAGTGATTAGCGAAGTTTCTGAAATGAAGACTGGTAAATTGGCTGCCATTCTCAGAGAGAAGATGGACGGGAGTCCCGTGGACAGAAAAGTGGCGTGCCAGCTTTTCAACAACCATGGCTGAGGTGGGATTGCGGAGTAGGTCGATCTCGAACCATCTGGAGTACGAGTCGACCAGGACCAGGTACTGATTGCCATGCCACTCGAAAATATCAGTTGCAACTATAGACCATGGCAAGTCTGGTGCGGGGTATGAGAGAAGGGGCTGTTTGGGTTGGTGTGGCGCTAGGCTGTTGCACACCGCACAGGACTCGACTTTCCCATGCACAAAGTTGGCCATTCCAGGCCAGAAGAACATAATCTTTGCCCTCAGAATGGTTGCCTCCACACCGGGATGACCCCCTGTGGATGGCATCGTAATACTTGTTTTGCAGGGGTGCAGGAACAACCGTCTTGTGTCCTTTCACCACGATGCCCTCCTGAAGTACCAGTTCATCACAAACAGGGTAAAATGGGCGAATCGGGGCCTGTATTTGCCAATACATGCGAATCAGACAAGCCTGTATTGCTTCTCTGGCCATCTGCATCGGATGACAGAGGAGAGTGACTGTAGAGTGTCTTCTGCAGCTGTTTGTGCTGCCAGATCGTCCAGACACGAGGATGGGAGGTAGGAGACCATCATAACAACAAAACCATCATCGTCTGACAGGTGTTTTTCGCAGGTGTTGTGAGGAGCCCGTGATAGAGTGTCAGCGAAGTGAATATCCTTTCCGCATTTGTAAACCAGTCTAATGTTGTACTTTTGTAATATCATCATCATATGTTAAAGGAGTGCTGGGGCGGCGTGTATCGGCTTGTTCAGAATGCTGGACCAGCTTTCTGGAGTCCGGCTGCTCCCAGTCCATATTGGGAGGCGTCGCAAGTTAAAGTGACAGGTAGCTTGAAGTAAGCGAGTGTTTGAATGCAGGACATCTGTGGCTTGAGAGTGTCAAACACCTTCTGCTGGTGTTCTTGCCAGAGGCAAATAAATAAATGATGGATCTTTGTCCCGAACATTATGGAGGGCACTGTAAATTCATAGTCTTGAACAAATGAGGGGATTCAAGCAAATATCTTTAGAACGCCTTAACACATATGTTGAAAGGCACTGTGAAGTGCAATTAACAAATACACACACAGCCAAACCTGACGGCATGCTCACCTGACATCTAATACGACACATGTAGTTCCAGCAGAGTTGTCCCAGTTGCCATTAAGCAACAAAACCCCAGTTAATACCACACCCTGCAAAATATAATTCAGGCCGCTATTGTATTTGGTCTTTGACCCAGGATAAGCTCGCAGATTTCAGTGAGTTTACCAGTAGTTATATGACAGCTGAACTTGATGCTTATGAGAAGCAATATGAGGGAGAGTGGGTTGGGTATTAGAAAAGGACATTTTTCATCAGATTTACTTTCATACTTTTAGATTGCTTTCTGCCTAATAGCAGAAATCGTGGGAAATCGTGTCTCACAAACCTGATGGATGAGGGCAAGGAAGTGGGCGTTGTCTACACAGACTTTAGCAAGGCTTTTGATAAGGTTCTGCAAGGTAGGCTTGTCTGGAAGGTGATAATCGCATGAAATCCAAGACGACCTATCCAATTGTATTCAAAATTTGCTTGGAAGAAGGAGTCAAAGGTTAGTTGTGGAAGGTTGCTGTTCTGACTGGATGTCTGGCCAGTTGAGTGCCATATACGGTCATAAATTCATAAGTCATAGAAGCAGAATTAGGCCATTTGGCCCATCGAGCCTATTCTGCCATTCAATCATGGTTGATCTATCTTTCCCTCATAATCCCATTCTCCTGCCTTCTCCCCGTAACCTTCGACACCCTTACTAATCAAGAACCTGTCAAATTCCACTTTAAAAATACCTAATGACCGCCACATCCATCTATGCCAATGAATTCCACAGATTCACCACCATCTGGTTAAAGAAGGTGCTGGTTCAGCTGTTGTTTGGATGTCAATGTAGTTAACAATGAAAGTAAATTTGCAATTTTTCAACGGGTTCTAGATCATTTGGGAAGGTGGGCCAAGAAATGGCAAATATAATTTAACTGTGACAATTTGGTTTGTGTCATACTAGGACAGGATTTACACAGTAAATGGTAGGGCCCTGGAAATTGGTGCAGAACAGAGAGATCTGTTCCCTGTAAGTATCGAGTCCGGTGGACAGTGTGGTGTAGAAAGCCGCTGGTGTCTTCATTGGAAAAAGTATTGAATACAAAAGTTGGAACATCATGATGCAGCAATACAAGTCATTGGTGAGACCACACGTCAACTCTTGGATGATTGCATGCAGTTTTGGTCACCCAGTGAATGGAAGATAGTCATTAAGATGGATAATCGAGAGGAGAACTCATCAGGATGTTACCAGAGCTTGCTGGCTTGAGTTATAGAGAGTGGTTGAATAGTAAAAAGGGTGGGACTTTTTCATTAGACCGTAGGAAGCTAACGAGTGAACATATTGAGGTGTATAAGGCCATACGACATAGATGCAGGATCAGGCCAATTTGCCCATCGTGTCTACTCCGCCATTTGTTAATGGTAGATCTATTTTACCTCTCAACCCCGTTATCCTGTCTAGGGGTATAGATAAGGTGGCCTAATTCTACTCCTATAACTTATATCCTTATGACTTATAAAGTGCACACTCAGTAGTTTTTTTCCCCGGGTAGACAATCCTAAAACTAATGGCCATAGGCTAAATATGAGAGGGGAGAAATTTAAGCGGGACCCGAGGGTCAACTTCTTCACTCAGTTCGTAGTCCGTATTTGGAATGAGCTGCTAGAGGAAACATAAAAACATAGAAAGTAGTAGGAGTAGGCCATTCGGCCCTTTGAGTCAGCACTGCCATTCAATATGATCATGGCGGATCCAAAATCAGTACCCTGTTCCTGCTTTTTCCCCATATCCCTCGATTCTGTTAGCCCAAAGAGCTAAATCTAACTCTCCCTTGAAAACATCCAGTGAATTGGCCTCCACTGCCTTCTGTGGCAGAGAATTCCGCAGATTCACAACTCTCTGGGTGAAGACCGAGGATGTAACTAGTAGAGTGGATAAGGGAGAACCTGTGGATGTGTTATATCTGGACTTTCAGAAGGCTTTCGACAAAGTCCCACATAAGAGATTAGCATACAAACTTAAAGCACACGGTATTGGGGGTTCAGTATTGATGTGGATAGAGAACTGGCTGGCAGACAGGAAGCAAAGATTAGGAGTAAATGGGTCATTTTCAGATTGGCAGGCAGTGACTAGTGGGGTACCGCAATGCTCAGTGCTGGTACCCCAGCTATTTATAATATATATTAATGATATGGATGAGGAAATTGAATGCAACATCTCCCACGTTTGCGGATGACACCAAGCTGGGGGGCAGTGTTAGCTGTGAGGAGGATGCTAGGAGGCTGCAAGGTGACTTGGATAGGTTGGGTGAGTGGGCAAATGCATGGCAGATGCAGTATAATGTGGATAAATGTGAGGTTATCCACTTTGCCGGAAAAAACAGGAGGGTAGACTATTATCTGAATGGTGGCCGATTAGGAAAAGGGGAGATGCAACGAGACCTGGGTGTCATGGTACACCAGTCATTGAAAGTAGGCATGCAGGTGCAGCAGGCTGTGAAGAAAGCAAATGGTATGTTGGCATTCATAGAAAAAGATTTGAGTACGAGAGCAGGGAGGTTCTACTGCAGTTGTACAGGGTTTTGGTGAGGCCACACCTGGAGTATTGCGTACAGTTTTGGTCTCCTAATCTGAGGAAAGACATTCTTGCCATAGAGGGAGTACAGAGAAGGTTCACCAGACTGATTCCTGGGATGGCAGGACTTCCATATGAAGAAAGACTGGATTGACTCTGCTTGTACTCGCTTGAATTTAGGAGATTTTTGAGGGGGGATCTTACAGAGACTTACAAAATTCTTAAGGGGTTGGACAGGCTAGATGCAGGAAGATTGTTCCCAATGCTGGGGAACTCCAGAACAAGGGGTCACCATTTAAGGATAAGGGGGAAGTCTTTTAGGACCGAGATGAGAAAATCATTTTTCACACAGAGAGTGGTGAGTCTGTGGAATTCTCTGCCACAGAAGGTAGTTTAGGCCAATTCATTGGCTATATTTAAGAGGGAGTTAGATGTGGCCCTTGTGGCTAAAGGGATCAGGGGGTATGGAGAGAAGGCAGGTACAGGATACTGAGTTGGATGATCGGCCATGATCATGTTGAATGGCGGTGCAGGCTCGAAGGGCCGAATGGCCTACTCCTGCACCTAATTTCTATGATTCTATGATTCTAAGACGTTTTTCCTCATCTCAGTCCTAAATGACCTACCCCTTATTCTTAAACTGTGACCCCCGGTTCTGAACTCTCCCAACCCGGGGAGGATATTGAAGTGGATACAGTACAAATGTTTAGAGGGCTGTGGTCCTAATGCAGGCAAATGGGACTAGCCCAATATTCCGATTTGGTAGTGATGGACATGGTGGGCCGAAGGACCGGTTTCCATGCCGTTCAGCTTGTGCTCCGTTCAAATAGTGACATTCTGAAGGCACAAGTATAAACTAGTATTATTGCAGTGCATCATTAACACCAATATTGTGTGGCCTAAAAACAATTGCATGATAACTATTCTTGAAAGAAAGAAAATTAATGTCTTAAAAAAAAATTAAGTGAACAACTATGATAAATGAAAAATTGTCTATTACAGAACAGTAAATGTTTATCTCAGATTCAAGAATGTACAATGTTTGATGTCTGGAGCTGGTAGCGTGCATTAACAAGGGAATGGGATGTTGGGATAAAGTTGATGAGAATATTTAAGTGACTTGTTGGTGTTTTCACCTTTCCACAGATGATCCAATGGCCCTTGGCTTCATCATCTCTCCATGGTCTCTGCTGCTCTTACCCTCTGGCAAAATTTCTTACACTGATGAAGCTGTTTCCAACCAGGATCTGCGAGTGTTTACAGCCCCTGAGGTTTTGCAGAATCAGGCTTTGTCCTCGCTTTCTGATGTTGAGAAGGTATGGGAATAAATCACCAGCTGTGTAGGAAGCTACGTTTGCTGAAAATCCACATGGGTCTCATCAAAAGCCATGTCAGAAAGCCAAAACCTGATTGCAGTGAAGGCATCACATTTAAGTATTTTGTATTTGTGGCATAGATAAATGCTTTGTGTAATGAGTTACATGTAAGAAAAATAGCATCACATAACTACATAGCCAAAATTTAATCCTGTGTTGAAGCAAACTATTTTAGGCCTTATGACATTTTAATTTATTGACCACCCAGTGGTACACTCAAATTAAAGTGACAAATGATGGTTGCATCTGCTTCAATAATTACCTTGTATGCAGCTTTATAGTTCATGCAATCTTAATAAGAGGAGACTCACCACCATAAGTGGACTTTTGGAAATAATTTAAACTATGAATTAAAATTGACTCTTAAACCATGTTTATAGATTGCATTGATGCATTTAGCAGCTAAATTATGCATCCTAGTTATTAGAGTGTGAACTGCAGAGTATGTGGTTCATAGCTTTTTAACTCTGGGTTTGGGAGGATGGGAAAATAGATGATCCCATTTTCTGTGACTTCAAGCAGGGAATGAGAGGTGGAGACTAGCTGGGTGGGGGGTGTGGTGGATTCAGAGAGATTGGAAGCTGCAGGATCAGAGTCATGTGGGAGATTTGAGTCCCATGAGCAATATCGGAGACCCATGGAAAAGACTTCAGGGAAGATCATAGACCAGGAGAGATCAGGAGATGTTGCTGGGACTGCTGAATTGGGATTGGAAGAGAATGTGTAATTGGGAGAGGAAATGAATCATGCACACTGGGTAAACAAATAATTAGAAAGGCTCTTGCCGCCTGCATTCATTGGTCATGCTTTACCAACCTGGTTCCATGAGACCCATTAATCTATGATAAAAATGCTTTAATTTGAAATGGTCTTGGATCAGCCACAACTCTCCTATTGCTTCATTGTATCCTGCCCTGCCCTTACCTAACAATTGAGTTAATTGCTTTAGAGTCAGTTTTAACTTTCAGTTTTAACTTTCTCACATCCAGCTTTGCCCAAATCCATCCATTCACCAAAGGTTAAAAATCTTCCCTTATTGAGTTATAACTCTGCCATGTACATACATTGGCGTGTTTTCTATAAGTGTAAAGGGCCTGTCCTACCAGCATCCGACTCCATGCGATGAGCGCGATCAAACTGGCAGCGGGGGCCGTGCGGAGGTCGGGTGATCCCTGTAAAGGGCCGTTCCCAACAGCATGCGCCTGCATGCGAAGAGCGCGATCAAACCGGCAGCGGGGGCCGCGCGGAGGTGGGGTGAGTGGCGCAACACGGCGCAAAGTGAGGCGAACTTGGAGCGAAGTCTGAAAGGTAAGTTCGCCAGGACAGAGAGGGACACACAGAGAGGGGCACAGAGGCCCACACAGAGAGGGCCATGGAGCCACCTACAGAGAGGGTCACGGAGGCACGCAGTCGAGGTGGTGAGTAATGTGTCGAGGCGACTGCGAGCCGACAAGCCGTTGCCGGACGGAATTTTTGAGCACGGTCAGTTTTTTGGAGCCCTGCGCGATGTCGGGACGAACTCCGCACAGTTCCGCACGGCTCCGGCGATCAAAGTGGGACCGGCCCCGCGACGCCAGACGGCTCAAGACTGTTAGGTCGCGCTCATCGCATGGAGTTGCATGCTGCTGGGTCAGGCTGTTAAGTTACAGCCCTTTGAAATATATAGGAGAAAGGATACAAACTGCTGGACTTAGCAGGCCAAGCAGCATCTCTGGACAACATGGATAGGTGACGTTTTGGATTGAGATCCTTCTTCAGACTGATTGTGTGGGGGGAGAAGAAAGCTAGAAGAGGGGAAAGGAAGGGCAAAGCATGGAAAGTAATAGGTGGAATTTGGCAGAGGGGGGGAATTCATAGTCAGATGGTTATTTTTCCAAATACACTTGGAGGAATAAGATGTGCTTCTAGCTTTTTTAGAGCACACGTTTACCCCAAACACATTTTTCTTACCTGTCAATAACATTCCATATTCAAGAGTTTTTTAAACAATAAATATAGCAATAAAACACTGGAATATATCAGTTGACAGAATAGAGTTTAAGCTCTGAATGGAGTTGTAGGATATATAATCAAAGTACAAAGATTCTTCAACAATACAGGAAGTTGAAGGATCTAGAGAGGGCTTTCCCAAGACAGTGACCATTGTAGCTATAGACTACCAGTGGAGTTGGGGTGAAAATGGAAGTTAGATACAAGGTCAAAGTCTGAAGACTGAAATATGCAAAAGAGTCAGAGGAAGAGATTTTCTGCACATTAGGCTGCATAGCATTCAACCCATTTCCTGGGTGTGGGAAAAATAAGTGCTCATTCATGTCTAAGCCATCCCCAAGGTGAACTGAAAAGTCCTCGATTTGATTTACTCCTCAGGCCCCCACATAGCTTCACCTGCCTGGATGGATGGGAGAGTTCTTTGTACCTGGGAGACATCTGGTGATACATAAGCAGTGAATAGACCTTCAATAGCAGATATTCTGCTCCTGCAATGGCTTGACAGCTTTGACAAGATGTAAAATTGCAGATCATCGAGTCATACAGCATGGAAACAGGCTCTTCCCCCAAGCTTGCCATGCCGACCAAGGTGCCTCATCTACACTTGTTTTACCTGCCCATATCCCTCTAAACCTTTCCTATCCATGTCCCTGTCTAAATGTCTTTTAAATGTTATAGTTTCTGCCTCAACACCTCCTTGGCAGCTCATTCCAGATACTCACCATGCTCTGTGTGATAAAGTTGCCCCTCAGCTTCCTATCAAATCTTTCCTCTCTCACCTTAAAGCTATAGTATGTCCTCTGGTTCTTGATTCCTTTATGCTGGGTAAAGGACTCTGTGCTTCCTACCACATCAATTCCCCTTATGATCTCTATGAGAGCATCTCTCATCCTCCTACTCTCCAAGGAATACAGTCCCAGCCTGCGCAACCTCTCCTTTAGCTCAGTCCCTCAAGTCCTGTCAATTTTGTCCTTGGTAAAAACCCAAGAGGTTTTGTTGAAAGCTTTTATCTCCCACAATCAGTGACATTTAAAAATATAACAATGCTATAAACAAAAAAAAATGAAATGTTAATCATGAAGACAAAATTAAAATAATAAAATGTAAAATGAAACAAAAATTCCCTAGAAAAAGCTCTTGGAGAAAGAATGGCGCCTCTATTCCTATTCCAGGTCTCGGAGGAACAGATTCTCCAATGTAACGCGGAGGAATCCCAATAAGACAAGGTTCCATCTTTGGACCACATATAGAGTCCTGTGATGGAGCAGAATGACAGATGCACTGGCCACATCCTGCATGATTCAGCCCACAATCAGAAATTCCACACCTTAAATATTATCAGTTATATCAATGTGGATTGGATTACTGCAATGTTAGCTGCAGCAAGAGCAATTTGTGTACAAAAAAATCAGCAATAAGATGTTGAACAAAATCTGCAGTCTACTGATATTTCCAAGGGTACTTGGGTTTACTGCTGTTTCCCACACTTGTAACTGTTTTAACTGTAATTTGTAAAAAAAGTGCAGAAAAAATTAAGAAAATACAATCTACATGTTACCTAGTTGTTTCACATTGTATCAATTCAAGATGCTTCACTCGGAATTCATTCATGTTAATATATTATAAATAATATTTAATAGATGTTTTGTGAAAATCAATTCTGCTCAAAAAGCTTGTTTTTACATTATTATTTACAGTCATTGAAGTAATTAATTCATAGTTGTGGTTCAAAATGGAAAAGCAAACATGTATTTTGTGGGCCTTTTGTTACAACTTGTTTCTCTTTTTATTTGGGGATCTTTGTGTAATTGGTTGGAAACAATTGTTGAAAATAATTTCTAAGAAGAGCAGTGTATTCTGAATGCTTGAATGTTTCTTTGCTCCCAAAATATAACTTTTACTCCTGAAGTATAAAATAATAATAATTTAGTAAACTTTGATCTGGGGTTTTTGTACTTGCAGATGCATGTGTACTCACTTGGTATGACTTTGTACTGGGGAGCCGATTACAAAATACCTCTTAACCAGGTGAGTGCCATTAAATCAGGTGCCTTTTATGCTTCCTTTGAGGAAAGGTTCCAAACACAATTGAAGTTAATGATAAACATTTGCTGGAAGCCAAACTTTCTTGTTTTTAATCAGTTTATACATTTAAATCGATTTGTATTTGTCCTTCACATCGGTAACTTCAATCCTCACACCAGTTATCATCGTGAACAGGATATAAATGAGTGTCCCTCAAAATAGTTTCATTTTAGATATTTTTTTAAGATAGACTTCATAAAAATTTTCACAGCTGTTTGCAAGAACCATACGATAGGATTCAGTTTGCTAATGTTTTGTCAGGAATGCATGTGATCTTGTTAGAATACTAGAATTTACAGGTAAATAGAAAAGATATGCAAATGTCCATCAGTGAAGTTTGGCCTCGTATAATTTCAAAAGATGAGTAAATTGTACTAGTTAGCAGAATGAGGCAGCAACGAAGAAGCTTTATGCTTGCACATAAACAGTTGTTTTCTTGGAAAGACAATAATAGATTCCCCTGAACAACAGCAGTACCTAAATACAGGTATGGAATGAAGTGCCTCCAACTGCTTGTTTTTTTAATTAAATATAGATAATTTGAATATATTTATTTGGTCAACAGGAATTTGGAAATTCTGTACTGAAATTAATATCTGCCAAAAAGCGATACCATGACAGGTCATGCTTTTAACTTCATGGTTACTTTTTAGATGCCAAATTCAATGCTCTCAACAAACCACAACCGTATGCATCTTTGCTTGGCATCTATCATCAATAATCTGTGAGGTATGCCAGTGATATTTATAAATGTGAAAATAAGTTTAGAAGAGGCCTAAATATTATTTATTTGCAATTGATGTTTGAGGGAAGAAACATGATCCTACAGTAGCTTAATAAATTAGACCCTGCTGCTTAGAAATTCCACAACATGGTGCTTTTTTTTCCGCCTCATTGCGATGTGAATGGTGGAATCTTGGGCCCTTGGGGAGTGGTCAAGCAAATAAAATGCCTATTTGCATGAATCCAGGCCCCCCACCCCCTGCGCCCTCCTTCCCCTAGTGTGCATCTCGGCCTTCCTGATCTGCTTGATGGAACATGCTGGCCAATCTACAGTACATTCCCCCCGAGTTTCCTCAAAATGTCAACCTTATCTGTTGCACTGTACATCTTCCTGGCTTCAGTTCCACTTCCAATTATTGTCCTCATACCTTCCTCATTCGCAACTCCAGGAACATCTGTTTTTGTTTTCCTTCTACTTCCTCTTTCTTCTAATCTCCCCCCCTCCCCCCCCCCCCCCCCCCCCCCCCCCCCCTCTCCCACAATATCTCCTCTCTGTACCAACTGTCCCACCCTTCAGCAGACAAAGGTATCACTGTACCTCTGGGCCACTACCAAGGCCAGTGTATAGCTGATCCAGTTGCTCTCCCTGGGGGCTTCAGATACAAATGCGTTTTATTGTGCTGGGACAGGTGCCAAAACAATTGTCATCTACCACCCTTCTGACATTCTAGCTCCCCCTTGGGAACAGTGGAAATTTTAGGTGCATCGGTCATTGAATTTGAGCGAAAGGTAGAGTGAACTCGAGCTAGAGGTCATTGCAACCAAGTAGACAATAGAAAAGGGACAGGTACAGAGGAAAAGCAAGGAAATGGAAATATTGAATCGGGTAAGTGAGTACTAACTTAAAAAGAAAGTAAAGGATTGTGTTGATCACTAGATGCTGCCACTAAACAAATACCCGATTGTGCAATAATGTAAGATAAAATTTGTCATTGGATGACAAGTTGGTGTGGGAAATAGAGGCAAAAAACAGAAGGTGAAGGAACAATGGCAAAGACCAAGCACCACATGGAAAATTTGAGTTCATGGGCAATTTTTATTGAGGAATCCTGAGCCCATTTTTGGTAAAATGAAATGTTGATATGATTTAAAGCTACAAAGCAAACACGGAAATTGCTATCAAAACATGCGGGGGACACAATTTGTTGGCGGCCGCTCGCGCGCATGCGCACACACACACACACACATGTGAGGCTTTGGCCGTGGGCCCTGTGGACGGTAACTTCAGGAGCCGTGCTGGTTGGTGACCGACTCCGAACTCCAGCAACAACAGCTTCGTCCGCCCCGAATTGTGGGGCTTGAATCGGCCCGTTCACAGGGTCTTTCATTGGCCTGTTCACGGGGTCTTTCATCGGCCTGTTCACGGGGTCTTTCATTGGCCGGTGGGTGCTCAACATCGGGAGCCTTGATCTCCTCGATGCAGCAGTTTGATTTTAAGCCGTGCCGGGCGCTGAAAGGCCCTGTGAATGGGCCGATTCTGTGCTTAGAAAGCGTCTGATAAAGTCCCGATTACAAAACATGGGCGGGGGGGGGGGGGGGGGGGGGAGATTGTCCCCCACCTCTCAAAGCAGGGGGGGGGGGGCGTGTCCCCCTGTATCCCCAGGATTTCTGCCCCTGCTACAAAGTACATTGTGTATTAAAGTCAGAATTGGGAGACTTGAAGGAGTTAAGAGTAAAGAAGAAACAGTATACAGGTCAAAAATGTCCCACATGCCAAGGTTGTTTCGCAGCACAAAGATTAAAAAAGCAGGATAATGTCCTTTGGCACTTTCAGTGAAAATGGAAAGTAAATGATTGGCAGCTGAGTGTGGAAATATCCCTTTGTACAAAAAGGGTACAGTTTTTTAGGCAAAATGTGGAATTGAACCGCATCCAGACTAAGCTACAACAAGAAATTTATAAGAACATCAGAAATATATATCAAGAATCACCCAAACTGGACAGGCCGTGGGAAGGAACTCTTGAGGAAGGAATGATTAGAAAGTGGAAGGTAGCCAAAACGACAAGCACAGAGATGCAGCTGTTAAACATACAGGGACCAGCCACTACGTTAAAGATGCCTTTGTGCAGACTTCAGCCAAAGGCTCCCACCCCCAGCATCAAAGGATCCATCTCCAAGTGTGATGGGAGAGACAAAAAAACATATTTTGGTGCGAACATAAAAGGCAGAGATTAGCAGACATGACAACTTGACATAGAAAGAATGAAATAACTTATTTTAACCTTCTCAGGTGAGGTACAGAAAGATGTGTGTTTAGTTAAAGTGTGATAGGACTGAGCAGCAATTGATATTAGTTCTAAGGGTCTGGCAGATAATAATAAAAATGAGAACTATTAAGGAAGGTTAAATAAAATGTAAATTTAGCTTGTAACATTAGGAATCTCAAGCTTGGTTGTCCAAAGAGGATGGTGATTATTTCAAATTTAGGGCCTAGGTGAAGGAAAGGTAAATAGATAGGAAACATGTCTGCGTTTTGTATGTTGGGAACAGCTGGGAGGAAATTAAGATGATTTTGTTTGAGGGAATGAGTTACAAAATGGCTACTCTGCTTTCAGTATTTAATTGTCAAAAAGATAATAATTGCTATGAGTCAGCAGGCCAGAGAATGACAATGTATAGTCGATATAGTGTGATAAAAGGGATAATTGTAAATAGTAACGCTTATTTTAATTTTAACCAACATAATATAATCTGAGTGTTTAGTTGGTTGAAAGTCCAAGTTAGTTAACCTAATAATAGATGACTGCTTTGTGACACAGTCTGACAGGGAGGCAGACTATTCTTAGTAATAGTCAGTGACTCTGCAACTAGGCAGGAATTGAAAGTCATGGCTTGTTTGGTGGATAATAACCACAGGGTGCACAAATTAAACATACAGTGAGCTTCAGAAATACCATAACCAGGAACTGAGTCACAAACTTTCCAAAACATAACCAGACTGAAGGGGAGTTTTTGGATTAGCAGCTTGATTGCTGATGGGGCCTGAGGGAAATAGTTCCATACATGTCAGCAAAGGACAAATATGTCATTCAAGATTCAGGAGAGTTTATAGTCATGTGTCCCAGATAGGGCAATTAAAGTGTGACAATATACCAATGAATATATACATACACATAAATAAACAGATAAAGGGCAATAGGCTATTAATGATCAAAGTTTTGTTTGAGTTGAGTTTAATAGCCTGATGGCTGTGGGGAAGAAACTATTCCAGAACCTGGATGTTGCAGATTTCAGGCTCCTGTACCTTCTACCTGAAGGCAGCGTGGAGATGAGTGAGTGGCCAGGATGGTGTGGGTCTTTGATGATGCTGGCAACCTTTTTGAGGCAGCAACTGCGATAGATCCCCTCGATGGTAGGAGATCAGAGCCGATGATGAACCGGGCAGTGTTTACCACATTTTGCTGTCTTTTCCGCTCCTGGGCGCTCAAGTTGCCGAACCAAGCCACGATGCAACTGGTCAGCATGCTCTCTACTGTGCACCTGTAGATGTTCGAGAGAGTCCTCCTTGTCATACCGACTCTCCGTAATCTTCTCAGGAAGTAGAGGCGCTGATGAGCTTTCTTTATAATTGCATCCGTGCTCTCGCACCAGGAGAGATCTTCAGAGATATGCACGCCCAGGAATTTGAAGTTCTTGACCCTCTCCACCATCGACCCGTTGATATAAACGGGACTATGGGTCCCCATCCTACCCCTTCAAAAGTCCACAATCAGTTCCTTGGTTTTGCTGGTGTTGAGAGCCAGGTTATTGTGCTGGCACCATTTAGTCAAACGGTCGATCTCACTTCTATACTCTGACTCATTTCCATCAGTGATACGTCTCACAACAGTGGTTGTCATCAGCGAACTTGTATTCATGTGTAGAGCTTTGAGCACATTGAACATAATTTGATGCCAAATGAACAACAAAAGGACAAATTGTAAGGAAAGATAACAGCTTGCACCATTTAATGTTTTTAGTATAGCAAAAATGTACCAAGGAACTTTGTCAAATAGACATTATAATGTCAGATAACAAATCAGAAAGAAGAATGAATACCCAAAAGATATCTTGCAGAAATGAGGCTTGATTGATTGTTTGAAGGGTGAAATTGATATATTGGGAAAGTAGCTTAGAATTACTTTCAAGATTACAGCCAATGTTATGATAACCAGTGACAGAGAAAAGAAAGGGTGCCATTAATCCATTTATTCACTGGTGCACAGCCCTTCAGTAATGCTAGATTTTCTACAGACAGATCCATTCTGAGTGTCCCATTCATGATTGCAATGCAACAAAACATAATGAAGATTGGTCTTTTTCTCCACCTGGAATGGACAGAGATCATTCTTACCCCCAATGCCCTCTTGGTCATAAATATCTGCCACAGGTGGATTGATGAGGATGAGATAAATCAGTTTTACCCTTCATGAAGAAAGGTCCTGACTCAAAGTGTCACGTTCATTTCCTCCACAGATGTTGTCTGACCCACTGAGTTGCTCTGGCACTTTGTGTTTTGCTTAAGATTCCAGCATCTCCAGTTCCTTGTGTCTCTGTTGCTTTTTATGTTATTTCTCTCATCTGCATTCTGGCAGTTTCAGTCTTCAGGACTGAAGCAGTTCAGTCAACCATGGTGTTATCAATGTATCATTGGTGATAGGCCTGGCAGTTCTCCAACCCAGAGTAAATTCTGTGCCACTGCTATTTTTAGTGCTTCTTGCAAATGTTGCTCAACATGAAAGTGCACAAATTCACCATCCAAGGGAGGATGGTAGTTGGTTTTTCGGGAGAAATCACCTTGGCCATGTTTGACTTGATGTCATGAAAACATTTGTAGGGTCTGAAGTCGATACCGAGTTCTCCTAGGGGTTGCTGCTTGCTGCCTATATATCACTGTGCACCTGCTGCACTGCCATCCCCCTTAGATGGAGCAGGATGCACCCAGGAATTCAGACGGAGAGGACTGACACAACATCTCTGAGATATTATTCTATGTGCATGTAAAAGTTGATGTCAGGTAATCTGTACAATGTCATCCTCTTCCAGTGTAATCAAAGCGCTAAGGATCCATTGGATAGTTTGTTGGATTATGTAGTTAAGAGTCATTCACAATCTTGCAATGTGCAGAGGATGAATTATGAGAGGTCTAGGGGATTCTTTAATCTGCAGGTTGCAATGCCTCACCAATGCATAGCTGTGTTACGGACAGAGATGTGCAGTGTTGTGCTAGAAGTAATTATTGTTGGTAATAGATAAGGAGCCTGATCTTTCTTCGCCATGTACTTGCTGGGTCTCACCATTGTCTTCCCAACATAAATAGACTGAGGAAGGGACCTGACCCGAAACATCACCTATCCGTTTTCTCCAATGATGCTACTTGACCCACTGAGTTACTCTGGCATTTTGTGTCCATCTTAGATATAAACAAGCATCTCCAGTTCCTTTTTATTATAAATAAGCTGATAAATATGCCTGTGCGCATCATAGGCTTTAGATGTGTACTGCTGAGACCCCGTTCCTAGAATGCTCTAAATATCTTACACAGTCTAGAGCAGAGCCTTGCCATCTGCTATAGCTGTCAATAATAAGATCTGAACAAACCTATTCCCATCCAATCTGCAGGTCTGGATATTCTCATTGGAATAAATGTGGCCTCCATGTTTATGGCTGGGCTGCGGGCTGTGGGGTGGAGATTGATGGTTCATGACATTGTTGAACTCCATGCGTTAGCACCTGTCACGAACTTTGAGCCTGGGGCTTGCTCACCTGGGGTTTGCTGAATGCTGATGGTGTTCTTCGGAACCATTGGCCATGGTCTACTTTCTTTTGCCCAAAGTGTAATTTGAAAGATTAGTGTGGAGTTAAAAGGAGGAACTTGTGGAAAAGTGTTATAAGTGCAGTCAGGGACAATAATAGATCTGGAGAGAGCATTAGCTGCAGATGTGAAAGAATCTAGTAATGGGAATAGTAGAATGTGAGAACAAAATATACTAATGGAGCTGAAGCTGAGGAGAAATGTTTTAGAATATTCACACATTTTCAATGGAGGCAGAAGTCATTTCCACCAGCACTGTGGAGACTTTGGTGTAAGTGAAATATAAATTCTAGGTAGACTTAAAGGATAAAGAAACAAACAGGCCCTTGACATAAATGTGACATAAAAATGGCAAAGATTGACCATTGTATAAGGGAAGAAATATCTCATTATTTTAGTCTTAAATGCCCTCCACCTTATTTTGAGGGTGTCCCTAGTTCTTGACTCTACAGGCAGATGAAATATGCTTCCCACATAGTCTGCCGTGTTCTGTTAAGGATTCTGCGTATTTCAATTATATAATCACTCATTCTTCTAAATGAGAGATTAGTAGCTTAGCCTACTCAAATAAAAAAGCATAAAAAGCTGCAAACACTCTGCAAACCAAACAACATCAATGAATAGAGAGTTTAAGTTTCAGCTTGACCCATTAAATATTTCCAGCATTTTCAGTGTTTATTTCTGACTTACAGCATCAGCAGTTTCTTTTGATTTATCTCAAATCACAGACCTGACATTTCAGGAAATTATCTGTTGAATCTTCTGATTCCTGTTTGCATCTATTCTTCGTTTTAATTCCTTAATTAACTATTAAACCTTCGGTGAGAGAAGCAATGTTCCAGCGGCCTCTACCTACTTCGCACCAGACACCAACAATGCTGATTTCTCATGTCAACTGCTCCTTGACCATGAATCTTGCTTGAGCCATTAATGGGTACTCAGCTAATATTCATTGTTACTGTGTCCCATGCATCTTTTCCTTCAGTCAGCAATGCCAAGTTATCAAGCAGTGATGTATTTCTATTTTATCTTGTATTTTTCTTGGTGAAACTGTTTAGTTTAGAGAGACAGCATTGAAACAGGCCCTTCGGCCCACTGAATCCATGCTATAATTTACCCGTTCACACTAGTTCTATGTTATCCTGCTTTTGCATCCACTCCCTGCATTTTAGGGGCACTTTACAGAGACAAATGAACCAAATTAACATCTTTGGGATGTGGGAGGAAACCAGAGAACCCAAAGAAAACCCACATGGTCGCAGGGAGAACGTGCAAACTCCATACAGACAACGCCTGAGGTTAGGATCAAACCCGGGTTTGCACGATGAAGCATCAGCTCTTCAAGCTGCACCACTATGCCACCCTGCTACACCACTGCATCTACCTTGGTTTTATAATGTCACAATTATACTATACCTTCCAGTTGTGTTGCATATCTTTTACATGAAACCAACTTAACGTAGACACAATGGTACAACTGATTATTTTCTGTGCTATAATGCAAAGGGTGCCAACATGTAATTACACTGTAAGTATAAAGAAGTATATGGTTGATACTGATCTTTGTAATGAGGCGAAATTTAATTCTAATTGCAAATGAATGGATCAGAACTGCTCTTTTGTAACCAGGTCCTACCCAACTATGTCACTGGAGTAACTGACTATTTGCCAGTGATTTTGTGTGAATGTTTTTAATCCCAATGTGGATACAAGGAAAAACAAAACAGTCTATAATTTTGATCCACTTATTAATACCCTGTTGACCCAAGTAAATATGGACATTTTTATTTCCTTACAGCTACTTTTAATTGTTTACATGTTGGCATCTGCTAATGTTCATTAACAATTACCTGCATTTTAAATAATGGTTTACTGCTTTGTAAAAAGTCCTTTACAGATTGCTTTTGACATAATGTAAGAATATCAACATAGCTTTTTGAGATACTTTTGCTAAATTGATATGGTTCAGGAGTTACAATCATTTTGTATGGTTTAAATTATTTTAAGCTGCTGCTAACCTCATATAAAATGAAGAAATATAGTGAGGGATTGCTTTAATTATAAAGCCCTTCTCTGGAAATTTCAGATTGTGACACTTTAACACTAGTTTCATTCTTAACTATTTATAGTTCACGTGTTTCTTCTGCTCACCTATCACTTTTACCTCCACCAGAATCAGTCTGATCCAATATCAACCATCACCATCTTCCATGTAGTAAACAGTCACCACCTTCACCGTAACACCCTCCCCCCACCGTGCTTCTATGTTTTTCTTCATTCTCTAACGTCCCGCATTAGATTCAAATTCATTTTATTTTATTGTCATATACACTAGGATGCAATGAAATTCCCTGATCACATTAAGCTCCTAAAGTGCAGACATAGAGTAATGCTTAAAAACAACAATATATATAATTACTAAATGTAAACAATGGAATGGTGCAGGAGTGTACTGCAAAGTCCAAGTTGTGCAAAAGAATATTAAAGTAACTTATTAACTTATCAACCAGATGGCATCATCAACAGCTCATCACCAGGGTAACTCCGGTGACACCTGGCCAAGGAGATTCCATGTGCCTTAATTAACCACGTCACAGACTGTAAAAGCAGAATGGTTATCATAAAACTTCATAAAGCATTAGATACTGTGTTACTGTTCTGTTACCAAATCGTAGTAAGGGGATGATTACACTGGAAAGGGTGCAGAGCAGATTCATCAGTTTGTTGCCTGAGATGAAGGGTTTTAGGTATGAAGAGAATCCTGATAGGCTGGGTTTATTTTCCTCAAAGTGGAGATGGCTCAGAGAACCTATGGTGGTGTGCAAAATTATTTTAAAAAAATGGATGGTCCATTTTTTAAAATATGTGTCTAAAACCAAGCGGTGTTGATGTAAGGTAAGGAACAGGATGTTTAGAGGGGATTGGAATTGTTTCAACCAGAGAATGATGGAAATCTGGAACAAGCTGCCTAAATAGTTGATGGGGTAGAGACTTGTTCAACATTTAAGAAATACATTGCCCTTCATAATGTTTGGGACAAGGACCCATCATTTATTTATTTGCCTCTGTACTCCACAATTTGAGATTTGTAATAGAAAAATAATCACATCTCTTAAAATATGGAAAACAGTTATAACAGAGTATAATTTAGAGGAAGACATTACAATTCTTAAATGGTGCGCATATGACACAGACTTTACTCCGAATAAATTAGATAGCAGGTTTAAAGAGTGGACAGTTAAAGGCATAACTGCTATTTGTAACATAATGAAAGAAGGAACAATGTTAAGTTTTGAAATGCTTAAAGAAAAATAGTAAGATTAAACGAGAACTTACCAATTTGAAGTTTGATCCTTATTTTATGAGGAGTTACAATGAGGATTTCGTGAAGACCCCGCCAGCACGCATGCGCGACATTCTTCAAAGCAGCGGTGTAAAATCACAGATGGCAGAACTGACTGGAGATAGTAAGATTAAGAGAAAACCATATTCCAGTTGACCTTATGATAACAATGTTAAAAAATAAAACATAGTTGATAAAGGTTTGATGGGATTATTTAGGAAAGGGTATATCTCAAATACTGGTAGTAAAATGATTTCATGCATGTATAAAGGGTTACTGAATCTTAAATCACACTCAACCTTATATATTAAAATGAAATGGGAGAAGGAAGGAGGGAATAATCATATCCGAGGAAGAATGGACAGCAATATGGAGGTATCAATGGAAGTGTACCAGCTCACAAAACTGGAAGGAGTTTAGTTGGAAAAACCTGATACGGTATATTATTACGCCTTCTCAGAAATCCCATTACGGTGGGAACTCTCCAGTTTGATGGAGTAAAAGTGGAAATTTAAAGGCAGATCATTACCATGTTCTCTGGGATTGCCCTGTTATTAAAGATTTTTGGAGAGAGTTACATGATGCTTTACAAGACATTTTTAGATGTCATGTGCCCCTGGAGAGTAAGACCATGTTTTTTGGACTCGTACCTGATGACTGGCTGAAAAAAGACAAATACTTACTGAATATATTGATGGTAGCTGGTAAAAAAGCTCTCACAAAGAAATGGTTATCACAGGAGAGTCCAACTCTGAATGCATGGATGGACATCACAATGGACATTTAAAATGGAGAAAATAACAGCATATGTTAACTTTAAATTGGATTTATTTGTGTCACGCTGGGAAAATTGGGTTAACTATGTAACGCCTCATCGGCCAGACTTTATTTTAACAAATTTTTGGTTATATTGTAAAGAAAGGATCACTCCCTAATGCCCCTGTCCCACTTAGGAAACCTGAACGGAAACCTCTGGAGACTTTGTGCCCCACCCAAAGTTTCTGTGTGGTTCCCGGAGGTTTTTGGCAGTCTCCCTAATGGTCAAAAGTGGTTTCCGTTTTAAAAATCGGTAATTTTTTTAGTCGAAGCCAGTTGCGATGCTAGTTGAAGGTAGTTGCCGGAGGACAAAAACTTCCGGGAATCGCATGGAAACCTTGGATGGGACGCAAAGTCTCTAGAGGTTTCCGTTCAGGTTTTCTAAGTGGGACAGGGGCATAAGTGTTCGTAGTTTATACTGTGTTCTTGTTTCAACATTTGTTTTGTACAAATCTCAAAAAGAGGCAATTCAAGACAAGCAAAAGTGGATGATGTATACATATAGTATTATGCCTGAAACCCATTTTATGGAAATGTGTTTGTTGTGGAATGCTAATATAAGAGTTTTTTTTAAAGAGAAAGTTTAAAAGGTAGTTGAGAATTGCTTGGGAAATGACAACAAATATAACCGACCCCTCAACAACTGCAATGCAAGTTTAGGGATCTTGTAATTATTTGTTAAAAAAATGATACAATGTGCTGGAGTAACTCAGCGGGTCTTGCAGACTGTCCGGAGAACATGGATAGGTGACGTTTCAAGTTGGCACCTTCTTCAGACTGATTCTAGTAGGGGGGGGGAGAAAGCTGGAAAAGAGGCTGACAGCCTGTCAAGTGATCGGTAGATACGGGGGGGGGGGGGGGGGGGGGGGGTTTGATTTGGGGAAAATTATAAGACAAAAGGCTGTAAGATAAGGAGAGAAGATTCATGAAATATGAAATAGAGGAAGAGATATAGTGGAAGGGGATGGGGGAAAGGAAAAGGGGGGTGGTGCATTTTGGGAGAAATGGGTGTGTACCCAGGTGAGGCACAGGGAAGAGAGGGGGGAAAAGGGGAGGGGTGTTTGTTGGCTAGTTACCTAAAACTTGAGAATTCAGTGTTCATATTGTTAGCTACCCAAGGTGCTTTCTCTCCAGGTGCTTTATCTCCAGTTTGAGGTGGAGGTGGAGGTTGATATGAGGTACTTTCTCTCCAGTTTGGGTGCAGTCTCTCACTGGCATCAGGGTTGGGGATGGGAATATGTGACAGGTGGTGGGATCACATTGAAAATGGCGGAAATGTTGGAGACTGGTGTCGGATACAGTGATTATTCCCAATATTCCAAGAAGTTAAGTTCTTGAACAGGCTTCATAAAAATAATGTTGTTTTTGTTGAATTGGTATTCTTTGATAATTCATTGTTATAAAAGTGTCTCTGTATATTTTTCTAATTAGAAGTGTTCATTCCATTTTACCAGAAAGTTTTTGGCAGTGAAGTAAAATTAATGTTCTATTCAACTAATATTCTTTAGATTTCAACTGAACATTATTTGTAAATGCAACTGTGATATTTTGTTTTTCTATTTTTTTTAGCCAATAAAACTTGGGGAACACCTGAACAGCATATTATTGAATATGTGTGAAGATCTGACGTACACAAGAGGTTCAATGCGAACCATTCTAGATGCTTGCAGTGCTCATATCCGGAATAGTAACTGTGAACCAGCTTTTTTGTATGTCAAGCAGCTGGTAAAGCTTGTCTTGGGAAGTTTAACTGCTGTAAGTACTTGATTGTGAAATTCCATTATTTTGTATATCTCAATATTAAAATTCCTTGACCTTACAGTTACCTTGTTGAAAATGTGTTGGTGAAAATACAGATGTAAAAATGTTCCCTATTTTAACCATCTCAACTGTCTCCTCCTGGTGACTAAACATCCACCCCACAAGTTGTCGTGTGCATAGTTCGACAGACAAAATGTGACCTTCACGGGAAAAAATCTGAAGAAATATTTGGGATGTAACATGAACAGAAACACTTGTTTTTTCTTTGACTTCACAAGAGCCTTCAACCCTGCCAACCGAGCAGGACTATTGAGAAACCTTCCTAAATTAATCTACCTTCAGATATTGGTCTTCAATCTACATCTGCTAAATGTTGATATACAAGCTGCGATTCAACCATTTATTTCATCCTGGTCAGGCAGGGTTCTTTCATCATTCCAGACTTGATCTCAATTCTCTTCTTCACAATACTGCACCATTTCCAACAAGCTCTGCATTGGTGCATGGCTAATCTACAGGCAGAATGGGAAACAGTTTAACCTAAATTTCCACCACTCCAGAATTAAGATCATGTAACCTTGATCTTCCATTCTTAATGTGCAGATAATGTTTAAAACTGTACTCGATAGGAGACTGTCCCAGTGATCATTGACTTGGTGAAATGAATAGCCTTGCTTTAAACATTACAAAGACACAGATACCTGCCCAATTTTCCTTTGCTGTACAACAACACTTCACTGACACTGAAGGTCCACAAGATCCTGGAAAACATGGATTGCTTTTCATAATTTATGAGCCAATTCTCTGTGAAGGCAGACATGGATGTGGAAGATAATATTAAAATAACTTAAATCAGCAAAAAGTTCGTAGGCAGCAATAATTGCAGTCCTCCTGAATACTTCAGAGATGTGGACCACATGATCTGGCTGGTGCTTCTAAGCACTGGAGTGGCATCATTAAACCATCTCTGCAAAGTCCTCCAAATCTAATGACAAGTAAGTGATCCAGTGTCATGGGGGCATATTGTCCAAATGGCTCACACTAACCCTCTGAAGCAAGTGCTCAGCTCCGAGCACTGTCACGACAAGAGATTTGCACAAGGCCGCAGAATGTTCAAAGATGTTCTCAAAGACATACTCCATGACATGAGAATCCCTGCCCTATGACTGCCCAAAATGGAGAGGAGATCTGGGAAGGCACTGAGCACCCCGAGTGAAGACTGCAGGAATGCTGAGTAAAAACACAAGAAAATGAGCAGAGAACATGTCAAGTAACCCACCCACCAAATGCACCAGTTACCTATTTCCCCCCCAATTCACAGATTTCCTGTAGGCATTCCTCTTTAGGCATGTCAGAACCCACAAAACTGGAGTGGCAGCACGCTATGCACCACCAAAACTGATTAATGAAACAAAACATATTTTAAAAAGTACCATTAGTCTCAAAAACCTTTTACATGAGGATATGTCTTGCACAACATATGGATACAATCTGCAATGAAAAACATCAATGATTTTATTGGTGTGCCAGGTTAAAATGCTTGGCAGCCTTAGTTCTTTCCTTCCCACTGTATTTTCTTTTTAAAACACTGGGTATCAGTTTAATAATGAGAAATATGAATTTTCACTTTCCATATTAAAACAACTTTTATTTTGGAAATTCTGTAAATATAATTTGTGCCTGATCAAAGTGAAAGTGAACTTTGCTAAAGTCTAATGTTTTCTATGTTGCAGCTGAATCAGCTGTCCTTGCATCCAGTCGGCAAGTTAGATCGTAGCCAAGAAATTCGTGATCGACTAAGGGGCAAGGGTTTTCCAAAAGGTGAGTTTGTATGGATCTCATCCATTGAAAGTGTTTGAGAATACAGCTAACTTTGTTGCTTTGTGAATATCGTCAGCATCTGACATGCTGTTGAGCAAACTCAGTGCCTGGTTTCTGCTGCAACGCTCTTTGACAGCATGACTCAGTGGCATATGAATTCAATCATGCTCAGTCAGCTTGTCAGCATGAATTGTGCAGCAAGTGCTCATTATGGCAGGCAGTTTGCTTCTGATCTGAAGTGGATGATCACTGCCTGCCATATCAGATAGAGCATTTAACAGATTTCCAATTGGAAAAAATGAGTCTGGCTTTGGTAGTTGGGTCTAATTGTGAAGCTGCCTGCCCAATACTTAAATTCCCATGTAGGGAACTGGAACAGGCACGAAGCTCCTTGCAGGGCCACTATTTAAAAACAAATCCTTATCTGACCCAGCTATTGGTTGATTCTGATAGATGACTGTTTAAAAATTGTCGACCATTGCAAACAAAATTGAAGTTTCATGGTAGAACATTTAACAGCTGGTTGTAGTGACCATCAGAATGCTCTCCCCATTTCAGTGTCATGGTGATGCCTGCATTTTGTTCGAATATTAATACAAGCACCAAATCCAGAAGGAT
This sequence comes from Okamejei kenojei, assembly GCA_035221665.1. Taxonomy (NCBI): domain Eukaryota; kingdom Metazoa; phylum Chordata; class Chondrichthyes; order Rajiformes; family Rajidae; genus Okamejei; species Okamejei kenojei. The sequence continues at coordinate 74,267,100 of CM069131.1, forward strand.
ATTATATAAATAGGCACAGTAGTGCAGCTGGTAGAGCCTCTGCCTCACGATGCGAGAGATTCGTGTTAGATCCGGACCTCGGGTGCTGTCTGTGTGGAGTTTGCATGTTCTCCCTGCGACCATGTGGATTTCCTCTGGATACTCCAGTTCTTCCCACCTCCCAAGGATGTGCGGGGGTTAGTTGGGCTCTGTAAATTACCGGTAGTGTGTTGGGAATTGATGAGAATGTGGGATAACATAGAACGACTGTGAACCTGTGACCAATAGTCGTCTTGGACCCAATGGGCCAAAGGGATTGTTTCCAAACTCTATCTCTAAACTCAACTAAATGAAGTTGTTAATATTTTTTTAATATGCTGAACTAAGAATAGTTCTCGTACAAGTTCCTAGACCTAATGTTGGGTGTTTGATTAACTGTCGTAATCCCTGAGTGAAATGGACCACGGATGCTACATCAAGGGAGACAGAAGGGTGATGAACTTCTGTACTTTGTGGTAGATGTCCACAAGCACCTTTAAAGCTGGATACAAACTGCATTGCCTTGATTTCCTTGATTGGTGGCCTGACATAATTGCAGTGTAGCATTAAATTAGTCACTGAATAAATAAGATTATAGGTTTGCTAGCAGACTAGACAATTACTCCTGAGTGAGGGCAGCAGCTACATTTCCAATGTCAGTAGCTGGAGTGCACCTCATACTCAAACTGATCTGTATATGATCATCTGCAAGGATGTTGTGGCATTTTGGGACGCCCTACTACTGTTAAACCCTCGAGGCAAAATAGTATCAATACGTCTAATATGGAAACAATTTGGTGTGTTGTCAAAAGTTCCATCGTGATGGAATGTTGGCAGAGTCCAGAACCAGGGGCCACAGTCTTAGAATAAAGGGGAGATCATTTAAGACTGAGGTGAGAAAAAAACTTTTTTACCCAGAGATTGTGAATTTATGGAATTCCCTGCCACAGAGGGCAGTGGAGGCCAAATGACTGGATGGATTTAAGAGAGAGTTGGATAGAGCTCTAGGGGCTAGTGGAGTCAAGGGATATGGGGAGAAGGCAGGTACGGGTTATTGATAGCGGATGATCAGCCATGATCAAAATGAATGGTGGTGGTGGCTCGAAGGGCCGAATGGCCTCCTCCTGCACCTATTTTCTATGTTTCTATGTTTCTATGTGGTAAGCACTGCTGCATTTGAAATGAACCACTGACTTCAGGCTTGATAGCATGCTCTCAATAGATGGCATAACATTCCATAACACGTTGCACTTCACCCTTTCATCAAGTGTCAACATGGCTTCATGAAGGGAACATCTTCTTTCGACAAATATTAAGAGCTTTTACGAGAAAGTCACAAGCAGAATAATGGAGGAGAAACTAGTAGAGGTGCTGTCCAATTTTCAAACTGAGTTTGAAAAAATGGCTTCAGAAAGGGTTAGGTCATATGATAAAAAAACAATGTTATTGGGGTTCGTCTGGGTGGAGGAATAGCAAAATAATAGCAAGCTTTGAAGAGGCATAGGGGGTTGTTTTTAGACAGGCAATCGGTGCCCAGGTTGTACCACAGGGATCGATGCTGTGTATTATTGTATACTGTATGTAGAGAAAAAGTTGGGAAATGGAATATGATGTTGAAAAACGTGGTTCATTTTGGAAGGTAGAACTAGAGAATAGTATTATTTAAATGGGAAAAAAACTTCAGCTGGTAGGATTTGGAGTCCTTGTACATGAAACGCAAAGTGAATACATTAGTGCAGCAGGTAACAAGCAAAGCAAATGCAGTTAATGAAATTGGCTTTGTAAACTAGCATCTACAGTCGCTGTTTCCACGTCTAAACTAATGAAATGTTGACTCTTATTTCAAAGGGGTTGGAATGTAAAAATGAGAGATTTTACTGTAACTGTATGAGGCATAAATGAGATCACATCTAGATTAATGTAACCAATTTTGGTCTTCCTTTTGATGGAACGTGGGGTACCGCATGGCTTGGTGCTGAGACCACAGCTATTTACAACATACATTAATGATTTAGATGAAGGGATTAAAAGTAACATTAGCAAATTTTCAGGTGACACAAAGCTGGTTGGCAGTTTGAACTGCGAGGAGGATGCCATGACGATGCAGGGTGACTTGGACAGGTTGGGTGAGTTGGCAGATGCATGGCAGATGCAGTTTCCTGCCTCTAGCGTGTCCAAACCCTTAATAATCTTATATGTTTCAATAAGATCCCATCTCATCCTTTGAAATTCCAGTGAATACAAGCCCAGTTGACCAATTCTTTCATCATATGTCTCGCCAATCTCGGGAATTAATCTGGTGAACCTTTGCTGAAACTCCCTCAATAGCAATAATGTCCTTCCTCAAATTAGGAGAACAAAACTGCACACAATACTCCAGGTGCCGTCTCACCAGGGTCTTGTGCAACTGCAGTAGGACTTCCTTGCTCTTATACTTAAATCCTTTTGCTATGAAGGCCAAAATGCCATTTGCTTTCTTCACTGCCTGCTGTACCTGCATGCTTACTTTCAGTGACTGATGTACAAGGACATCCATATCTCATTGCACCTCCCCTTTTCATAATTCAGGCAACATTCATATAATAATCTGCCTTCTTCTTGCCACCAAAGTGGACAAAAGAAAGCAGAACACTGGAAGAACTTGACAAGTCAAGGAGCATTTGTGGAGTCGAAAGGTGTATGTTCAAAATTTCAGGTTAAGACCCAGCACCGAGAGTTGACTCAAAATCGCGACATACACCTATTGTCTTCCAGCATTTTATTTTGTCCTTGAGAGTTGTCAGAGCTGCACTCATCCAGATAAGTGTAGAATAATCCATCACATTGTTGATACATTAGATAGAAGTCAGAAGTCAGTTCTTTAAGGAATCACTCTGTCAAGGATCCCAAGCCTCTGATTTAGAGGCAAGATATTTATGTAGCCGGTGCAATTAAGGTTCTGGTCTATGGTGATGTCCAGAACAAACTACAGCCTCTCTCATTGACTGTGCTTCTTTTTCACTTTTGCCCCTTGAGCCATTTTCCCCTTGAGGCTAAAAATATGTTTTTATTTGTGCCAATTGCTTACATGAGAGCCTCCAAAGCAATATCAGAAAGTCAGAAGGTCACGCCCAAAGGTCGGCAGTGTTACAAACTGCTGCTGGCAGCTACATGACAACTCCCCTTTAAGAGGCACAGCCAGCCTTAGTGTAAGTAACAATTCATTTCTCACTCCCCAGAGAAGCATTTTGAGCATGAGAAATTCGGTAATGTAGTCTGTAAGCCAGTTTCATGACAAATTGCCAACATGAATTTCCCATGGTTCCTGTGTTATATGGAGAAATCAAATTTCTGTGCCAGTATTTTGCTACAAAGGAGAGAGATACTGGAACCATGTAAGAAGATGGATATGCCCCCAGTTAATTTGTTGAAAAAAAAAAATTGGTTTATTTGTTTATAAAGGACATTTTCACAATTTTGTGCATGATCACAGAAGTTTGGAATAATACTGAACTGTGTCTAATTTAACAACACGGCAAACATGAATATCTGGTTATTCTGCGAAGGCTTATAATCTCTTTATGATTATTTTCAAACTATTAAGTTGTCCATTATTTTTATTGAAATCGTAATCACATCTCCATTAGTTCTGTTCATCTTAATATTTAGTAATAAAGGTTGTATAAAAGAACCACTTGTGAAATCTAAATTTCTCATTGGAAAGCATGCAAGAAATTTAAATTGAGAAGGAGTGAAAGGGAGACGAGATGTAGAAAGCATTTTATACTCTGTATGTTGTTTCGGAGAATAGGCAACCTCATGCATTGGGCGGACAGTGTATCTGATGTGTGTGGTGTGGTGTGTGTGGTAAGTAAAATTTTAAGGACCAAATGCGGTGATTTCTCACACATTTGAACAAATCGTAAAAGTGCATATAGAAAGGATTTGGACCATGAATGTGCTAATTTATGATATTTGGAGGGGGTATGTGTTTACTTGAAATTGATATCTCATTGGAATGCATTACTCACCATTGCCAGGCACAATTGGGTCTCTTGCCGGGAAAAGTATTGTGACATCTTGTTTGTATTTTTCATTTCTTTTGCACATTTGTTGTTTAATATAATAACACTTTTCAATCTGAATGCTGACAATATCCACACATGGATGTATCTTTTCCACCAGCAAGATCAAGTGGCATGTCCATATTTGAATGGAGCATTCTCTCAACTTTTGAAGAGTTCTGGTTTCATCATTAGTCATTCAGATAAAATAAAATGGTTTGTAAGTCACATTGACGTAATAGACAAAAGTAAAACATTTGGGACCACAATGATATTAAAATGACTAAATTTGGTAGGACACTACTTCTATCCATAATAGATACCACGTCATGCTAATTAAATTGATGAAATACAGCATGCGATGTATGTTGCTCAGCCTCTTTCAATTCATTTATGTCTAAATTGAGAAGAAAAACAGGAAGTGACTCACAAATCTAAGCAGAGTGCAGAGGTGTTGAAATATTATTTCCAAAAACAATGAGTAACTTGCTCATAAGGTGTTAGCTGTAGTTTCGGATTGAGACCCTGCATCAATCCTGTTGCGACATCTTGTCCTGAAAAGTCAACCTTTCTTCTGCCCCACAGATGCTGCCTGACCTGCCGAGTTCCTCAAGCAGCTTGTCTATTTTGTTCCAAATTCCAGCATCTGCAGTCTCTTGTGCCCTCATTGATTTTACTTTGTAGGTGCTGAATGTCACAGCAACGTTCATGCAATTGTATTTTTCTTGCTGTGCAATTGTATCCAAAATCAAAATTAACTTAGCTTTTGTTCTGATTTTCCTTGGCACCTTTCTTAAAAGTCATTAAGTACGGCACAGGAAACGGCCCTTTGGCCCACCACATCTATGCCAATGTTTTGTGCATCTACACCTTTACCATTTGCTCACATTAGGACCATATCCTTCATTGCCTTGCCTATTCAAATATATGTCCAAATGCCTCCTAAAAGTAGTAATTATATCTGAGTCCACCATCTCCTCTGGCAATGTTTTAGATATCAATAACTGTAAAAAGACAAAATTATCCCTCTAATTCCTTTTAAATCTTCTTCCTCACACTTTAAACATATGCCCTCTTATTTTTGATACCCTGCCTTTGTGAAACGGATTTGGATCAATTATCCTATCTATGCCTCTCATAATCGTATATAATTCTGTCAGTTTACTCCTCAACCTCCTCTAAGAACAGCTTATCTAATCTCACCCCATAACTTAAGTCCTCCAGTATGTGCAACATCTTTGTGAATCTCCTCTGCACTCTCTCCAGTCCAATCATTGTGTGATAACCAGAACTGTATACAATACTTAATTCAGCCAAACTAGTCCAACATAATGTCCCAACTCTTGTACTCAGTACTCTAAAGACAAACATGCTATCTGACTATTTCACCACCCTGGTTGTTACCACTTTCAGGGAAACTGGACCCTGGATCTCTATTTATCAACATTCCTTGCTGTCCTACCATTTACTGTATATGTCCTACCCCTATTTGGTGCTTCCTTTCAAAACTTGCACAGTTTGTGCTATAGCTCACAAGTGACAGATAACAGGCTCACAGGTGACAGTTTGTGTACTTTCATCTCCAGAAGTCCTATTCAACAAATTCACAACATAGCTTTCTTCTCTTTATTGTCTCTGAACTTGTCCATTCCACTTTTTGTTTTCCATTGTTCCAAATTTGCATCCTACTTTTTATCTCAGACTGTTTTCTTATGCTATTTACTTACCCATGTTACCTTTAACAGAAACCCAGAATAAGCACAAAGAAGGGAGTTGGTTAGGGTTGGGCTGTTTAGAATATGGTGTATTATGTACAAATCAGTTGGAATTTGACAGCAAAAGGGATTGAGGTTTGGGATAATGAGTGGGTGGAAATGGCAATGTATGGAGGGGGAGTGATTGGCCTGTGGGTGCGGTGGAGGTTTTAGTCTTGCTTGTTGCCTGCACTTTGAGACAATTGTGTATTTTGGGACGGCTGCACAAGAGTAGAGAGTTGTGTGGTTTGGCTAAAGTATTTTCTCTAGCAAAAAAAGTTTATTCTGCAAAAAACATGATGGTTCAGTCCTTTTTGAAATGGGAAAATGGAAGTGAGCTTACAGAAACTGAATATATGCTTAAGATGAAGCAGGGAAGTATGAAGCTGGAAATCCTTAGGTCTGCAGCGAAAATGTTTAGCTCAATTACGATACAGTTTTAAAATCAATGCCAATGTACTATATACGAGCAGAGGTAATAAGGAGTAATCTAATTGTATAGGATATGCAAGTGCATGAAAATAGAAAGATTAAACGAGAACTTACCATTTGAAGTTTGATATTTATTTTATGAGAAGTTGGAGTGAGAGACTACGTGAAGAACCCACCAGCCCGCATGCGTATCGATCTTCAAAGCAACTGTATGAAACCACAGACCACTTGCACCAAATTAAACTATAGAAAGATTAATAACGCTTGACTTACTGAATGATCTTTATGAGATTCAGGATTGGGAGGGCATGTAGTCTCTCACTCCAACTTCTCATAAAATAAAGATCAAAGTTCAAATGGTAAGCTTGTTTAATCTTTCTATTTTATATCGAAGTCTCGTGATGAGCCTATGTGAAGCCTTCGAAGCCCTGTGCAGTAAACCAATCTGTATGTGAAAACACTAAACAGATAAACCATAAATGGTAGAAAAGACATGGGCCATTAACAACATGAGGCTAACTTTACATACATGTACATCGCCCTTAATTGGACCACAGTCCCGATTGCCTTTGTGTTAGACAATAGCTCATTCAACACTGTTCAGAATTCTATCTGCAACCGTCCAGACATGTTCAACAAAATTTTATAACTTCTGAAAGTGTGCTTATCTGAGCCTCCTGCTGTTGCAAGAAAGTGATCAAAGGGGAAAATCCATTCTATTGGCTGCTGACGATCCAGCCGCTCTGGTAGGATGAGACTTGAAATGATTTGTATTCACTCCTGCTTTCAGCTGCTTACACTCTATCCATCTTGAAATAGTCTGCACCAACAATCTCTTGTGAGACTATTATATAACTATGAAGAAACTGTTTCTTCATCCCACATTTCATGTCCTGTTTTAGTTAATTTTAGTTTATTGGGTTGTGTATGTGTGGGGGGAGGGTGGGAGAAACATGTTTTAGTCTCTTCCTTCGGGGGGATGCGACGTTTCTTGCCGTATCCCCCATCTCCGTCTGCGCTGAGGCCTAATGGCGGAGCTGGCGGCCTCCAACTGCGACCGACCTCGAGGCTCTGGAGGCAGAGCCAGGACTTACCAACGTCGGGCTGGCCGACTTCGGGGCTGTGGTGGCGTTGCGACCCGACTTCGGAACCCCGGAGGCTCGGCGCGGGCCAGTGGACGACATCGTCGAGAGCTCGCTGGTCACAGGTTGGTGATCTGTTTTTCCGGAGCTCCCGCAACAACAGCTTCGTCCGCTGGACTGGAGGGCGGCAGCTCCGGCAGCTTCGGCCGCCCCGGGCGACGGAGTTTGAACCGGCCCGTTCTGATTCAGCCGCGGGGTCACAACATCGGAGGCCTGGTTCGCCTCAGCGCAGAGGGAGAAAAAGGAGGGAAGAGACAAGGACTTAAGACTTTTTGCTTTCCATCACAGTGAGGGGGACCTGGTGGACTCACTGTGGCGGATGTTAAATCTGTGTTTAATGTGTGTTTTTGTTGTTTTATTCTGTGTTATGTCTGCAAGGCATGAAATTTCGTTCAGACCAAAAGGTCTGAATGACAATAAAGGATACTTGATACTTGACTTGACTTGACTTGATAGGTTCTTAGTAACCTCAGTGTACCTTTTTACATAATAAACACCCTCAATCTCTGATCTGGTGGGTATGCTGTCAACTCCAACTTGTACCCAACCGTGCCTGTTTTACTTTATGAGTTAATTCACATAAAATGCTACCCTCTTGTCAAATATAACCGAGAGATCCAGACGGAGATTGTGTAAAGACTGTACTCTTCGTGCTGAAATCAGTGTCATAAGCATGATTAACTTAAGAGTAACTGCTCCCACGTTAGGGATACAGCTGATGATAATCTGCAAAAAATCTATACTGATTACACATTCCACACTACAGGTCAGCACGGACTGGAAGGGCCGAGAGGGCCTGTTTCCGTGCTGTAATTGTTATATGGTTATATGGTTATATGAATCTAGGCTTTAGAGTGTTTATATAAAAGACACCTTCCATAACCTTAGTCAACAGTGGGTGAAAACCAATCATTTATTGTCCCACTTAGTACTTAATACAACGACAAAGCAGTATGAGCAGTGTTAATTGCGCTATAACATAGTTGCTTCTCTTAAACCCAAACTGACAGAAAACCACAAACCTCTGCTACTTCTGTTGAAAAGTAGCTCGCATGTGTCTCTTTACAAAACTTTCCATACAACCATGCAGTGATAGATGCACGAGAAATAGGTTGAACTAGCCACCGCTCGTGTCTTTGAGCAAATATAGGAGCTTCTTTCAGCGGACATATTTAAAATGGAAGCCATGGTTGTATAGGCCAATTTGGCACTACTATAATTCATGTTGCCTCATCTTGAATTATCTTAGGAGGCATCTACTGATAAATACCCTGAGTCTTATCTGTGATTAGGGTACGAGACATATGTGCAGAGTTCATGACAATACCTAAATATGTAATAGATAATGCCGGCTCCAGTATGGACTTTCCTGGATGAATAACAAACCTAGATATTCCAGGAGTGCCTTGGTTGCTGAAACAGCTAACTCTGTGACACCTGATCTCTTCCCTACAATAAGCATGTTCTCTATAAACTCCATGACAAAATGGCCTTTAGATCTGAGTAGGGCAACATTGATTTTAGAATCTTTGTAAATAGCCAACGGCTGAAATCAACCCCTTAGGTAGAGCCTAAAATTTCCACAACTGGCCTTGCCAGATAAACCTCAGATATATATGGAATTGATATGGAAAAGTATGCATCTTCGAGATCGATTAAGGCCCAAAAGCAATCTGTAATCAGCTATTTTACTGAATGAAAATTATCCATCATAAAATGGTTATACCAAGCTCATGTTCAGACTAGCCAAATCCTAGAATGATTTGGCATCCTCCACTTTTCTTCAACTGTAAGATATTAGAAATATACCCCTCTTGTTCATGGGCAGCCTGCTCATCCTTTTGTGAAATGTCTCTGTTTCAACTTGGATAACCATAGTTTCCTCTTTAGACCGTATGTACGGAAATCTTGGCTTCTCTTGCCACGGAGGAAATTAATCAGCCAGAAACTGAATCTTATAACCATTTATGATTTGTAAAATGGAAAGGTTGGAGGTTATCTGTCCCCACCTATCTCAGACTTGAATATCATCAGCACATCTCATGCGACTGATGGATATATTCGCATACCTCAACGGCCTCCACCTCATTGTCACTTTGCTGTCCATGACGAGAGAGACGATGGCTGTTGATGTGATCAAGGCAGTTTCTAAGAAAGCACTTGCTATAAAAACCACCGAGGCTGCCAATAAAATTATAGACAGAGGGCGATTATCACCCCCCACCACCACGATCCAGCAACCCCTGAGATTGTCACCATCAAAAATGGCCTTAGGCGGATGATCAATAGAGTCAACTGACCCTAGACTTTGCTCTGTCCCGTTGGCTCAGGCACCGTGGCCAGCTGGGGAACGTACTAAGTATGTGGAGTGAGCTGTCTCCATGGTGAGCGCTAAAACCTGTGTTTAAAAAGCCCTCTGGCTTGGTTTAATTGTGTAGGCCTGGTGCTCCAACCAGCCTCAGTATGTGCCACTCATTTGGTAGTGATGATATGCATGCAGGTAAACGGGAGTCTTACCCACAGAGGGTGTCTTTACCACACCCACTGCAACCTTGAATTCCTCTTGCAAGTCTTTTACTTGCTAGCCCAAGTCTTCTCCAAAGAGATACTTGCAGACTGCACATACTAGCCTTGCACAAAATTAACATATATTGGGTTGATCTCAGGCCTATACCATCCTAATAGAATTTGAGTTTAGGCTGCATTACACAAAAGTGCTAAGGCGTCTGCTGCAATTCAGACAGCTGAGTTCCCTCCTCTGACCTTGCAAATGCCGTAATCCTTCTTTGAGAATTCTCTGAACTCGCTGGAGTTTAAAGCCTTTTGACTGTTTTACCCTTCAGATAGCCCCAAATGGCATTAGCCTATGGACCTCCAGTGTCTGGCAGAAATCAGGACTAGCATGCTATGCAGCAGTGTCCTGCATGAACTTCTCAATCAACTGATGAGAAGTCAAATAACCAATGCTACATGCCATTTCTTTCTCTAACCATTCTCCTATCGCCGAAGGGATGGCAAATTTAGTCACAAGTGCCAGCAGATTCTTATGAGACTTGAGTTGAAGCATATCAGTCAGAGTCTCCACGAATAATCCTCAAAACATCCCTCCTCAGAGTGGGAATTTCACAATGCAACCCTGAACCAGGTATTGCTGCGGCAGACCTCTGACTGGAACTACCTGTCTCGGTCGCCAGTGTGCGCAACACATTCCCTTCGACCAGCCTCTCAATCAGGCCTACAGATGATATCCTCAATGAATGTTGAGGCAGTACCTTCCTGCCCAATATTGTCCTTCTGGACATTTTGCTGTTTTGGCTTGGCCTACCTGAACTTGGGTTGCCAAACTGCTCCCTAACAGTGCTTTTGCTTTTTAATATTTATTTTTATTTTTTTTTACTTTTACAACACGAACCTGCAAGTCAGGTAAAAATGCTACATGCCAGTTCGGCCGTTGCTGGTTTACCTACTAGAGGATGGCGAATGATGTTGCAGCGTGCTGGCAACTCCTTTTAGCCGAACTGAAAGAATTTAGCATGTGTTGAGGGAATCCTCAAACTCCCTGCCTCTGAGCAGGAGATATCCTCAAATATCTGAGTTTAACTGCCTTATTCAATGAAATGCACCTTCCTCACTCTTGTGGCCAGCCTGATAACCTCAATCATAAATGTTGAGGCAGTGCTTCCCTGGCCAACATGATCCATTTGGACAGCCAGTTTCAAGTTGGTCTACCCTGAACCAGGTTAGATAAGCTGCTCCTTCTGGAAGCTTTCACAGAGGTTGCTGTGCAGGCCACCCTGCCAGTGTCTCTGAGCTCGGTTCCAACAAGCTGCTCCATTTCGGAACTTTCAGCGGTTGCTGTGCAGGCCACCCTGCCAACCTCTCTGTGCCTGGGTCGCCAGCCTGCTCTTTATCAGAGCCAGTGGAAGGTATCAGACAGACTATGCTGCCAGTGTTTCCGAGCCCGTGTCGCCAGGCTGCTCCATTTCGGAGCTTCCACAGAGGTTAGTAAGCAGACCTTACCTGCCAGCATCTCCGAGCCCGGGTTGACCTCCTTATCGGAGCTTCAGCAAAGTTCCTTTTGCAGGCCGTGCCTGTGCACATCTTCGGCCCCACGTTTGTCAAACTGCTCCCTTTCGGAGCTTTAAACGGACATTGCTGTGCAGGTCGCGCCTGCCAGTGTGTCTGCGCCTGGTGGGACAGACTGTTCCTTCGGAGCCTTCTGCTCCTTTGGAGCCTTGGTGGAGCTTACTGTGCAAGTCGCACCTGCCAGTTACTCTGAGCCTGGTGCGACAGGCTGCTCCTTTGGAGCCTTAGTTTACTCCAAATTTACTGCCAGTTTACTCCGAAGCCGGCCGCCTGCTCCCTTCCGGAGCCTCAAATGCGGTAGCTGTACAGGTCACGCCTGTCAGCCTCTCCGAGCCCGCTGCACCTATTTTCGGAGCCAGCGGGCCATTCCTGCAAACAAAAACAGCTTACCTGCCAGAGTAATTTCGAATGCCTCCGAATCCCGCGCCATGCGACAACGTATTGACGCACATGCGGGCTGGCGGGTTCTTCACGTAGTCTCATCACGAGACTGCGGTATAAAACAGGAAGTATCAGAACAGATTTCCAGAAGGAAATTCCATGATTTTAGAGACATTGGAAATAGTGATGAATTGTCCTCCTATCTGTGTCTGTTTCTGGTTCAAAATCATTGGAACAGATTGAAAGATATTGGGCTAGAAATTATTCAGTGAAATAGAATATTTGGGGAAAAAATGCAATGGCTCGGAGGGCACATCACCATAATGCTGGTGTAGCATTAGCAACAAAAGGCAAAATTCTGCTTACTTGTGACAGTGGGTGTTTAATGCAATTTGATGATGCCTTAGTCTTTGGATTAGTTACTTGTTTCTGTTGGTGTACTTTCATAGCTGCATAACAGATTTGATCAGATTATCAGTCAGAATTTTCCTCAGCTGAAGCAACTATGTTCTCTATTGGTCATAGCTATTTTTATGTAGAAACCCAAAATGCAAAAATAAAGGTTTGCACAATATATTTGTATGTTTACACTTTTAGAATTCTGAAATGTTTTGAGAAACAGTGCAGAGTTTTATGTAAAAACCAGCAGGGTGAATAATTTTTAAAATGGCGCATTAGTTCAGGTTCATTTCCTTTTCATACTTTCCAGTATTTAATATGCACAAATCTGTTCACACAGTAACCACTTCCTAGTCTGATAGTTCCCATTTTGCTTTAATCTGTGGTCCAACAATGCTGGCAGCCAACTTTATTACTATTCTATGTGAAGACAATAACTATAAATATATAAGCACAGCAAACTATAAATTTATACGCACATCATGGATTCATGGAATGGTCCATTGCATCCATAGCAATTTAGTTGGTTGCACTTCCAAACCGTCTCTTCACGGCACAGTAAATTCTACCTATCCAATGCTTTTCCAGCTGTCTGGAACACGATAACCTAATATGTTCTTGCTACATGGGAACACCCTCTCTCTATCTACCTCTCTACACCCTCTATAAATTTTAATTAACCAATCAAATCTCTTAGCAATGTCCATGCGAACAACTTCTGTACATATGACTAAGCTCCCTCCTTCCTGGGATCATTTTGATAGATTTCTTCTGCACCTTCTCCAAGGCCTTCACAAGGCCTTTCCTAAAATGTGGTTCCCAGGAATGGAAACAATATTCCACTTGTGATTAAAAACATTGTTTTTAAAAAAAAATCATTATGACTTCCTTGGTCTTCTACTAAAAGCCTCCAATTATGCAGCCCAGGATTGTCTACTTTTTTTAACTACCTTAACAAACCTGTCGTGCCACTTTGCAAGTAAAAACATGTACACACTTGAATGTCTGTTCTTGCATCCTGTTTAGATGTGTCCCTTTTAGTTTACATTGCCTCTTCTCAGTCTTTCTCGCAAAAGATTACTTTTATCAGGATTAAATTTCATCTCGTACCTGTCCACACATTGCAGTAACAAAAATCAAACTGCAAGAAGAACTGTGGAGTTTGTGGAGGGAAGTGTTCAGATGATGTTGTAGTAACCTGCCTTTATCACCATAAAGTCTCACTATTAATTACAATCCAAGTTTGTGTCATTTGCAACTTTGAAATTGTGTCTTGCACAACTAAATCCAAATCATTAAAATATATTAAGGAAAAGTAATATTTTCAGTCCTAAAAACAAAATGACAAACACAATGGCATCTGTGGAGGCCAAGAGATGGTTGATGCTTCAGGTTGAGATCCTGCATCAAGACTGCAAGTGTAAAGGGGAGACAGCCAGTATAAAGAGGTGAAGGGAAGGATGAGGCAGGAGCTGGCAAGTGATAGTGGATCCAGGTGAGCAAATATTGCTGGGTGGATGGAGCCCAGTGAGAGAAAGGAGGAATAGAGAGAGCCACAGTGGTGATGAATGGAGACAACAAGGTTCAGCAGATTACAGAGTATGAGAAGAAATTATGGTGATGTGTGAAACCAGAAAGGGGGGAAGTGCTGGTCCGATGGGAACAGTGGTGTGGTGGGATGCGGGGAATGGAATAGGGGCCCAGTGCGTAGAGCATGTGGGTGATAGGCAGACAGAACAAAGTGGGGAGGGGAATGTAACAGTGTAACAATGTGCTGAGGGAATGGGGAACCAGTACTCCAGATCCCAGTATTTGCAGTCTCTTGTACCTCCTGAGGTCTAGTCCTGACGTTTGTGGGATTTCTGCACATCCTATCAGCCCATCCTTGCACTGTAGCTCTGTTTCCTGTTACTGAGCCAAAATTCTGTGTATTCTGCTCAGCCCCTTTTATTCCATTAAGCTTGATCTTGCCTATTATTAGCATTTTATCAGATGCTGCTTGGAAATACATTTTGCCACATCAACTATGTTTACCTTATAGCCCTCTATTTTATTTAATCATAAAGCTACGTCAGGATAGCTGGAGCCTGTTTGGCTTTATGAAGAGCTATGCAGCCACACAAGGAGAGGGGAAGACAGCAGACTGTGTTGCATCCGGCAGGAGCTGAAGAGAGATCGGACACATGAAGCTAATCCACAGCAATGGCCTGCATTCATCTTGCCGGCCACAGTGCAGCCCTGAGAACTATATCTCAGTGCTGAGGGAAGACACCAGTCACCTCTGTCTGCCCAATGACAACCTCATGGGCAATTCATTGCAATAATAGTGCTAAAAGCGGACAGAGATGTGTGCCTGGTTCCCAGCACCGCAGCATGGAGCAGCGGGGAAGTCAGGAGTTTGTAGCAGTCTCCACTCAGCAGCCTGTCAGTAACATATTCACTGTGTATAACGTGATAATGAACGCTCTTTGCACATTTTGGTTAGAGCTCTGGTTCCTGGGAATACATCCAGGCAACAGAAGCAACGCAATAGTCTATTTTCCTTAATCAGCATTGCCACTACCCCTCCTTTCTTCCCTTCCCTTCCTTCCCAGGAATCCTTGTATCCACATGTATTTTAAACTTATTCCTACCCTTTCATTATGCTAGCTGTTTGTTGTTGCCATAACATTGTAATCCCACATGGTTAATTTTGTCTGCAGCTTGCCGAACTTTATTACTGAAATGTTTAAACTTGCTCTGCACATGTGTCACATTTCAGAGTCATAAAGTCATACAGTGGGGAAGCAGGACCTTCGGCCCAACTTGCCTACACCGGCCAGAATGCCCCATCTACACTTGTCCCACCTGCCAGTGTTTGGTTTATATCCCTCTAAACTTGTCCTATCCATGTACCTGTCTAAATGTTTCTTAAATATTGCAATAGTGCCTGCCTCAACTACCTCCTATGGCAGCTCGTTCCATACACCCACCACCCTATTCTTCTCATGGTTTTGTACACCTCTATAAGATCACCCCTATTTTCCTGTGCTCGAACGAATAGAATCCTATTCTGCTCAACCTCTCACTATAGCTCAGGCCTTCTAGTCCTGGAAACATCCTCGTAAATCTTCTCGGAACCCTTTCCAGCTTGACAACATTTTTCCTATAACATGGTGCCCAAAACTAAACACAATATTTTAAATATGGCCTCACCAATTTGTATTACTAAAAGTCTGACCTTGACCACTTCCTGTTGTTCTGTACAGGACAAGAGGATTTTTCCCATTGATGAAAAATTAAGAGTTATTAATGTTTAAAAAATGTTGAGATTCTCTCTCCTGAAGGCCATGCCCCTTCCGGAGGGACTATAAAACTCGGAAGTGGTGAGTGCCTCAGTCAGTCTCTGCAAGATGGGGGAGCGAGAGGGTCACGTCTCTCATTCTGAGCTGTGAATAACACTGAACACATGTCTACTAAACTGTGAGTGGTTTTACTGACCTGTCAGTGCCCTTAATGTGGTTTGAAAATATAGTTTGGAAATGCTAAAGCTGTGTTGCCTTTGGTTTGGAAATGCTAAAGCTGTGTTGCCTTTGGTTTGGAAATGCTAAAGCTGTGTTGCCTTTGGTTTGGAAATGCTAAAGTTGCCTTGCATAATTAAAGTTGCCTTGCCTTCTATATAATTAAAAGGTTCATCATGACCACTTCCTGTTTGCGCTTTATATTGATTTTAGAAAAAACGCTACCACGTACAGCAGTGATTTTTGGCCATCTTACTCAGTCCCACTCAGTCCCCCCCTCGTCCCCCCCCCGCACATCAGGTGCCTAGGATTTTTCCCATTGATTAAATATAAAAGAGTTATTAGTGTTTAAAAATTGTTGAGATTCTCTCTCCTGAAGGCCACACCATGAAGGCCACGCCCCTTCTGGTGGGAGGCGGGGAGGGACTATAAAACCCAGAAGTGTGGGAGTGGCTCAGTCTCTGCAAGATCGGGGAGGGAGAGGTCACGACTTGCTGTCTTTAGTGACCTTGCACCCAGCTTGAAATGGTATGAAACTGCACTTGAATTTGGTGGCCTTGCACCCTGCTTGAAATGAAATTTCAAGGAATAGCCATGAGTCAACTGCCAGCCCACCAGTCGTGAGTGAGTGAGCTGCCAGCACAACAGGCTTGAGTTTCTGAGCTGCCAGCCCAAGAATCCATTCGGCCCACAATGTCCATACTAGCCGTCTGGAAACTAGTCCCTTCAGCCCACAACTCCCATACTAGCGCTCCAGATAGCCCCCACTGGCCACCAATATTGGAGTTGGTGGAGAGGTGGAATATTGCTTTGGGGGACCAGCCCTCCCGGGTCCCACTTAATCTAGTATCTTATATAACTGCAGCATGACCTCACAATGTCCAGCCTCAACACCGATGAAGGTCAATGTTCCGAAAACTTTTTGACCAACCTATCTACCTGTGACTCGACTTCCAAGGATTTATGTACCTGCATTCCTAGATCCCTCTGCTCTACAACATTTCCCAAAGCTCTACCATTCACTGTGTAGGTCCCACCCATTTTAACCTCAAAATGCAATACTGTACATTTTTCTGTATTAAATTCCATCAACCATCCCTCAGCCCACCTGGCCAACTGATCAAGATCCTGCTGCAATTTTTGACAACTGGCTGTAGTTTTTTACAAACCTAATTTTAGACCATCTTGTCTGTCTATTACTATTGGTCTGTTCAAAAACCTCCAGTTTCTTAATCTGATAGGAGATTGAGAGTTTACAAACATGGGCTTAGTGAGGATCAACAAACTCATCAGAATGGCTGGCTCCGTCCTGGGGGCAGTTGGATTCATGGGAGGTGGTCTTGGAGGGGAGGATGCTCCTCAAACTGCAGAGCAACCTGGACAATACAGCTCACCCCCTCCATGACACACTGGTCAACCTGAGCAACAGACTGCTTCTAACAAGATGCAGTACAGAATTCCACAGAAGATCCTTCTTCCCTGTGGCAATCAAACTGTACAACTCCTCCCCCTTCTGTTGTGGGGTAGACTAAGACTGACTCCCCTCCCCCACTCCCCACTCTTTGCACATCCCCAATCCTTTCTACTCGTCACTTTAATTTCATGTTTCATGTATTTTGTGTTTTGTATGACTGTTGGCAGATCAATTTCCCTCCTGAGATAAATAAAGTTCTATCGAATCGTATCATATCGTATTGTGACGTGGTGTCAAAAGAACAATCTCTCCCTCAGCTTCAGCAAAATGAAGGAGCTTGTTAACTTCAGGAAGCAGTGTGGAATATATACCCCAGGCTGCATCAGAGATGATCGAGATCTTCAAATTCCTGTGCATAAATTTCACCAACAATTTGGCCTGACCGACCACATTAACACTATGTCCATCAAAGCTCAACAACTTCTCTACTTTCTCAGAAGACAAAGGAAATTTGGCATATTTCTATCAACCCTTACCAATTGCTACAAATGCACTACAGAAAGCATTCTCTCAGGATGCATCATAACTTGGTTTGGCATCTCAATCTGACCAAGACTGCAAGAAATTCCAGAGAATTATGGATACTGCCCAGTCCATCACCCAAATGAGCCCCCCCTCTCCCCCAACACCCCCCCTCCCCCACAGTCCCCCCAATAACTCCATCTAAACATCATTCTGTCACGGGAAATCAGCCAACATCATCAAGGATCATTCACACCACTGTCATTCCTTCTTTTCCCCTCTCCCATTGGGCATAAGATGCAAAAGCTTGAAAGCACGTGAAGTCAAGACACCTTTTTCCCCGCTGTTATTAAATTCTTAAGTAGGCCCCTCGTATGCTAAGGATGAATACCAAATTTCCCAATCGACATAATTGTGGCGCTTGCACTTTTTTAATCTCCCTTTTCTCTGTCACAGTAGCACTATATTTTGCACTCTAATTCCTTTCTGTTCTGCAGTAGCTGTTACACTCATGCATGTATGGTTTAATTGTCTCATGTTCGGTATGATTTACCTGAGCAACATGCAAAACAAAGTTTGTAGGAAGGAACTGCAGATGTTAGTCTGAACCAAAGAGTAACAAGTGCTGAGTTACTCCAGCACTTTGTGTTTGTGGCTGTCCTCTGCTAGGCCTCACCAGCACTTACAACGGTTAACTGGTCGGAGAGCAAAATGCCCACCGAGATCTTATGAATTAGCCACCACCTCTATTCTGACTGCCTGCACTGTTCTGAGTTGTGAGGTGACCAACTCCGTAAACATGCTATGGAATGAGCCAGTGAAACATCAGCTGTTGCCCAAGGTCCAGATACACACAGTTCAAGCTTCTCCAGCTGATAAAACCTCTCACACTGCGGTTGACCGGGATATGGGAACAGCCTACAGTTTCCACGAGCTGCCGGAAGTGCATTCCATGAATTAAAGCTATCCTGCCAAATCTTTATTTGTTAGATTAACTCAACTAACACAACGCGTATACTGCACTTAAAGTACAATTGCCATGTGATTATTATTTTCTGTTTAACTTGCCCTGTAGAAACTACTTGGCCTTCCTCAGCTCTTTGTTTAAACCAATTGTATCCATAAATTTGCTGAGGTTCAGTCTCCCAGGCTCATTTTCACTTGCCTGTACCTGCTTGCTGTGTTGCTTTTAACAACTTTCACATGGTGATGAAATGCCAGATATTCTCTGGTGGTGGGATGCTGTGACGCAGCTCATACCTGTACAAGCCACGAGGAACTTGAGTGAAAATGAGCTGCCTCACAAAATGGTGCAGATTCCGTTTGTGGATTGTAACCCGAGTTCAAATACAAACACAAGGCTGGATTTGAACTGTGTCAATCTAAGCAGAAATATGGAGCAATATGACTCAATCTTCGTGTGCGGATGACTTGAATGCATTTCAATGAACCCAATATTATTGACGAGATTTTAATTGTAATTTTTTTTTTTTTTTTCAAGAAATGATAGTTTGTTGTGCCACTTGTAAATTGCTGTTTTGCTGCACAGATACACAGAAAACAATACATTCATTTTTAATGTGTTTTTTTTGCTGATGAACCTGTTTTTAGATATTTATCTTAAACACAGCTGTAGAAAAAGATATCCCTTGGCAGAGTTTGTTGGAAAACAAAGTTAAAAACTGTATCAAATGATGTCATGCATAAGGAGCAGGCAGGGCCAAAATTAAGATTTCCCATAAGATTTGAGTGGCTGCCCGAGCTAATAATCTGCAGGGTAAGGTTACTGCTGGCCGAACCTATCAGCTATTCCACTAAAATGAAGGTGGTTGCGAATTGTAGGTTGAGACGTTAGCAGCAAATGTCAGCATTTGCCTGTGTAATTGTGAATAATTCACTGAATGAGTGTAATCAACTTTTGGATTTGTGCGTAAATTTCGATGCCACAAATTTGCAGTCAGCTGTTTGCAGCTGTCATGGGAGCTGCAATGGGGAGGGGGTATCAATCATAGGAAAAAAAATAAAAGTAAAAGTAACATCGTTAAAAGCACTTCGCAACCTAGGCAGCATCCGTGGAAAGAGAAAAGGACGTAATATTTAAGTTTATGGATCCTCATCAGAACCCAGTGTCGAAACTGCATTTCCATTGCTTTCAATAGATTGCTTTCAATAGCTGAGGGACCAAGGTAAATATTTGTTCATCTAGGTTTTTATTTTTTTATTGCTTAATTATTCAAAAATTTGGCTTTATAAATATTTTAATGGCATCATGATATTTCAAGTTATTAGTTGTTTTGAATGTCAGAAACATTCAGCGTTGACAGCCAAAAAAAAAGTTTGTGTTGCCTCGTGGCCCAAGCTTTCTTTCAACCTCCAATTAATCAGCAGTTGTACAATATGGATCACATGCCATATGGCAACCCTGATAAAGATTAGTCATAGTCAATGTTATAAGTGAGTTACTCATTTATAAAATAATTGGATATGGAGATTTAGTTTTTAAGAGCTCTTCTGAAAAATTCTATACTTACAAAGTTTTCTATGCAAACCTATGCCCAGCAAATTTAGTTTAGTTTAGAGAGACAGCGCAGAAGCAGGCCCTTCAGCCCACCAAGTCCTCATCGACCAGTGATCCCAGCATAATAACACTATCCTACACACACTAGGGACAATTTACATTTACCAAGCCAATTAACCTTCAAACCTGTACGTCTTTGGAATGTGGGAGGAAAATCCATGCAGGTCACAGGGAGAATGTACAAACTCCATACAGACAGCACCCGTAATCAGGATCAAACCTGGGTCCCGGGCACTGCAAGTCATCAACTCTACTGTTGCGCTACTGTACTACCCCTAATTGATGGATAAGAACATGGAGATAATATTGTGCAGACAATGGGGCCGAGTGGCATGTGCAATATTGGTGATAATATTCACGGTCCATAGACACTGACCTTAAGCTTCTTTAATCTCCATTAGTTTAGGTGTGGGGATAGACAAAATATATGACAAAAGATGCTCGGAAGGAATTGTCTAGAAGTGGGATCACATGTACAGTTTCTACCATGTAATGAATTATGATAATATCTATTTGTAAGTTGATTCATATCATTACCATAGATTGAACTGGTCACTGTTGGCATGAATTGAGTTTATGTATCAGGCACGCATCAAATTCTGTCATTCCATCTCTGGAGCATTGCCAGGGAAATTGTCCCAAAGCTGCTACCATAAAGTATTCCGTAGACTACTAGATATTTTTTGTGCAGAACCAGATTTATGTACAGAACCGTTTATTCTTTATGCAGGTTAATTTATCAGTTTTATTGTGTTTGTTCTATTCAATAGAATGAGAGATTTTTGAAAGAAATATTTTGCTTTCATGTCCCTTGCATTGGGTCAGATATTGTGATCAGCAGAATTTATAGTTGGAGCTTCCCCAGAAATATTAGGGGACATTTTTATTCATATAGTGCACCACTCGTCGTAAGGCATCAGGGATCTATACAAATAAGGGAAGCATTAGCATATCTTTCCATCCAATCATAATAAAACATACTAGTTGTGCCCGTTGGGAAGACTCAATTAGAATGCTTCATTCAATGTAAAATTATACAGTAAGTTAAACAATGTGAGAGAAGAATAAATTAGACAAAAAAAGTTGCAACAAGAGGCAGACATAATAATATTGTACCTTTATATAAAAATCTCTTCAAATTAAAATTGTAATGAAGGGAACTCCATGTTTTGATGGGGTTAATTTTCAGTCTCTGAAACGATGTTTGCCAGAAAAGATTCAAATAAAAAGTCCTAAATGAATTATTTATTTAAATTGAGATGAACAGTGTTTATACATCCTTAATCTGGTTGAATGCTGGAGATTTCGGTGAAATATTAATGTTCTGAAGCTTATGCAGGTGCAATGGTAGCATGGACGGCATCAGCTCAAGTGTACAGTATGCCCAGGAACACCATGAATACAATCACTAACATTGCACTTTCCACTTGCTCTCCGTGACTGCAAAATATTACCTCCATGTTCTTTCTATCAATTTGCTGTGTATGCACAAGGAACTCACTGGTGTACAACAGCAGTATGTCCTGATCGTCTTGCTGTTACTCCTACTGCGAATCTAGTAAAGAAAATTATGAGCTGGACAACGGTAGGTATACTTTAGTGAAAAACTATCATCTGAAAGGAAAATAAATTAACATTTAGAACGATTTATTCTCAATGCTACATATTTTAAACATTTTCTATTTGCATATCGGATAGATAACATTCACAGGTGTTTATCTTTGCCAGGGAAACATGTTATTTGTTCAGTTGTGCATGGATTATATTGATATAATTTATTTGTCTGTTAATATTACAGAAAGAAGTCCAGCTCCCGGTGTAGCAGGAAAATTCAAAGCACAATTCAGTGAGCAGGCCTCACTAAATAAAGGACTTAGCAAATCTATGGGTTTTTTAGCAATTACTGATAGGGCATCAGATTTGGAGTCTTATCATACGGCTTCTGGACATGAAGATACAAGGGAAGTACGCCAAAAGTTACAATCTCGATCTCATGGTTTGCGAAGGAAGTCCAATTACATTTGTGAACATGGCAATAAGAAGCCCTGGACCTCCACAGTCGACCTGGACTGTTACAACAGAAAAATAATAGCACCTGGAGATAGTTCTCATCATCGTAATTTTTGTCCGCATGGGATAGGCAGGCAGATTAAAAACACCCCCCAAATCGCAGAGAGAAAGCACCCAGACATGGGGCAAGTAGCAGCCTCACTCGGTCTTCAAAGATCTCATCAGACTTCTGAACTTTCCATCTCATCTGCTCTCTCGGGTGTTTATGAAAGGATAAAAGAACGACAGAAGAAATTGCACATCCTGAGAGAAGCAATGGACATAGATGGTAAGCGATAGATGGAAATAATATTTTTTACATACTGACATTAAGAATTACAAATGTAGGGGGAGGGGTTAAAGGAGAATGTGTTTGGTTATAGAGATGATGTCTCAGATTTTCTGTAACAGGCTATGAAAAGGCATCTATTCTAAACAAAGCCATTCCATTCAACAAAACGTTTGTCAACAAAGTCACTGAACAAGTGGATAGGGGCAATGTAGGTGAACAGGCATACCAATATGATGTCTCAGTAATGGATGAAATTTGCAATATAAAAAAAAAATAATGTTATTGTATGCACCCAGTGTTAAATGAAATCCAGAAAAAGGGATGCAGAAAAAGTCAAGATAGATGGAATAAAGGAGGGAGAGAAACAATGAAAAAGTAAAACTATTTTAAATTTGCTTTCGACATACTAAAATCTATTTAAATTACTTTGAAGGAATGAGACCCAACATATGTAATAGCTAATTTTCTATGCCATAATGTTTGATTGTGAATAATTATCAATTAGCAATATGTTAAATTGGCACTTTTAGTTGAGTTTATTTTTATCGCCTGCATTGAGGAACTGTGTAAAGCTTTTGTTTACATTCTATCCAGTCAATGACAAGACTTTGCATGATTACAATCAAGCAGTCCACAGTGCACAGATAAAGGGTACAACATGTAGTGCAAGATAATGTCTGATTAAGGCCAATTGAAGATAGTTCTACAGTCTCCAGTGAGGTAGATGGGAAGTCAGAATGTATCCACCAGCACTGGATATCTACGCAAATAGTATGCATCTATTATACAGAAACTATGACGTTCAATGCTTATTAATATCAGAATGGTGTCTTCGCAAAGCTAACAATGGAAGAAAATAACTTACATTGTAATTTATTCATTATTGCATTTAATTGTTTGTGTATTTCTTTTTTTTACTTGCTGTACCAGTTATGCATAAATAGCTGAACATCTTTACTCTAACCATCCTTCTTGCATACAATTCTGACCTCATCAATAGTAATCCTGGAATGGAGAATATTTTTACTGTAGGCCTTTGCCCTGTAGTTCCAGCTCATTTTATCTCTCCATGGATTACCTGTTTATTTCTGAATTCTGTCTGAGCATGTGGAAAAAGGTCGCAGAATTACCCATGGTAATTCCCATGGAGTTTTCGAAGGAATAAGTTCTAGAAGTGGTTGAACTCAACACACTTCTGAAACCAAATGATACTGTTGTCAAACATAGACAAGATAATTAAGAAAATAGTTGACAGCATTATTGATGACATTTTCCACCATTCCGCAGATGACTGAATGTGGGTAGGTTTCGTGGCGATTAGCTAGACTGAATTTGTATGGAATTTTATGGACAGGATGTGCCTGGCTGGTTTCCGCATTGCTGGGCAAATATCAGAGTTATTGGTATTCTGGACCAATAATAACTCCAGAGCAATTGGAGCTGTGCTGATATCCATAGAGACGATGTCTACTGCCCAGGACAGAAAGGTCAGAGTTGGAATGAGAGGGGGAGTTGAAGTGCTGAGCAACCGGGCGATCTGGTTGGTTATGATGGACTGAGCAGAGGTGTTCAGCGAAACGATAGCTGAGCCTGCGCTTGGTCTCGCCGATGTAGAGAACTTGACACCTGGAACAGCAGATGCAGTAGATGAGGTTCGAGGAGGTGCAGGTGAACCTCTGCCTCACCTGGAAAGACTGATTGCTCCTTAGATGGAGTGGAGCGGGGAGGTAAAGGGACAGCATTTCCTGCGGTTGCAGGGAAAAATACCCGGGGAGGGGGTGGTTTGGGTGGGAAGGGAAGAAGATGGGAAGATGTGACCAGTAGTGGGATCCCGTTGGAGGTGATGAAAATGTTGGAGGAATATATGTTGTATGCAACAGCTAATGGGGTGGAAGGTGAGGACAAGGGGGACTCTGTCCTTGTTACGAATGGGGGGAGGGGGAGGGGGAGTAATAGCTGCGGGATAAAGAGGAGACCGTGGTGAGAGCCTCATCTATAATGGAAGAGGGGAACCTCCATTCCCTAAAGAATGACCGATGCCAGGACAATCTCCGATGCCCTGGTATGGAACACCGCACGCAGGTGCGGCACAGGTGGAGGAATTGGGATTAGGGGATAGAGTCTATACAGGAAGCAGGGTGCGAAGAAGTGCAGTCAAGATAGCTGTGGGAGTCAGTGGGTTTGTAGTAGATGTCAGTCCGTAGTCTGTTGCCTGCGATGGAGATGGTGATATCTAGTAATTATTTGTTACCTAATTATCTGTTATCTTTCCAAATATATCTAGATTCTGTCTTACTGAATTCAGGCTTACTAGTCTATATTTGCCAAGTTTTTCCTTGCCGTGCACTTTAAATAAAGGCACAGCATTGGACGGTCTTCTGCCTAACAGTGATGCAAATACAATTTAATTTCTATCATCCAACAGCGTTTTTGGATATACTGATCATGCCCTGGAGATGTATCTATCTTTATACCTTTTAAGTGCGGACCAAATTAGCAGAAGACTGGCATTTGAATGGTTGAACCATCTGGATGAAGATCTTCTAAGCTGAGATGTCCATTCTGAATCCATCCATTGTTTTGGTGTATCACTATCACCACACTGTGATTGAGAATATCCAGAGTGTGTGAGACAGCCTGCACAGTGGCTGGTTGGTGATTTCACCTTCCAATGTAAACATGGAATTTTGTATTAGTAAGAAGAATATCCTGTACATTTTCCCCTCTTCTTTTGCCACCTGCTGCAGTGAAAGTGATGATGGCAATGACATCCAGAACTTAACTTAGAGGACATTTTGTTCACTTGCTATTCTTGACATTTCTGAGTGGATTTAGTTTAGAGATACAGCGCGGAACCCCACCGGGTCCGTGCCGACCAGCGATCCCTGCACATTAACACCATCCTACACCCACTATGGACAATTTTTACATTTACCAAGCCAATTAATCTACGATACTTTTTTGCATATCTTTCATTCATTGTTCTTTATCTCTCCACATCACTGTCTATATCTCTCGTTTCCCTGATCCCTGACCAGTCTGAAGAAGGGTCTCGACCCGAAACGTCGCCTATCTCCTTCGCCTCTTAGATGCTGCTGCACCCACTGAGTTTCCCCAGCTTTTTGTGTAACCCCTAATCTACAAACCTGTAGTGTTTGGAGTGTGGGAGGAAACCGAAGATCTCAGAGAAAACGCACGCAGGTCACGGGGAGAACGTACAAACTTTGTACAGACAGAACCCGGTCGGGATCGAACCCGGGTCTCCTGCGCTGCATTCGCTGTAAGGCAGCAACTCTGCCGCTGCACCACCGTGATCGACATCTGCTTCCATTTTCTTTTCAAACAACCTGTTTGAGATCATCATAGTACGTTGCATTCAACCTACGGTTATCCTACATGCTTCTTATTTATTTTGTTCTTTTTATGTTTATTTTGAATTTCTGCAACTTTATTACCGAAACCTGCTCACAGAAGCAGAATCTCCTCCTATCAATAAACCTTTGAATTTTATTTCTGATGCAACTTTGTTTAACCTTCTCTCCTTTAAGGTGAGTAATCCCAACTTATTTTGTTTTCCCACAATGAAAATCACACTGGCATTTATGTGGCATTTATTGGTTCTTTCAACTTGTACCAATTAATGTTTATTGTTCCCTGTCTTACTTCCAAAATGCAGAACTTTGCATTAAATGCCATCATTATCTTTGCTTTCCTTCAATCCATATCCTGAATTATTCTGGTACCTTTCTCACTGCCTCCATCTACATTTCTTATGAGTCTTATGGGCCAATTAATTGTGATTTTTAAATTAAAATTTCAACTTCTCATTTGAAAATTTTAAAACTTATTGGTGTCCTCAAATTCAGTTCTGATGAGTTGTGGGGCTATTAATAACCTTTCATGGTCCCCCAATACACATCAATCCATTAGGCAATCGGCCATTTACCACAAATCTCCTGTTTTTTTAATAGCCAATCTTGAACCTATGTTGCTTCAGCACTTTCTTTTCATGAGGCTGGAGATACTCAGCGGGTGCAGCAGCATCTAAGGAGCGAAGGAGATAGGCGACGTTTCGGGTCGAGACCCTTCTTCAGACTGGTTAGGGATCAGGGAAACGAGAGATATAGACGGTGATG
Organism: Okamejei kenojei; assembly: GCA_035221665.1. Classification (NCBI taxonomy): domain Eukaryota; kingdom Metazoa; phylum Chordata; class Chondrichthyes; order Rajiformes; family Rajidae; genus Okamejei; species Okamejei kenojei. The sequence continues at coordinate 74,293,846 of CM069131.1, forward strand.
TGGAGAGATAAAGAACAATGAATGAAAGATATGCAAAAAAGTATCGATGATAAAGGGAACAAGCCATTGTAAGCTGTTTGTGGTGTGAAAATGAGACGCTAGTGCGACTAGGGTGGGGAGAGAGATAGAGAGAAAGGGAATGCCAGGGCCCGAGGGCTGAGGGAGAGGTGGGAAGGGGAGGAGACAGCAAGGGTTAACAGAATTGAGAAAATTCAATGTTCAAGCCCAGAGGATGCAGACTCCCCAAGCGGAATATGAGGTCCTGTTCCTCCAACTTGCGGTGTTGCTCACTCTGGCCGTGGAGGAGGCCCAGGACCGAGAGGTCGGATATGGAATGGGAGGGAGAGCTGAAGTGCTGAGCCACCTGGAGGTCGGGTTGGTTATTGCGGACTGAGCGGAGGTGTTCGGCGAAACGATCGCCAAACCTACGCTTGGTCTCACCGATATAGATCATCTGGCATCTGGAGCAGCGGATGCAGTAGATGAGGTTGGAGGAGGTGCAGGTGAACCTCTGTCGGACCTGGAAGGACTGCTTGGGTCCCTGAAAGGAGTGGAGGGGGGAGGTGAAGGGACAAGTGTAGCATTTCTTGCGGTTGCAACGGAAAGTGCCCGGGGAAGGGTTAGAGCGGGAGGGAAGGGAAGAATTGACAAGGGAGTTGCGGAGGGAGCGGTCTTTGCGGAAGGCAGACGGGGGGGAGATGGGAAGATGTGGCGAGTGGAGGGGTCACATTGGAGGTGGCGAAACTGGCGGAGGACTATGTGTACACCGCTCCCTCAGCCCTCGGGCCCCGGCATTCCCTCTCTCTCTATCTCTCTCCCCCGCCCTAGTCGCACTAGCTTTTCATTTTCACACTACAAACAGCTTACAATGGCCTGTTCTCTTTATCATAGATACTTTTTTGCATATCTTTCATCCATTGTTCTTTATCTCTCAACATCACCGTCTATATCTCTCGTTTCCCTGATCCCTGACCAGTTTGAAGAAGAGTCTCGACCCGAAACGTCGCCTATCTCCTTCGCTCCTTAGATGCTGCTGCACCCGCTGAGTTTCTCCAGCCTTTTGTGTACCCTCGATTCTCCAGCATCTGCAGTTCTTTCTTTAACACATTAGTAAGCACTATTTTGCGAGTCTGGCTTCATACAAAAAAGGTGGTAAAACAAACACTGACGACCACAAGCCTATCAGTCTTGATTCCACCATGAGTGAAATACTGAAACTGCTTAAGAGGTATAAATAGAGAATGATCTTTGCAGTTAAATTAAGTCAGCAGCATGAAAGAGAGTAGAGACTGTGGGCACACTGCATGTAATTTGTATTTTGGTTATCTAAGAACTGAAAAATAATATTAATTTGGATGATGTCTAATGAAACACCAACTTAAATTAACTATTTTTTCTCATTGATTCACTTCTCTTACAAAGAATTGTCCAAATGAAAAGTCTATTTCAAGAGGATATCTTACTGGAACAATGTAACTGTAGTGTAAGCGCACTTGATTTCCAATTATGTGCACAGCATTCAGGTCCTTTTAAAGCATATTCTGATTGATTCAACGTGCTTTTTCAGCGCGCATTGAACTTGCCCCGTATGTCAAACAGGACATTTTTATCCATCCATGTCTTGAATGCAAAGACTTTGGTAGATTAACAATTGATGAATATGAGCAGTGGAATTTTTTGTATTTGTGATTTTATATGAACTTTTAAAAATTCATGATATTTTGAAAGAAATCCCTGTGGGATCAATCCGGATGACATTTTTTTGTTTACTGTCAGTTTATGGCATCGTTCCAGTCTCTTTAATGTGTATTAAGTAGGAATTAAATATATTTGAAACAAAAAAAACATATTTTTCTGCCTTAATAATAATTAGATAAGGACTCATCTTAAATTATGCATTATAATATTTGCCCAATTAATGTGAGTTGAGAGTTTTTGTGTTGCTGGCATTCAAAGTAAATAAAAAATATGTTTTATGCATAGCTTATGTTTTCTTCCATTGTAGTAAAACCTAAATATGAATTTAAGACTGCTTCTGTAGTATTCTGGAGTAGATTCTGGAGTAGTTCCTGAGGATTGGAGGGTAGCTAATGTAACCCCACTTTTTAAAAAGGGAGGGAGAGAGAAAACAGGGAATTACAGACCAGTTAGTCTAACATCGGTAGTGGGGAAACTGCTAGAGCCAATTATTAAAGATGGGATAGCAGCGCATTTGGAAAGTGGTGAAATCATTGGACAAAGTCAGCATGGATTTACGAAAGGTAAATCATGTCTGACGAATCTTATTGAATTTTTTGAGGATGTAACTAGTAGAGTGGATAAGGGAGAAGCAGTGGATGTGTTGTATCTGGACTTTCAGAAGGCTTTCGACAAGGTCCCACACAAGAGATTGGTATACAAACTTAAAGCACATGCTATTGGTGGTTCAGTATTGATGTGGATAGAGAACTGGCTGGCAGACAGGAAGCAAAGAGTAGGAGTGAACGGGTCCTTTTCAGGATGGCAGACAGTGACTAGTGGGGTACCGCAAGGCTCAGTGCTGGGACCCCAGCTATTTACAATATACATTAATGATTTGGACGAGGGAATTAAATGCAACATCTTGAAGTTTGCGGATGACACAAAGCTGGGGGGCAGTGTTAGCTGTGAGGAGGATGCTAGGAAGCTGCAAGATGACTTGGATAGACTGGGTGAGTGGGCAAATGCATGGCAGATACAGTATAATGTGGATATATGTGAGGTTATCCACTTTGGTGGCAAAAACAGGAAGGTAGACTATTATTTGAATGGTGACCGATTAGGAAAAGGGGAGATGCAGCGAGACCTGGGTGTCATGGTACACCAGTCATTGAAAGTAAGCATGCAGGTGCAGCAGGCTGTGAAGAAAGCAAATGGTATGTTGGCATTCATAGCAAAAGGATTTGAGTACAAGAGCAGGGAGGTTCTACTGCAGTTGTACAGGGTCTTGGTGAGGCCACACCTGGAGTATTGCGTACAGTTTTGGTCTCCTAATCTGAGGAAAGACATTCTTGCCATAGAGGGAGTACAGAGAAGGTTCACCAGACTGATTCCTGGGATGGCACGACTTCCATATGAAGAAAGACTGGATAGACTCGGCTTGTACTCGCTGGAATTTATAAGATTGAGGGGTGATCTCATAGAGACTTACAAAATTCTTAAGGGGTTGGACAGGCTAGATGCAGGAAGATTGTTCCCGATGTTGGGGAAATCCAGGACAAGGGGTCACAGTTTAAGGATAAGGGGGAAGTCTTTTAGGACATAGATGAGAAAATCGTTTTTCACACAGAGAGTGGTGAATCTGTGGAATTCTCTGCCACAGAAGGTAGTTGAGGCCAGTTCGTTGGCCATATTTGAGGGAGTTGGATGTGGCCCTTGTGGCTGAAGGGATCAAGGGGTATGGAGAGAAGGCAGGTACAGGATACTGAGTTGGATGATCAGCCATGATCATATTGAATAGCGGTGCAGGCTCGAAGGGCCGAATGGCCTGCTCCTGCACCTAATTTCTATGTTTCTATGTATCGAGAATATAATCTTTAAAATGTTTTATTCCCATAGACTAGATATGAGCCAAACAGTTTTCATGGAGCTGGAGAATTGAGAGAATAAATATCAACAAGTAACTGTCCATCAGCAAATGTAATCATATCAAAAAGGATTTTTTTTTATAATCACAATTTATTCCTTATGATTCTCTCTGTTTATTGGTGATTGGGAGATTTATAAACAATCTGAAACCATAACGTAGATCAACTTTATTGACTCACTGTGGGTAAGGGTCACAGTTCTTTTCATTTTATCTTTTGAATATACTTGAAAATGTAAGCCTTGAAATGATACTTTCAATATAAATACTTACATTTTATACCTTAAAGAAGCCACCATCATACTTAAGAAATACACTACTAGAAATAAAGTATTTCAGTCATTGAATATATTCTAATACTTTAAATGTTAATGCTCCTAAAAAAAAGAAGACAAAATATTCTACCAAATAATTTTAACTCCATACTTTATTTTTGCCCTGATGAGAAACAAGCCAAGTTGTAATATTTTAGATGGCATTTACTAAATTTACCTAATGTGATCAAATTATTCACCAAAATCAATGTTCGGGAGTCATGACCATCTAATATTATGTTTGTTTCCTTGCACAATTCTTACAAAACAAATTGTTTTAAAACAAACCATAGCTAAACTAAATGGGTTGCTCGCACCCAGCACATAACAGCTGTCTTTTATTTGTTGCCATGTTCTGTTTTCACTGTGATATTAAACCACACTTGCCTGTTAATGTCCTGTGTTAAGCAACCTGTTGCTGTTAGCAATTTTTAATTGAAATTGTGGGGTTCATGGAATTAAAGGTGTGTCAGAATGTTAACAAGCAAGGGAAAATTAATTAATTTGTAAGCAATTGAAGGCCTTAAAGAGATTTAAGGGCTCATGTAGAAAATAGGGCCTTTGACCTAACTTGCCTATGCCGATCAAGATGCCCCATCTACACTTGTCCCATCAGCCTGTCTTTGACCCATACCCCTCTACATATTTCCCATCCATGTATCTGTCCAAATGTATTTTAAATGTTGTTATAGTACCTACCTCCTCTGGCAGCTCATTCCATATATCCATCAACCTCTGTGTATAAAAAAGTTGCCCCTCAGTGTCCAATTAAATCGCACCCCTCTCACCTTAAACCTATGTTCTCTGGTTCTTGAATCCCCTCCTCTGGGGAATTTACTAATTTACTGTGCAGTTGGGCCAGTGCTGTTCTGTGAGACACCATCTCAGTAGTGGCACAGTGGTACAGCTGATAGAGCTGCTGACTCACGGTGCGAGAGACCTGAGTTCAATCCTGAGCTTAGGTGCTATCCGTGTGGTGTTTGCATGTTATCCCTGTGTGTGTTTCCTTCCAAATCCCAAATACCTGCAGTTGGTAAGTTAATTGGCCTCTGTAAATTGCCCCCAGTGTGTAGCAAATGTGTGAGAAAGTGGGATAACATTGAACTAATGTGAACAGGTGATCAATGTTTGTTGTGGATGGTGGGCTGAAGGGCCTATTTCCTTGCTGTATCCCTAAAACTAAAGTTAAATTATCATCCTATCAAGGTAGCACTTGCAACACGATCGGGTTAGGTAAGCACTTCATGGAGCAATATCAGATCCAGAGCCAGCAACATTATGGGGGACCCCTACCACCCCAGCAACGGACTGTTCCAGCTGCTACGGTCAGGCAAACGCCTCCACTGTCATGCTGTGAAAACAGAGAGGATGAGACGGAGTTTCTTCCCGCAGGCCATCAGGACCGTAAACTCTTATCTCACCAGGGACTAATTTACTGTTGTGTTGTGTCTTTTGTGAACAATTATTTTCTATATCAATGCAATGTCAAACAGCATTTTATAAAGATTCACATAAGGGGATGTTCAAAAGCTAGGTTTAAACAAGTCAAGTCAAGTCAACTTTATTTGTCACATACACATCAAAGATGTGCAGTGAAATGAAAGTGGCAATGCCTGCGGATTGTGGAAAATAAAACAGAAAAGAATAGAACAGAATCAGTATTTACATGTTAGAAAATATTTTTTTACAAAAGACACAGCACGACAGTAAATTGGTACAGTAAATTAGTCCCCACACATCCCCAGTGGCGGACCTCTCTCCAGCCTCGCTAGCCAGCACGCTGGCGGTGTTGTTGTTAGCCGGCGAGCTGGGGGTGATGTTTTCCATCTCGAATCGTGCGTAGAAAGAGTTCAGGTCATCAGCTAGGGATGTGCCGGCACTTCCGGTTGAGGGGGGGCTGCATCGGTAGTTAGTTATAGTCCGTTACCCTTACCAAAGGCATCTGGTGTCCTGCTGCTCCATCTGCGACTCCATCCTGTCCATGTACCTCATTTTTTCATCCTTCACCGCCCTTCGCAGTTGGTAGGACTCTGCCTTGTAGTCATCCATATTGCTGGATGCCAGGCCGGAGTTGTAAGCAGCAGTGTGAGCATTCAAGGGAATGCGAATGGACCTGTCCATCCAGGTTTTATGATGAGGAATGATGCTAACCCTTACCGTGAGGACGATGTTATCGGCTGTTGTTGCAATGAAGTCCGTGACCGCTTCCGCGAACTCACTGACGTCTCTGGAACTTGCTTGGAACATATTCCAGTCGACATCGCTCAGTGCATCTTGCAGCATGGCCTCTGAATGGTCAGACCACTGCTATTACATTCCTCGTCACTGCCGCTTCCCGTACTATCCATTGTTTATAATCTGGCAGCAGGAAAATGGCAGAGTTTTCAGAAATGTTTTTCAAAAGGCAAGGGAGACAATTCGGGGAGTTATTGCATGCAAGGGGGGGAAGATAAGTTATGGCTTGGGTGATATTTACAACAGCTACAATGCAACATAACCCAACACCCAGGATTCAAAACGTCCACAGTCTGTGCCCCACTGTAACCTGCACAGAGAAAGTCACCTACTCCTCTCCGTATCCTGAAAATGGATGCACTTTCATTTCTACTGCGGGCATCCTGAAGTTCCAAAATTATCAAATAAATGCAAGCTTGTTTTTGCATGAACTCATGACTTGCGAGAACACCAGGGTCCGATTGTGGGTGATGTTGGTCATTTTATGACTCCTCATTCCCTTTTCACACTGGGGTTTTATAATCTTTTGGAGGTGGGGGGGGGCAGTGAACTTGTTACAGGTTTTTATTTCAATTTAAATAGCGCAACAGCTATACTATTGCTGGAGCTCTGCTCAAGAGTTCCACCCACATTACAATGGAACATTAGCTACTTTCTGGATCACAGCCTCGTGTGAAAATTAATACATCGGATGCCTGGCATCTTAGTATTTTCATTAGCTTACATTAGGCAATGATTCTTTGTGCTGCATCATTCCGAATTGTAGAACTTCATTTATTCCTTTTGTTGTTCAATTCCACATCAATTAGCCGTTTTAGTGAAGGTGAAAACTCAGCTGTTTTTATAATTGTTCTTTGATCAGTGTTTTTCTGTGAAAGGACATAATCTTGTTCTGACCCAGGCATGTGGAATTATGCAGCTTTCTGTACAAATTCCTCCCACTGGCAGATTAATGAACAGGGCCAACAGAGTAGTAAATGTGCCTATTCACTCTTTATCTCCTACCGGCAGTGCTGATAAATAGTACACGTGTTCAATTGTTGATCCCTGGTCCAGTGCTAGAATACTAACTTTGCTATCTAACGGGATAGCAATATGTTGAAGAGCCAAAATATATATATTTTAAATAATGCCCATTACTATCCAATGGATTTGATCATGGGCCAGGGTGAAAATGATAAACTGTTCATTTAAGAATTGCTATACAACAATAATTTGTTTTTTTTTCCAAAAACCTCTGGTGAGGGAGGGGTGTTATGAATCAATATTTAGATCTTGCTCCTGTGACATAATGTTCTTTTAATGTTTTACAAGAAACTACAGGAGTATATTCGCCTTGCCATAGTGATGCATATAGTACATCAAGTGAAAGCCCATCTCTTATTTCTTCTGACACAGATAATCGACAAGGTAACCTTTTTTAAAATATATATTTTTTCAATTAAAAAAAAATAATCTTATTAACATTGGGACCACTTTATGGTCCTGCAACTTCATCCAACTAAACCTCCTAACCTGTCTATTTGTCTTTCTACTCCTACATTATGTGACATTGTAAATAATTGCCACTTCTTGGTGCTAACCCAGCCCATTCAAACTGTTTAAATCATATCCCAATTCAAAATAAAACATATTAATATTTGTCCACTCTTCCTCATCTCTGCAAAGTTTTGACTCAAATCGTCCTTCCTACAACTTCATGATTGGATTACCCCATTCATGCTCTTTGCCCCACAGCATCAAACACCCATCATTGAGGAAACAAGAATAGTAAAATCCAGCATGCTCAGAACTTGTGGTTCACTGGAAAACTTTATACAATACTGCATAACATTAAAAAAAAATGTGAATTAAAATTAAAATGATGACACAAGAGATTGCAGATGCTGGAATCTGCAGATTAAAATAAACTGTTGGTGGAACTCGGGTTAGTCGGTATGTGTGGAGGAGAATTTCATAATTTGGGTCGGGATCCTTCTTCAATCTGGAGAAAAGGTTCCAACCCAAAACATCGTCTGTCCATTTCTCTCCGCGGATGCTGTCCAACGCACTGTGTTCCTCCAGCGATTTCTTCTTTGATCGAGTTAAACAGTGGTGAGCTGAAAGGGAGCGCAGCAAACATCAGACACTGAGCACTTCTGCATTTCTGAATAGCAGATACTCAGAATTTTCCAGTAATGTTGCGTTCGCAGCCTACTAGAAACATTTAACATGGCACCATCTCCTCTGATGTGCTGTTAAACAGTATTGTCTGGCTTTATCTGTCCAACTGTTGGTTGATATTCCTTGGTCTTGGCTTCTCTTCCTGCTCTGGCAGTGTTACATCCAGTCTGCTATGAATCTACTCTTGCTCACCCCAGCTTAACATGACCTACTTGCTCACTCTCATCACTGTTATCTACCAACATGTGGTCAGCTCAACCATGTATGTATTATAATGATCCCTAACAGTACAACTGCTCCTCAGGTTCACAATCTACTGACTACCTCATGTAATCAGGAGAAGCAAGGAACTGTAGATGCTGGTTTACAAAAAAAGATGAAATGCTGGAGTAGCTCAGTTCAGTCTAAGTTCCAGTTCTTCCTTGAAGAGAGACCAATTGGTTCCCCTCTACCAACACTCCCCTGGTGGAACTTGTCCTTACAACCTCTCTTTTGACTCTTAGGAAGAAGTGTCTCGATCCGAAATGTCACATATCCATGTTTTCCTGTGATGCTGACAGATCTGCTGAGTTACTATAGCACTTTTTGAGTCTTTTTTTTCCTCATGTAATTACATTGCTTGTCAATATCCTTCAACATCCATGACTGTTGTTTTAGTTTAAACCAGGATGATTGGAGTCTCTATGGTTGACGTTGCTAAACTTGACTTTCGCTCTTAAATACTCTTTATTTCAAAGATCACCAGCTCATGTGCCAACCGCAGATCAGCAGACATGGATAGACTCATCAAAGCTGTTGTCATGTCCATTCTTGACTATCTCAAAAAAAATGTTGGCCTCACCACTGGGTCCTCACAACTGTGCTGCCTGAAATCACGGTGTGTGCAGATCAGTTTGATCAGTCCCCCACACACATATGACCCAGGTCAATGCGGTTGGGAACCCCAGGATGACAATCTGTATTCTATAAAATTTAATGAGATGTGAAATAAAATAAACTAAGGGCTTACCTGGATCGGCGACTGCGAATTTATGGATTGTGCAGAAGAATAACACTGTGCTGTGCATACGTGACAATAAAGAACCATTGATTGTAAGTAAATTCTGCAAATTATCAAATTATACAATTAAAATAGTAAGATTAAATGAGATCTTACCAGTTCGAAGTTTGTTCGTTATTTTATGAGGAGTAACGATGAGGGATTACGTGAAGAAGCCCCGCCTGCCGCATGATCGGCATACTTCAAAGCAGCGGCATGAAAAACACAGAACATAATAGCCGGAGTAAGATAGTAAGGCTTAACATAGATTTAGAACTACCAGATGATCATTTATTTTATGAGGGTCGGGAGCCTTTAATCATTGCTCGAGCGGCCCATCCTGTGCCATTCCTGTGAATGGATCTACCTCCTTAATGGAGTGATTTTCCACATCTCAATGTCTACTTCCACTGAGTCTTAAACATGTTATAACCATCTAGAATGTAATTATCTAGAACCATCAGTTTTTACTGATACTTAATGTCGTTTTTGTGTGTAATAAGTAGTGCTGTCTCACCACTACAGAGACTCTTACCTACTTTAACATATTGAGTCAATGCTGACCCACACACAATTTTTGGCTGACAGGATATGCTTAAATTTTACCTTGCTTCCAGCTCCTCTTGGTCTGCTTTGTTTGGTAAAGTCATAAACATATAAGATAATGTAACATTTGCAATGTTTGCACTCTTATGCTGATACTAAAGTCATGAGCATTATTACTTTCAATGGTAATTTTTTGAATCATTGATAGAATTGGAGTCCATTGCCTAAGGCAAGTCAGGACTATGCTGACCTCCCAACTTCTGTATTTCAACTTTGGACAGATTATATACATATATATTCCTTTCACATATCGGGATATTACGGATGAGCCCGATAAATTCTTGGTCAGCAATTTGTCCTAAATAGGACGATAAACACTATGAGCCCTATTATTGGCCCTGTCACTTAGATGCTGAGAAAAAATGCAATCCACAAGGAACTCCCATATATCTAATATCTAACTTCCAATTTCTTATAAAAACAAAATATTGTTTTTTAATGCTATTTCTCCAAATTGCAGGTATAACATTCCTTTTGTACATAATTGTTATATTGTTATATTGTCAAACATTCATAGACCTCTTTGACTGTCAAACTGTTATAATGGTCTGGTCAAACATGCAGATAGCCAAATTCATATCTTCCTGCCATGGATGAATTTGTACAACAATAAATTACTGCACCTATAACTGGTTCAAACATCACTCATAACATTAATGAGAATCATGACAGTCTGGTTTGGGCCACCAAAGCGCCCCTGGCAGCATCCTGCTACATTTTCATCAGACACTGCCCTATCAGACAGAATGAGGAACATAAAAGAACATCTTTCCTCATTTAATTTAGCGAAAATGCATCCCCCGCTCCTACTCCTGGTTTTCCCACGAGAAACATTTGAGCAATCAGTGATTTAATCGGGACACACACAGATTAATGTTAAGTAATCCATATTACTGACAATGTTTTTTCCCCATGATTTGTTGTCTGCGACAACATTGTCTCTCCCTTAGAGATAAACAGCTGAACTCAAATATTGGTACATCTAGTTACCCAGATAATCACTTGATAATGATCTTCCTTGACCCATGTGATTGATATATGCCACAGCTGTGGTATTATTCACCTGATTGGACATGCAAACTTTTATAGTAGAACAATAAGCTAGTAATCCATAAAAAGCTCCTGATACTCCAAAAAAAGTTTCTTAGGACAATCCATTTGCAACTCCCTGGTGTTATTGTCCGTAGTTCCCTAAACAAGGGACGTATCAAATATTAACTTGATAAGAATAGATATTATACTTATCTTAGCCCAAATAATCACAGAAGCTATCCATCATCCGAGAATACTTGCTTCAGTTTGTAACGGCTGCTAAGCTTATATGTTTAAAGCAGCTTGTGGAACCTTCTCTATCCACCACTTTAATTCTGATAAAGTATCCTTTGGTAATTGCATAGGCCTGTCAAAAAAGGCCTGCATACTCTTATAATGCTTGCGTCTTTCCCTTTTTTGGAGCTGGTTTTTTTTTTCATTTACCTAAGCGCCTTCTCGGATGGAGGGACAAAGTTTGTCAACAAAGCAATGACACATATTTGGAATATTGACATTTTGTTTCTTGGAAAAAAAATTCCCCCATATGGTGCTGAGAATAGTAATTTGTTTAGGAATGCCTAAAACCTAGTTTTTATTGGATGGGTCAGGACCCTTGCCTCTCAACAGGCTTGTAATTGCTGCACTAATTTGCAACTGACTCCTGATTAACCTTCCCATTTAAAATGTGATCAAGATAAACCATGACCATGTGTCCTCATTAGTGCAAGTGCTGATCTTCTATCAGTGCAAATACTGTTCTAATAATTGTGTGAACAACCTAGAACTGAATTTAATCCATTAGACAATGTCTTAACTTGCAACAGCTGACCCATCTAATTAATTTCAAGCACCTGTAAATATGATAATACATTGGTACTAAATATCATCCTTCAAGTCTTATAGTAATGATTAACAATTTGTTAATAACAACTGTTTTGCAGTGTTGAAGATGTCCATTTTGATAAAATGTTTTACACTGTAAAAGTGTATTTAAAATGATGTCTCGTATGGCTTTACCACCACATCTTCCTTTTTCCTGGGGAAATTTATCTGATACAAATTTGCTTACCTCTTCTTTATTGGAGATATTTCGGGTGCAAACCTAAAATCATTTTTTAGGTTTTCCTATACAGGTGAATCAATTCCTTCTACAATTTTTTTGTAGATCCTTTACACATTAAAATAAATAAATCCGTTGTTATGCCATAACATTGATCATAACACACCTGTAATCTCCCACAATTGGAGATTTCATCAACTTCTGTAACAAGTTTTTACACCTCTTCAAATGTACATGAAGCCTTCTCTCCCCAATCATATGGGTTCACATAAGGCTGTGTTGGATAAAATATTTCTTTATCATACTCCTGCCTCTGTTTGATCCATTATCAAATCTTTACATTGGATCATAATTTTGCCAACATTTAATGACCAATAGTCTTTCCTTTGTAATCAATGTGTTTGATTTATCTTGAGGCAGGTTTACTCCATAAATAATCAGGAGTTTAACATAACTTAATCTGTATTGACCTGCAAATCTAAAGTGCAAAAATGGTCCCAATAACAATTACATATACATTTATATACCATTGAGCTCCACAAACTAATGGCAATTTGTCATTTTATTTCTTTTTTTTTTGGTTATTGCACAATGTTTTACTTGTTTTACATAAGTAGTGATGCCACGCACCAGCTTGAAATTCTTTGAAATCATATTTCTTTATGTCTCCATATAATTGAGACATGGGTATCGTAATCGGATTCACCGCTTGTACCTTAATAAAACAAAAATGCTTTAGCAATAACTCTGCTGTTTCAACCATACCAGCCTTATGAAGCTGGTGAGAGACCAATTAATGTTGGTTACCATGGTTTCCTTCCATGGCCTCACTCCTTCATTCAGGTATCGTACTTAGTACACCTGTATGTATATTTGTGCTGTGGTGGGTACTTATGACCAGCCACCACTATCAATGCACCTTCAGGGTCAGTTTTTTCATTTTCCTTTTACTGTCATGGTAATCCTGAGATTTTGCTCAAGGAGACTACCTCCAAACCAATCTGAGGTAGATATTCCCACATTGGTAAAAACCACCATATATATTAGTATATGGAAACCCCTCAGGATCTGTTTTGGGAATATTCTGGGCCTTTTTTAAACCCTTTTGGTTGAATTTTTAATTTGGAGTCTTTCTCCATTAATTTATTCTAAGCCATAAAGCTTTTTTGTCTGGAGGCCTTTTTTATTAGAACTTTTAAATCATGGCCTCTCTAACTTCTTAAAATTACTCCCCACTGGAGTTTTTCTCTTAGCCAAAGGTTTGTGGAGTAACTAAAGTCTCCCTAACAGTAACTTTAATGGCAACCGGTATCGGAACCGGCTCCGCACTAATCTGCCGTCCCAATCGCTGGCTTTTTAAACTCCGTTTTTTCACCCGGAGTATTTACTTTTTCTTTTTAACTCCTGGTGGCTCTATACACCAGCCATGGAGTTTGGGCATGCCCTGTAAGTAATTCAAATGTACTTACCTGCGGGCCCGTTCCTACCACTGAGAGGAGCTGCGCTCTGCAGCTCTTGCTCTGCCGTCAGCGTCGACGTAATGCCGATCATGCGTCAGGCGGGGCTTCTTCACGTAGTCACTCACTTGACTCCGAAGTAAAATCTCAAATAGTACTCCTTGATACTGGGGGAAGCTTAATTGGTATACCTCGTATTAAATCACTGACAATTTCCAATCGACATTGTGCAGAAAATTTGTAAGTGAGTATCTCAGTAATTCGAGTGTGAAATTTCCCTTGTGTAGTCAAAAGTATCATTGTGTCTGCAAGTCTGAAGACAGAGTTTCACTTACACGTTAATATCCTCAGCCAAAATATGAAATTCTATTCTTATCTGCTTGAAAAATAGAGTTCTACATTGTCTAATCATTCACACGTTCAGCTCTTGCTGCTGTTAAATGCATGATTTTAACAATTAGACACCGGGCACAAAAACACCCACGTCAACCTTTCCATAACGTCCTGAACTACTATATACCTCATTGGTAACCCTTGGACTATCAAGACATTTATCTTGCCCTAAACGTTATTCCCTTATCATGTATTTGTACATGATGACTGGCTCGATTGTAATCATGTATTGTCTTTCTGCTGACTGATAGCACACGACAAAAGCTATTCACTGTACCTCGGTACACGTGACAATAAAGCAAACTAAAATAAATGAATCTTTAAATTACTTCTTATAATCTATAACAAATAGTCAGTTGGTTAAGCAACATCTTTGGTGTTGGGGGGTTGCGGAGGGGGGGGAGGAACCATTGACATTTCACATACCTAAGGACTGATGCAGCGATTCAACCCAAAATGTCCACATTTCCTTTCCATTCACAGATGCTGCTCAACCTGCTGAGTTCCTACAGCAGATTGGTGTTGCTCCAGATTTCCAGCATCTTTATTTTCTTGTGTCACTCTCATAGTTTTGTGATTGACCAAGCATTTGGCTACTTGGTATTAATTCAATTCGATCTATCCTGGTGTTTGATAATATTACTGTTGAAATGCATGGGATGTTGTACAGTGTATTAATGGCACTATATAAATGCAATGTGGAGTAACTGATAATTGATTATATATTTATGAATATTTATCCTGAATAATCTGTAGTTTACTTTATTTTCTTCCCAATAGTCCGCAGGAATGAAGATATTCGAAGGTACAGTTCTCATGCTGGTCTAGGTGTGGAGGATGAATACATGATAGATGGTTATATTCCACATAGGAGTTCCAGGTATCCCTTTATTGCATTTTTATTATTCGTAAAATGAATGCAGAAATTTACCTAGAACCTACTTGGAACTTCGACCAACCATGTCTGTACCAAACATAATGTCAAGATAAACTAATTTCATTTGCCTGCACATGATCCATGTCCCAACATTCTCTGCATATCTATGTGAATCCATAATTGGATGAAAGAATTTCCTGTCATACATATTCCAATATCCTTTTTTTCTTTTTTAGTACATGGAAGGTGCATGGTGTACCATATATTCAATGGATGTTATCCCATCTTACAATTCATTATCCCACCCCTCAGCAAACACACGTGCACGTACATACACAGACACGTAGATGAATTTTTTATCAATACAGAGTTTGTTTTCATCAATCTCTGGGTGTCTAGCTTTTGTTGTATGATGATTGTTTGCAGTGCATGTACTGCAAGTTGTAAATCTTAGCTTTGCATTTCATTTTTGCGCATACAGATTGTCTTAAATGTTGAAAAAACAATAATAAATGAGAAACATAATATATCAGTTTGGGCTGTAGTATCTAGAATTGTTATAAACCTCAAAAACTATTGGCTCGCCAACTAAGGAAGATGGAAGCCGAAAAAATAATCCATAGGATTAAATCACATAATGGCGAACTGCTAATACAACCTAAAGATATTAACGAAAGATTTATGCAATACTATAAAAACTTATACACTGCTAAAACAACAGAAAATAAAATAAGAATAGAAGCATTTAAAAAAAAATGTAACATGAAGGGGTTGGACTTACAAAATAGAGAATCACTAAACGCTGATATCTCAATAAAAGAAATCCAAGAATCTATTAGATCATTAAAAAATGGTAAAACACCGGGACCAGATGGTATTGGCTCGGAATTTTATAAAATATTTCATGATCAGATTGTACCACGTCTGAAATCATTATATGAATATATACATGCACAGCAGAAATTACCAGAAACGTTAAATGAATCTACCATAACACTTATACCTAAAATAAACAAAGACCTGGATGAACCAGGATCATTTAGAGCAATAGCTCTTTTAAATACTGATCAAAAGATATTAACCAAAATATTAGCACAAAGGCTAAGCACAGTTATTAATGAATTAATTCACCCCGATCAAACAGGATTTATACCAAAACGATATTCATCATATAATTTGAGACGGTTATTCAATATTATATATTTAAAAAAGATCTAGTAGTTATCTCGTTAGATGCAGAGAAAGCCTTCGATCAGGTGGAATGGCCATATTTGTTTTCGGTTATGGAAACTTTCAAACTGGGAGAGAAGTTCATTACTTGGATCAAATTGTTATATACAAATCCGACAGCTAGAATAACAACAAATCAAATGTTATCAACTAAATTCAATTTATCTCGAGGCTGTAGACAAGGTTGCCCTTTATCCCCCCTACTGTTTGCACTTGCAATAGAACCGTTAGCTCAGAGGGTGAGATTACATCCGGAAATATATGGATACGATACTAGAGATACTAAAAATAAAATTTCTTTATATGCGGATGATGTATTACTTTACATCACAAAACCAGAAATTAGTATCCAAAATTTGTTAAAATTAATAACTGAATTTGGATCCTTCTCAGGATATAGTATCAATTGGAATAAAAGTGAACTTATGCCAATAACGGTAAATAACTTACACATATTACAACAATTCCCTTTTAAGATAACAAATGAAAAAATTAAATATCTTGGAATTTACGTAACAAAAAGATTTGATTCTTTATTTAAATCTAACTTCCCACCATTATTGAATAAATTAAATAAGAATATTTTATATTGGAAAACTCTACCTATTTCAATGTTAGGTAAAATTAATATAATAAAAATGATTTTTCTCCCACAATTATTATATCTTTTCCAAGTAATTCCGATATATCTCCCTAAAAATTTCTTTAAAAAGGTGGACTCCATAATTACTAACTTCCTTTGGGATTATAAGAGCCATAGAATAAATAAAAAACATTTATGTAAATCAAAAATAAATGGAGGTTTAGCACTACCAAATTTTATGTTTTATTACTGGGCAGTTAATATTAAAAATATGAATTTTTGGTTAGAAGAGACAGATAACCAACCAATTTGGTTAAATATGGAAAAAGAAGATTGTTCTCCTTTTGAAATTAGTTCTATAATATTTGCTAATATTAATTTAGCTAAGAAAATCTATAGTGAAAACCCGATAATAGAAAGTGGAATACGTATTTGGAAACAAATAAAGAAAACATTAAAACTGAAATCTATACCACTATCCCTTACCATTGTAAATAACATTACATTTAAACCTTCAATGAAGGATAAAAGCTGTTTACAATGGAAAAACAAGGGAATTATTAAGATGGGTGATCTCTATAAGGAAAACTCTTTCCTTTCATTTCAAGATTTACAACAAATTTATGGACTACATTCTAAAGATTATTTTAGATATTTACAAATCAGAGACTATGTTAAAGCAAACACACAGGAACTTAGAAATAGAAAGATAGAAATTTTAGATGAATGCTTAAATAAACATCCGAACACAGAAAAAATGATTTCATATATATATAACACCTTATTGGAAAGTGATGTCCCATCATCAGAAATATATAGACAATCTTAGGAAAACAAACTAGGTTAAATTATCAGACCAGAAGTATGGGACGAAAGTTTACAACATATACGCCGTTGTTCGTTAAATGCTAAACACTCTCTTATACAGTTTAAAATACTACATAGACTACATTATTCAAAATCCAAACTACATAACATCTTTCCAAAAGTATCTCCCATATGTGATAAATGTCAACATTTAGAAGCTAATCTGTCACATTCATTTACAAACAGTGTAAAAATCACAAAATTCTGGATAGAAATATTTAGGATAATTTTGAATGTTGTTAATATAATTTTGACCCCTGATTCAAAGTTAATAATACTAGGAATACTGGAAACAGCCCAATTAATAACAACAAATCAAAGAACCTTTATTGATTACGGTTTAATAATTGGGAAAAAATTAATACTAAAATTCTGGAAAGGTCCTACATCCCCCACAATCAAAATGTGGAATACAGAAATGTCGGAGACACTCCATCTGGAGAGATTGAGGCTTGTCCTAATGGACAGGTTGGATCTCTTCAGAGGGATATGGTCTCCATATATTGAATATTTACAGGGTCAAAGTGGCTCAGTGCTAGGGCTTGACTGAGGCCTGAATAATAGAATGGATGAAGAAGTATACATAATAAATCATGCTTATATCTCCAATGACGGATTATTGATTAATACTCCATTCGCTTCCTTATTTTCTATACTATTTTTCTCTATCTTTTCCTACTTTATAAAAAAATTTAAAAAGTGTATAGAAGCATAGTCTTAAATCTTAATATTAATATTAATATTAATGTTAATAATATTATGAAAGTATCTAATAATGTATTTTCATTAATGTATAATAATGTATTTTTCATTAATATGTTTCTACAATAAAAATATTTAACAAGTATCTAGAATTGTTGTTTAAAATACAATCAATATCTGTTACAATGACTAGCAATCATTGGAATGTTACTGTATAACTTCAGTATGACAACCAAATGGTAACATTCCTTTATAATCTTTTCATCTCAAATTTATTTTGCTACAATAAGGGAAACCATCAGGTTATTCAAAACTCTTTAGATTCTGGAGTAGTTCCTGAGGATTGGCGGGTAGCAAATGTAACCCCTCTTTTTAAGAAGGGAGGGAGAGAGAAAACGGGGAATTACAGACCAGTTAGTCTAACATCGGTAGTGGGGAAACTGCTAGAGTCAGTTATTAAAGATGGGATAGCAGCACATTTGGAAAGTGGTGAAATCATTGGACAAAGTCAGCATGGATTTACAAAAGGTAAATCATGTCTGACGAATCTTGTGGAATTTTTCGAGGATGTAACTAGTAGCGTGGATAAGGGAGAACCAGTGGATGTGGTATATCTGGACTTCCAGAAGGCTTTCGACAAGGTCCCACATAAGAGATTAGTATACAAACTTAAAGCATACGGTATTAGGGGTTCAGTATTGATGTGGATAGAGAACTGGCTGGCAAACAGGAAGCAAAGAGTAGGAGTAAACGGGTCCTTTTCACAATGGCAGGCAGTAACTAGTGGGGTACCGCAGGGCTCAGTGCTGGGACCCCAGCTATTTACAATATATATTAATGATCTGGATGAGGGAATTGAAGGCAATATCTCCAAGTTTGCGGATGACACTAAGCTGGGGGGCAGTGTTCGCTGTGAGGAGGATGCTAGGGGACTGCAAGGTGACTTGGATAGGCTGGGTGAGTGGGCAAATGTTTGACAGATGCAGTATAATGTGGATAAATGTGAGGTTATCCACTTTGGTGGCAAAAACAGGAAAGCAGACTATTATTTAAATGGTGGCCGATTAGGAAAAGGGGAGATGCAGCGAGACCTGGGTGTCATGGTACACCAGTCATTGAAAGTAGGCATGCAGGTGCAGCAGGCAGTGAAAAAAGCGAATGGTATGTTAGCTTTCATAGCAAAAGGATTTGAGTACAGGAGCAGGGAGGTTCTACTTCAGTTGTACAGGGTCTTGGTGAGACCACACCTGGAGTATTGCGTACAGTTTTGGTCTCCAAATCTGAGGAAGGACATTATTGCCATAGAGGGAGTGCAGAGAAGGTTCACCAGACTGATTCCTGGGATGTCAGGACTGTCTTATGAAGAAAGACTGGATAGACTCGGTTTATACTCTCTGGAATTTAGGAGATTGAGAGGGGATCTTATAGAAACTTACAAAATTCTTAAGGAGTTGGACAGGCTAGATGCAGGAAGATTGTTCCCGATGTTGGGGAAGTCCAGGACAAGGGGTCACAGCTTAAGGATAAGGGGGAAATCCTTTAGGACCGAGATGAGAAAGACTTTTTTCACACAGAGAGTGGTGAGTCTCTGGAACTCTCTGCCACAGAGGGTAGTTGAGGCCAGTTCATTGGCTATATTTAAGAGTGAGTTGGATGTGGCCCTTGTGGCTAAGGGGATCAGAGGGTATGGAGAGAAGGCAGGTACGGGATACTGAGTTGGATGATCAGCCATGATCATATTGAATGGCGGTGCAGGCTCGAAGGGCTGAATGGCCTACTCCTGCACCTAATTTCTATGTTTCTATGTTTCTATTCCAGGAGCAGATTCATTTCCGTACACAGAGGCATCATATAATACAAAAAGTCATTCCAGTTAACTAGTATTTCAAATGTTGTTCAACATTGAATAGTGAAAACTGTTTAATGATGGATACCTTTGGAAAACTTAAACTGCATTCACTGATTTACAGACATTAGACTGATTCGTTATACTGTAAATTATTAATGCAGTAAGCGCTCATCCATTTTAAGTAACTTTTAAAAGTATCGTATTCCTGTAGATTTGAAAATTGCTATGAAAGTAAGAGCTGGAGTATCTGCAAATTGAGAAAATCATTTATTATATCTGCCCAAAAATATGACTACAGTCAATACCCTCTAACAGTTGATGACCTGATGCATGGATACAGCTGTTGTATTGGCAATGTGTAGATAGATGCGTGTTAATTATACTGCCTGGAGTACAAAGGGGTACTGCATCAATATCCAACTATCATAGAGACTGAAAATTGTATGTTTTCAAAATGCATTCATTACATTATTGATTTAATAAAAGTGGAATGTCATTGTAAAATCTTTTCCAAGTTACTTATAATACTACTTAATTGAACAGACTTTTTGTTAAATGATTCAAAAGAAGGAAGGCTGGTCTAGGAATAACTTGAAAACTAATATTACATTATTTTATAAGAATGAGGGTGAGAAACTAATATTGTGACATAGCTATATTCATTACAGCATGAGATATGGCAATTGACCTGAAGTTAATGATTACAGCTATGTCTTACAAAAAGCCACCTTCGTAATTTGTATCATCATTGGAATTATTCCAGAGAATTGTATCTATTGTTACTGCACTGCATCTCATAAGGATCCCAACATTCTTCTTGTGCTTTGCTGTTCGGAGCACCAACAGTCTTTAAAAAGAACTAAATGTTAAATGACATTAGCTCCGATGCCACTTAAAATATCATTTTAATGAGTGACTTTATACTGTATGTATGGAACAATGCATACCCCTGAATTGGTTAAATACCCAAAGGTTATGTTAATTTCCAGGAATTGATTTAGTATTTATTTATTGGTTCGGATGTAATGTTGTCTTTTCATAGTATACTTAAAAAAACTGTGAATTCTGACTTAGTATGACATGAACCAATATTTCAGCCATTAATTTTTTTTGCCCTTTTTTCCTCTTATTTTTCCAAACATAAATGCGTATATAGTGATGTTAGCCAGATTTCCCTGGAATTGGCATAATTGCAATTGTTATTAATTATAGAGAAAATACCTTTAAAAGCTTTGGGAATTCTTGGAATCTGCTTGTGTTATTTCCTATCAATTTACTAGCATTAATAGTAACTTGACAAAAATCACATTTTAGAACTTACTCTGCATTTGTTTTTCCATTAAAATACTAAGTTAAACTCTTATTGAACCATCTAATTATTGAATCATCTAAACCACAAGAGTATTAGCAATTTCCATACGCAATGTTAGGCCACAACTAGTTGTGACCAGTTGACCTGAGGAACAATGGAGGGAGAGAAAAAAGCAGAGTCATCCTATGTTTTTACTCATACATGAATTAATTATGAGGCTGCATTGATAACTTAGAAACCAATGATAAAAACAAAACCAAATAAGAGCAAAGAGAGGAGAAGAAAAATAAGTATTTATTTTCAATTGGTAGTAAACTCAATAACACAAATTTTACGAGGTTTTCTGGCAGAAAATTGCTGGCATTTAGTCATAGAGTGATACAACGTGGGAACAGGCCCTTCATCCGGACTTGCCCACAACAGCCAACATGTCCCAGCTACACTAGCCCCACCTGCCAGCATTCGGTCCATATCCCTCCAAACCTGTCCTATCCACGTACTTGTCTAATAGTTTCTTAAACAGTTTCTCAGTTTTAAACTGTTTTCTATGTCTCGGCAGTCTTGTACTCAGGAGCTGAGCTTCACTAACCAGATCAGGGCTACACCTGAGATCAGAGCTTCACTGGCCAGATCAGAGCTACACTTGAGATCAGAGCTTCACCGGCCAGATCAGAACTACACCTTAGAGTCCAGCAGCAGAGCAGATGCTTGCTGACATTTCCTGGAAAATATACCTGGGGAAAGCATTTACCTGGGAAAATCTCCTCTCAGATCCTGAACCAACATAGAGCTAGTGCAGGATTTGTGAGCCCATTCAATTGAAAGCGTATTGTCTAACTATGCAGAAGAAAGGAATAGATGTAATTATTTTACTTGTGTTTGCTTTAATCTTCTTAATTATTAAGAAGTGATTTAACTTTTAATTATTTTTAAATAAACCTGAATGTCGACACTCCACAGTCTGTATGATGTTCCAGGGGATGAGAAAACCATAAGTCACGAGTTAATGCTAAAACGTCAGGAGGAAGAACTAAAGCAGCTTCAAAGCAAATTAACTCGAAAGCAGTACCAGTCAGGGGTTCAACAAGCTGACATAGTCAAAGCATCCATGTTGGACATTAGTAGAGATATGGCACAGCAAACAACCCGGACACAAAGAAAATTCAAGGTACGAGCATTATTTTAACAAAGCAACTTTTTATTGCATCTTGACTTGTATCTGTGATTTCTTTCAACATCCTAGGGATTGATTGAGGATCAATAAAATTTTGGAATTTAGATTTGAATATTTTGCAGGCTTAGGGGAAGCAAAGTGGCACAGCGGTAGAGTTGCGGCCTCACAGCAAAGAGACCAGGGTTCAATCCTGACTACGGGTGCTATCTGTATGGAGTTTGTACGTTCTCCCTGTAATCACAAGGGTTTTCTCTGGGTGCTCCGGTTTCTTCCCACATTCCTAAGATGTGTAGGTTTGTAGGTTAGATGGCTTCTGTAAAATGTCCCTAGTGTGTAGGATAGAATTAGTGTATGGATGCTTGCTGGTCAGCGTGGGCTCGGTGGGCCGAAGGGGCAGTTTCCATGCTGCATCTCTAAACGAATCTAAAACTAAACTAAACTATGTTTGGACCCTTCATGTCCATCTATTCAAATTATGGACTTTATTCCAGAAGAGATTTTTCTGTCATGTTAACAATCCAATTTGGAGGCTCTCACAGGTAGTTGGTATAAAGAATACATAGATTGACCTGAAGTAGTGGAGGTCCATGGTTGGGTAATTTTTTTGTTTTTATGTAAATCTTCAAATTCATATTGTATCTAACCTGACATATTCAATAAGTAATAGAAATGGTTGAAAAAATGTGCTATTGCTCAAAGGTGTCTATTATTTTCAGGATATGGGTGATGTAATCAAGATAACATTTTGTGCCCACAGTGACAGTGTTTTTTTTTAACAAATGCCTGTAGCATTATATAAAATAATTAAAAGCAATCACGTAGTATGAGGCTGAAGCCACATCAGTCAGCTATTATTGGAGTCGGGTTGGATTACAAGTCCTTTGTTGTTTCTATGACCAGCCCCAGATATTTTTACAGCTAGTTACGCAAGAATTTGGAATCTAATTTTGATGGCTTGTAGCCCCATATTTCTTGGCTCTGACCCTACAAAAACGTAGTATAATTAATTTTGACATATTTTGGACTCTAAATGGAACGGGGAGTAAATTTCCTCTGATGGATTGGTCAACCACAAGTAGTTGAATGATGATTTAAATTTGGGAACAACACATTGAGTTAGTTCATATTAATCATTGTGCTTGGCAGATTATTGATCGGACAGCCATTCACTGTGTGTGTTCCATTTATTTTGGAAATTTGTGGCATAACCATTCATGCTGAGGTTTGATGTGCAAATCTTTTAATTGAAATAAAACAAAAAAGGCTGGAAATACCCAGCAGATCAGGCTGCACCAGGGAAGAGAAGCAGCTTACATTGGATATTTCCAACATTTTCTATTTCTTAATTTATACTTCCAACTATTGTAGTTTTTTTTTTAAATTTCAAAGCATGTGAAGAATTGTTCTACATAACTGGAAAGGCATAATTCGCTAATGAAACTGTAACTAGGTTAACTATTTATTTTAAAAGAACCATTAGAGGATTAAATTCCTCTCTGCTACCTCCCTTCCTCCCTCATTCCAGTTTATTCATATATACCGTTATTGACCTGCACTTGACTTGAATTGAAACATACTTATTTCTCCCCCTCAGAATTTCTTTGGGCCTGAGTTTGTTAAAATGATGAGTGAGCCTTCGGTTGCACTGGATCTTCCCACATCCATTCTGGTAAGTCAGTGGGAAGGAAGTTTCTGTCAACAAGCTGACCGTGCACTCCATGTTCCTTGATAAACATTGAATGTAAATTTGGACGACTTGCAATCCTTTCAACAGGAATGCGCAGAAACTGCATGTTGGATTCTCTGATGAGATCTCGTGGCTCGGTCACAAAAAGCCCCTTCCATGAAATAAGAACAACATCTGATTTAAAGCTAAGTCCTGTCTCCCAAATTAGCTGGAATTGTCAAGAACCTGTCAAGAAGCTGGAGAGGGCACAGAAAGATTTACAAGGATGTTGCCAGGACTGAGCTCTATGGAAGAGGTTGAGTAGGCTGGGACTGGAGTGCAGGAGGATGAGGGATGATCTTATAGAGGTGTGTAAAATCTTGAAAGGAATAGATCGGGTAGATGCATAGAGTCTCTTGCCCAGAGTAGGTGAATCAAGGACCAGAGGATGTAGGTTTAAGGTTAAGGGGAAAAGATTTAATAGGAATATGAGGGTTAACTTTTTCCCATAAAGGTTGGTAGGTGTATGGAACAAGCTGCCAGAGGAGATAATTGAGGCAGGGACTATCCCAACGTTTAAGAAACAGTTAGACAGGCGCATAGATAGGACAGGTTTGGAGGGATGTGGACCAAACATAGGCAGGTAGGACTTGTGTAGCTAGGATATGTTGGCCGGTGTGGACAAGTTGGGCCGCAGGGCCTGGTTCCACACTGCATCAGTCTATGACTCTATAACTTGATATCACACATGAGTTTTAGTGCACATTTTAAACTCAAAGTAAACTTAAGTACATTTAAACATATTTAAACATATACTTAAAAATAAATTTAATCAACAAACATTGAGAGGAATTTTGAAAATCTTCATGGAATTTTGAAAATCTCATGAAGATTTAAATTAGTATTTTAAAATAAATGCTCCCTTCAAAAGACTTCTCAAATTACACTTACACTTACAGTCTCACAGACTTTCTTCTTCCTTGTAAATTGATGGGAGAATACTATTTACACTTCCATGGACCTAACACAAAATGTCTCTGGCATATTATAATGTAATGCATTTAGCCCTATATACATGCAGTTAGCCCAAGCGGATTATCCCATATAATTGAAAGTGGAGTGTTTCAGTATCATGGCAGTAGTTCAGTTTTGTTTAGTTTATTGTCAGGTGTACGGAGGTACAATGGAAAGCGTTTGTAGCGTGCTAACCAGTCAGTTATAGATTATGTATTATGGATACATGGTGATCATCTCAGTGCTGATTATATGGGGGAAAAAACTATGCTGCATTTGTATTCTTTATTGGCAAACTATAAAGATTACACCATTCTCTCATTATATTTTTATTTTGTAATTTGAATGGAATAATCCTTAGATTGAAAGTGAACTGTCAACTGTTATGATATCTAGAAGAGAAAAAAAACAAGCATTGAAAGAAGAAATTGATTGAAATTTGACACAAAGTACTGGAGTAACTCAGTGAGTCAGACCAAAGAAAAGACAAAGTGCATGAGTAATGCCAGCTGAGTTACTCTAGCACTTTGTTTTTCTTTAGAAACCAGCATCTGCAGTTGCAACCATGTGTCCACATCTGATTGAAATGTGATTAGGATTAAATTTGTCTAAAGCTGGAAGTCCAGAGTACTGAAAAATGATGTCCATCAGCCAACATGTTCTACCATTCTGCCATTGAAGTGGCAAGCAGAAAAATTGCCAATAAAAAGAAAACATCTAACCAGGTTTCAATGTCAACTCACAGTTACCAAATTGATGGCCAATGATATATTGACATTGCTCATAAGTGGAAATATAATTGCACATCAACTTACTTGTTGCTGGATGGTTTGACTTCTGCCAGAGCTACCCACTTACAGGTCTGATTTTGTCCTTTGCTGTTTTATTTTGTCCTTTTGCAAGAATGAAATTAAAAAATATATTTTAATGGAGATGAGGAAACACGTTTTCACACAGTAAGTTGTGAGTCAATGGAATTCTCTGCCTCGAAGGGCGGTGGAGGCCGGTTCTCTGGGTACTTAAAGATAGCGGAGTAAGGGGATATAGGAGACAGGAACGGGGTACTGATTGTGGATGATCAGCCATGATCACATTGAATGGTGGTGCTGGCTCAAAGGGCCGAGTGGCCTACTCCTGCACCTATAGTATATTGCCTAATGTCTATATTTGAACAAATTGATTTGGGGGGATTGGGATTGTTCACATGTAAATGTTTGCATGCAGCTATAGAAGTAATTTGTTTGTACTGTATGTGCATGTGTTGGCATCTGTCCTTCTGCAAGAGATAATGGTGATAGGCGTGCATGCTGCCTTTTTAATACCTGGTTGACTACATTTAAACAATGTCATGGATGTTAAATATTTATGTAATTATGTAAAAAAGAATTCAGATTCTGAAAATATAAAAATAATATTTACTTGAATTTTGGCAAATGGACAGGGTGGTACAGGCACAGCAGTAGAGTTGCTACCTCAGCGCCTCCTCACCAGGTACGATTCTGACTAGGGGTGCTGTCTGTGCAGAGTTTGTACATTCTCCCTGTGACTGCATGGGATTTTCTCCAGGTAGTTCGGTTTCCACCCACATTCCAAAAACGTACAGGTTTGTAGGTTAATTGGCTTTGGTAAATTGCCCCTTGTCTGTAGGAGGCGAAACTGGAATTACATAGAATAGTGTATGGGTGATCGATGGACGGCTTGGACTCGGTAGGCCAAAGGGCCTGTTTCCACCTTGTATCTCTAAACTAAAAAAACAAAAGTTTAATAACCATTTGATTTTCTCGCTTTGTTCTACAATCTACTTTAAAACCATACTAATTTTGCTCATTTTGTTTGATTACAGGCTAAGAATGGAAAAGGCGAGGACATTCGACGCAAAGTTAATATCATGTTACTAAATGGACAGTGTCTGGAATTGACCTGTGACGCCAAGACAACATGCAAGGATGTATTTGATATGGTGGTTGCTCATGTTGGTCTGGTGGAACATCATTTCTTTTCCTTGGCATTTTTGAAAGGTGCATGTGTAGATGTTAAAGGTTGCAGGGGAATAATTCATCCTCAATCACATGCAGTAGATAGGTGGCTTAATGTTCCATTCTTCTTCCAAGATTTTTCACCAGATATTTAAGGAGAGGACAATGCAGAAATGTTTTGAGTGCAAACAAGTGAAAACAGCTGAGGTTTGAATATTGTGATGCTAGTACTTTGGATGATGATGTTAGAGTCATGGAGTTGTACAGCACAGGAATAGGCCCTTCAGTCCAATATGTCTATGCTGACCAATTTGCCTAACTGAATTAGTCCCCTTTACCAGCATTTTTCCCACATTCCTCTAAACATTTTCTATCTGTGTACCCATTCAAATGTCTTTTATATGTTACTACTGTACTCATCTCTGCAGCTATCTCTGGCAGCTTGATCCACACACCCACCACCCTTGATGTGAAAAAACGCAGCCATTTAAATCTTTCCTCTCTCACCTTAAATCCATGCTAGACGTTGCCTCCTTTTTATTCGCTGTTAAGCGTCACAGTAACAAATATTTGTATCTTTTCTGCATCAATGGAATATTGACAGAATGTTTAACTTTTATTTTTAACTATTACAAGCTGTCTTGAAACTGATGGCCACTTCTGATGGAAAATTCAGTTCTCTGGCTCAGGGATCATTTTCCTCAGTTTTTAAATAGCATTTTTAAATATCACACTTAAATTGGCAGTAAATACAACATCACACTTTCGGCTTCGCGCTTTCATTCCAGGCGATTTCTGATTGTGCCCATCTGCTGCTCACCACTGCATTAAGGAGGTCCCCAACTCCATACTGGAGGATTTCTTATTCTGCCCACAAGAGGAGAGCGAGCAGACATGAGGATTTAATTGTACAGTTCCTCAGATGGCAGGGAATAAACAAACAAATATCCTTGCCAAGATTACTCAGACAACTTCCTTTCAGGTGTGCTGGTCTGTATGTAGACCTGGAGGGTCATAGCGGCCCTCTTATACAAAGAGCATGTTTCCAATCCGTTTGAGTTCCCCTCACCTCTTGGGAGCACTCTCTCATCCCCTCTCATCAGTCCCGCTTCTGTAAACTTGATATTAACATTTCCCAGAAGCGGGAAGAGTGTTGCCTCTATTGTAATATGTCCCTTTAAGAGCTGTTTCCAAAATCAGTTTCAGCACAGTGTCATGACGGGGAAAGTTGATGATGTCGGTCTGTAAAGCACATAAATGAAGTCTAGCTGTCTATGTGACTCACAAAACATTGCTTTTACCTGATTAACATTTCTTAAATGTTAGGATAGTCCCTGCCTCAACTATCTCCTCTGGCAGCTTGTTCCATACACGCATCACCCTTTGTGTGAAAAAGTTACCCCTCAGATTCATATTAAATCTTTTCCCCTTCACTTTAAACTCATGTCGTCTGGTCCTCAATTCACCTATTCTGGGCAAGAGACTCTGTGCATCTACCCGATCTATTCCTCTCATGATTTTATGCATGTCGATGGATCTGGAGTTGCATAAAAGACAGATTGGGTAAAGGGTGGCTAATTTCCTTTTCGGAAGGAACTGGATGAGTTTTTATAACTTAGAGAAACAGGGAACTGCAGTTGCTAGTTTTCCAAAGAAAGATATAACGTGCTGGAGTAACTCACTGGCTCAGGCAGCATCTCTGCACAACATGGATAGGTAATGCTTTGGGTTAGGACTCTAGAATCAGTCTGAAGAGGGTCTCGACCTGAAATACCACCTATCCACATACTCCAGAGATGCTGCTTGACCCACAGAGTTACTCTGGCACTTTGCAAGTTTTTATAACAGTCTGGCAGTCTCATGGTCACCATTGCTCAGCTTTGTTTAAAATAAACTAAATTTCCTCACTTATTTACTTACTTGAATTCCCCAGATGCCATGATGTGAAGCGAACTTTTGTCCTTTGATCAGTGGTCCAGAAATTTGGCTGCTCGCCCAGTAACTTAACCACCACATTACCCTAACCTTTATGAAATGTCATTGCAATGAGATTGTGTTGTAACATGCTGAATGGTTAATTTTAAATGTGTTGAAAACTGTATGATAAAACACTTTCTAACTGTTGAAAAAAGGCAATAGCACATTTAAAAAGACATTTGGACAGGTTAATGGATAGGAAGGGTTTAAAGGCATAGACATAAAATGCCAGGCAAATGGAACTAGCAGTTATGGGCATGTTGATCAGCATGGATGAGATGGTCTGAGAGGCCTGTTTCTCTGCTGTATGACTATGATTCTATCATAAATTAATTTGGTAAATGTTACCATATTCTGGTGAGATTACCTTATGTAGTTTCATCAGGACAGGTATTAGTTTATTATAGTCACATGTATCGAAATACAGTAAAAAAGCTTTATTTTGCATGCTATCCAGTCAACATGCCACACATGAGTGAAATCAAGCCCTACACCAATTTGACAGGTGGTGCAAAGATTAAAATAACCAAAGTATAGAATACAGTGCTACCACTTTACAGTTGTCACAGCTCCAGAGAAAATGCAAATTAAAAAAGTGTATTGGCCCCAATGAGGTCGGTTGGGAGATCGGTCTACACCCTTAGCTTATGAGAGGTTCATTGTTCAACATGTGGACTCTTATACATCGGTGAGACCAAACGCAGACTGGGCGATCGTTTCGCACAACACCAGCGCTCAGCCCGCCTGAATCTACCTGATCTCCTGGTTGCTGGACACTTTAATTCTCCTTCCCATTCCTCCATTGTCAGAGAGATGCTAAATGCAAATTGGAGGAATAGCATCACATATTTCACTTGAGCATCTTGCAGCTCAGTGGTATCAATATTGATTTATCTCACCAGGTTGCCCCGGCATTCCCTCTCCCTCTATCCCTCCCCCACCCAAGTCGCACTAGCTTCTCATTTTCACCCTACAAACAGCTTACAATGGACTGTTTGGAAGCTTTTTTGCATATCTTTCATCCATTGTTCGTTATCTCTCCACATCACCGTGTATATCTCTCATTTCCCTTATCCCTAACCTGTCCGAAGAAGGGTATCAACCTAAAACGTCACCCATTTCTACTCTCCAGAGATGCTGCTGAATTACTCCAGGTTTTTGTGTTTATCTTTGGTTTAAAACAGCAATTGTAGTTCCTTCTTACTCATTTTGTCTGCTCCACTGCAAAATCTCCACAAGATATGTATACTTTGAAGAGGTTCTCCTCCTCTCTCCGATGAGAGTTCTGCAACATCCGCTCTCGCTGCTTCCCCTCTGTGATTCCTCCTGCTCTCCGACTCCACGACCACATTTTAACCCAGACTCGCTACCACAGCCACGTGTGTTTTCTCAGTGCTTGTCTGCGCCTCCATCTTCTACCTTGGGGATTTCAGCTCCGGTTCTAAACGTCCTAGTTCGGACCCAACCCGGATTACAGGTACCGACAGTCAATCTGCCGTTTTCGCAACAGTTCTCCTTCCGTGCTCTGCGTTCTACACTGGCTGCAATGCGCCGGCACCAGCAGGCCCTCGCTCTGACTCTCCCACAGCTCCGGGCCTCACTCACCCAGACCTGCAATGGACCCCAACTGTACTTCATACAACGCCAGATCCACATCCTCAACAAACGCTTCCTCGCCTATCTGGACTCTACAAAGGATCGCAAACTTGCCTGCCTCCAGACCGATCCCTACACCGATGCCCCTCGACTCAACCATCCGCAGGCCCAGGACTCCACCGCTGGACCGCACCACCTGCCTGAACACCACGAGGCCGAGATTGCCACCATAAGGATCAGCACCAACATCCGCCGCCTTCCCAGCCAAACCCAGACCCGGACCACCAAAGCTGCCATGGCCACCGACTCTCACCACCTCCCTGGAGACACCACCGCCGCTGTCGCCAACCTGCACTATCTCCCCGAGACCACCAATGATGCTACCGCCGACCCGTATCTCTACTCCAGTACCCCACAGGTCTCCACAAGCGTCTACACTGCCTGTTCCGCTGAGTTACTCCAGCTTCTTGTGTCTATCTTAGTCCATTATGACGGGGAAAGTTGATGAGTTGTAGGGAAGTAGTATACATCTGGTGGTGTATGCTTTCAAGCTGTTGCATCTTCTGTCCGACGGGAGAGGGAAGAAGAGGGAATAACCAGGTGCTTGATTATGTTGGCTTCTATTCTGAGGCAGCTTAAAGTATAGATATTGCTGATGGGGGTGGAAGTTGGTTTATGTGATGGACTGGGCTACGTCCACAACTCTCAGTACCAAACCACTTTAAGATCAAGGGTACAGAAAAGGCTGGAGAAACTCAGCGGGTGCAGCAGCATCTAAGGAGCGAAGGAGATAGGCGACGTTACGGGTCGAGACCCTTCTTCAGACTGGTGAGATTTAAGATCAAAGTGGCATTCAACACTTTAAGATCAAAGTGTGGCATTCTGCTTGCCTATGACTCTTATGTGGTTCTTCCTTATTGTCACACGATAAATTCAATTAAGCTTTTGTGTTTTCATTATATAATAGTCATTTGTACAAAGCCTCTCCTGTTTTGTATCAAAATATGTTTGCACAATTCTTGACATTTTGTTTAATTAACTACTTGTGAATTGTTTCCTGTCACCCGGTACATTATTGGACTCTGCAGTGTCTCACACGTATCTAGTTCTGTATATCACTCACTTTGAGTAATTTTGTGTAATTGCTCGGCCTGTTACAAAACTCTGTTGGTGAGGCCAATCTTTGAATGAGATGTACAAGGAGTGTACAAAATCATGAGAGGAATAGACCAGGTAGATGCACAGAGTCTCTTGCCTAGAGTGGGTGAATCAAGAAACAGAGGACATAGGTATAAGGTGAGAGGGGAAAGGTTCAATAGGAACCTGAGGGGTAACCTTTTCACACAAAGTGGTGGGTGTATGGAATGAGCTGCCGGGGGAGATGGTTGAGGCCAGTTGAGGCCCGGGGGAGATGGTTGAGGCAACATTTAAGAAACATTTGGACAGGTACACAGATAGAACAGATTTGGAGGGATATGGGCCAAACGAAGTGAGGTGGAACTAGTATGGATGTGACAAGTTGGTCAGTGTGGGCAAGTTGGGCCGAAGGGCCTGTTTCTACACTGTATGACTGTGCAATTCATTATTTTAATTGAGCAGCAAGTTTATGAAGAAATGCTGGGTCTTTCAGGAAGTTGTTTCCTTTGTGCCGAGCATATCGTTGGTATATATTGATAGTATGACTGAGTAGAAAATTAATTGGGAGCAAAGATGAAACACCAATAGAATTCTTAATAAAAAGGCAAATGCTTAGGTTTTCCTGACCATGACATTTTTCTTCTAGTATTTTACGATGGTGGAAATGTTTATTTAAACTATTCCTTAAGTGGGGGATGTCTGATTGAAAATGTTTATTTCATTTTTGAGATAGTTATGTTAGCATCATAACTATGACAACTGATCATTTTAACATCTTTGAACCTCTCCATTT
Organism: Okamejei kenojei; assembly: GCA_035221665.1. Classification (NCBI taxonomy): domain Eukaryota; kingdom Metazoa; phylum Chordata; class Chondrichthyes; order Rajiformes; family Rajidae; genus Okamejei; species Okamejei kenojei. The sequence continues at coordinate 74,326,502 of CM069131.1, forward strand.
ACATTTACGATCTTGCCACAACTAAGTATACACATACTTCCACTATGTGAATCACCCTTCCTCACTCATGCTTTAACTTGATAAACCATAATACCTCCTCTAATACCTTTCCTCCATTTAATAGGAAGGATTTTCTAGTTTGATTCCCTCCTTTTGTGGTAGCAATCAATGCATTTCTCACGGGAGTTGGACTTTTCCCCCCATCTAAAAGCTGTTCATTGGTAATGAGAATCAGCCTGCCTTCACGAGTATACGCTCAGATATTGCAACATGCAATTTCATTCGGTATTTGAAAGGACCGAGCATAATTTTAGTATCTAACACAATTATGTGCCTTTGCACAAATTACACTCCAAATGTGTAGAGGCAATTTCAAATATAGCATTCAAAAGGAGCTGGTGAGTATCAGAATGTAAAGAATTAGCAGGGTGAAGGAAGGACATAGGAGAGAGGTATTAATGGGAATACTCCTAGTCCGTTTGCAATATAATGAAGAATATCATTAGGAGTGCTTGCAAACCTTTTAAGAATACAATATAAAATATATAAAATAAATTTAAATATATGAACTAAATATTTTTTCATTGTTTTGTAGAGAATGAATTCTTTTTTGTTGATCTTGACTCTAAATTGTCCAAAATGGCACCAGAAGGATGGAAAGATGTGAAGAAAAGGAACAGAATTGCAATAAATTTCAACCTTTTCCTCCGAATAAAATTCTTTGTAGATGATATGGACCTAATCCAGTAAGTACATACCATTTACCATGGGAAAGCTAGACTGTAACATCAGGAAACCTTTAGATTGACCATATTAAGAACGCAAATATAAGAGAAATGAGCAACACGTTTGTGAGGGAAATTGGAGGAACCAAATTTAGAGCAATTGTTCAATAAACGAAAAACAATAGGAGTGGACTAAGTCACCCCCAGCTATTATCTGGAAATGTGTGGTGCAGTTAATATTAAAAATAACCCTAAAAAAGTAATGGCACAGGAACAATTTAGTTTATCATAAAAGTTATTCCATGCTCGATATAATTAGATACTGTCCGAACTGGTTGGATTTGTAATCATCCTCAATTCAACCTGATATTGGCATTGGTTTATGACTGTCACATGTACTGAGTGATAAACAGTGAAATGCTTTTGTGTGTATTCCAGGGAAATTATACCATACATGAGTACAAATATACCTCCCTCTAACTCTCCCAGCCTTGCCTCAATTAAGGTTATCTACAACCTTTACTTATTGGTATTTGTTTTTTATGAAGAAATATAAACCTTTGAATTTTTGACATTGTGATTTTTTTTTTTGACACTGTATTTTGACTATTGGTCTTCAGATATTGATTGTTTTCTAGAATATGGTACTATATATATATATGTATATCAGCTTAAAACATAACTAAGACGAGGAAGCTCAAGTAAGCACATCCAGCCCTTCCCAGATCCTTCGTACGAAGGGAGTGCAGCACTTCTGCGACATTCTATCAGTGATTCTGAGTTCCTTGCACCCCCTGCTGTTCACTGAAATTAGAGTAACACCAACAATCTATAGGTCTGAATGCCTTCAAAAGGAATCAACGTTCCAGAAACTGGATGCATTACAGCTTGTAACAAAGCAATCCAATTCCACCATTATCCACCAGATCATACCATCCCAAAAAATAAAATCACTTAATTTAGCCTCTGTACTTTTAAAAACAATTGTTGTATGATCTCATCTAAATGTCGGGCTAATGTTGTACGATCTCATCTAGATGTAAGGGAAAAAAAAATGCTTTCCTATTTTTGATACACTCAGATTGGATACGGAACACTTTCTTTACCCTGCTCCCCTCTCAGCAAAGTATCAGAGCAAACTATATATTTTCAAACTACAGGCGATGCAACGCTTATCCTCCCAGTTCCTCGCTTCCCACCATCAGGGACCCAAATGTTGTTTGCAGGTGAAGCAGCATTTACTCGCGTTTCTTCCAATGTAGAGTACTGCTTTCAGTGTTCACAATGCTGGCTCCGCATCAAAGAAATCAAACGCAGTTTGAGTGATCACTTCGTAGTCAGTATTAATTTCATAGAATTAGCCCAATGTCCCCAGTTGCTGGCCATCCCACTCCAACCTATCTTTCTCTGGCTTAGAGCACAGTTAAAACAAGGTTCAGTGCAAGCTTGAATAACATTTCATCTTCCATTATCTTGCAGCTGTCCGGAATAAATCCTGAATTTTGCTATTTTAGATAACTTGCTATCTCTGTCCATATCAGACTAGCTATTTCTGCTGTACAAGCCCACACACAACTGACTGACTTCATTCATTTCACCACCAACTTCCATCCGGCACTCAAATACACTTGGACCATTTCCGACACTTCCCTACCATTCCTTGACCTCACCATCTCTATTGCAGGTGATACGCTCCTGACCGACATCCACTACAAACCTACTGACTCCCACAGCTACCTGGACTACTCTTCCTCCCACCCTGCTTCCTGTAAGGACTCCATCCCCTATTCCCAATTCCTCCGTCTACGCCGCATCTGCTCCCAGGATGAGGTGTTCCACACCAGGTCATCACAAATGGCCTCATTCTTCAGAGAACGGGGATTCCCCTCCCCCACTATTGATGAGGCTCGCACCAGGGTCTCCTCCATACCCCGCAACACTGCCCTCGCTCCCCATTCCCCCACTCGCAAACAGGGCAGAGTCCCCCTGGTCCTCACCTTTCACCCCACCAGCCGGCATATACAACATATAGTCCTCCGCCAGTTTCGCCACCTCCAACGTGACCCCTCCACCCGCCACATTTTCCCATCTCCCCCCCTGTCTGCCTTCCGCAAAGACCGCTCCCTCCACAACTCCCTTGTCAACTCTTCCCTCCCCTCCCACTCTACCCCTTCCCCGGGCACTTTCCCTTGCAACCGCAAGAAATGCAACACTTGTCCCTTCACCTCCCCCCTCCACTCCTTTCAGGGACCCAAGCAGTCCTTCCAGGTCCGACAGAGGTTCACCTGCACCTCCTCCAACCTCATCTGCTGCATCCGCTGCTCCAGATGCCAGATGATCTATATCGGTGAGACCAAGCGGAGGCTTGGCGATCGCTTCGCCGAACACCTCCGCTCGGTCCGCAATAACCAACCCGACCTCACGGTGGCTCAGCACTTCAACTCCCCCTCCCATTCCACATCCGACCTCTCGGTCCTGGGCCTCCTCCACGGCCAGAGTGAGCAACACCACAAGCTGGAGGAACAGCACCTCATATTCCGCTTGGGGAGTCTGCATCCTTTGGGCTTGAATATTGAATTTTCTCAATTCTGTTAACCCTTGCTGTCTCCTCCCCTTCCCACCTCTCCCTCAGCCCTCGAGCCCTGGCATTCCCTCTATCTCTATCTCCCTCCCCCACCCCAGTCGCACCAGCTTCTCATTTCCACACCACAAACAGCTTACAATGGCTTGTTCCCTTTATCACCGATACTTTTTTGCATATCTTTCACTCATTGTTCCTTATCTCTCCACATCACCGTCTATATCTCTCGTTTCCCTGATCCCTGACCAGTCTGAAGAAGGGTCTCGACCCGAAACGTCGCCTATCTCCTTCGCTCCTTAGATGCTGCTGCACCCGCTGAGTTTCTCCAGCCTTTTGTGTACCCTAGAAGATGGTTATGTTTCATTTAATTATACGCGGTTAATCACAGATTGTGGGAGTTGCCCAGAAGGTCAGGCAATCCAACTGGTGAGAGACAAACTGAGCCAACATCATAGATAGATTTTTTTAAAGAAGGAACTGCAGATGCTGGAGAATCGAGGGTACACAAAAAGCTGGAGAAACTCAGCGGGTGCAGCAGCATCTAAGGAGCGAAGGAGATAGGCGACGTTTCGGGTCGTATAACCATCTTCTAACTAGCTCCATTAACCCTTTGACTGGGCAGCTCATCCCCATGGTAAACCTAGCCTCATGCTGACACAGACATTCCCTTTGTCCCAAAATTCCTTCCCACCACCATATCTGCGATTTAAAACTACCTTTTCCAGTTCTGATGAAGAATCTTCAATCTGAAATGGTGACTGTTTCTCTTTCCACAGATGCCGCCTGACCTGTTGAATATTTCCAGTATTTTTAGATTTTATTTTGCAATTTTTCAATGTATCGCACCACCATTTCCTGTGTTCTCCCTATTTCAAACCACTGAATTAATAATTTTTGCTGTAAAATGTCATCCAATAGGACATAGTTTAAGAATGACTAAGTCAATTTCAATTGAGACCTTTAAATCAATAGCGAGCCAGTCTTACATCCCATGTGTCTGGGGTGAAGTTAGTCTCTGGAATCAAAGGGCAACATTCCATCTCATTGAACCATCTATTCATTATGGTCATTGAGTCTCTGTGACCATATCTGAGACTGGGATAGCTACTACTATGTTGTGCCTCTTAGATCTAAGTGCTTCGTGCATTGGTAGGGATTAAAATGAAGACTGCCTAAATTAGCTTTTTGCAGATCTCTTGCAGATGAGAGATCTTCAATCTCTAATTCTTCAAATGAGAGATATTGCATTTTCATCCACTTGAACAGAGTTGCAGAATCAGTATCCCGGATTTAAAAAATATATATCTTCTAAATCCTGCTGCTCTTAATTGTGGAACGAGGAACAAAAGCAAAATATATTGAATGTCTTTATTATTGTATTTCTACATTATTCATTTCTTGTTTTAAGATGCATGTCACATTGTCGTTCTCTTTTTAATGAAGGCACACACTGACCAGACATCAGTACTATTTGCAGTTGCGAAGGGATATATTGGAGGAGAGGTTACATTGCAATAATGAAACAGCTATGCTTCTTGCATCACTGGCTCTTCAGTCCGAATTTGGGGACTACCAACCAGAGGTACAGATCCATTTACTGCTCTGTGCTTTTGTAAATAAGCTTTCAGATTCATTCTGTACCTTGAACCATTTTCTCTTTTAATGTATTTGTGCTTACCCCTGGCTCTACAGATTTGAACTGGTACTTTTAAAATAAATTGTTCCATATCTGTTGTTTCGGTAATTGGCAGAACAATAAACAAGTGTATTAGTTTAGTTTATTGTCATGTGTACTGAGGTACAGTGAAACAGTTTTGTGGTGTGCTAACTAATCAGCGGAAGGACAATATATGATTACAATCGAGCCATCCACAATGTACAGATACATGACAAAGGGAATAAAGTTTAGTACAAGGTAAAATCGAATTAAAGATAGTCCAAGAGTCTCCAATGGGGTTGCTCAGGACAGCTCTCTATTTATGGCAGGATGGTTCAATTGCCTGATAATAGTTGGGAAGAAACTGTTCCAGAATCTGAAAGTGTGCATTTGCACTTGCACACTTCCGTACCTATTGCTGGATGAGAGAAGAAAAATATAATATAATATAATCTGGAGAAAATTTTGAAAACCTCGCTTCAATTGAGTGAGAAACGGTATCTGATCCTCGCCTCCAAAAATATTTGACTCCAACTCTCCCGCTTTCGGCGGGAGATCGCCCGCTGAAAGGCCATCTCCCCCGAAAGCTCACATCTTATCTGGAAAGTATTTAATTTCATTCTTTTCTGTTTCAGATTCATGGGAGAACCTATTTCCGGCTTGAGCATTATGTACCAATTGGAGTGGTAGAGTCATTGAATCAGTCATACCTGAAGGAAGAGCTGCCTAAATTACACATCACATATTGTGGAGCCACTGAATCTGAATCTGAGCTTGAGTTTCTCAAGGTGATTCATTTTAACATGGAAATCGTGGGGAAGGATTGGAGTGAAGAGTTACTTTATTTTCAATCGTGATTATAGTAAGGAGTTAATTGAATGGTTGAGTCATTCGCTCCTAAAATTTGGACAATTTCAACTAAGAGCAATAATCTTTAAGTTTTTCATGAGTGAATCTGTGGAATTCATTGCCATGGAAGGACGTGGAGGCCAAGTCAATGGATAATTTTAAGGCGGAGATTGACAGATTCTTGATTAGTACGGGTATCAGGGGTTACGGGGTGAAGTGTTCTGAAGGTGAATTTAAATTGTTAGTTCACTTTTTAATGCTGAATAATAGAGAAAAACAATTTTTTGTGTGTACTGTTCTCCAGCTAATGAGATTTGAGTAATTAATTATATTACAAAATAATTCCTAGATGCTTTATTCCTTTCTAATATTAGAAATGCCTGAATTAAGAATAGTACCACAATTAGTACCACGAGCTACTCAAAAAACTTCATGGCACTTAATAATAAGTAAATACAATCAAATAAATACATGAATAAATGAACTATTTGAGATGCATATTTGCAGAGAATTGCACTTCATTGCTACCTATTCATTTAAATGTTCTGCTTGTTATAATGTTTAGCGTTATAGTCGACAGTATACAGTAAACAACACATACTGTATAAATGAAAGTACATGTTGCACAGCAATTAGGTGAAAATTATTAGGAATGGATTCTTGAGGCATGTGCATTACCTGTTTCCTTTTGTTTTGGTTAATATTGTGATAGTTATCTTTTAAATGATTATGTAAGGTCCTTCTCTAACCCACCCCACCGGACAACACCAATCCCAACAATCAAATTCCATATTAACCAAGGTTACTTCTCATACCTTGGGAGCCATGCATTAGGAAGGCAGACGTTAAGGGTGAACCCCACTAATCATAAGTGATAGGAGTAGAATTAGGCCATTTGGCCCATCAAGTCTATTCCGCCATTCAATCATGGCTGATCTATCCTTCCAAAACCCATTCTCCTGCCTTCTCTCCATAACCTCCGACACCCACACTAATCAAAAATCTACCTATCAATGCTACAGGTGCACCAGAATCAGCTGTCTGAAGAAATGTTTCTAAGACCAACATAGCATCAGTCTTATGATTTGATGGGATGATTCCTGCTCTCCTTGTTGCATGCTGGAGAGATGGATTACCTATAGTACTCATCTCAAAACAAAGAATAGCTGTCCACAATGTTCAGCAGTCTCCTTAAAATCTACAGAACTACAGCAGAATAAGACATTCTTAAACCTGAGAGAATGCTTAAAAAATATCTTTAAAAACTCTGGATATCCACCATAACACTGTAATTAGATATAATATTCATGCACGGGCCAATGCTACCCCAGGCCAATAATATTTTGGTTCAGCTCTATAAAGACATTTCATTAGAGTTCCCTAGATGTGTGACATCGGAAATTGTGTTTTTTGTTTCTTTTTGAATCATTCTGAATGTGTGCTTATGTCTCAGTGACATTTTTTCTATATTTTCTTCTTGACTTTCAGGTATGTCAGAAACTGCCTGAATATGGAGTGCTGTTCCATTGGGTTTTACCAGAAAAGAAATCGCATACTGGAATTAATCTGGGCATTTGTTCAAAGGGTGTAATTGTTTATATGTTACAAAATGGGGTCAGAACAGAAGTCCTTCGATTTCCATGGAGAGATACAAAAAAAATCTCTTTCAACGTAAGTGTATTCCAGTTCTGTTGCATCATTTACAGTAGCTATGGCTGGCTTATTATTTCTGACAAGGTCTGGTCCTGAAACTTCAGCTATCCTTCTCTCCCCAGATGCTGTCTGACCTGCTACGTTTATCCAAAAACTTGAGGGGTTTTTGCTCCATATTCTAGCATCTGTAGTTTCTTGTGTCTCAAATATATTTTGTTTACTCATATAACATGCCCATGGTGTGCTGAGAGATATTGATGCTGCAAATCCTTTCATGAAGATTAAAAGTAGTTGAACAGAGATATACAAGACAAGCTACATCAAACATATGTTTTACATTCAGCTGTGTCGAGTGGAACAAATTAATGGAGATTGAAATGCTAAAGTTATTTTTAGAAGAATTTATCTTTTGGTTTTTCAGATTGTTTAAGTCCTGCCTAGTGAAATTCAATTTCATATCAGAGGGTGAAGGTTGTACTTTCATTCAGTTTTCTGATGAAAGAAAGGAAAATAAACTTTTACTTCTAGAATCAGTTTTGGATTAACTTTATTTCAAAGGTAAAAGAACAGCTGTAACCCACAGACCAACCTGTATCTACTGTGTCCAAAGGTGTTACACAGTACTCAGAAATACCAATTGACTCATCTACTAATTGTTTCTCTTATTTACCATTTGGTATATTTTTCTAATTGTATTTCAGTCATTTAAAACAAATAGTTTTCTCAATGTGAGTTGAATTGATTTAGCAGGAGTTATCACTTGTCCTTTGATGCATAAGGAATAGAGCAATTTTAACAGATTTAAGTTTATTCAATAAAGTTACATATTAAGTTATAATTGAATAAAACTATGCAGTGTTGATAATGATTTCACTTCATTTTGTGTGAATCTTTTGCATCAGAACAGAAATAAAGTTCCATCATGCCCAAGTACTGTAATGTCCTATCAATTTCTGCTCCATTCCAAAATCGATATTGTCTTCCTAATTTATGCAGAGAAAGAAGATTACATTACAGAACACTTCGGATGGCATTAAACATCTGTTTCAGACAGACAGCAGCAAGACCTGTCAATATCTCTTACATCTGGTCTCATCCCAGCACAAATTTCAGCTGCAGATGAGGGCACGAAAGAACAATCAGAGCCTGGAGGAAATTGGTATGGATGCAAATATTTATCAGTTTAGTTTATTGACACGTGTACCGAAATACAGTGAAAACTTTTGTTGAGTGTTAGTCACTCAGCAAAAAGACAATGCATGATTACAATCGATCCATTTCCAGTGTATAGATGCATGATAAGTGAATAATATTTCATCTCATGTGCTTTGTTGCGCATTGTGTGGATACGATTAATTTTTTATCTTTTAAAATCATGTGTTTAACAATTGAAATGTTAAAATGATTAAAATATTCTTCATTTCCTTATTTAATTTCCTAATGCCAGTTCTATTTTAAATAAGATTATCACAACAATTATGCAACTGATTATAATGCAGACCCATTTAATGTGGAGTTTTATGTACCTCAGGATTTTAAAATTATTTTTGCATAAAATACATCAAAGTACATTGGAAAAGACTGGTGTTGATTGTCAGAAAAGTAAATGTGATTTTACCTGGATTAATATATTCTTGAATGAGATACTCAAACAGATCCAATTGTTCAGTTTTTTTAACCATACTGATACGTTAAACAGCAACGTACAGACTAGAATCTGTAAACATTAATCTTTTTTGGAAGTAATATGATTGTGATATTATGAGTTTAGCTGAGATATGCTCTGAGAGCAATGATTGCACACTCACTCAGTAATTTAACAAAAGGTAACACATTCAGGAGGTAACTATTGAAGGTATCCAAAGATGACCATTAGGATTGCAATTTACAAAATGAGTTGAGTAATAAGTTTGCATTATTCAACATTTTCTAGTTTACTCTGAGTAATATTGCAAAATATAATAATGGTGACTGCACACACCCTTTAAGACTTAGTAACATAATTATAGAAGAGATTGGTTTGTGAAAAATTGTATGCTTAATGAATTCACTTTTCTCTCTTTTCTGGTTTAGAAATTTTATCTGTCAATGGTCTGAACTACAATGGAGGCTCGGCAGGTTTATTCAGCATGGGCAGAGTGAATAGTAGTTCCAGTCTTGCTGTCAGTGCATACAGCAAAATAACTGATCAGTCACAACTTACACGATCTGAACTTCTGAAACGCATGTCCAGGTCAGAGGCAGCCTTGAACCAGCCCCTGCATAGCATCTCAAAAGACAAGATGTACAAAACTTTGTGGGAGCAACATCCTCCCATCCTCAGTAAATCTCACTACGACCTTCGTCAGGTTTCTGACCTGAAACGAAGAAGCACACCCATTTTTAGCAGTCAGCTCATTCACCCTTCACATCTGCTGCTGGATGGAGCGACTGAACTCAAATTGAAACATCCAGCTCACCGCTCAGACACAGAGTCTGTGGCAGAAAGTGAGCAGCTGATCAAGAGCAGGTATGTTTCTACATGAGGAACGGCTATAGATGAGAAATATGTTTGTGGTGTTAGAAACAGATAATCAACTGCTCTACCAACTATATAAATGGCTAAAGTTTAGGATGATTGATTGGATTGATTGATTGATTGATGGATAGTTACACCATCCATAACGGCCCTTAATCCCACTGCGTTCACACTGACCATCAATCACGCGTTTACACTGACCATTGATCACTCATTTACACTAGCTCTATTTTATCCCACTATTGCATCCACTCACTACACAATAGGGGCAATCTGCAGTGGAAATTTAAACGACAAATCCACGCATCTTTGAGATGCAGGAGTAAACCAAACCGCCCAGAGGAGACCGACACAGTCACTGGGAGAACGTGCAAATTCCACACAGATAGCACACGAGGTCTGGATTGGCAGCACGCAAGCCTCAGCGGACCGACTACTTTGGCCTACCCATGAACATCCCTCAGCCTGCCAGTTGTCAAAGACTTTCTGAACAGTGTTTGAATACAGTATGTCAGATATATTTAGAAAAAGCATTTGGATGGGATTTAAATAGTGAAAACAGTTCATTTAAATCTTAAATAATATCTGAAAACCATCAAAATAGTGAATAAATAATTAGAAAATGAAAGCATGAATACATAATTAGAAAAAAAGAGAGATCTTAGCAGTACATGTCTCAAATATATAAGATTGCTATTCTGACATAGGACATCAAAGGACATTTATTGTCACATACACAATTTCTGGTGCAGTGAAATTTGAGTTGCCATTTGCAGCACATCAATAAAAAATAAAACACAACATTAAAGAATTTAACATAAAACATAAAAACATCATGGTGTAAAGCTGATAATTAAATGCAGTGCATCTAGACTTTGCGTTTAGAAACACATGGAGTGGATAGTCAGATGGCAGCTCATCTCAGAGGTCTGTGTTTGACCCTGCCCAGGCACAATTTAAATGCACTCGGGTTTGAATGTCTGATGACTAGCCATTGCATAATACAGCGGCAGAGCAGTTCTGGCAACCCATGTTCAATCATAATCTCTGATGTTGATTAGAAGAAAAGAAGAGAGAATTTGACAAAAACAGAGATCATTTTGTATTTATCTTTGAGTTGTCACAAAATGACCATTATGCAAGCGTAATCAGCAGTTATACATAGATAAGAGGGTGGGCAATTTCTATCCTGGAATAAAACGAGGATTATTTTAGTTTTAGCAGAAACCGAAACATAATAATATGTAAAATATCAGATTTTTTGTTTAAGCATTTGTTCTCTGGATGCTGCTGATGAGGCTGGATATTTACTTTTTTTAAGTAAATGATAGCATCAAATGTAATTAAAAACTAGTTTGTCTTGCTGCCTCTTGTTCAAATCATAAAGAGGCAGGATCAATATTTTTTTAATTTGCTGATTGATTAATTAGTAATTTCTCCAAAAGCATTCAATTAAAATATGTTGGTGTTTCTTTGTCACATGAAAAGTAGTTTGATGTTATTACAATCTAATTTAATTCAGAGACTAACTGTAATGGGGACTGTTGTATGTAAAATATGGTTTATTTTAATTAATTAATTAATTTTTAGATGTCTGTTATTCATTCATCTTCCATTTTATCATTTTTATTATTTTGTTCAAGCATCATCTGTCCAAAGAAGTCTCAGGCTGCCTTACACCGAAACCCTGCCCGAAGAATTCGTGCAACTGATTCATCATCTGCTGAAGACTCTAATCTGGCAAATGCCATAGGTCAGACACAAAATATTTGATAGAATTACCAATTGCGTTTATACATCACAATATTAGCTAGTGTAAACTTCAGGGGGTTATCATTAAGGATCATATTCTAATTTTATTCACACGTTACCCCCTTAATTTCTTTTTATCCCCTCTGCGTATAGTCAATTTTTCTTCATTGAAAAAATTGTAAAAATTGTATTAATACACATTCTAAGTGGCTGCTAGTAGATCTGCTGCCTTATAGCTCTCGTGACCTGTATTCAATCCTGAACTTCCGCTGCTGCATGAGTGGAGTTCGCCCATTATCTCCAATGACCTTTGGATTTGCATTGTTTGCTCTGTTTCCTTCCCACACCCCAAAAATAAGTGGGGTGGTACGTTAATTGGCTCCTTATCTAGTTGGGTGGAAGAATGTGGAGGACCGATGGGAACGTGGAGAAAAGGTGGCTAATGTAGTGTCAGTGTGAAAGAGGAGTTGATGGGAGCTTGGACTGACATCTGTTCTGTTCACAGTTCTCATGTTAATTCTCAGTGCCATTGGCCACTCCTGATCTGACCTTTCTGCATTTGGCCTCTTGCCTTATTATGATGCTCAATGTAAGCTCAAGGCAAGAATTACATCTTCTGACATGACACATTATAAACTTAAGGACACGGAATTCATGAATTTCTGAGAATTAATCAAGCAAACAATGAATCTCACATTTCTAGGATTCAATTTACTTTTCTCTCTCCTCTTCTGATATGCTATGTTCGCTTGTCTTCTATTTTCCACTTCCCTCTCTTTCAGTCAGCATCACCATCTCTTGTATCACTCAGTCATTCCTAGTCTCCACCCTGTTACAGTCATTATATGTAGGAAGGATCTACTTATCCAGTCCCACTGAGTTATTCCAGTATTTTGTGTGTGTTACAGAAATTGTTCTCTTGGTATGCATTCATTCACAGGAATGTAGGCATGTCACAAAAAGCTAACATGTATTGTCAATCCCTAATTGCCCTGAACTGGGGGGCAAGAGTCAACTGCTCCTTACTAGATGTGTTAAGGACGACTGCCTTCCTCACCTGAAGGGCATTAGTGAACCAGATGGACTGTAATCAGCAATCCACTGGTTTTATGGTTACAGTGATGTAAAATGTAGTATTTATTTAATGACTAGAATTTAAATTCCCCAACTACCATGTTGTGATTTGTACTTATGTCTCAGTTCATTCATCCAGGGCTCTGACTAATGGGCCAGTAAATTAACCAATATACCTCTGCACCTGTCTCTATTCTCAACAACTTAAAACGTGTTTCCTTTAAGAATTTCCCTAGTTCTGATGAAATTTAATTGGTCTGAAATGTTAATGTCGGTGTCTCTCTGCACAGATGCTGCTTAACCTGCTGAGTGTGTTCCTACATTTTCTGTTTTATTTAAGATTTTCCTAACTTTTAATTTTGATTTTAAATAGAAAACTCTGGTTTCTCCCAGTTTGAAGTATCATTGTATCATTAATAACTTAACTAGAGTTAATAATGGTTTATTCCACAGCAGGTTAATGCTTAACAATAAACTACTTTGATGCACACAGATTGTGTGATGGGCCAGTTCATGTCTGACCTGGTCTGTCACCTGTAATCTCAGCCCACAATCTGTGCATACCTGAACTTATCTGGGACCTAAAAAAGGCACAAAAAGCTGGAGTAATTCAGCGTGTCAGGCAGCATCTCTGGAGAAAAGGAATAGGTCACGTTTCAGGTTGAGATCCTGCCTGACCCTTTGAGTTACTCCAGTTTTTTGTGTCTGTCTTCGGTTTAAACCAGGGTCTGCAGTTCCTCTCTACACACCTATCTGGGACCTACTCAGCTTCATTCTTTGCTTTGTTTTAACATATAATTAATATAATGAATGCATATATTATTATTAATAATATAATGAATTTGCTGATGCCGGGAGAAACCCGAAACATTAAAAATTAAGGTCCTGTAATATCAGTATAGTAGGGGATTAGCATTCCTTAGTTCTTAGTAAAGTTCATTCAAAACTAAATGGGTATGATTACTTGAAATATTCTGCAAATAATATTGATTCTAACGCTTCTTGGCATTTTATAAATTATTATTACATTTTAGCATATATTAACACATATTATCGACGCTGAGTCTGAAAGGTGACGAGGCCTTAGATGATGTAACACAGAGGCCTTGCCCCAGAATACCAGTGACTGACTTGATAGAAGTCAAGGTGCAGGGACAGTTGTTAAATATCCAGCAATTATCAGGTGTGGTTTGTGGCAAAATAACAATGTTGCACAAAGCATTCTTTATTTCAATGAGTTAAGTTTACATTTGCTGTACTTTATTGCCTTCATGTAAAACAGAAATGGTTAGAATGCATGAAGATTCTATTCACTCCTGAGTAAATTCCTTTGTCTTTATGTGTTGCACAATGTCCTTAAATAATACAAGTAAAACAACAACTGTGATAAATTTGCATTAATCCATCTCAGCTCTTATGGTAAAGTAATTATTTATTTGGTTAACGATGTTCAAACTTTACTGTAACCATATAACCATATAGCAATTACAGCACGGAAACAGGCCCTCTCGGCCCTTCCAGTCCGTGCCGACCATTTGTTTTCCCCTAGTCCCATCTACCTGCACTCAGACCACCACTTTAGTCTTAAATGTTAAAATCGATCCTGCCTCCACCACTTCTGCTGGAAGCTCTGGAGAATGAGCTTCCAGCACACAGCCACCACCCTCTGAGTAAAGAAGTTCCCCCTCACGTTACCCCAAAACTTCTGTCCCTTAATTCTTATGTCATGCCCTCTTGTTTGAATCTTCCCTACCCTCAATGGGAAAAACGTATCCACGTCAACTCTGTCTATCCCTTTCATCATTTTAAAGACCTCAATCAAGTCCCCCCTTAACCTTCTGCGCTCCAAAGAATAAAGACCTAACTTGTTCAACCTTTCTCTGTAACATAGTTGCTGGAACCCTGGCGACATTCTAGTAAATCTCCTCTGTACTCTCTCTATTTTGTTGACATCCTTCCTATAACTAGGTGACCAAAATTGTACACCATACTCCAGAATTGGTCTTACCAATGCCTTGTACAATTTTAACATTACTTCCCTACTCCTATATTCAATGCTCTGATTTATAAAGGCCAGCACACCAAAGGCTTTCTTTACCACCCTATCTACATGCGATTCCACCTTCAGGGAACTATGCACAGTTATTCCTAGATCCCTCTGTTCCACAGCATTCCTCAATTCCCTACCATTTACCATGTACTTCCTATTTTGATTTGTCCTGCCAAGATGTAGCACTTCACACTTAACAGCATTAAACTCCATCTGCCATCTTTCAGCCCACTTTTCCAAATGGCCCAAATCTCTCTGTAGACTTTGAAAATCTACTTCATTATCCACAACACCACCTATCTTAGTATCATCTGCATACTTACTTATCCAATTTTCCACCCCATCATCCAGATCTCATTGATGTACATGACAAACAACAGTGGACCCAACACAGATCCCTGAGGCACCCCACTGGTCACGGCTTCCAACCTGACAAACAGCCATCCACCATTACTCTCTGACATCTCCCATTCAGCCACTGTTGAATCCATCTTGCTACTCTGCCATTAACACCCAAAGATTGAACCTTCTTAACCAACCTTCCATGGGGAACCTTGTCAAAGGCCTTACTGAAATCCATATAGACAACATCCACTGCTTTACCCTCATCAATTTCCCTAGTAACTGCTTCAAAAAATTCAAGAAGGTTTGTCAAACATGACCTTCAGGCACAAATCCATGTTGACTGTTCCTGATCAGACCCTGTTTATCCAGATGCTTATATATATTATCTCTAAGTATCCTTTCCATTAATTGCCCACCACTGACGTCAAACTAACAGGTCTATAATTGCTAGGTTTATTCTTTGAACCCTTTTTAAACAAT
This sequence comes from Okamejei kenojei, assembly GCA_035221665.1. NCBI lineage: Eukaryota > Metazoa > Chordata > Chondrichthyes > Rajiformes > Rajidae > Okamejei > Okamejei kenojei. The sequence continues at coordinate 74,342,186 of CM069131.1, forward strand.
GGAACAACATGCGCAGTACGCCAATCCCCCGGCACTATTCCCGTTTCTAATGACATTTGAAATATTTCTGTCATAGCTCCTGCTATTTCTACACTAACTTCCCTCAGTGTCCTAGGGAATATCCTGTCAGGACCTGGAGACTTATCCACTTTTATATTTTTCAAAAGTGTCAGTACTTCCTCCTCTTTGAATCTCTCATAGCTACTCTACTTTTTCCCCTTAACTAGTTCAATATCCTTCTCCTTGGTGAATACCGAAGAAAATAAATTGTTCAATATCTCCCCCATCTCTTTTGGCTCTGCAGATAGCTGTCCATTCTGGTTCTCTAATGGTCCAATTTTATCCCTCGTTATCCTTTTGCTATTAATATAGCTGTAGAAACCCTTTGGGTTTACTTTCACCTTTCTTGCCAAAGCAACCTCATATCTTCTTTTAGCCTTCCTAATTTCTTTGTTAAGATTCTTTTTACATTCTTTATACTCCTCTAGCACCTCATTTACTCCATGCCTCCTATAATTATTGTAGATATCTCTCTTTTTTTCAAAACAAGTGTCCAATTTCCCTTTGAAAACCATGGCTCTTTCCAATTTTTACTATTTCCTTTCAACCTAACAGGGACATAAAGATTCTATACTCTTACAATGTCCCCTTTAAATGTCCTCCATTTCTCTTCTACATCCTTCCCATGAAACAAATTGTCCCAATTACACTCCTTTAAAATCCTTACGCATTCCCTCAAAGTTAGCCTTTCTCCAATCAAAAATCTCCACCCTAGGCCCAGTTCTGACTCTCTCCATAATTATATTGAAACTAATGGTATTGTGATCACTGGTCCCGAAGTGCTCACCAACGCATACCTCCGACACCTGACCTGCCTCATTTCCTGTAGCTTAAATTAGTCAGCATATTTGCCCATGGTACATTTGTACCACAGCTGTAGTGTTCTGTAACATGCTACATTAATTTATAAAGAACTGGGGATGCTGGTTTAGCACTTTATCTCCCCCTCCCATTCCTCAATCTGACATTTCTGTCCTGGGCCTCCTCCATTGTCAGAGTGAGGCCCAGCACAAATTGGAAGAACAGCACCTCTTATTTCGCTTGGGTAGCTTACACCCCAGTAGTATACACATTGACTTTTCTAACTTCAAATGGCCCTTGCTTTCCCTCGCTCTCCATCCACTCCCCCTTCTCAGTTCTCCCACCGGTCTTACTGTCTCTGACCACATTTCATCATGGTTCCGCCCACTCCCCTGACATCAGTCTGAAGAAGGGTTTCGACCTGAAATGTCACCCATTCCTTCTCTCCAGAGATGCTGTCTGTCCCGCTGAGTTACTCCAGCATTTTGTGTCTACCATAATTTATAGAGTATTGTGATGCAAAGACAGCTGAATTTGAGAGCTGATTGAACATCAGAGTGAAGGGGAGTTAAATACTCTCAAAGAAGGACTTCAGCCTCAATTTTTTTCTTCTTTTTCTCAGATGTATTTGATTTGCTGATGTTGGAACAAGTTCAAAACATTAAAAATTAAGCTCCTATAATATTGGTATAGTCAGGGGGTTAGCATACCTTAGTTCTTAGTAAAGGTAATAATTACCTGAAATATTGTGAAATAAATATTAAATCTAAAATTTCTTATTTTGTAACTCAACATTTTAAAATTTATCAGTACATATTACTGTACATGTTTTAATCAGGAATTAGTAATGTACAGTTTTGAGATCCCATCAGACCCTGCTGCGTTGATGACCATTGGTAGGCACCAGAACAAACTCAGTTTGCAATGTACAAGTGTCTTCATGGTTTTATGTCTTGGGGTGAATGTAGAACAATCGATGATAATTGTGCATTATTAGATTTTGATGAACGTTTTCATGCATCTTAAACTGAAAATGTATGCAATATAAAATAAACAGCGTTTCTTGGGATGATTAATTGACCACATTATTATAGGAATGCATAAATGGTGTGTAATACACAAAAACTGCCCTTAAAATACTACTAAAGGATTAAAATACTTAAATGTAAACATTAATATTCTAATTATACTATAAAGCATAGCAACATATATAGCGTTTTATTTGATTATTGTTTAATTGGGCTCTATAAAATACAAATAATCAAAAACAAATCCATAACAAACCATTAATTTGTTTCTGGAATTATGCATTTTGGGCGGCTTTTTCTTTGTATAATCTAATCAAAAGTTCAAGCATTAATTAGAGTTGTGACCCTTTTAATTATCCATTTGAATTGTTGTGTGCCCTATCATTTGATTTCTGTACTATTGTTTATGAGGTTTTTACACTCCCTAAACTGCTATTTCTACATATGTTGAGACCATGGTATATTAATCAGCTTTATAAGCAGAAGCAACTGCATTTTTTAAATAGTTTTTAATTCTAATTACTGGGTGCTTAAAATAAATTGAAGATAGGTTATAGTTGTTTGGTGGAGGTGGGGCATATTAATTATTGTCAAGAGTGTACTAAGCAGATTGGCACGGTAATTTAAACATTGTACAGTGCACAGACAAAAGGTTTGAGACGTGTCAGTAAAACTATTTAATTCTATGTTCAACTATGAAATAAATCGTATTTCCTTTTTTAAAAGTTGACTTTTTCCATATGGTAATTTATCTAATTGTTGATCATTCATGTTTGACAGGTACTCTTCATCAGAAATTTAGTACTTTGCCTTCATCAGAAAGGGAGCTCAGATGTATAAAGCTGAAGAAGGATGTAAAACATGGTTTGGGTATGTTGACTCGGTGTGTTTTTGGTTGATTAATCAATGGGTGAAGTAATGATATGAAGTTGTTGAAGTAATTTTAGTATCAACGATTTTAATGTAAAGTTCAAAGAAAAATATGTAAACGTTTTCTGTACAGTAAAAGCCAAAACATGGCCTACTGATGAATGGGTACCCTAGAGTCAGCTGAAATGTTTTTATTGCTACTTTGACTAAATAATAACAAAGATATAAAACGACATTGGGCGAAAAAGTCATTTAAATTGAGATGCTCAGCATCAGTATGTTACAAATCATAATGACAAGTTGTTACAAAGCATGGGCAAAAGTTCAAGAATTGTAAGCCATCTAATAGTATAACTATTCACCAATCTATTGCATAAAAATAGGTTTTCAGATTGTTGGTGGATCAAAGACAGGAAAGCTGGACATGGGTATTTTTGTCACCACCATCTTGCCAGGAGGCCCAGCAGAACTTGACCGGCAACTGAACCCAGGTACTGTATTACATTTGTTGTGCATGGTAAGTAGTATAGGATGTGTTAAATATTCTTGACTTCTACAGCATTACACCTCCAGCCTACCTGTTGAGTACATGATTTGTCAGGCAAAGAGTCTACAAGTCATGTTATTAAAGGGAACAGGAACAGGAGCCATCAATGTTGAGATTTCCTCAGCACAAAGCACTTCGATCTGGCATTTATCTATGAGTTAGTAGCCCAGGGTGGATCTGTGGCCTCAGCTGATAAAGTTGGTTTTCTTTTGCATGTTTCAATGTATTTTTCTCCAATCTCCAATTGTATTCCCAGCAAAGATGGGCAATGCCTCAGCTGCTAGCCAAACACACTGCAGCTTCTGATTTTTCCAGCAAGTGATCGTCAAGGTGTGTCCATTAGTGTTTTATTTTGGAACAACACTTGATATCATTTGGTATTTATTATAGTTTTTATTAATTGATATATTAACCAATTGTCCAGTTTGTTGAAACATTTTGTAATGTATGCACATTCAAAACATCACAAGTTTGTTGTGTCCATTGCATTGGGGCTTTTATTTAAATATTCCATTTGGTATTTTAATAAAATGCAACATTGACCATATGTTAAAATATTAAAATAAATTTAATAAACATTTTAAGGCTACTTTATTACTTTTTGAAAGTGCACCCACATTTTTTGTGAAATTGGCAATTTTATTAAATGACAATTATGTTTTTGCTGTCTACAGGTGATCGTCTGATATCTGTAAATGGAATTAACTTAGAAGGTGTTGCACACCTTGCAGCAGTGGATATTTTACAAAATGCCCCTGAAGATGTAACCCTGGTGGTTTCTCAGCCGAAAGAGAAACTTTACAGAAGAACTGACATTCCTTCCGGTACTTATCCTCTATTTTATAAATAAAAATCTGCTACAATGAAGTATAATAATTTTATGTGTAAGGCCAGAGAATGTGGAGTTGGGAACATGCAGCAGAATGGATCTGAAAATTAAAGTAATAACAGATGCTGGATATCCAGAGGATGAAGCAGAAAGAGCTGGAGATACTTAGCAGGTTAAGCAGCACCTTTAAAGAGAGAAACAGAATTAACGATTCAGATTCTCATTAGAAGTGGTGCAGCAAGTCCTGAATGGTGGTAGACCTTGCACAAAGACCATCCTGATGGCCAGCACGGGCTCGTAGACGTTTTCACTGGTTTTCACTGGTCTACAGAAACTGTTGGAAAAAATCTTGAGTTTTGATTATTTTGTAATTACTTGGAAGAAAATATAATAGTCAAGATTATAAATTATGTACCATTACACGAATCAACCCTTAATTATTTTTTTTTGTTAAACATTGATATATATTGACATTAAAAAACTAAATATAAAGTCCACCCAGACATCCTGTTAGATGAAGATAGACACAATTGCTGAAGTTAATCAGTAGGTCAGGCAGCATCTCTGGAGAAAAAGGATGGGTAATATTTTGGGTTGGGACCCTTCTTCAGACCCAGAATGGCACCCATTCTTTTTTCTCCATAGATGCTGCCTGACCCGCTGATTAATCCAGCATTTTGTGCCTATGTTTGGTATAAACCTGATCCTTTCTACACATTTGTTTGCTGGACCATTCAAATAAATGTGCCTATGCTAGAAGTACTAGCTGCAGCCCCAGACATGAAGATCACCTGGCCCTTTGGGTTTGAACTGCCTGGAGACTTGATCGCGAGAGCAGGGTAGAGGGAGATGTTAGCTGCACAAACATAGGACCTCCAGTACTTTCTCACCTTCGCCAGGTTGTGCTCTTCACTTCTGTACTTTGCTGCTTATAGACACCTTAATTAAGGACATAAGGAGGCTTGTGAAGAATTATCCTTGGAATGGACCAGTTGGACGAAAGGGCCTTGACCATGCTGCCAATACGAGTGGATTAAGTTGTGCATGTTCTCAGTGTTCTGCAGTATGATTTAGCACAGCAGTTTTAACTCTCTTTCCACTTGTAGCTGCTGTCTGACCTCCTAACTATTTGCAGTTTGTTTTGTTTTAATTTTGTGTTTTACTTATACCATCCATGCAGTGTTGTACCTTGTGTTCTGTTTAAAATTCTGTCAAATAGAATTCCTGAAAATAAGTTACCTCCATTTGCTCTTGTGGTGTTAGTGCTAAAGAGCCAGTGGGTCCAATTCAAGTACAAGTGCTGCCCTGGCAGTTGGTGGGTCATCCTCATTAATAATGCTCCCTCTTTAAATTGTGGATTCTTCACTGGAATTCACAGATAACCGGACTCATTTCAAAGTTGATTGAAAAGAAAGTTAACTCACAATCACCCCCCAATCATACTGCAGCTATTTATGCTGCATATTCTCGGTTCTGTGGTTGGGACACACTGGTCTGCATTAGGATAAAATATGAAGTCTGGTACAGATTTCACCTCTCTCTCATTGAAAATTCTGAATGGAGTCAAACTGTGATCCCCAGATCCCAAACAACATTCTGAATTAAAAAGTAACCGTCAACATGGTTAACTGAAGAGCTGAATGAAGTGTCAGTTTAAACAGGTTTCTATCTCCAGTTGTCTGAATAGACACAGTGCATTGGATTAAGGAAAATAATGGTCATCACAATCTGCATTGTCATTTTTGGTGTTTCCTCAAGGATGACCAAATAAATCTCTTGGAGTGGAGCTATACTGTATGTGTGGCAGCAGAGGTGAACATTCTTGATGACAGCTCATTAACCAGAAATTATATGCTCAGTTCTGATGAAAGACTTTTGACTAAAAATGTTAACCCACTATTAAGTTGCCACATGGGCTACAATGGAGTAACCCTGTGTTATACTACGACATACCTGTGACCAACAGTTCCATACCCATTTAATGTATCTGTGCTCATCATTATTGTAGTCAGAGTCATACAGCATAGAAACAGGTCTTCGACCCAACTTGCCCATGCTGACCAAAATGCCCCATCCACACTAGTCCTACCTGTCTAAGTCTGGCCCATAGCCCTCTAATCATATCCTATCTATGAACCTCTACAAATATCTCTTAAATGTTATGATAGTACCTGCGATAGGGTCCAGTATCGGACCCCAGAAAGGGACTTTGGCTCAAAAAAACAAGTGAGTTTCACATGGTGCTCTGGATCGCTTCCCCAGGACATGGAACTAGATGTGGGTTGGTTGCAAGGATTGCAAGTGCAGGTTAAATGTACCCACACCATGGGTGAGATGTTGTTCACCATGGAAGTAGATAGAAACCACTTATTGAATGGTAAGACAAGATAGATTTTAAAATTGGCATCTGATGTCATGCAAAGCCAATAATTTATCGTTGTTGAAAATGACCATCTATTCAAATGATTGCAGCAATGTCAAATTTCAAAATTGTTTTGCAGGGGGTGAAATTGCTGAAGTGCCTTGGTGTTTGTGCAGGGTAACATAATACCATGCCCTACCATGGTATACGTTTGAGCAGGGTATCATACCATAACAGGTGTTTGAGCAGGGTAACATACCCTACCATGGTATCATTGTTTGCAAAATATCCAGTTGATTTTTTTAAATACCTAAAATCTGTATAATTGAGTAGCAACGTGGACAAGCACAACATGGAGTTGTTGAATATATTTGGACATAATGAGGACTTGCACTAAAGATGTCTTGAATTTGCAAATATATTATTTTAACTGAGAACTGTTTTAAATTGCTACTTATCCAATCCAAATAATAGATTATTGCTTCACACAGTTTAATTGTTTTTTTTCATTTATTGTAAAGCATCTCCTTCCAGTAAAAAGGGAATGAGGAGCCAGTCAAGGAGTCCTTGTCTTAAAGTGAATCAACAGGATTATGAAGAGGTTTCTTCTTCAGAAGAACATAATCCGTCACAAAGTTACCAGAGACCTCATCCCATTCATTCCTCGGTTTTATCTGAAGAAAAGCGAAGAGGAAGTACCAGTTCCCAAGACTCCAGAACTGAAAGTGCTGGGCTTTCACAAAGCCAAGTTAATGGTTTCCACAGAAATGAGATGTCTTGCAAAACATTACAAAGCACAAGGCAGGATGCGATTCAAACAGTACTAAACAGCACAGGGCTTTTAAGTAGCATTAATGTCGAAACGCCTAAAGAAACGGATTGCTCTGATCGGGGTGATTCTGACATGGATGAAGCCACATATTCCAGCAGTCAAGAGCAACAAAGCCCTGGAAAGGTAATGCATTTTTCCTTACATTATTGGCTAGTTTGCACCGCTCTACTGCTTCTTGAACTATTAGTTAAACCATTAGCTTTTGTAATTAGTTAAACCATTTGTTTAACCATTAATTTTTTGTATCTCGAAAGAAAGTGACCAGAAATAAATAAATTGTTTCAATACAGCTGAAATAATGGCAGAAGATCTTTCCCTTCCTTTATGTCTCAATGGCTATTCAGTGTGAATACTCCCTTCTCCTCACTCCACCACCCATCCATCCTTATATCATTGCATTAAAATCACAAATCTTTACATTGATTGCACACACCATTTCTACATTATCAATGCCACATTAATTTGCTGGAACTAAAAATATTCCCATTGTTCTGAGGTTATTTCAGGAAAAATTACTGGTATTAGGCTGCTTTATAAATGTTACCTTGGACTCTGAAAATGTTACGTCAAAATTCTGATCCACAGACTTCTTTATTACAATTCCTGATGTGTGTTTATGCTTAGACCATGAAGTCTGCTAATTTGATTGTTGACAAAATTTAACTGCTTCTAATTCTTCCAAAACCCATAGATTCAGATCAAACCAGCCTTCAGAACTTCCTGTGAATGAACTTGGGCTTCCACATTGTGTATTTTAATTTCTTTTTTGCCTTAGTCATTTCCCTTGTTTTCCTCTTCTAAAGGCTCATCCAATTAAACAGCTGCCGAAAGCTAATTTATAAACATGAGTCTGACAGACCTGTTAGAGCAAGGGAGGGAAAGTCATAAGTGCTGATTTTATTTTAATTTATACACGTTTTCATCAAAGGTGAATTGCATTCAGGAACTGGAGCCCCACAAAATTGAAGCTCCTGAGTTCCTTATTCCAGTTAATACAATCAATTCACGTGTTTTGTAAATTCACATATTTTTGGGAACAGCTTTTAAACTTGAAATTACCTCCTAGTATTAGTACCTCGATCTGTGATCTCTCCGTAGTAATGTAATTTTTTTTAAAGGCTTGAAACATCGGATAGTAACAACTACTTGTAGGAATTCATACTTATTATTTTATTTTTATTTATGTTTTGCAAACAATGGGTTACATTAAATTAATATTTTTTCCTGCAACATGAGTATGAAAAGAGAATAAAAATAACATTTTTCAAAGTCATTTATAGTAGGGAAAGTCAAATTGATTTTTCCATATTGCTATTTGAACTAATTTTAACCTTCTTACATATAGGATTCTCCAGTAGAAAAGACCAAAAGAAGGACACTTCCTGAAATGAAAAATAACACAGTGCTAAAGCCAGGAGACATTTTTCAAGTGGAATTGTCAAAAATAGAGAATAGCTTGGGCATAAGTGTAACGGTACTGTTTGGCAAGGTTTTCAATTTTCTCTTTCTCTATTTTAATTCCGTGTTTGTGTAGTTTATTATAGTCACGTGTCGAGGTACGGTCAAAAGCAATTTTTGTTGTGTGCTCTCCAGTCAACGAAAAGACCACACATGATTACAACCAAGCTGTCCACAGTGTATTGATGCAGGATAAAGAGTATAACATTTAGTGTAAGATAAAGTCCGTTAAAGATAGTTCAAAGGTTTCCAATTAGGTAAACGGGAGATCAGGACCGCACTCCAGCTGGTGTGTGAATGTTTCAGTTGCCTGATAACAGGTGGAGAGAAACTGTCCCTGTATCTGGAGGTATGCATTTTCAAACTTCTGTACCTTTTGCCTCATAGGAGAAGGGAGAAGAGAGAGGGACCAGGGTGAAATGGGTCCTTGATTATGCTGGTTCCCTTGCGGAGACAGTGAAGTGTAGATGGAGACCATGGAAGGGAGATTGGTTTGCATGATGGTCTGGGCTACGTCCACAACTCTCTACAATTTCTTGCGGGCTTGGTTGGAGCTGTACCCAAAGCATGCTGTAATACACCCCAATAAAATGCTTTCTGCAGTGCATCTGTAGAAACTGGTGAGGGTTGATGGGGCACATTCTGAACTTCATAAGCCTTCTAAGGAGGTAGAAGCATTGGTGAGCTTTCATGTCCATTGCTTCGATATGGCTGGTCCCGGACAAATTGCTGGTGACATTTATTCCTAAGAACTTGAATCTTTCAACCATCTCTACTTTGGCACAATAAATGTAAACTGGGGTGTGCGCATTGCTTTGCTTCCTGAACTCAATCACAATCTCCTTTGTCTTGCTGACATTGGGAGAGAGGTTTCTGTCTTGGCATCAAGTTATGTGATTCTCAAACTCCTTCCTGCACACCGTCTCATCATTGATATTCTGCCCACTGCCATTTTGATAGTGTAGAATGTAAATTCAGTGAAACCAGTTTTCAAAAATGGCACTGTACCTTAGCTGCACGCACTAAAGTTATTTGTGATATTCATTCCAAACTCATTGGGGGTCAAGGACATTGGAAGTGCACTCAGACTACCTACCCAAGTATTAAAGGACATTGAATTTGTAAGATCAGGACTTTAATGGCAATTGCAAAAAGATTGGCTGCTATACTATGGCAGCCATGCTCCTATGAGAGGATAACACGTGGAAATCCTTCAGACCGGAAGACCTTGCTTAGGACACTACTAATGAAAGGGAGCACTTATTCTTCTCTTTGCCTTTGCCTGATTATCTGATGTCTCATATCTTCCAATTATCTTTGGGTGCCCTTCCTGTGGAGTGATGAGAAGAAGATGCAGAAGGTGCAGCAGGCTCACCTCTGCCTTTCTTACTCCCATGTCCACATAAGTACAAGACCACATGATATTGGACCAAGTCTGCACCACTGAGGAAGTCCGAGAAATTCTGAGAATCTGCAAAGTGCATGGAGAACTGGTTTATTGTGTTTCCCACTTCCACTTTTACTCAAATTATATCTAGAAAAGAAACATTTCCAAGAGAAATGTATTGGAAAATATGCCACACATTTTTCAGAGATGTAAGAAAATATGACCCATCTTGGTTGGACAGATAAAAAGCCATATACATTTCTGTTAGGCTGTAGTGTAAAACTGATATTGAATGCTTGGTTCGAACAGAACTAATTATAGGCAAATAAATTGACAACCTCTTCAGGGAAAATCTAACAAAAAACATCTTATTAAATGTCACCTTATTTTTTAAAGTTCACATTTAATTGTACTTGGCCCTGTAATATACCCTGAACTGAGGAGGGAATGGTGAACCCTGACTCTAGAATTACAATTTTTCCTCTACCGATCATGTCCTTTTAATTTCCCTTTCCCTAAAGCCCTTTCCCACTTAGGCAATTTTTTCAGTGACTACAGGCGACTAGGCTGTCGCCACATGGTCACGGGGTGACACCTGTATGGTTGTGAGTAGTCTCCTCAAGTCGCCTAAAGAGTCATAATGTTTTTCTGGTCGGCGCTGGATTTTGAAATGTTCAAAGCTTTTCGGCGACTGTCGGCTTGACATAGCTTGTCTTCTCCTGTCGTAGGTGCTGTCGTAGTTTGTTGGCAGAATGATGCAGGTTGTCGCCGGGTGCGAACTTCGGTGAATTCCATTGGCGACTACTTACGGCGACATGTATCGGCGACTGAATTGTCTTCAGTTGTCGCCGACAGGGTTGTCGCTTGTCATAGTTTGTGGACGTAGGTTGACTTTGGTTGTCGTAGGTTGTCGCCTGTGTGTTCATAGGTTGGCATAGGTGTGGTCGTAAGTGGACGTCCTAATGGGTCGCCGGTTGCCAGTACCTTACTGCAGCTTGACGTCGATTAGGTGGTAGGTTGTTGTAGCTTGTCGTAGACATTGCCGTGGGGGGGGGGGGGGTGCATGTCGCCACTTTTTCGGCAACCTGCTACGACTGTGACAGTCGCCGAAAAAAATCGCCTAAGTGGGACAGGCTCTTAACTTGTCCAGCTTGTTCCTAATTCACCTTTGTTGGAAATTTTCCTCCAGTACCCCTCCCTTTTTAAAAACATGACTAATATCAAAACGTAATTTATATTCTTCCCTAATAGTTACCTTCTCATGAAAATGCAGGATGTTTTGTGTTAACACAACTCATTCTGTAAGTTAGTGAGCACTTTGTGTGTGATATCAGTTCTAACATCCTTCGTACAAGAATAGCTTGAGAAATCTTTGACAAAAAACAAAATAATTGTTTGCTTTTATATATACTAAATCCATATATTAAAACCTACATTAATTCTACCTGTTGTATCCTGTTCCAACTTTAAAGAACATTGTTTCTTTACACATCAGTCTATTGTCTCCTCTCTTACGAGGTATATGAAGCTTAGTATTTTGTTCTTTTGTGTATTCTTTTTCAAAAAATGCTTCACACATCTCATTAGTGAGTGCATTTGTCAGCCATCACGCTTTGTCCATCTAAAGTCTTTCTCATTTACCGTGGAACAATTCCCCTAAAATAAACTTTTTTTTAAAAGTCAGATTATTCTGTGTATACTTGTTTTTACCAGTCAATTACCTTCCTTTATATATACTTGTATTACTTATCATTAGGGTGGTATAAATACAAGTGTGCGACATGGTGGGATTTATGTGAAAGCAATCATACCAGATGGAGCAGCCGAGGCTGATGGACGCATTCGGAAAGGTGAGTTTCTGAGTTGCTGCTGAAAAGTTGGACATTAAAATTTACGCATTGCATTATCTACTATCTTAAAAATACAGTACTTCTTTAGTTAAAATGATAGTCTCCAATGTTTAGTTGTCCAAAATGTTGCATTAATGGGCATTTTGCTTCAATTAACTTCATCATAGAGTGAGTGACACAGTGTGGAAATCGGCCCTATTGGTCCAACTTGCCCACAGCGATCAATATGCCCCATCTATATGAGTCCCATCTGCCTGCATTTGACCCATATCCCTCTAAAGCTACAGAGAGGTATGGAAGTCTTCTGCTGTGCCTTTACCAAAGATAACCTTTCCCCAAACCCCACTGTTCAACAACACTGCATATGGTGAAACTTTGACTGTACACAAAGATATTGGAACAGTTGTTGGTGTCGTGGCTTGTAGCCCATTCCATCCTCAGGATTCCCTGGGATTTTGGACAAAGCGTGAACATGGCTATTCAGGCGTCCCATGATGTTGAACAACTTGAGAGTGCTTCCACCATTATTATTGAAGTATGATATCACTTGTCTTCTGCACTGGTTCAGTAAATGCATCTTGCCCTTTGATGGCTCCCTATGCACGTTCAGGAGTTTACTATTGCAATCATTAAAGTCTTGCCAACTCATTATAGGTGACCGTGTTCTTTCTGTGAATGATATCTCTCTGGAGGGTGTGACTCATAAACAGGCTGTTGAGACTTTGAGGAGCACGGGACAGGTATGTGGATCTTCATTTCAGACACATTGTTACTACATCCAGTTACACATTAGTAAATGAACTGACCTGAGCTCAGTCGCTGCCTGAGCTCACTCTTTGCAATTAATTTTCCTCACAACTTAATTGATACTTTGGAAACAACTCATCAAAAATGGTTAATGCAGCACTGGTTATTATTTCTTTAAAATGTGGGATATTATACTTTCATTGTATGTTTACTGATTAAATAGGTCAGCATAAACATGGAACTATGTGGGCACAGGTTGAGGAAAATGAAAGGGGCAATTTTGAAGTTTCTTTATATGTTGTCGATTTATCCTGTATTTACACCATCTAACCAAATTTTGGAAGTTCTCTGACAAAATTGTGGATTAAAGTAACCTATAACTACTTTAATATCCATATACCTATGTAATTTGCATTCTTGGATGGTACATATTTATCTTAAAATTCTTTGGCATGAACAATATACCAATGGCATCGACAGCAGCGGCAGTGGTGAAGCCTCGCGGGTTGACCTCTGGTCAATGAGAGTGTGGTGGACTGCCGTGAGGAGGGAGGGGAAGAAGAGTGGAGGACCCGGCGTGGGGGGACCGCCATGAGCGGGGATGAACAATGGAGGACCCGGAGTGGGGACACCGCTGGGGGGGGGCACAAGAAGGGGAGCCAGCGTGCTTTGTGGCTTTGTCAGCGCCGTAGGTGGCCGTTATTTGTATACATTGTGTATGCAAGCAAATAATTTCACTCTGCCTAGTCACATGTGACAAAGTATTCTTAATTTAAATAGCAAAAGCTGATTTTAACATACTTTAGTATTGACGGGACGAGCTTGGCTCTCATAGCCGGCGGTCGGGCCCTATGCGTCAGGGCGATCAAGCTCCCTCATCGGGTGGGATCTCAGCTCCCTGCACCGGGCGATCAAACCCTGGGTCTGGGCCGGTCGAACCTCTTGCGACTTTGGAGCTTCCCGACATCAGTCTCCACCTCATTGGTGAAATCCGAAGGCTTTCAACCTTTATCATTAATGTGACATGAAAATAATCTTAGTCTTTAAGGAATGCCTTGTAAATGTAGTCTTAAATCAAATCATTTCCTTCTTTCCAGGTTGTTAACCTGTTATTGGAGAAAGGACAGCTTCCTGCAACCAGTGTTCATGCTCCTGTAACTCCACAGTGCACACCTCCATCAGCAGCCATTCAGAACGGACCACATAAATCGGTAGACAAAGCAGAACCAGTAACAAATATCATGCCATCAAGCACCAAAGACCATGCTTTTAATGAGGGTAAGGGAGTGTTGTGTTCAAAATTGCAGGCTTTAGCTATTTATGGCAGTTAAGATAGGCCATAAATAGCTAAGCCTAAAATCTAATCCAAGTAATTGGTCTTGAATTCTTTCCCCATTATAATAAAAACAGAAAATGCTGGAACCATTCAGAAGGTCAGGCAGCACATGGGGAAAGAAAGAAACAGAGTTACTATTTCAGGTCAAAGACCCTATATCAGAATTGGAAAGTGAACAAATTGCAGAGAGGTGGTAAAGAAGGGAAGGGATAGATCGAGCCAAAGAATATGACTGATAGGGAAATACTGAACTGCTGAATGTTTTCAACATTTTGCGTTTTGTTTTAAATTTTCAGCCTTTTCAGGTTTTAAAATAATCCTTCTCCATTGCATGCTTTCAGCCAATTTTTATGAGCTTATAACCATATAACCATATAACAATTACAGATTGGAAACGGGCCCTCTCGGCCCTTCCAGTCCATGCCGACCATTTGTTTTCCCCTAGTCCCATCTACCTGCTCTCAGACCATGCCCCTCCATTCCCTCCCCGTCCATATACCTATCCACTTTACTTTTAAATGTTAAAATCGATCCTGCCTCCACCACTTCTGCTGGAAGCTCATTCCACACAGCCACCACCCTCTGAGTAAAGAACTTCCCCCTCACGTTACCCCTAAACTTCTGTCCCTTAATCCTCATGTCATGCCCTCTTGTTTGAATCTTCCCTACCCTCAATGGGAAAAGCTTATCCACGTCAACTCTGTCTATCCATATAACATATAACCATATAACAATTACAGCACGGAAACAGGCCCTCTCGGCCCTTCCAGTCCGTGCCGACCATTTGTTTTCCCCTAGTCCCATCTACCTGCACTCAGACCCTTTCATCATTTTAAAGACCTCAATAAAGTCCCCCCTTAACCTTCTGCGCTCCAAAGAATAAAGACCTAACTTGTTCAACCTTTCTCTGTAACATAGTTGCTGGAACCCAGGCAACATTCTAGTAAATCTCCTCTGTACTCTCTCTATATTGTTGACATCCTTCCTATAATTAGGCGACCCAAAATTGTACACCATACTCCAGCATTCCTCAATTCCCTACCATTTACCATGTGCGTCCTATTTTGATTTGTCCTGCAAAGATGTAGCACTTCACACTTATCAGCATTAAACTCCATCTACCATCTTTCAGCCCACTTTTCCAAATGGCCCAAATCTCTCTGTAGACTTTGAAAATCTACTTCATTATCCACAACACCACCTATCTTAGTATCATCTGCATACTTACTTATCCAATTTTCCACCCCATCATCCAGATCATTGATGTACATGACAAACAACAGTGGACCCAACACAGATCCCTGAGGCACCCCACTGGTCACCGGCTTCCAACCTGACAAACAGCCATCCACCATTACTCTCATGACATCTCCCATGCAGCCACTGTTGAATCCATCTTGCTACTCCGCCATTAACACCCAAAGATTGAACCTTCTTAACAACCTTCCATGGGGAACCTTGTCAAAGGCCTTACTGAAATCCATATAGAAAACATCCACTGCTTTACCCTCATCAATTTCCCTAGTAACCGTTTCAAAAAATTCAAGAAAGTTTGTCAAACATGACCTTCCAGGCACAAATCCATGTTGACTGTTCCTGATCAGACCCTGTTTATCCAGATGCTTATATATATTATCTCTAAGTATCCTTTCCATTAATTTGCCCACCACTGATGTCAAACTAACAGGTCTACGATTGCTAGGTTTATCTTTGAACCCTTTTTAAACAATGGAACAACATGCGCAGTACACCAATCCTCCGTCACTATTCCCGTTTCTAATGACATTTGAAATATTTCTGTCATAGCTCCTGCTATTTCAACACTAACTTCCCTCAATGTCCTAGGGAATATCCTGTCAGGACCTGGAGACTTATCCACTTTTATATTTTTCAAAAGTGTCAGTACTTCCTCCTCTTTGAATCTCATAGTTTCCATAGCTACTCTACTTTTTCCCTTACCTCACAGAGTTCAATATCCTTCTCCTTGGTGAATACCGAAGAAAAGAAATAGTTCAATATCTCCCCCATCTCTTTTGGCTCTGCAGATAGCTGTCCATTCTGGCTCTCTAATGGGCCAATTTTATCCCTCGTTATCCTTTTGCTATTAATATAGCTGTAGAAACCCTTTGGATTTACTTTCCACACCTTTTTTGCCAAGCAACCTCATATCTTCTTTTAGCCTTCCCAATTTCTTTCTTAAGATTCTATTTACATTCTTTATACTCCTCTAGCACCTCATTTACTCCATGCCTCCTATAATTATTGTAGATATCTCTCTTTTTTCGAAACAAGTGTCCAATTTCCCTTGAAAACCATAGCTCTTTCCAATTATTATTATTTCCTTTCAACCTAACAGGGACATAAAGATTCTGTACTCTTACAATTTCCTCTTAAAATGTCCTCCATTTCTCTTCTACATCCTTCCCATAAAACAAAGTGTCCCAATTCACTCATTTTAAATCCTTACGCATTCCCTCAAAGTTAGCCTTTCTCCAATTATAAAAAGCTTACAACTGGCTCACAATGGTTAGGTTTGAGAGGGTAAAATTGGCTTGGAATACAGCCTAGATTGGGACTTCAAAATGTCAAAGGTTTGATACTGTACAATAAAGGGCAAGCTGAGGGTCTGTTAATGCATGGTGCTGAGGTGGGGGGGTTGGGGGATTGAGGATGTTTCTTCTTCAGCCTCAATGACTTTCCCAAGGAAATATTACACAGATCATTCAATCCCAGGTCATTGTCCTGTTCCATGCAAGTTTGTTTTCCTAAGACAGCCATATGACTTGTTCTTTAAAAAGGAAGCACGAGAATGGGTAAACCACGTGATAGGAACTGCAAGTCAATACTTTGAACTGTCAAATTCACGGGCCAAAATCTAACTCAAGTGCAAGTTCTAACTCAGTGCTTATCATTATGAATTTGGAATTCCCTCCAGGCTGAATAATTCCCGGATCTCAGACTCCTGTAGAAGACCATATAGTGATCAAGCATGGGGTTCAGAGCAACGAGTACGTGCCACTCAGTAGGAATACAGTGCAGACGTTATCCAGCGTACATGTCCATTAAAAATCAATGTTTAGCATTGAAAATGCTTAGGAGATCAGGCAGCATTTGTGGAATGGGAAACGGTAGATGTTTCACATTGAAGGCACTTTGCCAGAACATTCTGAAAGGGAGAAAATAAAGTAAATGCATGCCCATACTGCCTGGATAATTAAAAGTACAATGAAACAGAAAATGGGAGAGTAAAATAGACCATGTTGTTTTGAAGCATTTGTGAAATTTAGAAATTGGAAATCAGGACCTTTGAGAAATAGAGAGCAGCAGGAAATAACTCAGGCATTCAATTAGAATGGCCAAAAAGGGGGTAATGAAATATCATTGGCGAGTCAGATTGACGAACACTCCAAATTTTATGAGTACGTTAAAAACGAGGGTAACCAAGGAAAAGATTGAACAGTTCAAGGAATATGGAGACAATTTATGCTTGGGGTCAGAAGATGTAGGTGAGGTACTAAACAAGTCCCTTTCATCTGTATTCTCCAAGGAGAAGGACACCGAGGGCAGTGAGATCAACGTGTGGAGTACTAATATGCTCGGGCAGTTTGAGATCAAGAAGGAGGTGGTGATAGGAAACTTGAAGAGTATTAAAGTGGATAAATCCCCAGAGACTGATGGGATGTAGCACAGGTTAAGAGAAGCAAGAGGAGATTGTGGGGGGCTTAATGAAGATCTTTGTATCGTCTCTAGCCACAGGCAAGGTCCCAGAGAATTGGACAGTACCAAATGACGTTCCTTGCGAAAGGAAGGAAGTAGAGATAATCGTGGAAATTATAGGACAGTGAGTCTTGCTTCAGTAGCAGGGAAGCTATTGGAGAGAATTACTCCCATTTGGAAGAGGATGGGCTAATTCGGGAAGTAAAACGTTGCTTTGTACGTGGTAGGTTGTGTCTCACTAACTTTTTGAGGTGGTGACGAAGGAGGTTGATGAAGATAGGGCAGTGAGTGTTGTATACATGGATTTTGGTAAGGCATTTGATGAGGTCCCTCATGGTAGGTTGACCCAGAAGTTTAAGATATGTATGGGATTCACGATGACATGGTCATATAGAATCAGAACTGGCTTCCTAATAGAAGACAGAGGGTTGTGATAGAAGGATGATACTCTGGCTGGAGTTTCACAGGGGGACAGGAAGTGCTGGGGCTTCTATTTTGATGATCTATGTAAACAACCTGGAAATAGGTGTAAGAGTCAGGAAGTCATGTTCAGCTTTTTAGGACTTTGGTTGTGCTGCATTTGGAATATTGCGTGCAGTTCTGGACACCCCAATACAGGAAGGATGTGGAGGCTTTGGAGGGGGTGCAGAAGAGGTTTACCAGAATGCAGCCTGGATTAGAGGACATTTCCTGTATGGTGAGATTTGATAGCTGGATTATTTTTGCTGGAAAGTCAGCGGTTGAGGGGTAACCTGATAGAAGTATGTAATATAATGTGAGGCATAGATAGGGTAGACAGTCAGAACATTTTTTCCCAGGATGGAAATATCAAAGACCAAGGGCATTAAGTTCAAATGGTCAAAGTTTAAAGAAAATATACAGGGCAAGTTTTTTTCTTACACTGAGTGGTGGTACCTGGAATGCACTGCCAGGGAAGGTAGTGGAGGCAGATATGACAGGGGCATTTTAGAAGCTTTTAGATAGGCACATGGATATGCTGGGGAATGTAGGGATATGGATCACATGCAGACGAAGGAGATTAGTTTAACTTGGCATCATGTTCGGCAAGAATATTATTATGAGCCGAAGGGCACGTTCCTGTGCTGTACATTTCTGTGTTCTATGTCATACAATGAAATTTGTGCTGATTATGAAATCTACAGAAAAGTGCAATGGACGAAGAGTCGGTGCAACTCCAAAATTCTGCCATAGCTTACTGGCAGTGTGGCTTGCTGAAAAGTGACTAGTTTATGTTTGGGATCAAGGTGGAAATTAATTGAAAAAGTGTGGCTAAACTGCTAAATTTGTAGTAAATGTTTATATTTGCTGAGTAAGGTATCTTTGCCAAACCCGCAGTAGTTAATGGGCTATTTAGATGGGGACACAAGGATGGGGACACAGTGGTAGAGAAATAGGGTAGTTATTTGGTGAGATTGATTATATCCTAGTTCATTCAACATTGTAATCATAGAAATGTAACTGATACTGAGTGCAGTTTTAATATCCTTTGAACCCAGAGGAAAGGAGAAGAATACAGATGAGCTCGAAATTAATCTTAAACACATAACCGTTAATAGGGCTTCAGATTAAACTAAACTCTCATTTTAGACTATTAGTAAAATTGAAGGCCATATAATAAGTCAACAAATATAAAATTGACTGTGGAATATAAATGGCTGAGGTGAATGTTTGTTGTTAGACAAGATAGAAACGCACTGTGGTGCTACCTAGGATTCAGTTCCAAGATTACAGATTTAATATACATTTTGACTTGGGACTTAAGAGTACATGTGAATTTCAAAATACAATAAGATAGTGATGAACTTCAAGAGGATATGTATAGTTAAGCTGAAATTGGTTCTTGGAAAATAACATTTAAATCAATAAAGTATGATCTGTTGCATTTTAACGGAATGAAGGAATGAAATGTACTAAATGGTGCAATTTAGGAGTGGGTGCAAGAAAAGATAAATCTGTGAACTTTGCACACATTTTAAAGAGCAGGATTGGTTATAATATGGTCAACAGGATTCTTGTCTTTTTAAGAATGGGGTAAATTTTCAAAAGCAAGGACTTGACCATACATCTGTTTATAATGTTTAAGTCTGTCCCACAGAAGTTAAGTATTCACTTTTGGGCAACAGATGTTTTAAAGGAAAGTGTGTTTCATTTCACTCAGGTCCAGAAGATACTCAGCTAATTTCAGAGATGAATGAATACTGTGTTATGTAGATGATTTGAGGAAGCTTGGATTATTTTCCCTGGAGGAGGGATCATGGAGGGAAAATATGCAAGAACTATTTAAAATCAAACATTTTTACAGGAAGATTAAAAATAAAATGTTTCTGTTGTGTAGATGCTATGTAAAATATGTACATCTAGTCACGACCTTCAAAAATCAGCTGGCACTGTATCTGAAGAAGCAGAATGCTTCTAATTCCCTCGACTGGGGACAGGCCAAATTACTTTATAGTAAAAAGTGGCTCTGTGAATGTGGTCCACCCTTTTTTAATATCAGGTTTCACCCAGAACTGATTTCAGAATCCATTTGAATATAAATAATTATGTTTCATTCTCTTTTACAGAAAATATATTTAAGGTCAAGTTATTGAAAAGTTCCTCAGGACTGGGTTTCAATTTTATTGAGTGCAATGAAGATGTTCCTGAATATTGCAGAAAGGCAGTAAAAATAAAGAAACTATTTCCTGGACAGCCAGCGGCAGAGTGTGAGAAGATTAAAGTTGGAGACATCATACTAAAAGTGAATGACGTTCCTTTGAAAGGACTGTCAAAGCAGGTACATTAAAGTGGAAATAATCTTAATGTCATATCTATATCTATCATATCATATCTATATACTTTTAAAACTCTGTGTGTGTGTTTATTTGTTTGTGGGTGTGTCAGATTAGATTTTCAGATTAGATTTTTGGCCTTTGATTCGTTGGTCCGCCAAAACCACGCGCAAAAACTCAGAGATTTTTTTCCATTTCGCTAGCGATTTCACTTTTACATTCGCAAATCCACTCCTCATTACATTTAGACATTTTTATGTACACATTTTTTTATAAAATCACTCATTTTGTCGCCTCCTGCTGGCCAGCGACCATAACGGCTGCTGACGCCCGGCTCTCCTCCAAAAACGCCAAAATTGTTAACATTTCGCTGGCGATTTTACTTCCTACACTTGGCACCCCGCCCCTTGGTCCGTGGACGGTGAAAAGCAGCGGGGAAACAGCCGTTCTTTGGCTTGAGCCAGCGTGACGAGCCGGCGCGTCAACGGCCTGTCGACCAACAGGCGCATTGAGGGCACACGCAGCGTCTCAACGGGCATATGCAGCGTCTCGATATCGTACACAGTGTCTCGACGGCGTACGCCTGGCCCGCAGGCTCACTCGGCATCACGCCCGCCCACCCCCTCCCCCTCCACTCCCTCCCTCTCCCCCCTCAGCTGGCAGTTATCAACGGCTGAGGCCGAGTTATGTCAACAACCCCCCCCCCGACGCGCACTGCGATTTGGCTCTCTGACTCCTCCCTGTTCTATGTTCCTCTCTGTGAACGAGCAAGTTGTGCAGAGCCGGAGGGCAGGCGAGATCCTGGGGAGGTGAAGAGTGGGAGTGGGGAGTGTGACGGAGAGGAGGGAGTAGGGAGGGAGAGGGGGGGATGGGGGAGGTGAGGAGGGAGAATGTAGGAATAGAGGGAGAGGAGTGGGGGTGATAGGGAGTGGGGAATAGATGGACTGCCCCCACCTCTCTCCCTCCCTCTCCACTCTTCCCCCTCTCTCCACCTACCCCTCTCACCCTCCCTCCCCACTCTTCCCCCTCTCTCCGCTACCCCATCTCCTCCTCCCTCTCCACTCTTCCCCCTCTCTCCCCGTACCCCTCTCCCTCTCCCTCCACACTCTTCCCCCTCTCTCCCCTACCCATCTCCCTCCTGCCCTCCCTCCACCCCTCCCCTACCCCCTTCCCTTCAACCCATCCCTTCCCTTCCCCCCCACCTCTCCCCCTCCCTTCCCTCCTTCCCCCCTCGCAGCGACCTCTCTCTCTCTCTCCCCTCTCTCCCCCCCCCTCTCTCTCCCACCCTCCCTCTCCTCCCTCCCTCTCCTCCTCCCCTCCACCCCCTCTCCCTCTGCCTCTTGCCCTTCTGTCTCTTCCCCTTTATCTTTGTCTCTCCCCATTCTCCCTCTGCTCTCACTCTCTACCCCCCCCCCCCCCCCCCCCCCCCTCTCTAGATGTGCCTGCGAGTTGGGTCAGTGGATAGAGCGGTTATGGGGTAAAAGGAGCAAATTTATATTACTAAAAGTAAGATCTTGGCCGCTTTTGACTCACTGCGATTTGATTTCCGAGAGAACACCGCCACTTACGGCCATCATTTTTGGCCACCTCGCTCAGAGGCCCCCTCCGCTGAGCTGGACCAGAGGATTTTTTCCATCGATGAAACATAAAAGACTTATTAATGTTTTTTACAATGTTGGCATTCTCTCTGCTGCCCCTGCTGGTGGGAGGGGGGAGGGCCCATAAAACCCAGAAGTGTTGTGCCTCAGTCAGTCTCTGCAAGATGGAGGAAGTGAGAGGGTCATGACTCTCAGTCTGGGCTGTGCATAACAGTGAACACATGTCTACTAAACTGTGAGTGTGGTTTTACTGACATTCAGTGCCCTTAATATGGTTTGAAAATGAAAATCTGTTTGGTTTGAAGTAAAGAGCATAGCAAATGGTGGTTTGAGTGCTTTGGGTTGAGGTAAAAGGCACTGCAAATGGTGGCTTGGGATCTTTGCGTTGAAGTAAAAGGCACTGCAAATGGTGGCTTGGGTGCACTTGACAACTTCCTGTTTGCACTGTATATTGATTTTAGATAAAACGCTACCACTTACAGCTGTGATTTTTGGCCATCTTACTCAGTCCCCTCCACTCATCAGGTGGAGAGGATTCTTCCTATCAATAAACAATAAAAGTGTTATTAGTGTTTTAAAAATGTTGAGAATCACTCTCCTGTCAATCACACCATGAAGGCCACACCTTTTCCGGTGGGAGGGCGAGGGATTATAAAACCCGGAAGTGTGGGTGTGGCTCAGTCTCTCTATGATGGGGAGGGCGCGGTCACGACTCAGACTAAGCTGTGAATCAACTGAACACACTGAATGTCTACTGAACTGTGAGTTTGGTGTTTTATGTGGTTTTATGGTGGTTTCACCCTGCATGAAATGGCTTGAAACTGCATTTGAATGTGGTGGCCTTGCACCCTGCATGAAATGGTATGAAACTGCATTTGAATGTGGTGGCGTTGCACCCTGCATGAAATGGTATGAAACTGTATTTGAATTTGGTGGCGTTGCACCCTGCTTGAAATGGTATGAAACTGCACTTAAAATTGGTGGCCTTGGATCCAGCTAGAAGTGGTATGAAACTGCACTTGAATTTGGTGGCCTTGCACCCTGCCTGAAGTGGTATGAAACTGCACTTGAATTCGGTGGCCTTGCACCCTGCTTGAAGTGGTTGGAAACTGCACTTAAATTTGGTGGCCTTGCACCCTGCATGAAGTGGTAGGAAACTGCACTTGAATTTGGTGGCCTTGCACCCTGCTCGATGTGGTAAGAAACTGCACTTGAATTTGGTGGCCTTGCACCCTGCTTGAAATGGTAAGAAAATGGATTTGAATTCGGTAGCCTTGCACCCTGCTTGAAATGGAATTTCAAGGAATAGCCGTGAGGTAATTGCAGCCCACCAGCCGTGAGTGAGCTGCCAGCACATCAGGGTTGAGAGGCTGAGCTGCCATGCCAAGAACCCATACCAGCGCTCCAGAAAGCACCCCCCACTGGCCACCAATATTGGAATTGGTGGAGTGGTGGAATATTGCATCGGGGGACCAGCCCTCCCGTGTGAACATGGGACCCAACGGGTCCCACTTAGTCCAGTTAATAATATTAATATAATGACAAGGGGGGTTCTTAGCGTGTGTGTGGGGGTTAGTTAGTGTGTGTGACGCCGCATGCCGCGCCCCCCCACTATCGCAGTCTCTCCCCCCTAACTCCCGCCCCACCAGCCCTCCCCCCCTCTCTCACCCCTTGCTCTGCCCTTCTCTCACTCTCTCTCCCCCCTCCTCTCTCGAGCAGTATCATTTTTACATATTCCAGTAGAGATTTTCCCCCTGGAGTCCAAAACGCCTTATCTGAAAAATTCATGCTTTATTTCTCGAGTTGTTAATGAAAATGCTCAAAAATCTGAAAAAACGTTGGGAAAAAAACGTCTGTCTTCTTGCTCGCGCTGTGAGTGACGTCACCCACCCCAACCACTCACATACTTGGGCCCTGCCTGGAGCCGGTAGCCGCCAGCCAGTAGCCGGGAGTGAGGGAGTAATGCGTTCGGGAACCAGCCCTCCCCTTGACAACACGCCCCCCCAACCGCTCAAACTCTACCCCCCTCCATCTCTGCTCCCCCCCCCACCCACCTGCCCCCTTTCTGCCCATCTAGTATATGTTAATCTAGTATATATTACTAAAACTCTCATCTTGCTTGTCTGTTTGTGTGTGTGTTCTCGAAACTCCACCAAAACGGTACACCGTAGCGCTACAATTTTAGGCCCACCTTACTTACCATTGTCCTGTGATGTGCTGTAACAAGCTTTGTTCAGATTGATGTTACATTTAACAAGATATTGACATTTTAAACTTTTAAAAATCACTTTTCCACTTGCCCTGCCCGTCAGCCGCGTTCGACGTCACAATGACGTCACAATGGGATCCCAAATCTCATTTTTTTTAATTGCCGTGTTTTTTTTCACGTGTACCTGCCTGGCCTCACAACGGGGACCCAATGGCTCCACGGGTACGTTTCCTTCTACTTTACAAATGCCTCCACGGGTCCTCTATTCACTTTAGTAAAGTTAACTTAATTTCAGCCATCACCGGCACAACTTTGAATGCGGCAGCCATGCATGCACTGCATTCATTCAATTTGGTAGAATATTGCAATGGGTGAATGGGACACAATGGGTCCACAAACCATCTAGTCTTTATCTAAAAGGCTTACGAATGGAATAAATAATTTGTTGCATATTCAATGAAGAAGTGTTTGGAGAAACTAAAGCTTCTACTGTGTGATTGATAACCAGAAACTGAAGAGGTCAGGAGTGCTGGGGAATGACACTTCACATGATCATTGCCAAGGCTTGTGTAGAAAGGAACTACAGATGTTGGTTTTTACCGAAGATTGACAAAAAATGCTGGTGTAACTCAGAGGCTCATGCAGCATCTCTGGAAAAAAGAATAGGTGACATTTTGGTTCGGAACCCTTCTTCAGACATATTTTCTTCTTCTGTCTATCATTGCCAAGGCTTGACAGTTTAAACTGTTTTTTAAAAAGAATTAACCATAGCTCTGCATTAACAGGTTTTTTTAAATATCTTTTGTAATCAGGGATTAGTGATAGTGCACAGTTTTTTAAAATATAACAAAGATGTTATCATTAAATCTGCTGAGAGTAGACAACTTTGTGGATTTATACGATCTCATCAAAAGCTAGCACCTCCGGCAGTTCCGCATCCCCTCTGCACTGTGCTGGAGTGTCAACCTATATTTTTGTGCTGAAGTCTCCAAAGTGAATCTCAAGCCCAGGACTATATAACTCGCTCTCAAGGAGTGACAGCCTGTGGCATGACCAGATCTTACATCAAACGTGCAAGACATCCTTTCTAGTGCAATTCAACACCCTAATCATGTTGTGTGCACTCTCTGTGAAATAATGAGCCAAGGAATGAGATGAATTACTGAATAATGAGAAGGTTCAGATGACATTCATAATAATAATTAACTTTGATCTGCCAAGTCCTTATAAGCCTATAAGATAAGCCTTTAAGTCTTTAAGTTTAGCATCTAGATTGTGTAAATTCACATACAGAGGATGTACATATCGTGTTTGGACTTGGATGTCTGCTCGCAGAGGTTTATTAATGGAGACACTGCGTCACCTGTATGATGAATCTTGTGAAGTTCCTGGTCACGAATCATTGGCAGAGGGTAAAACAAATCCTTGAAACTTTATGGAACTTTAGAGCAAATCTTAATTTGTGGAGAAAGGCATAATTGGCTTACAATGCTGCAATTTCACACTCAATATGAAAATCTGTTTAGTTATTGCAAAAGACCGTTCAGAAATTAATTTAATTACACTGAATATCAAAAAGGACACAGTACTGGAGTAACATAGAAAATAGGTGCAGGAGTAGGCCATTCGGCTCTTCGAGCCTGCACCGCCATTCAAAATGATCATGGCTGATCATCCAACTCAGTATCCTGTACCTGCCTTCTCTCCATACCCCCTGATCCCTTTAGCCACAAGGGCCACATCTAACTCCCTCTTAAATATAGCCAATGAACTGGCCTCAACTACCTTCTGTAGCAGAGAATTCCAGAGACTCACCACTCTCTGTGTGAAAAATGTTTTCCTCATCTTGGCCCTAAAGGAATTTCCCCTTATCCTTAGACTGTGACCCCTTGTTCTGGATCTTCCCAACATCGGGAACAATCTTTCTGCATCTAGCCTATCCAACCCCTTAAGAATTTCGTAAGTTTCTATAAGATCCCCCCTCAGTCTTCTAAATTCTAGAAAGCACAAGCCAAGTCTATCCAGTCTTTCCTCATATGAAAGTCCTGACATCCCAGCTGTCCCAGAAAGTCCTGTAACCCAGCTGATCAAGCAGCATTTTTGGAGAACATGGAAAGATGTCATTTCAGGTCCCGACACGTTACCTATCTCCCGAGATGCTGCCTGATCTGCTGAGTTACTCCAGTATTTTGTATCCTTTAGTATACTAACTAACATCTGCAGTTCTTTGTTTCTACACTGAGCATTGTTAAGTTAAACAAAGTGATTTATTGTCATTAATTTCTATCTCTTTTTATTAATAATAATACCACAGGCTATCAAAGTCCTGATTGCTCTACACCAGGAGTACTGTGTACATATCGGAGCACTAAACCTTCGGAATAGTAAGGTTCCCTCTAAAGGAGTTATCAAAATTATGCCTTGATTACAAAGAATTGTAGAATTATCCAGAATTTAGGAAATTATGGGAATGGTTTAATTGAGGATTTCAAGATTTTAAGGGGGACTAATTTCTGTCTGTGCACCATTATTTCCACACTTGGGGAATTGAGGTCAAGAGGGATATGGTCTATAAACCTTTCAAGGATGATATTAGTAAATGTTTTCACATGTAGAGTGATTGAAGTTTGGAAATCTCTTCCGCAAATGGTACACCGTTTTATGTCTATCTTCAGTATTAATCATTATCTGCAGTTCCTTCCTACACACACTGATGTAAAATTAAGTGATTAAGAAAAAGTATTAGACTGTTAGCCAAAAGTTTAATGGAATGGAGAGAAGCTGCAAAATAGAGTTCGATCACAGATGGGCAATGATTTATTTGAATTGCAATATAATGTTTATAACCACTAAATGGCCCTCGACTCCAGGGTTGTGAGGTGGGGTAAGAGGTTGTGGGAGTACTGTTGTTTCCTACCTTTGGCCACACATTCGCCACTGTGTTCACAAAGTTATTGACAGAGCTTTTTTTTCCTCCTCTTCTTCAGGAAATAGTGTCTGTTCTCAGGCGGACATCGCAAGAGGTCACTCTGTTACTTTACAGGTGCGGTGCACTGCCTGATACTGACTCCTCTTTGGTGAGTTCCACTGTTAGGATTCCAACAGTTACAGATCAATTCAACCAAATATTTGCCCAATCCCATCCAACTTTGCTTTGTCGGCACTGATTAAACTCAGAACCAGTCCTCTGGGTTGCCTGGTCAGACTAACAGAGGAGCAGAGTGACCGGTTATCTGAATGTGGTGATTTAGGAACAAAATGTTTCTCCCAAACCCCACATTAAAAGAACTGATCACTTCTGCTCTTAATCCCTCAAAATTCATTCACCTAATCAATTTAACGGGTTTTGCGGCACTAACAGTTATTGAGTTTTGAATTTTATAACTAAAGATAAGATTTGATTTTACTCTCATATCATTCTGGTTTACAAGACAGATTTGGCAGAGAGGGGTGATGCAAGAAGATAGTGGTGGCTCTCCAGTTCAGTGATCCAGGTCTAATTGTAACATCTGCAGCTACATCTGTATGGAGTCTGCACTTTCTCCATATGAGTGTCCGCCGAGTGCTCCAGTTTCCTTCCAGGTGTCAAAGGGGAGTAGGTTGGGAGGATAAGTGACCTCCATAACCTGCCCCCTAGTGCGTAGATGAGTGGTAGGGTTTGGAAGGTTGATGGGAATGTAGAGTGAATAAGTTAGGGAAGGATTTGTGTAAAAATAGGTGCATGCTGCTCAATGAAGACTCAATGGGCCAAATAATCTATTTCAGACTGAATGTTACTATGAGTCTGTCGCATTGCTATAGCATTAGCCATCTAATGATTAAGTAAAACGGAATAGAAACATTACATTTCTGTGTAATAATATTTTTATTAAAAGGAATCCATCATAACAACGGTATTACAACTTTTCAAATACACAACCAACTTATTTCAATAAGTATACGAATGTTACGAATAGTACTTATAAACTTCTATTTTTTTGAAAGTAGAAAAAGAAAATAATAGATTTTAATCAATAAGAGTGGTGATTAAATAATAATTTTGATTATAAAGAAAGAGAAAAAGAAAAAGAGAAGAAAAAATATATATGTATATGTATATATTCTTGTTATATGTATTTAATTAAAATAAAATAAAGTATTATATAGAAAAAGAGAGAGATTATACTATACATCTTAATAGTGAATAACAATTTCAAATACAATATTAATGGAGACATGTATACAAATCAAAAAGAAAAACAAAGAGTTATTTTCATCTAATCCTGCCGGGTACCCATTGAGTTGTGATGCCAAGAACAGCTACCCCTTCAAATATTCTGTATATGGAGACCATATCTGTTCAAAGAGTTCGTATTTGTCCATTAGGACAAATCTGATTCTTTCCAAATGCAACGTCTCCAACATTTCCACTGTCCACATTTTAATTGTGGGGGATAATGTTCCCTTCCAAAATTTCAATATTAATTTTTTCCCTATTACCAAACAGTAATCCAAGAAATGTCTTGGGTTTACTGTTAATGTTAGATTTGAATCCGGGACTCCTAATATTATTAATTTTGGATCTGGGTCTAGTTTAATTTTAAGAACTTCAGAAATAACTCTAAAGATTTCTATCCAATAATAATTAAGTTTTATACATGTTACAAAACTATGCGTTAAATTAGCTTCCAAGTTCTGACATTTATCACAAATAGGAGAAATGTTAGAATAAATTCTATTTAATTTCGTTTTTGAGTAATGTAATCTGTGTAATACCTTAAATTGTATCAATATATGTCTAGCATTTAATGAGCAACGATGTATACATTGTAGACTTTCTTCCCAAATTTCCTTCGTTATAGATAAACCCATTTCATTTTCCCATGTTTGTCGATATATTTCCGAAGTTGGGATTTCCTTATCCAAAATAGTATTATATATATACGCTATTAATTTTTCTGTATTTGGGTGTTTATTAAACAATTCATCTAATAATCCTGGTTTTCTATTTTTATAGTCTTGCGTATTTGACTTAATATAATTTCTAATTTGTAAATACCTAAATATGTTATTTAACTGCAATCCATAGATATCCTGTAACTCTTGAAACGAGATAAATTTTCCTTCCTTATAAAGGTGTTCTATCCTTTTAATTCCTAAATCATTCCAATGTTTAAACCCCTTGTCCATTACAGAGGGCTTAAACAAAGGATTAATCATAATTGGCAAACAAGGTGACAAATTATCCATATGTAGGGTCTTAACTATTTGTTTCCAAATACGTCTATTGCTATGAATTATAGGGTTGTTACCATACATTTTTTTTTGTACTTCCCTTGGTGCAAAAATAATCGAACCTACATCAAAAGGCAAACAGTCTTCCTTTTCAATCTTTAGCCAGCTTGGTTCATGATCTAAATTTACCAACCAAAAATTCATATTCTTAATCTGAACTGCCCAGAAATAATATAGGAAATTTGGTAGTGCTAGTCCACCGTTTATTTTAGATTTACATAGATGTTTTTTACTTATTCGATGGTTTTTATAGTCCCAAATAAAACTATTAACCAAAGTGTCTATATTTTTAAAAAACATTTTAGGGAGATATAAGGGGATTGCTTGAAATAAATATAACAATTGTGGTAAAAAAATCATTTTTATAGCATTTATTCTACCGATCATTGATATAGGTAGTGTTTTCCAATATAAAATATATTTTTTTAGTTTATTTAATAATTGAGGGTAATTATATTTAAATAGACAGTTATACGATTTAGATACATTAATTCCTAAATATTTGAGTTTGTCTGTAACTATTTTAAGTGGGAATTGTTTTAATATATTTAATTTTATTCCAGTTATAGGCATAATTTCACTTTTATTCCAATTAATTCTATACCCAGAAAATGTACTAAACTTAGTTATAACATTAAATAGATTAGGAATACTAATGTCCGGTTTTGTAATATAAATTAAGATATCGTCTGCGTATAGAGATATTTTGTTCGTTGTAGTTTTGGTATTATATCCATATATTTCTGGTTCTGATCTAATCCTTTCGGCTAATGGTTCTATTACCAGAGCAAATAGTAATGGTGATAACGGGCATCCTTGTCTACAACCCCTAAAGAGTTTACATTTTGCTGATAGCATTTGGTTTGTTAATATTCTTGCAGTTAGATTCGAGTATATGATTTTTACCCATTTGGAGAATATATCCCCTAGTTGAAATTTCTGCATTATTTTAAATAAATATGGCCATTCAACCTGGTCAAATGTTTTTTCAGCATCTAAGGATATGACAGCTAGTTCAGTATCATTCACTCTTTTTGAGTACATGACATTGAATAGACGTCTCAGATTATAGGATGAATAGCGTTTTGGAATAAAACCTGTTTACATTACATTTCTAACATTTAGTAAAAGCGTATTTAAATTTAGTATCATTCATTCATGGAAACCCAGCAATATGTTTAATGCCACTATGATTCCCATTGGTAAAAAATTATTGCTGTAAACAAAATATTTATTTCATGTAGGCCTTTTAGAAAGGTATACATTATAATTATTTTCATTATAACCGTGTAATCCCAATTTAGTCAGCAAGCTGAACACAGCCTGTACACGTTTCTGCATGTCTACTAATGCTTAAATCTGAATCATTGCTAACCTCGCAGTTCTCTGTATGTTTTAACTGCACTTCTAAAATGTATTGTGCTTTATTTTATACTGCACCTAGGAGCCATTGCATTCAATTTTATCTGTGCTAATAATTTTCATAAAAGTTCTGTGGAAATCAATTTACTGGATCTGAGTTTGTGTTGCATTTTCTTTTCTGCTCAACCACCATCATTATTTTTTTTTATTCCTCTGTTCAACTAGTTGTTGAAGCGGTAACAGTTGATTGCTTTTAGGGTGTGTTTGCATTTTTGCCTCCGCCTGATAAATGAGCTGCTTTTGCATGCCTAGGCATTGTGCAAGATGATGCTTGTCTTAGAATCACATTCAATGTTCCAATTAAACGGGGAGTTTTCCTCCCTGCTGGTTGAAGGTTTAAAACCAGACAAATAATTAAAACAGCTCGGGGAGAAAGGGAGAAAATTGGAGACAAAACATCTGAAGGGTAGGTGAAGATAAGATACAAAAAGCTTGAGTAACTCAGCGGGGCAAGAGGCATCTCTGGAGAGAAGGAATGGGTGACGTTTCGGGTCGAGACCCTTCTTCAGACCATTGTTCAGGGTAGGTGAGGCAGGCATGGCCTGAAATTGTATGAAATTATATCAAAGCAGTTGTGTGAAAGGAGTGAGACTTCATGTGAGCGGCATAGAGATGGTCTGTGGGACAGGGGCGAGTGAGTCACGGATGAGAAATTAGTTAGGAGAAGGGTCCAGCACGTACAGAGAGTGAGAGATTAGAACTGTTGGATGGTGAAAATGGAAGTATGCCTTGTTGGGGGTAGATTTATTTTTCCAAGGTGTAAAAGGGGAGTTGGAGTCAGCAAGAGAGACAGCGACCTGCCTGTGCGGCTCAGTGGATCGCTCTTACAAATTGAAAATAATTCTGAAAAGCATTTTGTTTTTGAGTTGTGCTGTAGAATAATTGTGCTATGTGAAACGTTGCCCGTGTATATTAAATTTAAATTGGGCTTCAATTGCTCTGAGCAGACTGTCATGTTAATGAAGCATCCAGGTGTTACGGGTGAAGTAATTGCATGCTGTTTTAAAGATAACCTTCTGCATGACAATTTGAGTTCAGACAATCACCGTCAATGTTTAACTTCCTTCATCCCCGCCCCCTTTTTCCTACCCTCCTATGGTCATCTCCATTCCCACCCTGAAATAAATTGTTTAGCCTCACATTCCTGCATTGGACTGAATATTCATTGGCCAGGAGTTGTAGGACGACGGTGACTTAATGATTGTACTCCAAGTTTTCCCTTCCTTTTGCTCATTCATCAGTCTGGCGACCCCTTCCAAACATAAACCTGAAATCAAAAGTCCAGCTGAATCGGCCTGTCTCCCTTTTTGTGGACGCATGCGATGATTCATCAACAATTGTGATTTGTTTTATTGTAATCCAAGCTCAGTTAACTTTTTGCATACTGCGCTTGCATTTCATATCGGAATATTTCTCTATCGGAATAGGTGGCTTCTAATATTAATTTTGTGCTTAATCTATATTTTCTATATTTTAGTCATTGTGCCTATCCCAATTGAGATTGATACCGTATACTCTCCTCACTAAGATTAGCATTGTCCAGGAGTCCTTAATCAATATTTCTTCTCAAATGTCCTCTATAATCTCGCAAAAAGACATAACTGATCGTGTCCACAAAGCATTTGGCATTTTAAGAAAGAGTGTTTACTGCCTTTATATTATAGTCAGTGTGCATGCAGTTAAATATAATTGAATTGACTGTAATTTAGCAAGGGGAAGCATTTCTTTGGAAAGTATCAAATTTAAACTAAAGCAATTTCAAGTTGTGCAATAATTGAAAGCTGCTGTTGAAATAATATTTAAAAGGCATAATTTAACTAAAGGGACCTGTGCTTGTTACAGAGTGCAAATGATCCTCTGTCAAAAGAAATGAATGGAACCAAACTGCAGAAACAGAGTCTGGTCAATTCACAGCTGTCTGAAAAGATGAACAATATGAACATGGATGATGATGACCTAGAGATTGCAAATGAATTTCAGAATGCAAGGCCGAAGTCTTCTCGAAGGGATGGTTTAAGTGTCAACACAGACAGTGAAGATATTGATGATAATTCCATGTTAAAAGAAGATGTAATTGTCAATAAGAAAATTGCCTGTCATGTATCTGGGAATACAATATCTTTCTCCACCGATCAGTATGACATGCCATACAAACAGGAAGAAAGAATAAAAAATACTTACTTTGTCACACATGAATCTTCAAAAGAGGATCTGATGAACAGGTTGGTTTGGAAGAATACATTTCAACATTTTGATTTCCTTCCAATATTTTGTGTTTTATTTTGTAGAAATGGTCAGCAGATTGCAGATGTTCAGAGACAGGATCACAAATTGCTTGGAAGGACAGGGGTAACAACGTCCCAATGTGTAGAAGGGTTATCGAATAAAATAGATTGTACCACTTAAGGCAATGTTAAAGAAAGAGCGAAAGAGAGATGGAAAGGTGGAAAGATTTGAGATTCTGGGCTTGTGGTTCAGAAGTTATGGACTTGACCATCAGTGTTGTAGTTAAGGACCTGATGTTAAAATCCTGAATGCTCAATAGGTCAGAATTTGTAGAGTAAAAATTGTTGTAGACATTATGGAGATTTTAAAGAGAGAGAGAGGAAAGGTTGAGGTGATACTAAAGACCCGGGAGGGTGTGGCCCGAGCATTGGAGCTGGGGGTTTCAGTGAGGGGGGTCCACATACAGGTGGATCCGTGGGTATCCAGGGTGAGACCGGTTCTCCTGCGGAGTTGCCCCACATGTATTCCGGACGCATCACTTATTCCACACCTGTCTAAGTTTGGGGAGGTGCGGTCTTAAGTGCTTTAGGCTCATGCACCCTGGGGGGGACCCAGAGGAAAAAGGGGTCTTCAGTTTCAAGAGGAGGGTGTTCATGAAGGTGGGTGAGGGGGATGGCGCTGAGGGGAGTTTCGAGGTGGAGTATAGGGGTCTCCCTAGAACCGTGCGTTGGAGTTGGGGAAAGGCACGGTGTCATGCGTGCGGCGAATTTGGATATCTCCGGAGGGAGTGTCCTATTCGCGGGGTCACTGCGAGAAGTTCTAGCGCAGCGGCCCAGGGATGCATTGCTGGCCCATCCGGCGTAGCTCGTCAAACTCAGTGGCGCGGGGTGGTACTGCTGACCCGGCTAGGGCTGCCAGCTCTGCCTCGGTGATCCAGGGCGGCAGTGATAGCCCATCTGGGTCTGCAGGTCCTGCCTTGGCGACCCGGGGCGGCAATAGCCCCCACCCCCCAGGTCCTGAACCTGTGGTGGCGGCTGAAGGCGGGGCACAGGGGGAGGGGGGTGAGGAAGGGGGCAATTGGGAGAAGCAGAGGAAGAGGAAGAAGAAGAAAAAGTCCGCCCAAGCGAGTCAAACGGGATCGGGTGTGCACCTGCCGAGTTCTGAGACCACCCAAGGGGCGCCTGTCTGCTCCAGTGAGGTCCAGATTGCACCTGCCGTGGCCCAGCAAGGAGCTGAGGTGGTTCAGACGGGGGCAGGGAAGCTAAAAAGTGTGGGTGGTAAAGTGGCTGGGGGTAGTGTGGAGGCCGTAGACACTTCTGTTATGGAGGTCACCGTACTGCCACATGCTAGCGGGACAAAAAGAAGGTTAGTGCCTGGCGAGGAAGAGCAAGGGCGTGGGTCCAAAGTTAGGGGGATGTCTTTCTCCAGACCTTCCACCACTGATGTGGTTGGTGGTCTTGAACTGCTGTCCTCCGGGTCGGAGGTTGGGCCTCTATTTCAGGGATCTTCCGCGAGTATTATAAGACCATGTGCTGCGGTTGACTCATCTGGTGGTGTGTCCTCGGAACGGGAGGATGCCCCTTCGTTTCAGGGGCCCTCTGAGGGAGTTATCTCATCGGGTGTTGAGGTTAGCTCCCCTGGGTGTGTGTCCTCTGGGTCGGAGGAGGTCCCCTCGTTTCAGAGACCTACTGAGGGTGTTGGCACGCCAGATGATGGGGTTAGCTCCCCTGGTAGTGTGCCCCCTGAGACGGGGGATGAGCAGAGTCAGCCCGAAGGGGGAGGTTCAGGGGCATTGGTGTACCACTCTGTGCTCCTTATCAGAGCCAATGGAGGGGCTGGGGGATGTGCTGCCTCTCCGGCTGAGTCGGCAGGGGAGAGTTTAAAGGCAAGAGGAGATTCTCTGGGTGTTGCCTGTGGAGAGGGTACTCTACGTGCTGTGGAGGTCGGGGCTGTTTCGGGTCGTGATCCTCCTTCAGTTTCCGAGCGTGCCAGTGTACCACAGGCCCTGGGGGTGCCTCTTGTTTTTTCTTCCCCAGGCCCAGACGTGGAGGGTGATGGGAGAGTGCAGGAGCCCAGCCAGTCAGTGGGCTGCTTGTTGCGGTCAGGGGTGTCGGGACCCTTCCCCGGCATTGATCCTGGGGTTGGTGGCATGCCGGAGGAGGGGGAGAGTCATGGGGCCAGTTTGTGTAGCGGGATTAGTGAACTTTCCGAGAGTTCTGGTCTGTCGATTTTTGATAACGACTCTGGGCGCTGCGCTGGTAAGCTTGTTGTTTCAGGTGCGAGTGGGTTGGCCGAGAGCCCAGACTCCAAGGCCGTGTATCATGAAACAGTTATCTGTGAGGTGCGAGAGTTCCTAAAAACAAGTCGTACCATCAGAACAAAAAAGGATGCTGCAAAAAAACGGTGGGAGGATTGGCCAGCTTTGATTAAGACTCTCGAGGCTATCCTTGGCAACAGCGATCTTCCTGACTCTTGAGAAGAGTCAGTTTGGAGACGTTTTGGTGTTCCTCAGAGAGTCTAGGCGGAGTGTGAGGATCTCAATTTAGTGTGCCTGCACATTCACAGTAGCTACATTAAATTTAAACGGGAGAGAGTTTTTGCAGATTTCAGCTTTTATCAGTCCTTAGAGAGGGGAAATTTGCGGTGTGTTTTCTGCAAGAGATGCATACTGTTGTTAGTGATGAACCCACCTGGCGACTGGAGTGGGAAGGGGGGTCTACATGAGCCATCTCAGCTCGAATTTGAGTGGGGTGGCCTTTCTGTTGGCCCCGAATTTTCTGCCAAGTGCAGGAAGTTGTGCCAGGACGTTTGCTCCATCTGGCCGTGAGCCTGGATGGCATGCCGTTGCATTTCATTAGCGTGTATGCCCCTAGCTCTGGCACGATGCAGGCCGGCTTACTTCAGGAGGTGACTGCTCTGTTGAGCACGATTGATAGGGGAGAGTGTGTCTTCCTTGATGGGGATTTTAATTGCACACTTGAGGCGAGAGACCGTTCTGGTACTCAGTGTGCCCCTGCTGTAGCGAAGAAGCTGGGAGGGTTGATTGAATCCTTTGAGTTGGTTGATGCCTGGCGGAACCTCCACCCGGATTCAATTGCTTTTTCGCGGAGGTCTGAGGGTGGTGGTTCCCGCATTGATCGAATATATATTTCCCGAGCGTTTGTTTCCCGTGTCTCAGCAGCCTCAATGCGGCTGGTGCCGTGCTCGGACCACTGTCTGGTGCGTGTGGATTTCAATCCAGCGCGCGCTCCGGCTGGGTCCGCGTACTGGCACTTTAACAACAGGCTGCTAGAGGATCGGTGTTTCCGGGAATCATTCAGTCGGTTTTGGGGGAAGTGGAGAGAGAGGCAGAGGTGCTTCTCTTCCCTTAGGCAGTGGTGGGATGTGGGGAAAGCTCACATCCGTCTCTTCTGTAAGGATTATACGTGGGGGTCAACCGGAAGGCGGGACTCAGCGGTCGAGAGGCTTGAGAGGGAGATACTGGACACAGAGTCTCGTCTGGGTTGGTTTGGTGAAGATTCCTGCGAATGGGGAGAGTTTCAGATGAAGAAGGAAGCTTTGAGGAGCCTGCTGCTTGAGCAGTCCTGAGGCGCTTACATGAGGTCGCGGGTCCAGATGCTGCACGATCTGGACCGAGCTTCGCCTTTCTTTTTCTCTCTGGAGAAGGGGTGGGGAGCTCGCAAACAGCTCGTGGAGCTGCTCGCAGACGACGGCTCCTCTGTCACTGATCCAGAGAGGATCTGTGCCTTGGTCAGGTCCTTTTATGGGTCCCTGTTCTCTGCGGATGGATTCAACAGGGATGCTCAGCGAGATCTGTGGGAGGGTCTACCGACTGTAGATAGGGGGGTGGCAGATCTTCTTGATGGCCCCTTATCTTTGGAGGAGTTGACTCGTGCCCTGCATCAGCTCAGGAGCGGTAAGTCCCCTGGGATGGATGGGCTGACGGTAGAGTTTGTTGGAGCTTTCTGGGATGTCCTTGGTGGAGATTATATGTTGGTTCTGGGGGAGAGCCTGGTGACCGGGGAGATGCCCCTCTCGTGGCGTAGGGCAGTTGTTGTCCTGCTGCCCAAGAAGGGCGAACTCCGCTTGTTGAAGAACTGGCGCCCGGTCTCTCTCCTATGCACAGAGTATAAAGTTTTTGCACGGGCAATGGCAAATCGCCTGGGCTCCGTGCTGTCTCAACTGATTCATCCTGACCAGTCCTATACAGTCCCTGGCCGGTCCATTCAGGATAACATCCACCTGGTAAGGGACCTGATTCATCTAGCCCAGGGCAATGGTCAGTCAGCTGCTTTTCTGTCTCTTGATCAGGAGAAGGCTTTTGATAGGGTGGAACATGAATACCTTTTCGGGACGTTGCAAGCGTTTGGGTTTGGACCGCATTTCGTGGCCCGGGTCCGGCTTTTGTACACTGCAGTGGAGTGCCTTGTGAAGGTTAATGGTGCATTGTTGGCTCCTTTTCATTTTGGGAGGGGGGTCCGTCAGGGGTGCCCCATGTCGGGTCAGTTATACGCAGTCTGTGTGGAGCCGTTCCTGTGTCTTCTTCGGAGGAGGTTGACAGGCCTGGCCCTACCTGGCCCGGGGGTGGAGGTGGTTCTTTCGGCGTATGCCGATGATGTACTCCTTATGCTCATTGATCCTGGTGACCTGCGGCGGAGGATGCGTGACTGCCAGGAGATTTTCTCGGCTGCATCTTCTGCTAGGATTAACTGGAGTAAGTGTTCTGGACTTTTAGTGGGTGAGTGGCAGGTGGACTCCCTGCCAGAGGAGATGGTAATGTTTGCATGGAGTACTACGCACCTCCTCTATCTGGGGGTGTACCTGAGTCCCACTGAGGATGCTTGGCCGGCAAACTGGCGGGAGTTGGAGACGAAAGTGGCCGCCCGGCTGGGGCGCTGGTCAGGCCTGCTTGGAGTTCTTTCCTTTCGTGGGAGGGTGCTGGTCATAAACCAGCTGGTGGCCCCCATGTTATGGTACCGGCTGGCTACTCTTGTCCCGCCCTCTATCTTTGCAACTGCTGTACAGAAGAAGCTGGTAGATTTCTTTTGGGGAAATAGGAAGCACTGGGTTTCCGCGGCGGTCCTGAGTCTCCCGTTAGAGGAGGGCGGCCAGTCCTTGGTATGTGTGCGTACCCAGGTGGCAGCTCTCCGCCTCAGGACTCTGCGGAGGTACATGTACGTAGAGAACCCACCCAGATGGCACGCTCTGGCGGGGTCGTTGTCTAAGGGGGGTCTCACGGCTCCCGGTGGCGGGTATCAGTCGACCCGCCCTAAGGGATTTGCCTGTCTTCTACCGGGATGTGCTAAGAGTGAGGAATTTGGTTGTTTTCAGCCAGCGTGTTGCTCCACGAGGGGAGGGGGTTGTCGTGGCTGCGGGAGTGGCCAGTACTCACCCTGTCATGGCGGGTGTCGAGGAGAAGCGAGTGCCTAGAGTGGTTCTGATAGAGCTTACCCCCGCTCTGTTAGATCTGCTCATCGGGCCTAGGATCCGGGATATTTCTCGGGTACCGGTTCCACACAATCTAAGCCGCCTTTCTGAGATGACCAGCATGCCATTTCGTGATGCGAAGAGACGCACACTGTACAGGATGCTCCTGCACATTCTGCACCTCCTTCGTCTCCCGTCCCGACACACCATGGCGGACGGTGTTACCACCTGAAGGCGGAGGAGATCCCCAGTGGGGGTCCTTCTATAAGCGAGTTGTTCCCCTTTACATTGGGGACCTGGGGTGGAGAGTGTTGCACAGAGCGGTGGTTTGTAATAAACTTTTGAGTCGGTTCACGGGCTCGTCTGCCGCGTGTATTTTCTGCGGCGAGCAAGAGACCGTGTTCCACGTGTATATGGAGTGTGAGAGGTTACTGCCCCTGTACCAATATCTGAGGGGGTTGTTCCTCAAGTTCTGGTTGCATTTTAGTCCCATGATTCTAGTGTTTGGACACAAGGCAGGGAGTGGGGAGAGCCGAGTGGGGGGGGGGAACTTCCCTGTCGGTTTGCTCCTGGGCCTGGCCAAGATGGCCATTTGCGGGTCCAGGCAGCGGGCGGTCGATGGTCAGGCTAGAGTCGGCTGCCTGCCCCTTTTCCGGGCCTACGTCCGTGCACGTGTGTCCCTGGAGCGGGAACATGCGGTGTCCACGGGGACTCTGGAGGCCTTCCGTGGGCGCTGGTCACCGCGTGTGGTTCAGTGTATTGTGAACAATGATTGTATTGTTGTACTATAATGTTTTTTTATATAGTGCAATTTTTGATTATGTTTTGATGTGTTGTATCATATAACTGTGTCGAATAAAGTTTTTGAAAAAAAAAAAAAAAAAAAAAAAAGTGAGACACAGACCAAAGAGGGAGTTGGGAATGAGGATGACATTTTGAAAAGCGAAGCATCACTTTATGCAAAACGCTCGCTTAACCCAGCATTTGGTGCTGATTGAACAGAACCTGCTACATAGTTAGGTGACCTAAAATTTGCAGATGGTATAAGCAGGAGGCAGCCGGCAATGCGCTGAAGTAGTTCAAGTCATGGGTGAGGGCAGCACCTGAGCTGAGGCAGTGTGGAGCCAAGTAATGTGAAGCTGATCAGAGGCAGTCTTCGTATTAGTTGCAAATTGGGTCAAAATTGCTTCTCAGAATCATGCATTATACGATGAATACTTACAGAAACCATGACATTGATACAAATTTAATAGTCATTTTGTTGCTTTTATACATTGTATTCAGTTAATTAATAGGTTTGTTGATTATTTTTCATGTGGGTGAAGCTACACACACTATTCATTATAACTTTGCCACATCAGAAAAAATGAAGGTTGTATATACTTTGTGTCCGTTTTTAATCCAAAATTTGAGAAACTGCATAATTTTACCCATTTTCCTATTATAATTTAATCTCAAGATCAATGGGTTGCTCAATAAAATTATTTGTGGCAATCTTTCTTTGAAATTAGAGCAAACCTTTAAA
This sequence comes from Okamejei kenojei, assembly GCA_035221665.1. Lineage (NCBI taxonomy): Eukaryota > Metazoa > Chordata > Chondrichthyes > Rajiformes > Rajidae > Okamejei > Okamejei kenojei. The sequence continues at coordinate 74,382,483 of CM069131.1, forward strand.
TGTATTCCTCATAAGTCTAAGTGACCATGTTTCTTAATTCAACGATTCATCTCATCTCTTCACACAAGTACAATAATGTACAATGTATTTGATGTTTTCTCAACACCTTAGTTTGTTAACAGATGAAGTTACTTTGGATGAATGGAAATATGGTACAAAATCAATCCATTTGGAAACATTCAAGTCCTATTTCATCAAAATGGATTTTTATTTTTGCTTTTCCATATGCTGTTACGAAATTTAGGCAAACACCAGGCGTATTCGTTGATTTTTTGTAGGCATATATTCTACCAAACTTTGGTATAACTTTGGGAAAGGATGAGGACCACTCTAAATTTCATCAGGATGAGAATAAATCTGGACAAACTAAATGAGGATCAATGGTTATCAGATTATCAAACTGTAATTGAACAACTGGCAGCATTTCTGAAAGAGATGGTTGAGGTGTAATCTATGTACATTCCCATAAGGTAGCAAAGTCTTCTTCTTGCGTATGGCATGCACAGCCTAAAGTTGTAGGTCAACTTGTTCTATTTGGTCTATTTGTTTGTGCACGTCGGGTTGATTGCATTAGTCGAAACAGGGTGGACCACATGAAGGTTGCAATCTCCCACCCCAGGTAGCAAATTAGGAAAGTTGAAATGAGACCTTCTTGAATAATTAAAAAGTAAAATAAAGTAGGTAAACAGTGGGCGGCACGGTGGCGCAGAGGTAGAGTTGCTGCTTTAAAGTGCTTACAGCGCCAAATATCTATGTTCGATCCCGACTACGGGTACTTGTTTGTACGGAGTTTGTACGTTCTCCCCGTGACCGTGTGGGTTTTCTCCGAGATCTTCAGTTTCCTCCCACACTGCAAAGACCTACAGGTTCGTAGGTAAATTGGCTTGGTATAGATGTAAAATAAATGTCCCTCGTGTGTGTAAGATAGTGTTAATGTGCGGGGATCACTGGTTGGTGCGGACTTGGTGGGTTGCAGGGCCTGTTTCCGTGCTGTATCTCTAGATTAAACTAAACTAAACAGGGCTCTTGGTACATGAGGTTGCCAACATGAAGGAAAATAGCTAATTATAGAATGTTCACAAGAAAAGCAAAAAAGTAAATAAGAGTGGCAAATGACAGCAAGATTGGTAGCATACATAGAAAGATACATGGAAAGATGTAAGTAACCAACTGGTAACAAGATAACGGTACGAAAAAGAGATGTAATGGAAGCAGATATCATGGTCATGTTACAAAATAAGTATCTTTTATCAATCTTCACCTTAGAAGAAGAAGCAACTGGAATCTCAGCAAGATAGAGACACTGAGTAGGCTGAAAACTGGTTTTAGAAAAAGGTGTAGGAAAGGCTAGCTGTCCTACGGCACAGATGAGAAACCTGCTCGGACTATGCTCTTCACTTTCACAATTCACTCTCACTTTCTCTACTTTCTCTGTTTCTATTTCTTTTTTTAATAGCCTTAAAAACTAAGGGGTACAATGATTGTAGTAATATATACCGGACGTATACTGGTTTAATTTACTGTACCTCTAATAAATAAAAATATAAAAACATTTAAAAAAGGACTATGCTTTTCTTAACATGATATAGTCATGAATTACCAGTAGGTGAAGTTGAAGAATTAGGTGCGGTTGAATCTGAAGAACTGTACTTGGTGAGATGGTAGAGAGAGATTGTGGTGTTCTAAAGGGGACTGGGTTAGTGGTGGCGTGAGAAGAATTTGTAAGGGAAGAGAACACAGAAGTAGATTGCTGCTACAAAGCTAGGTATAAATTCAGATTATGATTTCTTGCTCTAAACGCTAGGGGAATTTACACATTCATATTTTAAATTTAGTAACTGCTGATCAGAGTGATGCTTTGCAAAGATAAGTCACTTCTTTGTTGATATATCATTTAGTTCACCTGTGACTTTGTTTGTTACTAGACATCTAATTCAAGCTTTTTCAAATCCTAATTATGTTCCAGAAAGCCACCTTCACCAATGACTCTTGACTTTACAACAGAGCAAGGTTGTGGACTTCAACCTGAAGTCCCCTCTCCTACTCCAGTCGATGAGAAGTACATTAGTTCTGGCTCAAGTTCAGAAATGCAATCGTTATCCTCTTCGAATACAGCACAGCAGGAGGACACTAGAAAACACAAAGAAGAAGAGCAGGAGGTAGAATTACAGCCGGTAAGGATTAAGATCGTTTGTGGCATATTTTTAAGAAAGATTTTATTTCTTGTTTAATGTAATTTGATGTAATGGATTTAATTTCTGATTAGATGATCAATTATCATTACTTTGGCTCAAATTGTGAGACAAAACTGGCAATGTTTGCAGTAATTGTGCTTTGAAACCGATGGCAGCTTCTGGGCCATGCACATGGAACATCGAACAGTGCAGCACAGGAACAGGCCCTTCAGACACAATGTTTGTGCCAAACGTGAGCTGAGTTAATAAAATTAATAAATACTTTATTGATCCCCTCAGGGAAATTCAGATGTCCAGAAGCCCCCAACCAACAAACCCACACATTCAAAACGAATGCAGAAAGAAAATACATAAAACACAATGTGGACACTACCTGAGAGCAATAAATACTTAAAAAGACCAATAATTAACAATTAAAAATTAAAAATTGCAAAAATGCTGCCCCCTACAGCCTAGCGGTCCGAATTATAAAATCTAATGGCTGCAGGGGTGAAGGATCTCCTGAACCACTCCGTTCTACAGGGCAGGGAGAGGAGCCGGTTGTTGGTCCGAGTGCTCTTTTGACCCTCCAGAATTACATGGAGGGGATGCCCGGGGTTTTTCTGGATGACCTGCACCTTGTGCCTCATACGCCTCTCAAATTGATCTCATCTCTCTTCACCAGATACCTAAACCTCCATTCCCTGCACATCCACGTGCCTATCCAAAAGCCCCTTAAATGACATTATCATATCTGCCTTCACCACCAGACTTAGCAGCCCTATCCAGGTGCCCACCAGCCACTGTGAAAAAAAACACTTGCCCCTCACATCACCTTTTAAGGTTTTCCCCTTTCACCTTAAAGCTACGCCCACTAGTCTTTCACATTTCCATTCTGGGAAAAAGATTGTGACTGTCTACCCTTATAATGTTATATACTTATATCAGGTCTACCCTCAACCTTTGTAACGTAGTTTATTCATTCACGTAAATGCCAGTTCCTTGCTGTGATATAACCAGCATTTCCTTTGTTGCAGGAAGCAGAGTTGCACGTTACATTGAAAAAAACAGAAATGGGAAGTCTAGGTTTCACTGTGACAAAAGGGGATGATGATGTTGGTTGCTACATTCATGACATAATCCAGGATCCTGCGAAGTGTGATGGACGGTTGAGGCCCGGTGACAGGCTCATTATGGTATGGTCAGTCAATGAACAACATGTGCATAAATGCATACTGAAACAAAGACAAACTCTAGATTATAGGTTTATGTTTATTATTGTCACATGTAACGACGAACAGTGAAAGCTTGGTCTTGCACGCTCTCCAAAATCAGATATGCCATATGTAGACCCAAACAATGCAACTCAAGTACAATAGATTGCGCAAAGGGGAAAATACAGAGTGTAGGATACAGTTCTCCGCATTGTAGCGTATTGGTCCCCAAGTCCAATGTCCTAAAAAGGGTAGAGGTGGATAGAATAGCACTCTAACTTATGGAACGACCATTCAGAAGCCTGTACATGGTTGTACATAATTCTCATTGACAAATTTAGAAGATTAAAATAGTGCCCCAGAAATGGCTCAGGTACTTTTAAGGAAATTATGTCCCATGAAGCTTGTGCAAAATCCTACACCATGTGAGTACAGTTTCTCATTCTTGGGTAACTGGATTATAACTTGAGGCATTTGTGAAACGTTGTTGAAGAAATAATACATTTGTTGTGGAATGATAAAATTTGAGAGCTTGTTAAGAAAATATTACAAAACAATTCTGTTGCATTTGGAAACTGGAGTTTTGAGGCCCAGGAACCTATCTTGGATGCTTTGATTTGGTTTGGATAAGAATTTCTGATTATGTTAAATATGCAGATGATACCCATGTTGTGGCTGAAAAATAAGTTGCATAAGAAGTGTTGAAACAGCTTAGGAGAAAGTTGAAAGGGATCAAGAAATCTTGGCAGACTTGGGGAAAAAAAACATCCTTGTACAACAAAAATATGTCACAGGAAGTCTAGGCCAAACTATATGATGCTCTATTTCCAATAGTCTCTGTCTCTATATATTACTATGGCCGATTTCAGAAAACCAGCCTTGTATCGTTTGCATAGGGATTAGCCAGTTGTAATGAAGTATCATCGACCTGAATTGTTAACGCTTTCTTTCTGCAGATGCTGCCTGACCTGTTGAGTATTTCCAACAAATTCTGATTTATTTCACATTTCCAACATCTGCACATTTAAGTTATTGTGGGTTTTTTATCATTGGGGATTTTGAAATGATAATGCAGTGAATGTCACTATCTCTTTTTGGAGGTAGTTCGTCCCAGTTGTTGTGTGGTGGAAATGTTACATGCAACTTAGTAGTCCTAGCTAGAATCATGTTGAGGTCCTGTTGCATGTGGACATAGAGTGCTTAATGCAACTTAATGCTGGGTGTTCTCATCAGTGTTGCTTCAGACTGATATGTAAATAGTTGTGATTGTTAGCTGAGGTGTATAGTGATTGACTTTATTCCCCATGATTAGCATTCTATAAGATTATATTTGTCTAAAATCATTACTGATGACTCCCAGAGACATTTTCTAAAATTGTATACTCTAGGGGATCAGTACCTCCACATAAATAGAATGTATCCTGGGACGGTACTGAAGGAATCTGGGAGACTGGTTGAAAAGTTTGGTTTTACAGATGTGATAGTGTCTTGCTTGTCTATGGAACAGATTTGCATTGTTTATCAAGACTGATGCCTACTCCAATGTGGCATGTAGTCAATTTGGTTTTATTTTTATAGTTTTGTATATCGTTTGGTACAATTATCAGCTTGCTGGGCTGCTGCAGAGGACAGCTAATTGTCAACTACATTATTACAGCTGTAGAAAAAATTAAACACACTGCTGAAGTAACAGGTCGGACAGCATCCCTGGAGAACATGGATTGGTCACATTTCAGGTCGCTGCCCTTCAGGCTGACTATAAGGGGGGAGGGGTGGGAGGAAGAAAGCTGTAAAGGAGGAGGGGCAGGACAAAATGTGGCAGGAAATCGGTGAGCACAGGCGAGGGGGGGAGGGGGCTTGATCGGCAGATAGTTGGACTCTTCCAGCATTCTTTCCCCCCCCCACACACACAAACTCACCACACCCCATTACAATTAGTTTGAAGAAGGGTCCTGACCTGAAATGTCAGCTATCGCAATGCTAGCTTTTATTTCGAGCCAAACGCAATGCTTTTATTTTGAGAGTACTAGAATGCAAAAACAGGGATGTAATGCTGGGGCTCTATAAGGCACTGAGCAATTTTGAGCCTCATATATGAGGAAGGATATGCTGGTGCTGGAGAGGGTCCAGAGGAGGTTTACGAGAATGATCCTTGGATTATTGGGTTAACATATGATGAGCATTTGACCACACTGGGCCTGTATTTGATGGAATTTAGAAGGATGTGGGGGGAAATATCATTGAAACCTACCGAATAGTGAAAGGCCTGGACAGAGTGGATGTGGAGAGGATGTTTCCACTAGTGGGAGAGTCTAAGATCAGAGGCTTATAGCCTCAGAATTTAAGGATGTTCCTTTAGGAAGCAGATGTGGAGGAATATCTTTAGTCAGAGGGTGGTGAATCTGTGGAATTCATTGCCACAGAAGGCTGTGGAGGCCAAGTCAATGGATCATTTTAAGGCAAAGATAGATTCTTGATTAGTACGGGTGACAGGGGTTATGGGGAGAAGGCAGGAGTATGGGATTAAGAAGGAAAGGTAGATCAACTATGATTGAATGGTGGAATAGACTTGATGGGCTGAATGGCTTAATTCTGCTCCTATCACTTATGAACTATCTGTGTTCTCTGGGGATGCTACCTGACACACTGTGTACTCCAGCACCTGTCTTTTTTTGTAAACCAGCAGTTGCAGTTCCTTCTTTCTACATTATTACAGCTGTAATGTATAGGTCAGCTCAGATAAGATGAGCAGCTTCCTGCATTAATACTTCAAGCTAAAAAAATAGTGCAGACCATAATTTGGAAAGACAACATTATCAGAGTAAACTTGAAAAGAGTTACTATAATGTAATGGACTGGAAAACTGGAAAATCATTCAGGATGATGTAACATGAGTCATTTTGGACAGGTAAACTAAAATAAGCTAAATAATCTCCCACTCTAACTCTGGTAAAATGAGATTTCAAAATTGTTAAATGATGACTCTAAAACTTTAAAACAAATTCTTCCTCGTGTATGTAATTTCTATAAAATCTAAAAAGAACACAATTAAAATGGCTTTTTGAACTATTGAAATAATCATTCAGTAGCATTTCCTCCAATTGCCTTTGTTCTTTGCAACATTAGCGGAGGCTAATGTTTTACATTATGTAATATACCCACATGTTTGATTGCTGTATTTTTCATGAGGCATTTAAAAAACTGAATGCAGAACACATAAAAGCTATAATCTTAACAAAATTTATAATCTTAACAAATTTTTTGTATCTGAAATATTTCAAGCTTGTGAGTCTCAAGAAAATATTGTTTTTATTGCTCTGAACTGCTTTACAAGAACAAGTTTACACAGGTGGTCCTGTTAAGATGCAACAAAATACTTGAAGGATGGGATGAATAGAAATTTAACAGATCCATTGTTATCCGGTGCATATTGTAACTATGGAGTGATTACAATTATTAGCTACAGAATTTCATATCAAATGAGTAACTAACAGAATTGAAGATAGACACAAAATGCTGGAGTAACTCAGCAGGACAGGCAGCATCTCTGGAGAGAAGGAATGGGTGACCTTTAGGTCGAGACCCTTCTTCAGACCCGACCTGAATCGTCACCCATTCCTTCTCTCCAGAGATGCTGCCTGTCCTGCTGAGTTACTCCAGCTTTTTGTGTCTATCTTCGGTTTAAACCAGCATCTGGAGTTCCTTTTTACACAGATAACAGAATTGGTTTACAAAGCTTGCTTTATGCGTGCAAATGCTTACAGACGGAACAAGTCCAGGCACAAGACGAGATGTCTTAAGCATGCGTGGGTTTTTCGTTGGATGACTCATGTATTTGGACAATATGCCTTGCATGATAACAGCTTTGGTTGTTCTTTGCCACTGCTTGTCATAGGTGAATGGCGTTGACATCACCAGTATGAGTCACACAGAAGCAGTGGATTTTCTTCGATCTACCCCAGATATGGTCACTTTAGTAATCGGACGGGTACTAGAGATACCAGAATTTCCAATCAAGCCGGCTATGCTCCCTGATATCACAATGACATGTCACGAGCATGAAACAGGTAAAGATTGATTATAAACCGTTGTTTTTCTCGCATTTACAATAATAGTTGCGGAATTAGAACTGTGTAAATAGCTACTGAATTTAAAAGAGACGCTGTCATTATTACTACCTTGACGCAGTTAAGGATAAGCCTGAAAATTAGCTTGCTGTTGTAAACATATATATGAGAGATCTAGATAGGAAAGTGACTGAGAGGGACCACGTAAACTGACAGTGAGTATGATGAAACTTTCAAGATGTGAATGTATTGGAGAATGAGTGAGTGCATGGTCCTGAATATGCCTGGAATAAGCCTGGAACAAAGATTGTTCCACATATTCAACAAACACACAGGCATATCTAATGATCACGTGAGTTACTAGACTCTTATCTACACCTTTATTTGAATGTCTTGGAGAAGCAGTTGGGGAAGTGGTCCTGAATAAACCAGGAACGAGGTCTATTCCATTATTTTGCATTTGGAATCAAGGGAACCAAGGAATTTATTAAGTTTATAAAAGAAGCTGTATTGAGCATAATTAACATTTAAGAAGGATAGTGTCAGATATAGGAACTTATACGGGCTCATTAATTTAACTTGGGTACTAAATTAGTAGTTAAATGCCTCAGAAGGCAGTGGAGGCCGATTCACTGGATGCATTTAAAAGAGAGTTAGATAGAGCTCTTAGGGCTAGCGGAATCAAGGGATATGGGCAGGAACGGGGTACTGATTGTGGATGATCAGCCATGATCACAGTGAATGACGGTGCTGGCTCGAAGGGCCGAATGGCCTACGCCTGCACCTATTTTCTATGAAACTGGGTGTGTTGTCACAATTTGAAGTAATTAGAAAGTGAGTAATGCCGGAAATGAAGTTGATCCAGTTGCTTGGAAATTTCAGAATCAAACAATGCACATACATTCAGAGGAAGAATGTGCAGTTCATTGTATCATACCTGGCTGCCCCTGGCACACCCTGAGCACAGGCCCGAATTATTTTAAAAATACTGTACTGGATGATTATGCAAGGGACCCTTTGGTTGTTTTACAACCACTTTGTGAAACTTGGCAGCCCCTCCAACCCTCCCACCCCCCCCAATGTAAATGACTTGCAACATGACAAATTTCCCCAGTAATCCAGGACTGCAACAGGAAGATAAGGCTGCATTACTTAAAGTACTTAACCCTTTTACTTTATCTGCTAGTTAACTTATGCTCTCTTTGTTTGGGCATGTTTTCTAACTAAGGGAAGGCAGTACCGCACACTTTTTCTGTTTTCACTTTAAAGCTTTACGATGTTTGAAGCAGAATTGGAGCAGTAAAGGTAGACAGGAGAGAGAACAAGCAAATGGTGGAATTGTACGATAGTGAAAAGCAATATTATGCAAGATTTCTATTTCATATTTGCATATTTCATTATGATCAAGTCAAGAGAGTTTATTGTCATATGATGCAGAAGGAAGTAATTCATCTTATCAATTCTGTGCAGATTCACAGAGCAATCCTGTTCGCCACTAATTTCCTTGTCATTTATTCTCCACATAATCCTATGATTTCTCCCACCCACCTACAAAAGGGGAAATTACTGTAACAGTGGCCAATTTGTTAATGGAGATCAGGGAAACTCTTGTGGTCTTGGGGGAGCTTGAAAACTCTGTGCAGACAGCATCAGATTTCAGAATTGTACTCAGATTATTAAGTGTTATCGTTTCATCTGCTAAGTATCTGTTTCATCTGCTGCAGTCACAGTTCGAGCATTGTACAAGGACTGACTGGTACTGCCTGTGACTCTCAAACTCACTAAAGCCCTTTAACTTCTGTGACATTGGCTTTTCCAGCATGTAATTTCAACAACATCTCACAAGAGGCTTTGTTGTTGGCCTCCAAGGGGTTGCTCAGATTTGCAACTCCATCACAAAGGACAATCACCTGGACAAGCTAATGTAGAAGAGGCACAGAAAGGAAACATGCTCCAGGCAGGATCAACCACCAGTTGTGGACAAGGGACTTATCAAAGAGACCTTTGCCCTTTGATTCCCAGTATGCTACTGATCTTATTCAGCATTTCCCTAGCTGTGGTTATCTGATTGCCCTTCTTGGCCTGCTTCGTTCCAAGTATCGATTCAAGTGTCAAGTGTGTTTATTTGCGACATGCACCAGGAATGGAACTAAGTAGTTCTTATATGCACCAGCTTTAAAAACACATTAACGCAACATCAGCAAATAATTCACAATAATACAATAAATTATCAGTAATACTTGGTAACAAGAACATAATAGTACAAACTGAAGTACATAGTGTAACCTAAACAAAGTCCATAGTAGATTGTTGCTGAACTATAGATGTAATTAGGTTTGAGCATTGAGTTCAAGAGCCTGATGGTGGGAAGAAGCAGTTCCTGAATCTTGAGGTCACGATTCTCTGACACCCGTACCTGCTTCCCAATGGTAGCAGTGAGTTGCGAGAATGGCCAGGATAATGTGGGTCTTTGAGACAGCACTTCCTGTACGTCCCTTTAATGATGGGGAGGTCAATGTCTGTGATGGACTGGGCAATATTCACCACTTTCTGCAACCTCTTTCACTCTTTGGCTTTGTTCGGGTTAATGAACCAGGCAGTGATGCAACCTGTCAGGATGCTCTCCACTGTACACTGTTATAAGGCCGCTACAGTACCTGGAGACATCTCCTCAAACCTTTGAGGAAATAGAGGCATTGCTGAGCTTTCATTGTGATTGCATTAATGTGCTGGGCCCAGATCTTCAGAATTATGCACACCATAGAACTTAACTCTCTCTACCACAGTCCTGTTGATGAAGGATCTTCGGCTTCTCTCTTTAAAAGTCAACAATTAGCTCTTTGGTCTTGCTAAAGTTGAGAGCATAGTTATTGTTCTGGCACCATTCAATCAGATTTCCAATCTCCCTCCCTTATTCTGACTCACCATTCCCCTTCATCGTCAACAACAGTGCTATTGTTGGCAAATGTAAATAGCCGTGTGTATAGAGTGAGTGGAGCAGGGAACTGAACACGCAGCCATGAGGTGCTCCTGTGCTGATGGTCATCAAGGAGGAAGTGTTGCCAATTCGTACTGATTGAGATGACATAGGGATGAGCAAAGACCCAATTCCTTGAGAATGCCAGTAGGTTTAGAGCTCGTCCAAGAGTCATGCATCACTGTCACTTGAACTACGTTGTTTCACCTTAATTAGAATTAAGTGTTCAAGCCCTGACACTGCTGCCGAACGTTCGTCTAATCTTCTGGTGTAGACCAAAAGTGTCTCTGCACTTCCCCGATGGTCTTCTCGAGATAGTAGCTGGACTTCTTCAATGGCCCTGTATCACCAGACTTGAATGCCCGAGATCTGGTCCTCAGTGGATTGCAGACCTTCTGGTTCGTCCGAAGCTTCTGGTTAGGGAACTCCTGGATGGTTTTAGTGGGAATACACTTGTCCACACATTTCCTTATGAGGTTTGTAACAACTGCGGCATATTTGTTCACGTCCATTTCCGAGTTGTTGGGCATTGCCCAGGCCACGAAACAAACAGTCAAAAGTCAATAGACAATAGACAATAGGTGCAGGAGTAGGCCATTTGGCCCTTCGAGCCAGCACCGCCATTCAAAGTGATCATGGCTGATCATCCCCAATCAGTACCCCGTTCCTGCCTTCGCCCCATATCCCCTGACTCTGCTATTTTTAAGAGCCCTATTTTGCTCTCTCTTGAAAGTCGATCCTTGGCCTCCACTGACCAGCTGTGTACAATCTTCACCACTGGAATTTATTGGAAATATTTGTATTTATAGACATCCAGAATAAAAAAAACTATAGATTAAATAATTGAAATACGTCTGTCTATCATTAAACATCATTGTGTAAACCAATGACCCTACCCATTCCTGAATTCACAGGGCTTCATTGTCTCCATCCCCACCATGGATTTTAACCATATTCTCTAACGTCTTCCCACCCTCCATCAAACGCTCTTCTTTTAACTGTCTACATACCCCATCCTGCCACTCCGTTCCAACATTCCTTGCCTGCTTCAGAAGCTTCTTCCCTGCTACTTCCTCCATCACTGGAGCAGGTGGACAAAGAAGGGAACAATGGCCTCTGTATCTGAGTCCGCCTGTGTCCTTGAGTGCTTGTGTGACAATAAGCATACACCTGTACATTCATCCTATTTACATGCATGTTAGTGTCTGTGCTGCAGAATGTTGTTTCCAGTCATCTATAATCCTCCACCACCCCTCATCTTTCCCCTGGGCCAACACTTTGTTCTATAAAATGCATGTGGTAACTAGTGCGCTTAAAGGCAATCCCATGCAGGCAAACTTCACTCAAACCGGAGGACCTGTTGGCCATTCACAACAATGACTGATGTCAAAGTCCTTCCACTGTGTAACAGAGTAACTTGGGAAACTAATCTGGAAGAGCTGCATCATTTTCATGGACTGGGTTTTTGGACCAAAAGTAAACAAGTCTTGATATTCCAGTACGGGATAAGTTAATATCTCATAATTTTAGAACTCGCTCCTAATGTGGATCCGATACACTATGGTCTTTGGGATATATGTCACAAACCTGGGAGCCTCTAATGAGGCCAAGAAAAAATTCAATTTCTAACTCCATAAAACATTGGCCAGCATTCCAGAGATAGACAACCTAAATCTCCTGGGAGACTTCCCTGAAGGAAGCAGTGGGCCACTGAGCAGGACATTGTAACCCAACTGTCATAGGTGAAGGTAGACAAAAGTGCTGGAGAAACTCAGCGGGTGCAGCAGCATCTATGAAGCGAAGGAAATAGGCAACGTTTCGGACCGAAACCGTTCTTCAGACCCATAGTGGTTATTATTGGAGCTAGCACTCCAATATTAATTCATCCCAAAAGAGGACTGGAGATATCTCTCTCATTGACCCAAGGACTACATTAGGACTGTTCCTTAGCACTTCCTTGTTCTCATACAAGGCTGGAGTGCAAAGTTAATGTTGACACTGCAGTTCCCGTTGAGTGGCCATCAGAGCTAAGTTTGTACCAGAATGAGTACAAATGAGTGCGCCAGGCAAAGCCTTGACTCTGTCTGAAGCTGGATGCAACTGCATTTTGAACTATTTTATGCAGGCTTGCTGACGCACTGTTTTAGTTGATTTAGCCTGTTACCTATCCTCCATTCTACCTCACTGGCTTCACTCCTGCACATCTTTCTCAGAGGTTTGCCACAGAAAGACTACATCTGATGACTACATTCCAACTACATCTCTAGATTACAAGAGGAACCAGTCTTTCAGCTATTCCTTAAGAAGCTGAGATTGGACTATAGAATTTTCAAAAGTGTTGTTCTCCGTTCCCTCAAGTTGGACAGAGGTTTCCCTTTTCTTTCTTCTCCTGAGATAAAAGATTGTGGAGAGGTGACATGAGTAGGTGATGGGGGAAAGGAGTTATTTGAAAGGAGTGGTTTCTAATAGTATAAACCAGCCAGTTTGTTATGTAGCGTATGTAAGTTGCAATAGCAAAGAGTCTAAGAGGGGGAAGTGATCTGGAGAAACCCTGCCAAGCAGGTCCTCTTGTGTGATCTATCACCCACCATCTTGACTCTGCCCTTTCCTGTGATGGACAGCATATTTTCTAAATGGTGGAAAGGAAACCTGGAGACAATATTGCCAGTACCCTTTGTGGATTTGTGGACAAGCTACTCCAGCAATAAAAAAGTAATTGTTAATGTCAGATAATCAGTTATTTCGTTTTTGCAGTTGCCTACAACCAGAGTAACTATCTCTACTTAAAAGGTTTTACCAATTTTCCGCAGCATCGGCCACATCTAACTCCCATTCACCTCATTCTAAAACTGTTGTGTAATAAAGGCGCTGGCTGCAGGCCTGTATCAATTTAAAGAGAGTCTAGCATTAATTTATGCTGTTAGAGCCAGGTCTTTCAATTTTTGACAAGGATTTATTAAGATGATGCACAAAAATAAGAAAGATTCTTGTAGCATGACTCGAGAGAAAAATAGAAGAATTATTGATGTAAAATGAAACCCATTGTGATCATTTTTAATTGTAGAAATGAATGTCAATGGTGTGTAAACTGGCTCAAAATTCAAAGTACTGGAGGAATTCAGTAGGTCAGGCTGTATCAGTGGAGGGAAATGGACAGATGATGTTCCAAGTCAGAAGATGAATCCCGACCCAAAATGTTGTCTGTCCATTTCCCTGTGCATTTGCTGCCTGGCCTGGAGAATTCCCACAGCATCTTGTTTTTGATAAAGATTGCAGTACTAATTGTTTGATAAAGTTTTTGATGAAGATTGCAGTATTTGTAGTCTCTTGAGTCTCCATGTAAAACAGGTTGTAGTTTCACTTTCATCTTTTGTGTTGCACTATCAAATTATCCATGTTTATTTGCTCAATATACAGAATAATGTATTTATTTAATTTATAAATACAGCAGTGTTATTCCAAGTTGTTGTTTGGAAAAGGTTTAACAATTGATCCATTTCTGAATCTGAATAAATGTCTTGTGTAGGTCTTTCTCTGGCAGGAGGCAGTGATACACCATATCAGACAGTTTACATAAGTGGCATTGCTCCAGGTTCAGCAGCTGATACAGAAGGAAGTCTGCAACCATTGGACCTTATCCATCATATTAATGGGATTAGCACATATGGAATGACAGCTATTGAGGCAAGCAGAACTCTTCAAAATGCAAGTCCTGCCATCATCTTAAAAGCCACCAGGTACCTTGGAATTTGTTTACATCATATTGTTGCACCATGCAGCTTTACACATGTAACTATTTCATTGTTTCTTTGCTTGATTTCAGTATTGCTTATTGTCAGAACTCTACAATAATTTACATTTCATCTTCAGTTTTTTTAATCTTTTGGAATAAATCAAAAGTCTTATGTATGTGTAATATCCTGTCCAGTAATAGTACACAAATCGTTTACCTATTGATTTATTTTTTCTAATAATTGTCACTGATTAATCTTAATCTCACTGATTGAGGCACTCGCAGGTTGACAGCATTGATCATCCTTCTCAGATTTTAATTTAAAGATACAGTGTGGAAAGTGGTCCCTTGGTCCACCAAGTCCACGCTGACCAACAATTGCTCCTACATGAGTACTATCCTACACATTAGAGACAATTTAACGAAGCCATTTAACCTACAAACTGGAGCACCCGGACAAAAGGCATGCGATCACAGAGAGAACATACAAACTCCATCCAGACAGCACCCATAGTCAGGATCGAACCCGGGTGTCTGATGCTGTAAGGCAGCAACTCTACTGCTGTGTCACTGTACCACCTAGATGTACCAAGGGATTTTGCAGTATGGGGTATGGCACATTAGTGGTGACTTTACTGGGATAATCACCCAGGTTTTGGAGAATTGATCCAGAGATGTAAATTTAAACCATACTGGGGAATTTAAATTCAAATACACCCGATATCTGTGTTGGCAGTCATGAAAATCCATGGTCATATAATTCCAGATCCTTCAGGAAAAGTGATTTGCTATCCTTGTGCAGTTTACCCTTGAATGTGACTGCAGAGCGACCAATAGTTTGGAATTCAACATTGTCGTTGATGTCCCCATCCTTTGAACAAATAAATAACATATATGGAGATGCAGTGTACCTAGCTATGTAATCCATTTCCTCATTGCTGTCTTTCCTGTTGCAACTTTGCTCACTCATCACCTCAACTTTTGTTCTTGTTCATCTCCAGAATAACCGTTTGAAGAATGGAAGCATTTTAGCTACAATTATGACTCATCTTATACCCCAGTGATAAGTTCCTCGAATAACTTCATATTCCTTGCTTCCTTCAATGTCTTAACTTTAGTTTTGCTTACACTTAGCAACTGAACATCCACAGCTCTTTGAGGTAGTACATTCCAAATTCTACACCAGGGTAAAGAAATTGCTTCTGAATTCCCTTCCAAATGGTCAACATCTTATTCAGAGGCTCTAACCCTCTGGTTCAAGGGAAATGTCAATTCTGCATTTCTTCTATCAAGACCCTTAAGGATTTTGTACTCTTCATCTCTTTGAAGCAACCTGTAGAACTTGGGGTTTATAGAATATAAGCTAGCCATTCCCATGGGGTCTGAAGAAGGGTCTCGTCCCGAAACGTCGCCCATTCCTTCTCTCCAGAGATGCTGCCTGTCCCGCTGAGTTACTCCAGTATTTTGTGTCTACATTCAGCTTATTATGTCTGCACTGCCATTATCCTAAATGAGTATCTTTGCTTGATATCTCTACCAATCTGTAACTTCAGCAAAATATATTACTTTAAAATCCTCAGCTGTATTGTAAATAGCACTGCTTTTCCCAGCCGGCTTTTCAGTCAGACGTTTCAATAAGCTCTTCTGCTGTTGACTTGAACATCTGTATGAATTTCCACAATGAATTAGCCTGACCACCCAGGTCTTCACCCTTGTCCCATTCTGCCACATTCCAACAAACACATCCATCCCCTCGGTGAAATGTTGCTGGTTTCCTTCCCCCACTTCTGTCAACAACATCAGTCCACTATCCCCCATATATACACACTGTTCACCACTACCCAATTGCTCCTCGATGTTATCTGATCACTAGTCTCAGATTGTGTGCAGAGCCTCAGAGATGAATTCGATCAGCCATGATCACAATGAATGGCAGTGCTGGCTCGAAGGGCCGAATGGCCTCCTCCTGCACCTATTTTCCATGTTTCTATGAATGAACGAGGAATTGAGCGATGCTGCGTATTTGGTGTCTTAACATAAATTTCACACATTTCATATAATTTAAACATTTCTGGCAGCTGTAACTCCTAAATGTGGGCATTTTACTGCTATTATTTGTACTTCAAAATCTTCCAGAGGCATCAGTCTCATGAGAGAAAAATGTGTTGTGGAAAAGCACATTATCAGTGAGAGTTGTGTTGTAAGTGCCATATATATACATATATTATTCAGCTCCCATAAAACGTGAATTGATTGTTGTATTTTCAAGTAAAGGTAACATACAAAGTATCATTGAAATGTAGAAACAAAGAACCGCAGTTGCTGGTTAAAAAAGGGCACAAAATGCTGGAGCAACTCAGCACTTTGTCATTTTAAGTATAATTGAAAGATTTGTTTCTGAATAATATTCTTCAGTTGATTCTTTATATATTTTAAGCATCTTTTTTTCTATTTTGCAGAGATGGTGAGCCTGTATTTGCAAAAACTGCAACGTCTTCCTTTAAACATAGTGCCAAAAATGCAAAACGTAATGAATCTGTTAAATTTAATGGTGAGTTTAAAACATTTTAACCATAAAATATATTGTTCAATTTTTTAAATTAAAGTACATAAATTTTAATTGATTCTGATTGATGCTTAACAAAATTAGAATATAGAGGGCTGTGTTCCAAACCATAATCTCATTTAGTGATTAGAACAGGAATGCTGGAAAGATTCAGCAGGCAGGCAGCTTCTTTGGTGAGAGCTAATATTTCAGATCAGAATGAGGAAAGTAACCAGGCATATTTTAAGTGGCAGAGAACATTGGTGGTACGGTGGCACAGACGTAGAGTTGCTGCCTTACAGCACTTGCAGAGCCAGGAACCCAGGTTCGATCCTGACTACGGGTGCTGTCTGTACGGTGTTTGTACATTGTCCCCATGACCGTGTGGGTTTTCTCTGAGATCTTCGGTTTCCTCTCACACTCCAAAGACGTACAGCTATATAGGTTAATTGGCTTGGTGTAAGTGTAAAATTGTCCCTAGTGTGTGTGGGATGGTGCTCATGTGCGGGGATCGCTGGTCGGTGCGGACTCGGTGGTCCGATGGGCCTGTTTCCGCTCTGTATCTCTAAACTAAACTAAAAGAAATCTAAAAGAAGGAGGGATGGACATAACACTGGGTATGTGTATGACTGGGTGGAGACAGAGACTTGGTGACACAAGTAATGATGATGCCCACTGGGAGACTAGTGAAGGCTTGTTAAATGCAGCTCCACCTGAGCTCCTAGTTCTCTGCTTCACCTATGTGATTGGCTGGTAGACTAAACAAAATCACATAAGATGTGTCATATCATGCAATTTGAGTAATTGCTGACAATGTATGTTTCATGTCCTTTAATTTTACCGTATAAAATATGCATGTTGGACATCTGGAACACAAAGCAGAAGAGCACACTTGTGCATCTTTGAGTTTAAACCTGTTTGCTGAAACATTTCAAACAACCACACTGAATGTTATTAATCCCAAAAGAGTATGTCTTTCTTTGACTTTTCCCGTATGCAGAATGGTACATATTCCACAAACATCCCTATAATCAGCTCAAATAGACTGGCTTATTTTGGCACTTTAGTACAAATTATATTTTTATAGATGCATCTTAAAATTACTCATTGGTCAATACTCACTTCAAACCTGTATATAATGTATTGTCTGAATTTGATTGGCATTTTGGCAGTGGCGAGTGGAGTGCCGCAAGGCTCGGTGTTGGGGCCGCAACTGTTTACCATATATATTAATGATTTGGAAGAAGGAATTAGGAGCAACACTAGCAAGTTTGCGGATGACACAAAGCTGGGTGGCAGTGTGAACTGTGAAGAGGATGTTAGGAGGTTGCAGGGGGACCTGGACATGTTGAGTGAGTGGGCAGATGCATGGCAGATGCAGTATAATAAAGATAAATGTGAGGTTATCCACCTTGGCGGCAAGGGGGCAGATTATTATCTCAATGGGGTTAGGTTAGGTAAGGGGGAGGTACAGCAAGACCTGGGTGTCCTTGTACACCGGTCACTGAAAGTTGGCGTGCAGGTACAGCAGGCAGTGAAGAAAGCTAATGGAATGTTGGCCTTCATAACAAGAGGATTTCAGTATAGGAGTAAAGAGGTTCTTCTGCAGTTGTATAGGGCTCCGGTGAGACCACATCTGGAGTATTGTGTACAGTTTTGGTCTCCTAATTTGAGGAAGGACATCCTTGTGATTGAGGCAGTGCAGCGTAGGTTCACGAGATTGATCCCTGGGATTGCGGGACTGTCATATGAGGAAAGATTGAAAAGACTAGGCTTGTATTCACTGGAGTTTAGAAGGATGAGGGGGATCTTATAGAAACATATAAAATTATAAAAGGACTGGACAAGCTAGATGCAGGAAAAATGTTCCCAATGTTGGGTGAGTCCAGATCCAGGGGCCAGTCTTAGAATAAAGGGGAGGTCATTTAAGACTGAGGTGAGAAAAAACTTTTTTACCCAGAGAGTTGTGAATTTATGGAATTCCCTGCCACAGAGGGCAGTGGAGGCCAAATCACTGGATGGATTTAAGAGAGAGTTGGATAGAGCTCTGGGGGCTAGTGGAATCAAGGGATATGGGGAGAAGGCAGGCACTGGTTATTGATAGCGGACGATCAGCCATGATCACAATGAATGGCGGTGCTGGCTCGAAGGGCCGAATGGCCGCCTGCTGCACCTATTTTCTAAGTTTATATTTTGCAGAGTTAATAAAATTAACAGTAAAATTTTCTGACTGACATTGGCCAAGCCTGGATATACGTGAGAGCTTGGTTCTTCTTTGAACGGCGTTTTTACCCCAGTGTTAGCAGTTTCACAGATGTTCATGTGAAAGACGAACGCTATGTTGCGTTCATTATTTTCTTCATATTTTAAATCGAAAAACAGTTTCCTGAAAGATGAACTGAGCAAACACAAGTTTCAAAGATTTTTTAAAGACCTCAGATCACATCGTATGCACAAATGGGATCTCACAGTATAATTTGTTTCTTCTCTACCATCTCTTCAAACCCATGCTTAAGCATAATTTCTTGACATTTCAAAATTACATTAAAAATCTCTAATTTTTTTGCAAGCAATAATTTTGTTTTGTTTAGAGATACAGCATGGAAATAGGCCATTTGGCCTGCCGAGTCCATGCTGACCATTGATCACCAATTCAAAGTAGTTCAATGTTATACCACTTTCTCATCCACTACCTACACACTAGGAGCAATTTACGGAGACCAATTAACGTACAAACCCGCACGTCTTTGAGATGTGGGAGAAAATTGGTGCACCCAGAGGAAACCCACACAATCACAGGCAAACCATACAGACAACACCCATGGTCAGGATCGTAAGTGGGTCTTTGGCATTGTGAGGCAGCAGCTCTACCAGACGTGCCACAGTGTCACCCTCATGAATCACTAAGTAATAAATCTGAGGCCGTTACCTTTGAAATTTTGATAGCATGCTGCTCTTCAGAGTCTTTGTAAATTAAATTTCAAAGACATGATCTTAAATGTTTTTATTAGAGCATTGTTGCAACAACCAGTTAAACTGTGTTGTGAATTCAAGATCAAGCCATACTTATTTTCTTTAGCATTCTTGAATCTAATGTAAAACAGCATGCAGGCACAAGCTTTGATGTCAGACTTGCGTACTGATGCTCATAAAATCAGGCTATATTGTTGATGAATAGTTTTGGTTAAAAATAAGATAAGAATGAAAAGACAGAATGAACAGCAGGTTGGAAATTTAGAATGAGGCACAACTTTGAAGAAATGTGTGCACAATGACCAGATTTCAAATTCCCCCAGAAAGTACCAAGATGAAAATTACACAGCATGATGCTAATTGTGTTGTTTTTCATGCATTGTATCTGAGGAGATTGGGAAATGTAAGGAAGGTTTTCACTTGTTACTTTGGCTAGTGATTCAACACTTTCAAGTGCATAGCTCAGGTTTGTTCAGAAACAAAACATGGTTGGGATTTTTCAAGAATTATTAGCCACATTTGAGTTTATTATCTATGTGTCTCTTCTGCTCACAGGACAGATTTGTGGAAACAGGAAGATTGAATGTGATGCATTGTCTAACACAAATATATCAGAGGTAGGAGCATTTAATCACAATATTCATCAATGGAATATAGCTTTTTGTCGATGATTATGCTGTAGTTGCCCAATTAAAAATAATGTCTGATGGTAATTTAAGCAGGATATATGATTTCATAGCAAAACATTTAGCTTCTTTAATACTACCATACAAGTTAAAAATATTAACTTCTGATGAGATGTCTTTTCACAATTTTGTTAACGGGCAAATTATAAGCTTCTTGCAAATTCTGATCTCATAGTTTACACTGCAGGTGTCAGGTGGACATCAGCATTCAGCAAATGGAAAGAAAACAGTTGTAGTATTATAGATCAAAAAACATTCTGAAGTGTTTCATATGCTGAGATTTAAAGCCTAGCCATAGTTCTATAATGATATTCAGTGCTTTCATTTTTCTCTCTATAGAATGAAGTGCTGCAATTAAAGCTTGAAAAGCTTCCCTCAGGATTGGGCTTCTCACTAGTGGGTGGTGAGACTGGTATCTTTGTAAAGAGTGTTCATCTTGGTGGGGCAGCTGCTATGGACGGAAGGCTACAAGTTGGTGACCAATTACTTCAGGCAAGTCAATATTATGGAATCAGAAAACATTGCAGCATCTTAAAATAGAATTTATGGCCTAGTTTACTCTTGCTCCCATACCGTGAAGGTAATCTCCCCCTCACATTTCTTCCTGCAGCCTTTAGCACAGACGACTATACTATTTTCAAACATTTTTTGTGGAATGGGATTGTACTCGCCTCATTTTTTATTCCATTTTGTCCGAGCCACAGAATTGGTGGTAATTTATTTTTCAAGTCACACTGTTAAATCTGTGATCAATCAGTGTGCTCCTCCTGTTTCTAATCGATATGCTGCTTTTAGTACTACCATCTGTATACCTATCAGTTTCCATGTGTATGTTGGTAACACAGAGGGAGATTGGGTGGGGGGAATGCCAAGCAAGTGATGGGGGGGAGACAGGTGAGGAGGGGCTTAATTGGCAGATGGTGGAGATGGTGACAAAGGCTAGAGGTGAAAAGGAGTCCAAAGGATGTTGGATAAAGGAATGAAGAGGAGGAATAAAATATAAAGCTGGAGAGAAGGATAAGGGTGGAAGAAGATGGGGTGAGGGGAAACGGGGGATAAAAGATATCTGGAACTTGTGGAAGAGAGATGTACATACCGGAGGGTAGGAGAAATGGGGTGCTGGGGATAGAGATGGAGTAGGGGGTTATTGTTTGAAATTGGAGATTTCAATGGTCATACTGTTGGCTTGTTAGTTACCTAAATGGAATCTGAGATGCAGTTCATCCAATTTGCATGTGGCCTCACTCCAGCAATGAAGGAGGCCCAAGACAGTAAGATCAGTAGTGAATGAGAGTTAAAAATAGTTAGCAAATGGAAGTTTCTGCAGGCCTTGGCATCAGAGCACAAGTATTTGGTGAAAGATCACCAAAACCATGCTTGGTGGTTTCAGAGCACAGAGCAGCAGCTGGTAGAGCTGCTGCCTCACAGCGCCAGAGACCCACGTTCAATCCTAACCTCTGATGTCTGTGTGGTGTTTGCATGTTATTCCTGTGACCACATGGGTTTCGTCCAGGTGTTCCAGTTTCTTCCCACATCCCAAAGACGTGCGGGTTTGTAGCTTAATTGGCCTCTGTGAATTACCCCTAATGTGAAGGTAGTGGATGAAAAAATAGGATAACATAGAACTAGTGTTAATGGGTGATTGATGGTCAGCATAGACTCAGTGGGCCGAAGGGTCTGCTTCCATGCTGTATTTCCAAATTAAACTGAACCAAACTGAACATCAGGAGAACAGAATGCAATAGATGAGTTTGGAGGATATAAGCCTCTGTCTCACCTGGAAGAGCTGCTGTAGTCCCTGGGTGGAAATGAGAGAGGAGGCATAGGGAGAGATGTTGCATCTCCTGCGATTGCAGGGGAAAGTACCAGAGACGAGGATGGGAAGGTATGAGCGAACCAAAAAGTGGTCACTGCAGAAAGCGGAAAGGGGTGAGGGGACTGGAAGATGTGACTGATGGTGGGATCACGTTGACGGTGACGGAAATGTCAGAGAATGATGTGCTAGATGCAAAGGTTCGTGAAAGTTGACAACCAGGAGAACTCTATCCTTCTTCTGGGGATGGGAAGGAGGAGGGAGAAGGAGAGCTGTACTGCAGGACACCAAGGACATACAGGTGAGGGCTTCTTGCACAACGGCTGGGGGAAAACCAAGTTTACAGAACAAAGAGCATCTCCGATGTCCTAGAGTGGGCAGCTTCATCTTGGGAGCAGAAGCATTGGAGACAGAAGATTTGAGTGCAAGGGTTGGTATCCTTGCAAGATGCAGGGTAGGAGGAAGTGTAGTCAAGGTAGCAGTGGGAGTCAGTGGGTTTATAGTAGCCATCAGTCTGTGATGGAGACAGGGAGACCAAGAAAATGGAGAGAATGCCAAAGATCGTCCAAGTGAATGTGAAGGCAGAGTGAAAGTTAGTCAAGTTCAGCACGGGTGCAGGAGGCAGCTCCAATGCAGTTATCGATGTAGTGGAGAAAGAGTTGGGGAATGGCGCCAAGGTATGTTTGGAATAACGAGTGTTCAATACAATCAATAAAATGACAAGCACAGCTGGGACCCATGCAAGTGCTCATCTTTTAAAATAGTGAAGAGGAACTAGATGCCATGGTAAAGACGAGGCAATGGGGACCTATAAGGTGGAAGTTGTGGAAGTGAATAGTCTATCAGGTGACTCGGTAATCACAGCTGATCTTTTAATTAGGTGCTTCATTCATGTACTGGCCCTAAATCCCTTGATGACCTCAACGTCTAAAAATCTACTGGTTGAACATGTCTTGAACATACTAAGCAACTGATCCTCCACAGTCCACCTCTGTCATGAATTCCAAATATTCACTGGCCTCCAGCCAAAGAAATATTTCTTTCTTTCCAGGGTGACTGATCAACCATTGATTGTGAGGCTTTGACCCCTGATTCTAAGCTCTCCAGCCATGTGAAACATCTTCCCTGCATCTACCCGACAAAGCCATGAAAGAATCTTATAGTTCAATGAGATCAACAGAGTGGAAGTAAACCATTTTTGAAACTCAAGAACTGCCTAATAAGAACTTCAAATCTCAGCATGATACTCCAGCTGCGACACCGCAGAGATCTTTCAGAAGTCAACACTACCTCTTAGTTTTAGTTTATTGTCATGTGTACCGAGGTACAGGGAACATTTTTGTTGTGTGCTATCCAGAAAGACAATACATGATTACAATCGAGCTATTTACATGATATGGGAATAATGTTTAATGCACGGTAAAGCCAGCAAAGTAGGGTTTGTCCTTCAGCTTCCAAAATGTAAAAAAATAGGCATAGGAGAGGCTAGAAGCTCATATTAAACACATGAAAACCACTGCATGTAAAATAATCTGTATAATTTTGCCCACTACTTTTCAAGATTATAGGAGGGATGGATTTGAAACTTCCAGTCTCAGACACAATATTTCGTTATACGGAATGTGGGAAAAATATAGTCTGACACTTTTTACTATTTCCATCTTTTAATTTCCTTAAGGAATTTGGAATTAACCATCAATCTTGCTATTTACTCTTGTCTTAAATTTTAATATCTCATTAATGCCAATTATCAATCATCTGACACCCTCCATCCAGGGTACTTTCATATTCCCATGTGTATAATCTCCAAGAAAATTAAAACAAAATTCATGGTATCCTCTGCCTTATTTTCATTCTCCATTGAAAGCATGTTTGCTACCATCCTCTTGAGTCACCCTGTCTCCTAAACAAACTGTTAATGTTATGTTTATAGAAAGATTTATTATTGTACTTGCGGCGCACTGAAGCAGAAGCTATAATCTCGGGATGTAGACTCACAGTGAGATGTGTGAGAGATTGCCAGTTTGTAGACACGTGCAGAGAGCAGCAATGGATGCTTGTAGTTTTAGAAGAAGAAGCAATAAATAGAATAGTGGCACGGGAAGAGAAAGGGTGGTGTTGTAAGTCAAATGTGACCACCTACTTTAGTTATCTGATTTGATTTGTTCCGAATAACCAT
This sequence comes from Okamejei kenojei, assembly GCA_035221665.1. Classification (NCBI taxonomy): domain Eukaryota; kingdom Metazoa; phylum Chordata; class Chondrichthyes; order Rajiformes; family Rajidae; genus Okamejei; species Okamejei kenojei. The sequence continues at coordinate 74,406,844 of CM069131.1, forward strand.
GTGACTTTAGTAAAATGATGAAAAATATCAACAACTTCTAATAACCCCAAAAGATTAATGCCAAATAGATTTAACCGTTTCATGCAAATACAAAATGCACATTTTTTGTTTAATTTCCTTGAGGTATATGAATATTCCGAGATCAAGTCTAAGTATTTCACTATGTCGTTTAGAAATATAAAATTGAAAGGGGTCTCAATCAGAGAATTGTACATAAAGTCAAATATTTAAGATAATTGGTGGAAGGATCAGAGAGGAGTTGAGGAAAAATGTTTTCTCCCAGTGACCAGTGGGTGTCTGGACATTCACAGCTGGATTTTGTCAGTAGTTGGATGACACCTGATTCAAGGTCTGGACCAAGAGCTGGGATGGAATCAGGAGTGGATTCAATGGGCTGAATAGCTATGCCTAACATTTCTGTGAATAACTTTTGTTTATTCATGATTAATTCAATATCGTAGAACTTGTTTTTGTCAGGTCAACAGTGTTGCACTGATCTTTGGAATCATTAGAAATGATTGAGATCAAGGTACAATAATTTCCTTTTTGGAGGGTGAATGGGTTCATATTTATATTTGGAAAATTAGTATCATAGTTTCTTGGAAGAGTTGTGAATTAATGGACTAATTAATTTTACCTCAATTATTGGGGGTAATTATTTTACCTCAATTGAGGACTAATTATTTTACCTCAATTATTTTTTAATAAATTGGATAGTCATTTGGTAGTTGCTAATGTAAAATTATAGTGGATGTAGACTGAACATTTTTTTAATTTAAACTGTTTAAACATAACATTACAATTTTACTTCGGAGTCACGTGAGTGACTACGTGAAGACCCCGCCTCACGCTGGCAACGGCATGACGTCAACGCTGACGGCGCGAGGAGGAGCTGCAGTAAGGAGCAGCTCCTCGGCAGCGGTCGGAACGGCCCGCAGGTAAGTGAAGTTACACCGGGGCGTTTTTTAGGTTACGCTGGGTGGCTCCAGCAAAACGAAACTAAAAAGAAAATTTAGAGCCACGTTAACGTGCTGATTGAGCACTGATTATTAAAGAAAAATGGAGAAATCGGGAAAAGAAGTTTTCGCGGGTAAAAAGATGTTCCCGGGGTGAAAGTAAAAATACGGGACGCGAAGTTAGTGCGGACCCGGTTCCGATACCGTTGGCCGCTGATGTACCCGATAGTGAGTTTCCAGATTCTCCAGAAATAATGACCACGGAGGAAAATGTTCCTAAAAAATGCAAAAAGAAATCTGAGAGGCCCGTGGTTTCTGATGACTCTGATATTGAAAGACCTCCAGACAATAAAACTATGTGGCTAAAAATGGAGCATATGGAGAAAGTTCTCCAAACAATAATGAGACAAGGGTCAGAGTACCCAGATGAATCCCAAAAAATCCCTGAGGGGTTTGAATATGATGAATATGGCTGTGGGCCAAGTTGGGAATATGATACTCCGGACCCAGGATTTGGGCTGGAAGAAGTCTCATGGGATGATATCCCAATTGATTTAGGGCTGCAGAAGGCAGTCCCTGCTGGTGGCTAATATGGCTTTTGAAAGCACACCACAAAGTAAAAAGAAAAGGCCTAATGTGCCTGGGATAGCACAAGATTTTGCTATACCTGAAGGAAGTGGTGAGGCTATGGAAGAAATCCTAGCTGCAAACATAAATTATATGGTATCTCACCAACTTCACAGTTCTGTGATGAATGAAACATCAGAATTATATAAAGCTCCAAGAAATTGTGCCTCATTGGAAGTACCTACGGTGAATCCGATGATATGGACGTCTATGACTCCAAGTATGAGAGCCCTAGAAGTGAAGTTTCAAAAGGTGCTCAAATTAATTTCTGCCGCCATTACGGCCTATGGCAGGCAAATGGAGAATCTGGAAATGGAAAAGATTCAAAAGGATACTTTGGGCTTATTATGTAATTCATTCTATGAAATTAATTGCATGAGGAAAACGGCGATTCGGCCCATATTTCACCCTAGATTTGCAAGCCTGTGTCAAGAAAGTGGAGTTCAAGCTCCTGGGTATTTGTTTGGAGAAAATTTGCCGAAACAGCTGAAAGAGTTGGATGAAGAAGCTAAATATTTTAGCAATGTTAACCTTTTGTTTTTGGACAAAGAAGGGGTTTTTCGACCCGAAGGGGTTTCGATTTCCGTTATAGAAGCAGAAGTTTGACACGAAAATACTATCGTGCTGTGCAGGCAAGTGCTTCCCTGTATTCGGGAAGAAGGAGACCACCACGCTCATACGCAGAGGTATTAAAGACTTATGTACTTAAAGAAACTGTGGATGACTCTCCAGTTGGAGGGAGATTGCAAAAGTTTTATAATGCCTGGCTTAACATTACTTCTGATCGATATGTATTACAAGCAGTTTCGGGAGCCATTATTTTTTTTTTAAAGAAGGGGTTAATCCTCCTGTACAGAATAGACCTGCTTATGCTTATGTGTTTTCTGCAGAGGAAAGAATGGAGATTAATGTGGAAATTGACAAATTATCTGGAAAAGGCGTAATTGAAAAGACTTATGAACATAAGCATCAATTTGTCTCTAATATATTTCGAAGAGATAAAAAAGATGGTGGTTGCAGAATTATTCTGGACCTTACAGATCTGAATAAGTTTGTAGAATACAAACATTTTAAGATGGAGACATTCAGTACTGCAAAAATATCTTATTTCAGCAGGGTGTTATATGGCTAAGATTGATTTGAAGGATGTCTATTATTCTGTAGCAATTCATCAATGCTTCAGGAGGTATTTAAAAATTTAATTGGCTGGGACAATTATGGCAGTTTAAAGCTTTACCAAATGGATTGAGTTCGGCTCCTAGACTCTTTACAAAACTGTTGAAACCAGTTTTTAGCCCAATTAAGAGCACAGAAACACATTGTTATGGCTTATCTGGATGATATTCTGATCATTAGTGATACTCAAGAGTCAGCTGAGCACTCAGTTTCAGTTACTAAAGCTTTGTTTGAAAAGCTAGGGTTTTTGATTCATCCAATTAAGTCCCAGCTGCAGCTAGCACAATCAATTAACTTTTTGGGGTTTGTAATTAACTCAGTGACTATGTTAGTTACTTTGCCAACAGAGAAGGCCAATGACATCTTGATGACTTGTAATTACCTCATTCACAAACCTTATCCCTCCATCCGAGAAGTGGCGAAAAACCATTGGGAAACTGGTAGCAGCATTTCCGGCAGTGGAATTTGGTCCATTACATTATCAAAATCTTCAAAGGGACAAAACAAGGGCTCTTAAGGAGAAGGCAGGTCACTTTGACAGGCCTATGCAATTAACAAAAGAAGCCGTGTTGGAATTACAATGGTGGGTTGAAAATGTCCCACAAGCTGCTAAGAATATCATGATTAAGCAACCTGAAATGGTTTTACAAACGGATGCTAGTGCTCTCGGATGGGGGGGCTACAGATTCGTCCTCCAGTTGTGGAGGTAGATGGAAAGCTCAAGAAGAAGCGTTTCTTCAAGTTTTATGGTATTAACTATTTGGAGTTATTGGGTGCTTTTTATGGACTTAAAGCATATTGTTGTGCTAAACAAGGTCTACATGTGTTAATACAGTTAGACAATTAAAACGGCTGTTGCATACATTAATCACATGGGGGGAGTTAGGTCAGTATCATGTGATTGTCTGGCCAATGAGATATGGCAATGGTGTATTGGTCGCCAAATATGGATTTCAGCAAGCTACATTCCGGGTAAGGACAATGTGATAGCAGATGAAAGGTCCAGGATTATTAAAGATAATACGGAATGGATGCTTAAGCCAGCAATATTTAAGAAATATTGTAAACCAATTTGGGTTGCCAGAAATAGATTTGTTTGCATCTAGGCTTAATCATCAGTTGCCTACTTATGTGTCTTGGGAACACGATCCAGATGCAGTAGCAGTAGATGCTTTTTCATTACACTGGGGAAAGATGTTCTTTTATGCTTTTCCACCATTTGCTTTGATTCAGAGATGCCTGAAGAAGATAGAACAAGATTCTGCTTCTGGATTGTTGGTAGTTCCAAATTGGCCAACTCAACCTTGGTTCCCAGTAATGCTGAATATGATTAAAGAACCATATTATGTCGATTCCTAACTGTAGTGATATCTTGACTAATCTGGTAACTAAAGAGATTTACCCATTGTATGCATATATGAATTTGTTAATCTGCAGGTTTTGACCAGACCACTACAGGAGCTGGGATTGTCGGACCAAAACTATGAAAGTTATGGTTGCATCATGGCGCAATAGCACACAAAAGCAATATATGACACATATTAAGAAATGGGAAGACTTTTGCACACAGTCAAATATTTCTTATGATACTGTAAAATATTGTAAATGTTTTGGAATTCCTTGCCAATTTGCATTTTCAGCAACATTTAAGTTACAGTGCCATTAACACTGCACGCAGTGCTTTGTCGTCCTATTTAGGGCTTATGACTGATCAGAGATCAATTGGGTCGCATCCATTAATATCTAGATTCATGAAAGGAATCTTTAATATTAATCCACCCAAACCAAGATACACAGAGATTTGGGGGTGTGAGCATTGTACTTACGCTACTTAGACAATGGACTCCAATTGAAGGGTTGACATTGGAAAGATTGACATTGAAATTAGTCATGTTAATGTCACTGGTCTCAGCTCAAAGAGTGCAAACTTTACAAATGTTGCGTTTAGACTGTATGCATGTGACTACAGATAATGTTGTGTTCTATGTTTACGAGTTAATCAAACAAAGCAGACCAGGGAGATCTGGAACAAAGGTAACCTTTCAAGCTTATCATATTGATCCTACTTTGTGTGTGGTTAAACATTTGAACGAATATATTAAAGTTACTGACACCCTTCGAGGAAATGAAAAAGTGTTAATGGTTACGCACAAAAAAACCACACACAAAAGCTTCAGTTCAAACTATCTCAAAATGGTTGAAACAGGTGTTGGTTTTAGCGGGAGTAGACACTGATGTGTTCAAATCTCACTCCACCAGGGCGGCAGCTACGTCCGCGGCGAAGGGGCGGGACGTACCTCTCGAGCATATTTTAAAAGTCGCAGGGTGGAGTAGAGAAGAACTTTTTCAAAGTTCTACAATAAACCTGTTCACACTATGACAAGCTTTGGACACGCGGTGTTGGGAGCACTATAATCACCTGCTTTGTTTACTATTAATTGCTAAATCAATGGTGTAGTCACTTCTATCTTTTATCACTTGTAATCATTTTCCCTCAGATATAAGGAGGGTTATTATATGGTCTTTAAACCATTAAAAAGTTAATTGTGAAATGATCTAACATTAGTCTGGTTTCTCATGTATGTGTTTACTTAGCCGGACTGTCGTACGGATTGATTCTACGACATAAAAAACACAGAAAGCTTTAAAATCTTCACGTAGTCACTCACGTGACTCCGAAGTAAAATAGTAAGATTAAACAAGAACTTACCAATTCGAAGTTTGATCGTTATTTTATGAGGAGTTACGATGAGGGATTACGTGCCCTCCGCTCCCACCCTCATAAAAATAAATGATCAAATGGTAGTTCTAAGTCTTTTATGAGCCTTACTATGTTACTCCGGCTTTTGGTGTTCTGTGTTTTTTATGCCGCTGCTTTGAAGTATGCCGTTGCCAGCGTGAGGCGGGGTCTTCACGTAATCCCTCATCGTAACTCCTCATAAAATAACGATCAAACTTCGAACTGGTAAGTTCTTGTTTAAACATAACATTACAATTACACTTCCTGTAATACAATTCATACCATCTCACAGATTGTGAAGGAAGATTGACTGGGTGGGTCATATAATGCAGTGTATGTCTTGCAGGGAGGTGTCTTACAAAAATAAGTTGCACACACCTATTCTTGCTTTGATTCCTCAATCACAGGTTAATAGCGAGTCTGTGGTAGGATTCTCCCATAGTGAAGCAGTGGCAGTAGTGCGTAGAACCACGGGGGTGGTGATTTTAGCTGTCTCAAGAGCTAAATCTGCCACCAAAGGGAGCAACACAAGCGAGGATGCTGTCACGACTGTTTCTTCTCCTGAGGTGCAGAATGATGCAGGTAAACGTGAAACAGTTGTTTTAGTTTGACCTGGACAGCTCTGTAATCAACAATTTTCTCAGAATCCTGCTGTCAGTAACTGCTGATTGAGAATTGACTATTAGCCAAACATTGAACTTACTGCAAAGCAATCAAAATATTCCACGTTAGAACAAATTTTATATTTTATGCATGCAATTAAGAAGGCGCAGTTGATTTTACCACCACCTACTGTGTGTCTGGTGTAACTGTCGTCCCATCACTGTGGACATTATAAATTTGGGCAGAGGGTGCAGTGATATGGTGGGCAGCAGAGAGAAGGATTCAGCTCGGTTTGAAGTCCAATGAATATCAGGACACAAGAGGAACAGTTCCGAAAGCCATCGGACATCAAACCTGCAGATGATACTATCAGATTGACCCTAATATTCTTTAACGGTCCTGATCAATATTCTTTTTCACTTGCGAAGTTGTACATTTCACTCCCAATGAAGATAGACACAAAATGCTGTGGTAACTCAGCGGGTCAGGCAGCAAGTGTGGAGAAAAGCAATAGGTGACGTTTGGGGTCGAGACCCTTCTTCAGTCTGAGACTCAGGGAGAAGTGACAAACCTGTCTCCTCCACTATCCCACTGTTTGCCTGCTCCAGCTATATCCTGGTCTTATTCGTAAAACCTATCCCCTGGAAGTTCTTGGACCTTAAACCCCCCTTCCTTTAATTTACAAATGTTTTTATGTTTTAATTGCTGGCTGTCGAGAGGTACTGATTCAGTCCAACAATTTAGTTCCAATCTGATAATTATGCTTAAGAACTTCTACCATTTTGTTCCATTCTGCCATTGTGACATCAAGCCTCATCCCATCCCTGTTCACATCTTAAATATTCTGTTTCTGAAAGTATACATTCTGCCTTCATCAGAAAACATCCCCAAACCTTTCAACAGCTCACTGCTCTCCACTGAAGGCAGAGCTACTTAGCTGCACAAAGTTAGAGTTCACAAAGTTAATAGAGCAGGTGTCAGGCAGCCAGAGTTAGTGACCGATGGTAAGTTGGTGGCTAAACCTTTAAGGTGACATTACAGTTCCATTATAAGCGTCTTGTATGTATCATCTTTAGCTATTATGGGACAGTTATATACAGTATTCAATTGTAAATGTTATTGGAGCGATAGAGATAAATGGCAGCTGGATTGGGAAATAGCCATTGCATGAAGACTCTGATATTCACTGCATTTTTCCACTCTATCTCTGCTAAATCTTACTTCCTTCTCATGTTTAATGTACAGTAGATATCGCTCACCAAAAAGCTGGGATGCTCGGGTGTCTGAGTCAAGTTGTTCAGCCAGAACCCAATAAGTGTTTTCCTTCGATTCCAATTACATCTACACCAAGAAATATTACAGGTAAGATCATGTGGTTAAGAAGCCACAATTTAGATTCTTCCCCCTAGCTCCCCCCATTGTAGTCTCTTTCCTTTGAACTAAAATAATTGTATTGTATTGTATATTGTATTGTGTATCTTTATTATCATTTTTCTGAGTACTTACATACCCAGAGGAAAACGAAAAAACGTTTCTCAACCAGTGTGTGGTAAAAAATAAATAGAAATAAAAAATAAAAGTACATATATCACGAGTTCCGATCGACAGTGGCACGACAATGGCTCTGCTTCAGTGTGTCCAGGTTGGTGTTTGGTGCGCGATACTTTGGCAGGGGGCAAAGTCCGTTTATCAGTCTAATTGCCCGTGGGAAGAAGCTGAGGAGCATCCTGCTGGTTTTGCAGCTGATGCTCCTGTACCTCTTCCCAGATGGCAGGATGGAGAATATGTGATGCGATGGGTGGTAGGGGTCTTTGATGATGGAGATGGCTCTGCTAATACATCTCTTCCTGTATATGTCCAGCAATAAAGGGAGTGGAGCACCAATAATCCTGCTGGCGGTCTTCACAATCCTGTCCAGTTGGTGCCGTTCGTACACCTTGCAGCTCCTGAACCAGGAGGTGATGCCTTAGGTTAATGTGCTCTCGATTGTCCCCCTATAAAAAGTTTGTAGGTGTGCAGTGGGGAGACCTGCTTTCCGTAGTCTTCGGAGAGGGTGTAGTCGCTGCTGGGCTGTCTTGACCAGTGCTGTGGTGTTGGTCGTGGACGTCAGGTCATCAGACAGGTGGAGTCCTAGGAACTTCACACTTCTGACCCTTTCCACATCAGCTCCATCGATGTGCAGAGGTGTATGGCGTTGTTTTCCCGCCCTCCTGAAGTCAACCACCATCTCCTTCGTTTTTCCCACATTGAGAATGAGGTTGTGGGATTTGCACCATCCTGTGAGCAGCTCCACCTCCATCCTGTACGCCGATTCATCATTGTCACTGATGAGACCCACCACTGTTGTGTCATCAGCGAACTTGTTGATGAAGTTGTTGTTGAGTCCAGCAGTACAGTCATGTGTAAGCAGACTAAACAGCAGGGGGCTTAGGACACGGCCTTGGGGCGAGCCAGTGCTCACGGCTATGGTTTTTGATGTCCTACTGCCCACCCTGACTGCTGCCGTTGTGATAGAAAGTTCAGGACCCAGTTACATGTGCCAGCATCAACCCCCAATAACTCCAACTTCTCCACCAGCTGCTGCGGAATGATTGTGTTAAAAGCAGAGCTGAAGTCTATGAAGAGGATCCTGGCATAAGTATTTTTCCATTCAAGGTGTGGCAGTACGAGGTTCAGTGTTGTTGAGACTGCATCCTCTGTGGATCAGTTGGCTCTGTAGGCGAACTGCAGTGGGTCTAGGTTGGCAGGTAGGCTATTTTTGATATGCTGCATAACCAGTCGCTCAAAACACTTCATTACTATTGGTGTTAGAGCCACTGGTCTAAAGTCATTATGGCAGGCTGGGTTTGGTTTCTTCGGGACAGGAATGATGGTGGCACTTTTAAGGCAGTTGGGCACTACTGCCTGGCTGAGCGAGGTGTTAAAAATATCTGTGAAGACATCTTTCAGTTGCTCGGCGCAGTCTCTTAGCACGCACCCAGGAATGTCGTCCGGCCCTGTGGCTTTGCGTGGGTTGATGCTGGCAAAGGCCTTTTTTACTCCGGCTGCGGACAGTCTCAGCGACTGGTCACTGGGAGATGGCAGTAGTGCACGTGTCTGTTTTTAACCTCAAACCGTGTGTAGAACTCATTCAGTTCATCTGGTAGAGAGGGGTCGTTTTGGCATATCCGCAGTGGGGGGGGGGGCTTGTAGTCAGTGATGGTATTGTATTTGGTGCTGGCTCGATGAGCCAAATGGCCTACTCCTGCACCTAAGTTTCTATGTTTAACCAGAGCTAAATCTCAATGATTACCAATGATTATGATTTGAAAGGAATAGCTGCTAATTTGTTTTATTTCTTGAGCAGAGAATAGTTCGCAACCTACAGAGGAACCTAAATATTTACGTGAACTGATGGAAGATGAGAAATCAGTGAAATCTGAAGATACAGATTGTGAAGGTATTTCCCTGCCTGAAGACTCTCCTGAGGTACTTAACTTGCAGCCCCTTTGTGCAAATTAAACTGTTGATGCTAATAACATGAGACACAAGAAGCATGTAAAACATTTTACCAAAACAAGAAGTGCTTCATTATTTGACTCCAGGACTCGGCTATCGGTCTTGCCTCAATAGTATCCCACAAATCTTGAATGAAAATTGAATGATTTTGGAACTTCATTGCAGTACCATGTGGAGATGTTTCTCTCAAGTGATGCTGTGCTCCGAGTGAATCATTAAACCAATGTCCCAAACTTCTAATGGGATGTAATATTTCGCTAGACACTTTTCAGAAAAGAACAGGGCATTTCTCCAAATGCACTTGACATGTTTTAATGTCAAATGGACGTAACCAAAACCAGATTATTGAATAATTTACCCTAATGCTATGGTAGAACATCCACGTGAAAAAAGTGTACAACTTGTAAGATATTTTCCAGTGATATTTATAAGCCAACCCAGCACAGACTGGATTAACTGATGTATTTGTAGATCTTCAAACACATTCCACCTGGATGATCCAATTTGGTCTGCACCCAGGGTCCCCTCCATGACAAAAGCCAGTCTTAGTGATTTGATTCAATTATAATGACATCAACATAACCACACCAGTTAAAGTAATGACTGCAGGACCAGACAGCACCCCAGGTATTCTGCTGAACACTGATAGTACTGTGTCAGCTACAATTTGAATCAAGCTGTTCCAATTGAGTTTCTTCACTGTTATCTACTGAATAAAGTAAAACATTGCAGAGGCATTTTCTATTTGTATAAATTGGGACACATCCAATCCAATCGATTGCTACCCTGTCCAACTGTTCTAACCCATCAGCGGAGTAATCAACGGCATTAATGACAATGCCATCAAGCAGTCCTCACCAATAACTCCATCACTGGCACACGTCCACTTCGCGCCAGATTCATCACAGTCTTGGCCCAAGCATTGTTAAAAGGACTGAATTCTAGAGGGGAAAGGAGAAAGTCCTTCCTAGAGAGCTACCATTTGACTGAATACAGTGTCAAAGAGTCATCTTTAGTTGGAATCATAACCTCCAAAATGTAATTGTGATCTCACCACTACATTGTAGTTGAGGGAACTCCTAACAAACAGTGTACCAGGCTGTTCAACTGCTTCATCAGTAACCTATTATCCATCCTAAGGAGCGAAGGTGATCATTGGTGATTGGTGGTGTTAGAAACATAGAACATAGAAAAATAGGTGCAGGAATAGGTCATTTGGCCCTTCGAGCCAGCACGGCCATTCAATATGATCATGACATCATCTAAAATCAGTATCCCGTTCTTGCTTTTTCCCCATATCCCTTGATTCCTTTAGCCCTAATGGCCCTGTCTCACGGTGCGAGTCCACCCACGAGTGACCCCAAGTGAAAGAAAAAAAACAGACTCGTGGTTATGTACGAGATTACAAGTTTATGTTCAAGTGTTTAACCGAGTTCCCACGGGTATGTAATTTCTGCGATGTTGCAAGTTCCTCTCCCGAATTACCAAGTTCCTCTCCCGTTACTCTTGAGCCAACCGTGAATGAAGGCTTTTTGTTCAATGGGCTGATTATTCCCCGCAGACATAAATTGGCCCTGTTTTAAAGCCGGTCAGAAAATAGACGAGAGAAGGCAACAAGTGAAATGACAACTAACCGCTGACTGACATTTGCAGAGGATCGGTGATTGGCGCGACTGTTGCAACATGAAAGATTAAACATGTATCTGAAATGAGATTTATAGTATAATGACAGATGTTCGTTTTGACAACAGAAACTCCTACTTTTTTTGTGACTTGGCCAATAAGTTGAAATGCGCTGAAACATGTTTCCCCTTTACCGCCGATAGCCAGCCTCGCGAAACTATTCCGGACAATTCATTTAAATTGCTGCTGAGAAGGAATGCGGCCTTTAAGTTAGCTCGACTTACAAGAGATGCATCAGCTTTTTTATGTTAATAAAAGTACGAATTATTGACAATGCAAGCGTTTTAAATATACAAAGCTCCGGGAAAGTTCACGGTAGTGATATTAAAAAAAACACGATACGGCCAACATGAAACATAACAGAAACCTAAATGAACAGAGACTTGTGGTGCAATGGTAAAGTGACTAAATCAGTCTCATTCTGGTATCTATAGCGTGCAATGTTCGGAAGGCAGGCTAGACTTGAATTGCCAGCGGCACCTCGCATTGAACTTCGTGAGAATGAGTTTTACGTGGGATTGCAATAAGCGTGCAACGATAAGATCTGCATATGTTCAGTGGGATTGACGTGGAAAAACTTTGTGATCCAGCAGCCGCCGACCATACTCTAGTGACACTCAACACATTGGTGTTCCCGTGCAGCTTTAAACCAGAATAAAACAACTGGAGTAACTCAGCGGGACGGGCAGCATCTCTGGAGAGAAGGAATGGGTGACATTTTGGGTCGAGACCCTTCTTCAGTGTTTTCTTCTGGTGTAGAGCTGCACGGGAACACCAAAGTGTTGAGTGTCACTAGAATATGGACGACGGCAGCCTGTCCCGCTGAGTGACTCCAGCATTTTGCATCTATCTTCGGTTTAAAGCAGCATCTGCAGCTGCTTCCTACAGCCTGACACCAGGTTGGCCCGAGGATGGTGCTCTATCTATTGCATATCAGATTAGAAACCCGACGTTCATACTACATTGTGCGGGAAGGGAACTGCAGATGCTGGTTTACACCGAAGATAGACACAAAAAGCCGGAGTAACAAAGCGGCTCAGGCAGCATCTCTGGAGAAAAGAAATAGGTGAGGTTTCGGGTCGGTTCTTTGGACACTATACCGTCTTATCCCTTTCATGTGTGTAGTTCATGTAGTTCAGACACTATACCATCTTATCCCTTTCATGTGTGACTCGGGTCTCTGGCGCTGTGAGGCAGCAACTCTACTGCTGCGCCGCCAATGTGACAATCCAATTTTTTGAATGAAGTTAGCCGCTTCACCGAGGAGCGGGTGCAGTAGAACGAGAATGAACGGATTTGCCAGCGGTGACATTGCAGCCGAGGTCTGGGGAAGACAGAGAGGGGAACAATGAGGACACAGAAGTTTAGTGGGGAATCTCATTGGTTATTATGTGGGAAGGATGTCCAGATGCCGGTTTAAAGATAGACAAAATGCTGGAGTAACTCAGCGGGACAGGCAGCATCTCTGGGTAGTGGTCTAAGGAAGGGTCTCGACCCGATACATCATCATTCCTTCTCTCGGAGATGCTGCCTGTCCCGCTGAGTTACTCCAGAATTGTGTGTGTGTGAGTTATTCCTGCATTGTTCGTGTGTGTGTGTGTTACTCCAGCATTGTGTGTATGTGTGTGTGAGTTACCTTAGCATTGTGTGTGTGTGTGTGTGAGTTACTCCAACATTGTGTGTGTGAGTGTGAGTTACTCCAGCATTGTTCATGTGTGTGTGTGTGTGTGTGAGAGTTACTCTAGCATGGTGTGTGTGTGTGTGTGTGTGTGTGTGTGTGTGTGTGTGTGTGTGTTACCCCAGCATTGCGTGTGTGCGTGTGCGAGTTACCCCAGCATTGTGTGTGTGCTTGTGCGAGTTACCCCAGCATTGTGTGTGTCACCCCAGCATTGTGTGTGTGTGCGAGTTACCCCAGCATTGTGTGTGTGCGTGTGCGAGTTACCCCAGCATTGTGTGTGTGTGTGTGTGTGTGTGTGAGTTACCCCAGCATTGTGCGTATGTGTGAGAGTCACTCCAGCATCGTGTGTGTGTGTGTGTGTGTGTGTTACCCCTGCATTGTGTGTGTGTGAATCATGAATTGCCAAGACACAAGGCACTGTAGATACAAATGATGTCATACACAAGAAAGGGCAGATGCTAGTTGAAAAAAGTGAACACATGGGGCTGGAGAAATTTGGAAATGTCATCCCGTCACCCATTCCTTCTCTCCAGAGATGCTGCCTGCCCGCTGAGTTAAAAGAGTTCCCACGGTAGACTCACGAATCACTAAGGTAAACGCACGGGCCACCACGTTATAAACGAGTTTAAAATGATTCAATTTTTAACTTGAACTGTAAATTTGACTCGTGGAAAAAATCAAACATGTTTGATTTTTTTCACGAGTTACCAAGTTTCACAGGTACCTGCCATTAGCGCCACGAGTCGCTAAGTTGCTCGCAAGAGTTCCGACGTTCCCGCTACGTTTAGTGTACGTGATTACCGTGAGTGACAACTAGGGGTCACTCTTGGGTCAACTCGCACCGTGAGACAGGGGTTTAAGAGTTAAATCCCTCCTGAAAGCATCCAGTGCATTGGCCTCGACTGCCTTTTCCATCAGATAATTCCACAACTCTCTGCGTGAAAAAGTTTTTCCTCATCTCAGTCCTAAATGGCCTATCCCTTATTTTTAAACTGTGACCCCTGGTTCTGGACTCCCCCAACTTCGGGAAAGTTTTTCCTGCATCTATCTTGTCCAATCCTTTAAGAATTTTATATGTTTCTATAAGATCTCCTCTCATTCCAGTGAATACAAGCCCTGTCAACCCATTCTTTCATCATTTGCCAGTCCCGCCATCCCAGTAATGAACCTGGTGAACCTACCAATCAATAGCAATATTGAACACTCCCTAAGTAGCAATAATGTCCTTCCTCAAATTAGGAGACCAAAATTGCACACAATACTCCAGGTGTGGTATCACCAGGGCCCTGTACAACTGCAATTGTACTTCCTTGCTCCTAAACTCAAATCCTCTTGCAATGAAGGTGAACATGCCATTAGCTTTCTTCACTGCCTGCTGTACCTGCATGCTTACTTTCAGTGACTGATATACAAGCACACCCAGGTCTTGTTGCACATCCCCTTTTCCTAATCTGACACCATTCAGATAATAATCTGCCTTCCTGTTCTTGCCACCAAAGTGGATAACCTCACATTTATCCTCATTATACTGCATCTGCCATGCATCTGCCAACTCACCCAACCTATCCAAGTCATCCTGCAGTCTCATAGCATCCTCCTCACAGCTCATACTGCCACCCAGCTTTGTGTCATCCGCAAACTTGGAGATGTCACATTTAATTCCCTCATCTAAATCATTAATATATATTGCAAACAACTGGGGTCCCAGCACTGAGCCTTGCAGCACCCCACTATTCACTGCTGAGAGGCATTTGCTGTTCAGAAGCTGATACAGCCCATCCTGGTTTGCAACAGGATTGGAAAACAATCAGGGTTATGGTGACAAATGGCAAGGAACATTTATTCTTCACAATTGTCAGATAATCACCCTCAATAATTCATAAGTTCATAGGTAATAGGAGAAAAGTTAGGCCATTCAGCCCACTAGGTCTACTCTGACATACAATCATGGCTGATCTATCTTTCCCTCTCAATCCCATTCTTCTGCCTTCTCCCCATAACCCTTGACATGCATACTAATCAAGAGGAAGTGTATCCGCACCCCTTGACTTGTAATTGCACTACCATTGAATTCCTCATCAAAACTATACTTAGAGGGGACGAGGTGTCAGTGAAAAATGGTGGGTCATCGTTAACATAACTGGAACAGTCGTATAAACACTGCGGCTGCAGGAAGAAATCAGAAACTGTGTTTAGTTTAGTTTAGAGATACAGCATGGAAACAGGCCCTTCGACCCAGAGTCCGCACTGATCAGCGATCCCCGCATATTAACACTATCCTATACACACTCGAGACAATTTACACATATACCAAGCCAATTAATCTACATACTTGTACATCTTTGGAGTGTGGACAGAATTCGATGATCTCGGAGAAAACCCACGCGGTCAAGGGGAGAACATAAAACTCCGTACAGACAAAACCCATAGTTGGGATCGAACCCGCGCTGCAAGCACTGTAAGGCAGCAACTCTACCGCCGCGCCATCCTTGTGAAAGGTTTTGCCTTCTGACCCTGAAGATTCCTTCCACTATCTTTCATCAACAAGTCAAGGGGTGGTTGGAATGTTCGCCAGTTTCTTGCATGTGCATTTCCAACAACAGTTGAGCCGCCTTGGACATAGTTTAAAAAAAATCTGTCACCAGGTCCCTCACATTCACTTATCCCTGCTCTGGCACACTATGGAAGGATTATACCATCTACCAAATGCATTGCTGCAATTCGCGAAGATTTCTTGAACAGTGTCTCAAAAAACTGCAGTCCTTGTCACGCAACAGGACAAGGGCAAAAAGAACAATAGAATCTCCCAAATTTCCATTGCATATACCATGCTAGCTTGGAAATACGCAGATTTTCTTCGACTTTGCTGGGTCGAATTGGTGGAAGTCCTTATCTAATTAGATTGTGCACCTTCAGCTCACCGATTGAAGCAATTCAAGAAGGTGGCACACCACCATCTTCAGAGCGCTAGTTAGGGATGGTTAATAAATGATGATCCTGTAGCTAGACACAAAATCTGTGAATTAGTTTAGAGAAAAACTTAAAAGTAAAAAGTGATACTTAAAATGCTGAACGTTTGAACTGACATCTCTGTTGTAGGGACAATTGTAAACAGCTTGGCTGGAAGTGTTGATATCTCAATAGTATCAATCTTTGGTCATACAGCTGCATAGCTGGTCACATATTCTTAAGTCTATCTGGTGTGCTTTTGTTGATGATATGTGGTTATGATATTTTGTTGTTATGATATGCACCTCAGGCAAAAGTCAAGATGAATTATCCACTTGGTGTCCAGATGACAATTATTTCCAATGCTTCCGACTTCTCCATTGCATTTATGTGTTGGCTGTGGTAAAGCATGTAATATTGGCAAAAGATTGAATTTCTGTCACATCACTTTCCTGTCCTTTTCCCATATATGATTCATTCCTCAATTATCTAATGCAAACTTACATATGCACATGTGAATGCTCCCTAAGATTAACAGGATGTCCACACTCAACTGCCTTGTAGCTTGCTCTTCACATTCATTCAACACCAAGCGACTGAATCTTGCTGAGGCAAGTTCAACCTCTCTTATTTGCCACTATGCCAGAGACATTCTCCAACTTACTGAACCAAGGGCCAGACACATTTTGTATCTGCCTCTTTGGTTTTACATCTACCATTGCTGCCATACCTAATGTGCATCCTCTTCTCCCCCTTCATTCAAATGGGATCATTGATTGTAATTAAAAAGGTAAGTTTAATTCTGTGTTTCTTTACTTCTGTTTTAATTAAGCTAACTTTAAATTTAAATGTTTAAATTTTTTTTTGGTCAAAAAGTATTGATTTTTAGTGATTTACATCAACTTCAACTAAGGTGATGGTTAGTTCCACTGTGGAGCCAGCAGAGGTTGCTGGTCAAACTCCATGCAATCCACCCCAAGAGGGAGATAGTTGGAATATATTTGGAATGCTGTCTTTGCACTCGAGGCAGAAAGTATTAGGAATGTGCAAGCACCATTCCAAAAACAAGGGCATGTACTACATTTGAGCTGAATGAAGTTGTCAAAAGATTATCACCTGTGTTCAAGGAGATGAAAGAATGGTCATTGTCATTGTGATTGAAGAGATAGCAGTGCTTTAGGTATGCAAGCGACTGTTTTTCAAGAGGAAATTTTGATTGTGTGACGGACGAGAGATTAGATAGCAACATCACATTCAGAAATTGAAGATGCAAATATGAGTAGACAGATGGTGCACAGTTATTTTTTTTAATTTGCAAGTCACAATTTGGGTATTTTTTTCTAACTGGTATTCTTTGTGTTTCAATGCACTATGTGGTCAAGCTGCCTGTATGCCAGAGTCATGGTGGGCCATGACAGCAGTTTCCTTTTGCTGTTTCAACACAGTTGGTGTGTCTCGAATCTTCAGGACCTCAGTGCTGGACTGCACCACTTAATCAGGCCTGGTACTTCACAGTGCTGTTGCATTATTAGCTGTGTGGTATTTTATTCAGCAAAGCTGTAGTGAATAAGATCTATTCAAGGAAAACCACACAATTTTTATTCCTCTTTAATCAACATCAACATTACAAAAAGTTTTTTTTACATCCATTTACCTTGATATTTGTGAGGCGTTCCACAATGAAATGTAGCTGCTATATTTGTCAGCAATTTCATTTCAAATGCAATTCACTGTCTGTCATGTTCTTTGTAAGGAACCATAGCTTCTCTTCTTGCATAATAGTGTCATGCAATCTATAAAAATATAATTATCCAAAATGTAGTTGAGAGGATGTGGGACAGTGAAGATGAGGAATGTCCTGCCCATGAAAAGACTCAGCAAACATGAGGAGTAAAATCCTCTGTAATCATGTAAGGTTTTGATGAGGACATTTATCTGTGTATAGTTTCATTTCCCATACCCAAAGAAGGATTGTTTTTGCCTGGGAGTTAGTGCAATGTGAGTATACTTAATTGATTCCTGGCATGAGAGGACCTTACTTAGATCGATCCATACCTACTGAGTTTAGAAGAAATAGAGCTGACTTAATGGAGATTCTCAGAAGGATTAACAGTGTAGATGTTGGGAGATTGTTTTCTCTAATAAGATAAATTCAAGCTCTGCTACAGATGTTCCAGTGTAAGGGGACAGTCATTTCAGACCCGTGAGGGGATTCTGTCCACACAGACGGTTGTGGACCCTTAATTATTGAGAATTCTCAATGCTTAGATCAATTGATTTTTGAACATTAATAGAATTGAGCAATGGGTATCAGACAGGAAAGAAAAACACCTTACAGAATTAAGCATGATCTTTTCAAGGAGTTATTTGCTTATTTCTACTATCCATGTCTCCCTTCAAAATTGTTAAACTTCATTGGACAGAAATGTTCCTCTGAGCCATAGAGAGTCATAGAATCTTACAGTTTGGAAATAGGCCGTTCGGCCCAACTTACCCACACCAACCAATATGTCCCATCTACACTAGTCCCACCTGCCTGTATTTGACCCATATCCCTCAAAGCCTGTCCTATCCATGTATCTGTATGATTGTTTCTTAAACGTTGCTATAGTCCCTGCCTCCACTATTTCCTCTGTCAGCTTGTTCCATACACCCACCACCCTTTGTGTGAAAAGATTACCCCCAGATTCCTATTAATTTTTTCTGCCTTAACCTTTTTATGAGCCCTACAAAAACAACACTCCTTTCCTACTGATGGCCACATGATGCTACCCCTTGTCCCCTGACCCACCTCCAGCTCCACCCATTCTTGTCATCATGAATGACCTCCTCGCCATATTAATGGGTTAATTCACTACCAATTTAAATATTGGGCCCAATAGTTCAGCTACATCTGCTCACGTGAGCCAGGAGAGCTTGCAAATAATAATTATCGAAGGTAGACAAAAGTGTTGGAGAAACTCAGCGGGTGCAGCAGCATCAATGGAGCAAAGGAAATAGGCAACGTTTCGGGCCGAAACCCTTCTTCAGAAATCCTTCGCTCCATAGATGCAGCTGCGCCCGCTGAGTTTCTCCAGCACTTTTGTCTACCTTCGATTTTCCAGCATCTGCAGTTCCTTCTTAAACGCTTTGTCTAATCCACTGCGAAATCTCCAAAAATAATAATTATCAATGTTTCCTGGTGTTGAAGAATCAGTGTAGTTTTCTTTGTGGAATTTCTTCTGTTTGATGGTGTATTCTTATTTAATTTTGTTGTTTCTGTTTAATACTATGGTTTTTTTTAAATATTGCAGCCAGTTAGGAAAAATTGCTGCCAGCATTCAACAACTGTAGAGAAACCAGTGCAGGAGCACTCCATTAAAGATACAGCCTCAGAAAGGTAATATACCCCAAAGGATCCAAGCAATGACAAAGCACCATGGAATTAATAAAGAGCTATGTCGCCAGGATTCTGCACCAAATTACAAATGTGCTCAAAACATTTAAACGTGATAGTCTGATCAGATATTTTTCCTCTGCCATGATAGTAAAATAAAATGTTGAACTTGAATTTGTGGCCCACTATGTTTATTTAAAATACAGTTACATATTTGAAGTAAATACACTTATCTGAAGAATATCGCATATTCCTTCTCTCCAGAGATGCTACCTGACCCGCTGAGTTACTCCAGCTTTTTGTGTCTATCTACACTTATCAACCATATTTGTGAACATGCCACAGGAGTTAATGTAATAGCGGATAATTTTTTTTGTTTTTGTGTTGCTAGAAGATAAAATGTATTTTAGCAAATAATGTTATAATCAATAAATATAATAATACCATGTGAGATGACCACTGTGTGATCACTTGATTGCTGTAGGGTACCCAGGCTGGACAACACTGAGGAGGATGAAATTACCTGGGACAGTGAAGAACTCCCAATTGACAGTCTTCAGCAGGACACTTCACTCAAAGGTAAAATATTATTATTTTTATTAACTAAATTATAATTGGGAATAATGAACATTATGTTTGACCTTTTTTTCATATTGAATTTTAGTTGTTTAGTTTAGCGATATAGAGTGGCAACAGGCCCTTCGGCCCACCGAGTCCACACCGACCATCGATCCTGGCACATTAACACAAGCCTACACACACTAGGGACAATTTACACTTATACCAAGTATACAAACCCAATGCAATTAACCTACAAACCTGTATGTCTTTGGAGTGTGGGAGGAAACCGAAGATCTCAGAGATAACATACGCGGTCATGGGCAGAATATACAAACTCCGTACAAACAGGATCGAAACTGGGTCTCCGGTGCTGCAAGCGCTGAAGGCAGCATCTCTACCGCTGTGATACCATGCTGCCCAATGATACTAAATTGTCAAACAACAAAATGGCCCAGGGTTTGAAGTCAGCTGGGAGCCCACCAAACTAAGTTTCTACACATCTTCACAACAAGACTGTTTGATCAGTCTCCTTAATTTGGAAGCTGTGGAATTACCGCAGCTTTGCACTGTAGTCCTACAGCAGAGAATAGTATAGAAAAGTGAAGGACTGCAAGGAAACTTAAGAATACTGCATTCAACAGGTTTCCATGGGAACCTTAAGCTTTATGCCACTTATTAGTAAAATTCAAATCTGCCTAAAATGCTGACATTTCTACACTAAACCCAGCATGCTGAATGTTCATCCGTTTTTTGCCCAAATACTTGCAACAGATGTTCAGAATAAGTTTTAAATATATAATAATTGGATTTTTCTATGACTAATAAGAGATTTTTAATATAATATATTAATGTTATATAAAATATAATACAATCAATAATAAAATGTAATTAATTAATAAGAATTGCCAGTATTATATAATTAATATGAAAATATTAAATGTTGAATAGTAAAGACGCCCCTGAGAAGCAACATGTACGCTCTGAAGTTATCAAAGTTGCACATTGGGAACTTAAAGCTGCTTAGCAAGGATATATATCTACATGTTCCAGAATTCCTTTATGTTCCCCAACTGAATAAATAAAGCTGAAATATACAGTTGGGGATGATTTTGCACTCTGCATTGTGCAAAGTTGGATACAGGTTACTGCATACATTGGTAGATATAATTCCATTTGATCTAATGCAAATTTATTTTATAATGAAACTAATTTGTGTTACTTAACAATTGCATTAGAAATTATAGTTTTTGTTGCACAATAGCAGTATCCCGATTAATCATGCTGTACCTTGTTCGCAGTTGTTGCATTACGTTATATTGGTCACATTTTTCTTCATTTATTGCAGAAGAATGGCCGGGAACAATAGAGAAACAGGCTGTCCTTTCCATTGCAAACGTTCCCCCAGGAAGCCAGTACACAGGTTCTAAGCTGGAAGCGATCATTAAAACATTACGTGGATCTCTGGAACAAAATATTCCAATACAAGAATTTGAGGTATGTTCTGAAATTAGGAGCGCTGTTTGTTCATGTATTATTAACTATAGAAAATGTAGATATTTGTTGCATTCTGCAAGTTTCTTCTGCAATGTGAGTGAAAAGAAAAAAAGATTACTGAAAAAAAAACTGTAGGATCCTTTATAATTAGAAAGAAGAGAGAATACAAAAGGAAGGGCACAGAAATTGACTGAATACTTTGGAGAAACAAGGAGATGCAGATGTTGGTTTACAAAAAAATACACAAAGTGCTGGAGTAACTCTGGACTTCAGGCAACACAGAGGCAATGTTACAAAATTTTGAGATTTTAAAAATCAAGTCTGCAATTTATCACATGAGATAAAGCATAAAAAGAAGTTTAATTTGACACCTAATTCACTTTCATATCTTCAATATTAAAAAAGTTATGGCCATTTTCATACTTGGAAATTAGCATCTTGTTCCCCATTGCCTTTCCATTGACTTAACACAAAAGCTGTGATCTAGAACAGTCAAAAGCCCATAACTTTCTTAAAAATTAAGAAAACTCAATGAAATATTCAGTTATTATACATTGAAGCATTTTGAAAGAAATACGAAACAATATTACTTGGATGACCTGAAATTAAAGCATAAAAATTAGTTAGTTATCTAATTGTAGCTAATTACAAAATTCAATTTCCAGATCTAAACATCTATCCATTTCTTAAGAAATGATAAACATTTTTTAATTGCGTAAGTGTCCAAATAACATTCACACAATAATCCACAATATAACTTGATTTTTAAATCTAATTTTCGTGAATTTATAGGCCAAATGGAAGGTATTTAGTGTTTAATGCCTGTAAATTAATGGCCATTTAAATCAACTTGCGAGTGGGTTTTAGTGGAATACGGTGGATTAGAATGTTGCAATTTGCGGTGAAGTCGGCAGGGAAAATACAGCCGGTTCATACATTTTTTTTGTCCCCTTTTCGCAACATGAAAATGTAATTAAATGCTTCCTAAGAACCACGTTTTTATGTAAAAATAAACTGTGTAGCTTATTTTATTGCCTACGTTAGGTCTGTTCTGCTGTCAGCGTTCAGAGCTTTAGAAGTTGATTTTTCAACTACTCTAGTTAATAAATAATCTAGCGTAGTTTAAAAATAGCTTCATGAATGAAACATCGGAGCGATTTCTCTTTAGCGACGAAATCGCTCGACAAGGATCGATTTGGACTGGCTAGGGAAAAACGGCATTTTAAATCCGCCCCCCCTCTGAAAGGCGCCAAAGTCACACACACGGGGAGCGGCAGAACTGCAGCGCTGCTAAAGGTAGGTATTGTAACATACCTAAACACAGGCCAGCACTTTGTGTCTTTTTTTTAACAATACATTGGTTCTGTCTTCATGGAAGAAGGTGCAAATATTTTTCCAGAGATAGGAGGAAACAGAGAATGTAGTGAATGTGGGGATGCAAAGATCATAAGTGCATGGGTGAATATATGACAGATGCAGTGCAGCATCGATAAAGGTGTCCTTGCACAAAAGTCACTGAATGCAAATGTGCAGTAAGCATTTAAGGAGGTGAATGTTGTGTTCGTCTGCCATTGCAAGATGCTGTGAGTACAGAAGCATGATGTTTAAGTACAAGTATATAGAGTCCAGGTGGGAGTATCGTATGCAGTTTGATCTTCTTACCTAAAAAAGAATACACATTCTGTGGAGGGAAGGTAGCAAGGATTCAGCAGACCAATTCCTGGGATAGCAGGATTGTTATAAATGGAGAGATTCAAGTTTAGGAGGGGAGATATCATTGAAACATGTAAAATTATACAGGGCCTTACAAACTGATATCAGATGTTTGTTAAAGAAGGAACTGCATATGCTGGAAAATCTAGGGTACACAAAATGCTGGAGAAGCTCAGCGGGTGCAAAGAAAGGAAAAAGGAGGAGGAGCCCTGTCGGACCTGGAACGCCTGCTTGGGTCCTTGAATGGAGTGGAGGGGGGAGGTAAAGCGACATCTCTTGCGGTTGCAAGGGAAAGTGCCCGGTGAAGGGGTGGAGCGGGAGGGAAGGGAAGAATTGATAAGGGAGTTGCGGATGGAGCGGTCTTTGCGGAAGGCAGACAGGGAGGGAGATGGGAGGATGTGGCAAGTAGTGGGGTCACGTTGGAGGTGGCGAAACTGGCAGAGGAATGAATATGTGTTGTATGTGCCGGCTGGTGGGGTGAAAGGTGAGGACCAGGGGGCCTTTGCCCTTGTTACGAGTGGGGGGATGGGGAGAGAGGGCAGTGTTACGGGGTACGGAGGAGACCCTGGTGCGAGCCTCATCAATAGTGGGGGAGGGGAATCCCCGTTCTCTGAAGAATGAGGACATCTGTGAACACCTCATCCTGGGAGCAGATGCAGCGTAGACGGAGGAATTGGGAATAGGGGATGGAGTTCTTACAGGAAGCAGGGTGGGAGGAAGAGTAGTCCAGGTAGCCGTGGGAGTCAGTGGGTTTATAGTGGATGTCGGTCAAGGGGTATCCCCTGCAATGGAGATAGTGAGGTCAAGGAATGGTAGGGAAGTGTTATATGGTCCAGGTGTATTTGAGTGCCGGATGGAAGTTGGTGGTGAAACGGATGAAGTCAGTCAGTTGTGTGTGGGTGCAGGAGGTGACACCAAAGCAGTCGTCGATGTAACGGAGGTAGAGGTTGGGGATGGGGCCCTGGTACGCCGCGAACAAGGAATGTTTGACGTACCTGACAAAGAGGCAGGCGTAGCTGGGGCCCATGCGTGTGCCCAGCTACGCCTTGTATTTGGAGGGAATGGGAGGAGTCAAAAGAAAAGTTATTGAGGGTAAGGACCAACTCCGCTAGACGGAGGAGAGTATCAGTGGACGGGTATGGGTTACTCCTCCAGTCGAGGAAGAACCGGAGGGCTTTGAGACCATCCTGGTGGGGGATGGAGGTGTAGAGTGATTGGACGTCCATATCAGATGTTTCCCTGGCTAGTAAGGGGCTGGGACCCAAAACAGCACTGTAGCAGATGGACAAGGACGGGAGGGACACAACTGAAACCTCGTCATTCCAGGCTACAGATGATAGAGGTGGAGTTAAGAGAGGAGGGAGAGTTGCGCTGTTGATTGGGGAAAATATCACAAAGGTAGGTAGAGTGGATATGTTGGAGGATTTGTCCAGTGAAGTTATATGGGTGGAACTTTGAAATAAGAATTTTTGTTGGGATTATATTATAATCCCGTCCCAACCCCTTAAATGCCAGTGTGAATTAGAGGAGCAAAAATGTAGGGAATCACAGATGGTGTAAAAATAATAAGGTTGTAATAGTTGGAAGTTTCAAGCTACATAATATTAACTGGTATTAGCATGGTGCAAAGTACTTGGAGAGGTTGATATATAAGTGTATCCTGGAAGGTTTTCTCAAGCATTATGTGCATGAGCCTATTGAGGGGGGGAGGAGACGGAGGGGAGGAGACGGAGGGGGGGGAGAAGGAGGGGAGGAGGAGGGGAGGGAGGAGGGGGCGGAGGAGGAGCACGGGGGAAAGTTCTAAAATGAGGCAACAAGAACTTTATGGCATTAGCCAGGAGCTTGCAAAGTTTCATTAGGAGAAGCTGTTTTCAGTAAAGGAAAGTCTGGCATGTAGGAGGCTTTTAAAAGTGACTAGACGACCCGTGGACGCATTGAGTCCCCGTTGTGATAACCCGTGGATCCGTTTGGTCCACATTGTGAGGCCAGTCAAGTACACACTGCGCATGTGCGGATACGGGCAACCCTCCCCCAACCATTCACCCGAGGATACCGGACCCGGCAACCCTCCCTCAATTGCGCAGGCGTGGCTGACTGGCCAGGCAAGTGGGAGCACATTGCGCTGGGGCAACTGCATTCAACTGCGTTGAAACTCATCCCGTTCAGAGTATAAAGTTAATTAAAGTGCATAAAGCAAATTACTTTGTAAAATATAACGAAACTTGATACTGCACACCAGCAGGCGAATGGTGAATTATGGGCCTGTGCCACTTAGGCGATTTTTCAGGCTATTGCTGGTGATTGTCAAGTTGCCGGCAGTCGCCTGAAAAACCGGTAACTGGAACGGCGACTGTCAGAGTGGAACACACACACACATCGCTTCCTTCACCAGCCCGTTATTCATGCGGGGGACAGGGCAAGCGAGGGGAGCGCTGTCTGAGTGAAATTCACACGGTGCAAAGCCAAGGTGATACAGACACACACCACGATGAACAGGAATGTTGGCACAGTAATTAAGATGGCCAATGCACAGTGTACAGTAAGTCCTTTAAAAGAGGGGGGAGAAGGAGTGGAGACATCTTTTAAGAAGCCAGAGATACAGGGCTGTGAAGCTTGCCGGACATTTAATATTACCGGTTGGTTATTCTTGGTTCTGAAAACTACTGCTAACATTTTGTTCCCAATGAGCCAATGAAATTCACTGGTCAGAACCGCCTACAACCTACAAGAGCCTTCAACCACCTGGCAACCCACTAGGACCTCCTGGCCACCCACCTATGGCACGAGAACGCTCACTACTCTCCATGGCGGCTTCATTCTGGACGCCGCTAATTTTTCAACATGTTGAAAAATTTGCAGCAACCATAATGAGGCCACAACTAGTTCCCAGAATGCGGGAACTCCTCATGACCTTGAAGGCAACTCCCCGGCAACCACCCTCGAACATGTGCGACCATGTGGCGACTGCATAGTCTCCTGCAGTTGCCTAAAAAAGTCACCTAAGTGGGACAAGCCCATAAGGCGTCCCTAAAATTGTTGCGATATCTTGTACCGTTTTGGCGGAATTTTGGGAACATATAAACAAGATGAGACTTTTAGTTATATATATACTAGACCAAGTGGGACCCGTTGGCTCCCCCAATGCAACCCGTTCCCCAATGTAAGATTCCACCACTCACCTGTTCCCCCAACGTAACCCATTCCCCCAATGCAATAATCCACCACTCACCCATAGCCCCACCTGTGCAGGTTGGCTCATTTTTTTCACCCTCCCTCATTTTTCACTCTCCCCCAAGTAACTGTCACATTGTCATGTTGTTACTTGTGGGCGGAGCACCAAGGCAAATTCCTTGTATGTGAATGCTTGGCCAATAAACTTACTTACTTACTTAAAACTATTTTTAAAATGCAATTGCACTAACATTTTTTTATTCTTTAATGTGATGTAGGTGCTACCGACAAGGCCATCTTTTGTTATCCAAATCTAATCATTAAACTTTCAATTTAGAGCCCAATTAAAAGGCTTTGCAATCACATATGTGCTGGGTTAGGCAGGCAGATTCTTCCCCCGAAGGACATTTGCTGGCAAGGACTCGGTGTCCTGGGATAGCAACATTGTAGTAGGGCGACAATTCCATAGTGACGTCATAGTTTGGAACTGGCAGTGCAGATTTGAAGAAATCCTTCTCAAAGTGGGATTTTGTCAAGCTAGAATTGTTAATATTTAGTAAAATATAACATCAATCTGAACAAAACCTGGCTAATGCACACCCAGGACAATGGTGAGTAAGGTGGGCCAAATATTGTAGCGCTATCATGTACCATTTGGCGGAATCTCCAGAACACACACGCATACAAACAAACAAGCTAAGATTTTAGTAATATAATATATATACTAGACCAAGTGGAACCCGTTGAGCCTCGTTCCCCCAACATAATATTTCACCACTCACCCATTCCCCCAACGCAACCCGTTCACCCAACGCAATATTCCACCACTCACCCATAGCCCCCGACTGCGCAGGCTCAGCTCATTTCCCCTCATCCCCCAACACTCTCTCGTCCTCCTCTTCACCCTCCCTCTCCTCTCTCCTCTCCCCTCTACCCTCTCCCCGCTCCCCCACTGCTTACCTCTCCCCTATCTCTTAAAGATAGTGGAGTCAGGGGATATGGGGATAAGGGGTACTGATTGGGGATGATCTGCCGTGACCACATTGAGTTGCGGTGCTGGCTCGAATGGCCTACTCCTGCACCTATTGTCTATTGTCTATCACACTCCCCCACTCAACACAATGTTTTAAATAACATTTCTCCTCCCCCACTCCCTCCCTCTCCTTACAACAATGTAACAAATCTATCATTGCAGTGGGTGGAACACTTTTTTTTTTTTTTTTTTTTTTTTTTTAATTTTTTTATTGTAGAAACAATATATACCGCGTACACTCTTATACGACAGTGAGAGTTGTATAATATACAAAATTATATAATATTGATTATCGATTGATACTGTTTATGTTAATTGTAATATTATCCATTATACATTTCGTGGTTATTTATTTTATATAATTGGGAGTATATGTAGTATATTCCTAAAATAAGCAATATACTCAGATTTCTCATATCATAGATATTCTTCTAATTACCAAATACAAATCCCCGCTAATATAACTACATAATACCCAATCTTAAACAAAGTTTTATGATATTCATAATGTTATCAAAATATTAAGAATGTTTGTATTATTGTTAACTTTATATTTCAAAATTATTGTATAGTTGAAAATGCATAATTTTATATAATTACAAATTTAAGACATCTATAATCTTTTCATACGAATAAAAATAAGTGTGTACATATTAAAAATTTATATAATATGTTTCTATATTTTTTTCCTTAATTAAAGATAGGAAGATAGAGAAAGAGAATAGAAAATAGAAAAGAAAATGTGAGAAGTTTGATGGAGATTGAAGTATTACTAAATAATCCATTCTTGGAGATACATTCATGATTTATTATATGTATTTCTTCATCCATTCAGATATTCAGGCCTCAGTCAAGTCCCTGTGCCGAACCATTGTGACCCTGTAGATATTTAATATAGGGAGACCATATCCCTTTGAAGAGATCTAACCTGTCCATAAGGACAAGTCTCAATCTCTCCAAGTGAAGTGTCTCCGTCATTTCTGTATTCCACATTTTAATTGTTGGGGATACAGGGCCTTTCCAAAATTTTAATATTAATTTTTTCCCAATTATTAAAGAATAGTCCATAAAAGTTCTTTGATTCCTTGTAATTATTTGTTCCGTTTCCGGTATTCCAAGTATGATTAACTTTGGGTCAGGAATCATAGTAATATTAATAACATTCGAGACTATCTTAAATATTTCATTCCAATATTCTAGAATCTTCGTACAATTAGTAAATGAATGTGACAAAGTTGCTTCTAAGATTTGACATTTATCACATATAGGTGATAATTTTGGAAATATATTATGTAATTTAGATTTAGAATAATGTAATCTATGTAAAATTTTAAACTGTATAAGAGCATGTTTAGCATTTAACGAACAGTAATGTATGTGTTGTAAGCTTTCTTCCCATATTTCTGGGCTTATTATTTGACTTAATTCATTTTCCCAACGCTGTCTATGTATTTCCGATGATGGAATATCACTTTCCAACAAAATATTGTAAATGTATGATATCATTTTTTCTGTATTTGGATGTTTATTCAAGCATTAATCTAAAATTTCACTCTTTCTATTTCTGAGTTCTTGTGTATTTGCAGAGATATAGTTTCTGATTTGTAAATATCTGAAATATTCATTATTATGAAGCCCGTAAGTTTGTTGTAATTCTTGAAATGAAAGAAAATAATTTTCCTTATAAAGATCCCCTATATTTAAAATTCCTTTATTTTTCCATTGTATAAAAGCCTTATCCATCGTTGACGGTTTAAACGTAAAATTGTTGGCAATTGTAAGACCTAGCGGTATAAATTTTAGTTTTAGTGTTTTCTTTATTTGTTTCCAAATACGTATTCCACTTTCTATTATCAAATTTTCACTATAAATTTTCTTAGGTACATTAGTATTAGCAAATATTATAGAGCTAATTTCAAATGGAAAACAGTCTTCTCTTTCCATTTTTAACCAATTTGGTTTTATTATCTGTTTCTCCTAACCAGAAATTCATATTTTTAATATTAACTGCCCAATAATAAAACATAAAATTTGGTAAAGCTAAACCCCCGTTTATTTTAGCTTTACATAAATGTTTTTTATTTATTCTATGATTCTTATAATCCCAGATAAAGTTAGTGACTATTGAATCTACTTTTTTTTTAAAATTTTTAGAGAGATATATCGGGATTGATTGAAATAAATATAATAATTGTGGGAGGAAAATCATTTTTATTGCGTTTATTTTACCTAACATTGAGATAGGTAAGCTTTTCCAGTATAAGATATTTTTATTTAATTTATTCAATAATAACGGGAAATTAGACTTAAATAAAGAGTCAAATCTTTTTTGTAACAAAAATACCAAGATATTTAATATTTTCATTTGTTATCTTAAAAGGAAATTGTTGTAATATCTGTAAGTTATTCATGGTTATTGGCATAAGTTCACTTTTATTCCAATTGATACTGTATCCTGAAATTAAACCAAATTCCGTTATTAGTTTTAACAAATTACGGATACTTATTTCCGGTTTAGTAATATAAAGTAATATATCGTCCGCATATAACGAGATTTTATTCTTAGTATCTTTAGTATCATATCCATATATTTCCGGGTGCAATCTTACCCTTTGAGCAAGAGGTTCGATTGCTAACGCAAACAGTAATGGTGATAAAGGACAGCCTTGTCTACAACCTCGAGATAAACTAAACTTAGTTGATAACATATGGTTTGTTATTATTCTAGCTGTTGGGTTTGCATATAATAATTTAATCCAAGTAGTAAACTTATCACCAAGCTTAAAGGCTTCCATCACCGAAAATAGATAAGGCCATTCCACCTGGTCAAAAGCTTTTTCTGCATCCAACGAGATGACTACTAAGTCTTTTTTATCACTTCTTTTCGAATATATATACTAGACCAAGTGGGACCCGTTGGCCCCCAATGCAACCCGTTCCCCAATGTAAGATTCCACCACTCACCTGTTCCCCCAACGTAACCCATTCCCCCAATGCAATAATCCACCACTCACCCATAGCCCCACCTGTGCAGGTTGGCTCATTTTTTTCACCCTCCCTCATTTTTCACTCTCCCCCAAGTAACTGTCACATTGTCATGTTGTTACTTGTGGGCGGAGCACCAAGGCAAATTCCTTGTATGTGAATGCTTGGCCAATAAACTTACTTACTTAAAACTATTTTTAAAATGCAATTGCACTAACATTTTTTTATTCTTTAATGTGATGTAGGTGCTACCGACAAGGCCATCTTTTGTTATCCAAATCTAATCATTAAACTTTCAATTTAGAGCCCAATTAAAAGGCTTTGCAATCACATATGTGCTGGGTTAGGCAGGCAGATTCTTCCCCCGAAGGACATTTGCTGGCAAGGACTCGGTGTCCTGGGATAGCAACATTGTAGTAGGGCGACAATTCCATAGTGACGTCATAGTTTGGAACTGGCAGTGCAGATTTGAAGAAATCCTTCTCAAAGTGGGATTTTGTCAAGCTAGAATTGTTAATATTTAGTAAAATATAACATCAATCTGAACAAAACCTGGCTAATGCACACCCAGGACAATGGTGAGTAAGGTGGGCCAAAAATTGTAGCGCTATCATGTACCATTTGGCAGAATCTCCAGAACACACACGCATACAAACAAACAAGCTAAGATTTTAGTAATATAATATATATACTAGACCAAGTGGAACCCGTTGGGCCTCGTTCCCCCAACATAATATTTCACCACTCACCCATTCCCCCAACGCAACCCGTTCACTCAACGCAATATTCCACCACTCACCCATAGCCCCCGACTGCGCAGGCTCAGCTCATTTCCCCTCATCCCCCAACACTCTCTCGTCCTCCTCTTCACCCTCCCTCTCCTCTCTCCTCTCCCCTCTACCCTCTCCCCGCTCCCCCACTGCTTACCTCTCCCCTATCTCTTAAAGATAGTGGAGTCAGGGGATATGGGGATAAGGGGTACTGATTGGGGATGATCTGCCGTGACCACATTGAATTGCGGTGCTGGCTCGAATGGCCTACTCCTGCACCTATTGTCTATTGTCTATCACACTCCCCCACTCAACACAATGTTTAAATAACATTTCTCCTCCCCCACTCCCTCCCTCTCCTTACAACAATGTAACAAATCTATCATTGCAGTGGGTGGAACACTGTTGATGGGCAGTTTATGTAAATGAGATCCCATTGTGATGTCATAGCTGCAACTGCCACTGCAGTATTCAAGTCATTCTTTCTCAAACTGTATGTTAAAAATGATAATAACTTGTGAAATGTAACATCAATCTGAATGAAACTTGTTGAAAACGCATCACAGGACAATTGTAAGGTGGTGAAAAATTGTAGCACTATCGTGTAACGTTTTGGCGTAATTTCAGGATCTCACTAACTCACTCACTCACTCACAGGCAGACATCCAAACAAACAAGATAAGAGTTTTATAGATAGATAGATAGATAGATAGATGGATGGATGGATGGATGGATGGATGGATGGATGGATGGATGGATGGATGGATGTATGTATGTATGTTGGGGGGAGTTCAGGGCTCGCATGTTCCCATCAGGTGGCAATACTTGCAGGATTAGGGAACCTTTATTGATGAGGTTATTGAGGCTCTGGTCAGAAAAAAAAGGAGGAGGCATATATTTATTCAAATTAAGCAAACCATGTAAGGAGTATATAAGGGATGCAGGATGCACAAGAGGGAAATCAGAAAGGCATAAAGAGGACAGGGGATAGCTTTAACAGGTAAGGCAAAGAAGAATTCTATATGATTCTTCAAGTGAACTCAAAGAAAAAGGGTAACAAGGGAAAGAATATGTAGGAAGGAACTGCAGATACTGGTGTCAGAATCTTTTCTTCCCAAGGATGAAAATGTCAAAGATTGGTGGACATAGCTTTATGGTCAGAATGGGTGTTTAAAGGAGATGTGCAGGTCAACTTTTTTTACACAGAGTTTTACACAAGTTTTCTTCCACCAGCGGTGGTGATGGAAGAAAATACGATAGTGGCATTTACTCTTTGACACTGCCTAGAATCTCAGAATATGGGGAAAGATATTTGGAACTCAGTAAAGTAGAAATTTCTTCACTGCCTCCCTCACAATATGGAAGCAACCTAAGCCCAGTCTGAAACTGACCTGGTCACAAGAGGAACATGGAAGTTTAACGTCAATGGCACTGGAGGTCAGATCCCTGGAGTTGTGAGCCCAGAAATGCCACTGCGGTAGCAAGAAAACCTACTTTCCCAGTTTGATTTTGTTTTAATCACTTGTAAGTCAAGGTATAAGGCAGTGTTTTCTAAAATAACCTTATGCATTATTAATCTAAAATTATATATTTTAATAGAATCTGCAGAATCTGACACCTTTAGATGAATGTTTAATTGGACAAACAAATGACAACCGGAGGAAGAACCGATATAAAAATATATTACCTTGTAAGTACAAAGAAGCAAGCTTTCTCAATTTATTTATAATAATGAATGATCCTTCAATTGTCACATTAACAGCATTATTCAGATGAAAGGTGTTAGATGTAGAAACAGTACAACCTTGAGGAACGCTAACAAGTCAAATGTACCAACATTGCCTCTAATACAGTTAATCTGGCACGTTTGGGACTTCATTGTAGATCTAGCGGGTTTTCCATACCGTTGGATGTTATTTATATTAATATTTCAACACATTCTAAACGTTTTAAAAAGATGAAACACAGTAACATTTTAACTGAAAAGGTAAAATCCATTTGAACATTTTAACTGAACCATTTCAAGGGAGCACAGAAGGAAGAACCAGGTAAGTATGAAAGCAGCACTGTCTTTAGAACAAATGGGTGGAAAGGGAGCACAGGAACCTGGCGAACGGGTTCGAATGTGGGAACAAGAGCACCAGTAAATGGAATGGAACAGGTGAACCAGGGCCCTTGTGTATGGACAGGAAGCATGAGAACTGGACCCCAAACAAGGGACTACATGAACGTGAGGCCCAGCAAGTGGCTGGGGATGCAGTGAGTTGTCAGAGAACAAGTGGGAAGGGAACATGGAAACAGGGGCCCTAGCGAATGGCAATTGCTAATAACACCTGGAGTGCCAAATGCCAAAACGTTGGACAGTGAATTATTGGCATTTAACTGCACCTGTCAAATTGTGAACAATTAACTAGCTTGAACGCAAACATATTTAGACCACCCATTCTTTGTAAAGACAATATACTGTACCATTCACGCAAGACCTGAACTTTTGGTAACAATGGATCTCCTAATTTAGAATATAGTTCTTCTGAAGGAATGTAGGATTCTTGACCTGAACCATTAACTTATTTTTTCCACCATATCCCCTGGCCTATTGAATGTTTCCAGCATTTACTGTTTTTATTCCTTGGTCTCTTCCAGACTGTTACTCATAAAAACAACCTTTTTAAGATTAAATTCAGAGTAAACCATGACAATCCTTCAGAAAACTGAATGAGAAAAATTAATTACTTACATATTTTCTTTTACATCATTCGCTTATTTCCATCTTGACATTGAAGCATGAGACAATCCAAATAGGTTAAATGTGAAAAATCATTACTCATTCATTTATTTGCATGTCAATTATAGATGATGGCACTCGGGTTCCACTTGGAGAAGAGTGTGGATACATTAATGCCAGCTTCATAAGGATTCCTGTGGATATGGAAGATTGCACATACATTGCCTGCCAAGGACCACTACCTCACACAATGTCAGACTTCTGGCAAATGGTTTGGGAACAGAAAACTAATGTCATTGCCATGATAACTCTGGAAGTCGAAGGAGGAAAAGTGAAATGTCACAGATACTGGCCAGAACTTCAGGACCAATCCATGTTAATAAAAGACAGATTTAAAATAACCCTTCAGAATATTCAAGTTCGGCGAGAATTTATTGTTCGGACAATAGAGATGAACGACTTGTGGGTACGTACAAAATAAATGTGTGAACTATATTGAATTGTTTCTTTAGAATAACACAGGAAAAAAAAGATAACTTTGGTGATGTATACTGCAACACAAGATGTTGGAACAAATGGGCGGCACAGAGGCGCAGCTGTGGAGTTGTTGCCTTACAGCGCTTTCAGCGTTGGAAACCTGGCTTTGATCCTGACTACAGGTGCTGTCTACAGAGTTTGTACATTCTCCCCAAGACCGCGTGAGTTTTCTCCGAGATTTTTGGTTTCCTCCCACACCCCAAAGATGTACAGGTATGTAGGTTAATTGGTTTGGTATAAGTGTGAATTGCCCCCAGTGTGTGTAGGATAGTGTTAATGTGCAGGGAACGCTGGTTGGTGCGGACTCGGTGGGCCGAAGGGTCTGTTTCCGCGCAGTATCTCTAAGCTTAAATAAACTAAATTTATTGGTCAGCTCCTTACCTTGGCTATGGTGTTGAGAATGTGCAAGCTGCTGAATTTTAAACAGAAGCTATTTGACCCAGACAGTTGATTTCTCCCTTCCCATCTCCTTATATGGACCTCTGCTGGGCCCTATCAGTTTGCTAAATCTAGTGCAGTTAAATCAGTAGAAATAGAACACACCACGGTTGTAGGTTCAAAGGAATACTGGCTCACATTTTCATTTGATTATATTTGTTGCTTGGGGATTTCTTCCAGGTGGTGATTGCTCTATAGTTTCAATTCTGATATTGGAACCATTCCTTTATTTACACAGAGCGGTGAGTCACGACAAGTCACCCATTTGAACTTCACTGCCTGGCCAGACCACGGGACTCCAGACCAACCGAAACAATTAGTTGACTTTCTGACCACCTTGAGATGCATTGACAATTCTGGCCCCTTAATTGTCCACTGCAGTGCAGGGATTGGTCGTTCTGGGACCCTCATTTGTGTAGATGCAGTGCTGAAATTCATCAGCAAAGGTCATGATGTAAGTATTTCTTTGTACAAAACTATTCTTACCCACCCTGGGAATATGAAGATATCAACCAGACTGCCACAGCAAAAGCATATTGTTTTCATCAATTTACCTTTGAAAAGTAATCATTAATTTTGCGTGAGAAATTATAAAGTATATCATTTTAAAGAAGATAATAGGCAAAATTAAGATTATATAATGTCTATTTTGAATAATTGTGAAGGGAATTTTGGATTTGTTATGCGATTGTACTGGGTTATTGATAAAGTATAAGGACCGGATCAAAATACAAATGGGGGAGGGGGTTCTTGTATGAAAAACAACCAGTAGAAGTACATCAAGCCTCTCATCTGGCAGACACCCAGATTCAATCCTGACTTTGGGTGCTGTCTGTGTGAAGTTTGCACATTCTCCCTGTGACCACTTGGGTTTCCTCTGTTTCTGGGCAATTGGACTTGGGTTACCATGGAAACTATATCGGGCAATGCATGATGATATTGTTACAATGGTTGCAATCCTAAAAGCAATACTGTAGCTCAGACATCTGTCAAAACTCAATATCCAAATATAATTTTCTCCAGGGCACCTGCACTCTGTCCACAGTGACCATTTTTAGCTCCTGATCACAAACCATTTCAATTCCCCTTCCCACACCCATAGTGATCTGTCTGTCCTTGGCCTTCTCTAATGCCCAGGTGAGGCCAAACTCAAAGTAGAAGAACAGCACCTCAGATTTCACGTGGGTAGCCTACAACCTGTAGCTGTAAACATTACATTTTCCAATTGGGAAGCCCACGCCCCCTGTGATCCTTTCTCTTTCCTTCTGATTCACCCATGTTCCCTCATGCAATTTTTTCCAACCATCCCCACCCCCTGCTATCCAGTTTTGTTCCCCCTCCCCAACTAGTTCCATCCCTTCGGCCCACCAGGTTCACGCTGACCATCCTTCCTCTCTCATCAAGTTCGCCTTACTCATCAGAACCCAGCAGCTGCAGTCTCTTGTGTCTCCAGTTGTCACCTTACAGCATTTATCTCTAATGTCCCCGTCCACTTGCCAAACTTGGCCCCGACTGCCCCTTTCTCATTCCTCCTTTTATTACCCCCAGACTTTCTCTCCCAACTCCACCCCTTCATCTCCCCCACCTGGCTCCATCTGCCCATCATCCCCCTCTCTTCCTCATCTGGTTCTCCCTGTGACTGATGGGTTTTCTTCAGATGCTTTGGTTACAATAAGTTCCTATTCAATAAAAACTAATAGAAATTCAGTTTTCACCAATAAACTGTTTTACTGTAAGGATCACACCTGTTTGGACATATGAAGAGTAGGAATGTCATTTAACACCTGGAGTCTACTTCACTCTTCAGAGATCATGGCTGACATGTCTTCTAACTTAACCTGTACAATGGGTGGCACAGTGGTGCGGTGGTTGTGTTGCTGTCTTACAGCACCAGAGACCATATTCGATCCTAACTGCATGTGCTGTCTGTATGGACTTTTTCTCTTCTCCTTGTGACCACGTGGGTTTTCTCTGGGTGCTCCAGTTTCCTCCCACTTTGTAAAGACATGCAGATTTGTAGGTTAATTGGCTTCTGGAAGATTGTCCCTAGTTTGTAGGTTAGAACTCATGGTGATCATATATGTCGGAGTAGTCAATGTGTGCCGAACGACCTGTTTATGTGCTGTATCTCTAAACTAAACTATATACTGAGTCTGAAGAAGGGTCTCAACCCGAAACGTTGCCTATTTCCTTCGCTCCATAGATGCTGCCTCACCCGCTGAGTTTCTCCACCATTTTTGTCTACCTACGATTTTCCAGCATCTGCAGTTCCTTCTTAAACATATATACTGCCCTATATCGCTGAAGGTCTTTGTTTAACAAAAATCTTATTTGTCAGATGATGAATTGACAAAGTCAAATATTTTGCATATTTTTCCAATTGAAAAGGACAAGTGAGTTTTGAAAAAATTGTACTTATGGCATCAATAGGATTTATACCTACCTTAAAATTGTGAGTTGAATTATGACTAAAATCTTTGTGTTATTTTGTCTTCATGTTGTTTTTCTTGCACGTGTTGTTTTTAACCCCTCTCCATTGCTGATTCATTATTAGGATTTCTGGAATGCCGAGCAATGCAAAGTGATTACTTTTTCCGCATTTCAATTACAATATTACTATTATTAGCTAAAGGGCCTCGTCACTAAATCTTTTGTTTATGTTGATACCCTTTGCTTTTTTGCTTTTTATACACCTAACTTAAACTATACATTTTTTACAGTTATCAGGATATGTTATAGTCCTATCTAATTTATATTCCATTTTGTCGAATCCCTCATATCTGTCATCCATTGCTAAGTTTTCTGACAAGTACAGGGGGTGGTACAGTGGCGCAGAGATAGAGTTGCTGCCTTACAGAGCCAGAGACCCGGGTTCAATCCTGTCTATGGGTGCTGTCTGTATGGAATTTGTACCTTCTCCCTGTGACTGAGTGTATTTTCTCCGAGTGCCCCAGTTTCCTTCCACACTCCAAAGACATACAGGTTTATAGGTTAATTGGCTTTGGTAAGTTGTGAAATTGTCCCTAGTGTGTGGGATAGTGCTAGTGTACAGGGTGATCACTGGTCGCCGCTGAGTCGGTGACCTGAAAGGCCTGTTTCAATGTTGTGTCTCTAAAATATTTACCCCTGGCGTGTCAAATATTGGGTCCGTCCTGCATTAAACGTGTAATTAATTAATTAATTGATTGATTTTTTTTTTTGTCACATGTGTGAAATTCTTTGCTTGCATACCCAAGGTATGCAATAGTTGCCACATAAATCGTGCAGATATTGTTACAAAATAAATTGAACAGCTCTCTTTCATATTCTGCTGTTTACCCCTTATTGGTTTCACTTAAGGGCCTGTCCCAGTTGGGCGTCATTTGCGCGTCACGCAGTTGGCGAGCAAAGATTTTGTGAATCCCAAAATCCTGGGACGCCGCGCGCAAATGCGCGCATTGTGACGTGTAAATGATGTTGTGTAAATCACGCGCAAATTACGCCCAAGTGGGACAGGCCCTTAGTTTCTGCAGGCAGGCACACACCTGTTCTCCTCTGGGTATCCTTACCATTAATCAGGATTCTTAACAGATTTTTTGGGGTTCTCTTTCCAAGCACTTCGTTAATCTGAATCATGTCAAGGATTTATAACTTGATTTTGATAAATGTAAAGGTAAAAATAAATGCCTTTTTAACCTGGTCGAGGAGATGAGCTTCATAGTTTAAATTACATCAATAATTTTAACACAAGATTAAGAATTCTCTCTGCCAATATGTCCTGTTGTTATGATTGCAATGAGTTACATGTGCCTGCAATTTTTGCTTGTTAACGATATTCTGTCCGTTGCTCTTTACCAAGCGATATGTAGCATACTTTCTTGTAGCTTGGGGCAAACTTTACAGATAATGAAATTCACTACTTCAGGCATGAATTAGAAATGAATCCAAGTAATCCTAGATTTTCACATTTGCGGTCTTGTCAAAAACAAGGGATGGAATTATTTCAGGGAGCTACTGATTGACTAGTAATTGAAGATAAACCAATGGGGTTTTCCAGGAGAAACAAAAATTGCAGGCTAGTTTTTCTTTCAGGAAAAAAAGTGTATTTTCTGTATTTAATTTGCACCACGCCTGCAGACAAAATGTTGTTTGGATTATCTGGAACTGCACAGCATGTTATGACTAGAACTAACCCCTGGGGCTCTCTCATCTGCTAGACGGTTGCCAGTGGCCTTGGCAATGCAGGTCGCATGTGGTTCATTAATCTGAACCATCAGTGGATCACACACCCAGCATCTGCAAGGCTTCATGCACAAGGCATATATATGGGACTAATTTACCATCAATTGATTAAATGTTGCCCCAGACTCTACTTGCAAGGATATGTAAAAAGCTATAATTTTAAACAGTTGGTCATGAGGAAGGTATAGTTTAACAATTAAGAGCTCTGAACAGGATGGATTCAGGCCTAATTGAGCAATCAAATCTGTATGTACGATCCTCCAACATGCAAAATATATTAAAATACTTGACATTTGTTAAATCTTTACACTTTCTTCATAAGGAAGAGAAAAATGTATATTATCTCTTTTCCTTCCCTTTTCCCTCTCCCACAAACACAGCCATCAATATAAAGCTGGTTCATTATTTAACACACAGCCACTATCATTATTTACCCTGATAATGTTACTTCCATTTGGTTCTGAATCTAATCGTGGCATTAGTCTGGTGAATCATATGTAATCTTCCCTCAGCATGTGTAGGTTCAAGGTTTTTTATTGTGTCGCAGTTGAAACTTCAATCCATCAGAAAAACTTTGATTGTACCATAAAACAGAAGATAGCGAGTCCTAGTTTGAATTTTTTTTAAATTCTTGTTTAAATTTAAATCCTTGTTTTCAAATCCCTCCCGCCTTACTACACTGTGCCTCTGCAACTTCATTGATTGAAATTAAATTGTTAAAGGAACCTCATCAGAGCTAGCTAGTTGTATGCCATGATATTGAATAATTTTGAAACCGTGAACTACATTAAGTGCCCATTATCCGCTCACGATAGGGGTACAAACTTCACATAGATGACGAAAATTGCAGATACCATCAAGTGTCCCTCCTTTGAATTCGATACCCTCCAAATAAATATAAATGTGATCTAAAATTGAAAAGTATTAACGCACATTAATAAACAAACTAAAATGATTAGATGCTAAAAGGAAATTATTTAGCTAACAAGCCGCTTCCACAGAATGTATTGACAGTAACGAGCGGAGATGGATTTTGAAATCATAGGATGTAGATGTGTAAACGAGGAACACTCTCTACTAAAGCAATACACAGCAAGGAGCCACTTGACACAAGTAAATCTGGAATCACTACCCAAGTGTTTTACTTTGATACTGCAGATGTTGGTTTACAAAAAAAAGACACAAAGCACTGGAGTAACTAAGCGGATCAGGCAGCTTCTCTGGAGAACATGGATAGGTGATGTTTCAGGTCGAAATGTCACCTACTTGATGAAGGGTTCAACACAAAATGTCATCTTGCCATGTTCTCCAGAGATGCTGCCTGGCCAGGTGAGTTACTCCAGTACTTTGTGTCTTTTTGCTTAGGTGCATAGACTGGCCACAGAATACAGTAACTGACTCAGAGATGCAAAATCTCTGCAATCTCCACTACTTGTAGGGTTACGAGTTCCAGGAAGAAGATGGCGCTTGGGAGAAATACTGAAAGTTATCTCAGAGAATATAGCATCTGTGGAGAGAATGGATAAGCAAACTTTTGCATCCCGACCCAAAATGTCACCTGTTCATTCCCTCCACGGATGTTGCCTGACCTGCTGAGTTACTCCAGCACTTATTTGTTTTGCTCAAGATTCCAGCATCTGCAGTTCCTCGTCTCTTCAGCGAGAAGAGAGTTGTGAAAGTCTGATTATAAACATGCTGAATTGGTCGGTACTAAAATCTTCGGCAAAATTGCTTTGTTTATTGCCTTGATCAGAGTTTTTTAATTTTTCTTTTTGTTTGCCAACAGTTTGATATTTCCTATATTGTTAAGACTATGAGAAACCAACGGCATGGGATGATCCAGACTGAGGTAAGATTTCAGCAACAATATCCTTGCTCTATTGCTGAGTTAGTGAGCTGGTTCAGAACAGATCAAAATCTCTCAACTTATCAAGTGGTTATGTTGTGAGAACACAGTACACTAAATGAAAACTCATTAGTTTCAATGTGAAATGGTTGCATATCAGACCTCAAGATCAGTCAAACATGCCTAAGCACTTAAAAATGTGTCAGTGTATTTATCTGAAAGAACAAAATAATGACAATTAAATCAAAAAATGGGATAAAAATTACATCATGTGCACTTTCGGATATTTACCACAAAACATTCAAAGTGTCTGCCCCGACATGAACAGCACACCCTTTGGTCCACCCACAGATACCCCCCACACCCTACTGCTCATGCCCACCCTCTCTCCTCCCCTGCTGACCTCAACAACCCTCCCTTCCCCCTCCAACAACTTTCTCCTACCCACCAACTCCTCTCCCCCCTCTCCACCTCTAACACTCTCTCCCTCGTGTTCGCCCCCACCCACCTCTCGCCTCAGCTGCTCACCCCCACCAACCCACCCTCCCCCAACCAACCCTTTCCTGCCCTCCAACACTCCCCCACTCCTGCTGGTCCTGACCCACTCTCGATCCCTTCTGCTCATCCCCTCTCACCCCGCCAACCCTTTCTACCCCCTCCCACTCACCCCCACCCACACTTCCTCCACCACCCATGCTCTCTCGTCACTACTCACCTTCACCCTGACCTCCTCTCCGGCTAGGTTATGCTAGCCACCTCTTTACCCACAACTCTCTTTCTCTATCCCTTGCTTGCCCAGCCATTCCCTTTCCCTTCCACCACTTCTGTTCTTAACTGTTCTTTTTCCCACTCCCCCACCACTTCCCATTCTCTTCCCCATTTACACACTCTTAAGGCAGGTGAATTGAGCGGGCTACAATCATTGATACACGGCTGAGCAAAGAAGACCCGCCTCTCAACAGAGATTTCAATTGTCCACATCAAGGACTCGTGTGCTACAGTCTTATGCTCATTAGTGAAAATCCATAAAATGAAGCTTGTAAAACAAAAGGATACCTGTATTTTATTGCCTTGTGAATGGTGAAATCGCTTGAAAGTTGAAAGAACTTCACTACATGTGTTCAGGAATTGTACAGCAGAATTGTGCCCTGGGTTTTTACAGCACTGCATTTGTACCATCTTTTATGAAATGGAAAAGTAACACAAAATACATTCTTGAGGTTGTAATTTTATGTCTGGTACAAATCCACACACAGTTACAGTAGGAAACCAAGAACCATGCAATATTGGAAAGTCAAAACTTTGGAGAATGGACATTATTGATCATTATCAAGAATAAGGAATGGGGAGGAATTCCAGTTTGATTCAAATTTATGTTAAAAAATAATTTTTCGATCTTGGTTGAGTCGTTTATTAAGTCACTAATTTGCAGTATCCTTAATATCTTCAATGGAGATTTAATTCATCTCTTTATTGCTTGTGTGAATGCAGTCCTCCTCTGTGCTATTGTAATGGTATACTCAGTTACTTTGTTATACTCAGTAATAATTATCTATTCAATAAAATGTACCTTCTAAAGATACTTTTATTTACTGTGTAGAACCAGTACATATTCTGCTATCAAGTCATTCTGCACATTCTCACTCAACTCCAAGAGCAGGAGGAAGAAATGGCAAAGACATGAAATCCATTTCTGAAATGGTTCAAACAATTGGTATTGTGTCCTTCCAACAGGAACATGAAACCAGCATTCACCAACATTTCTGCCTTATTCTAGAAACAAATGTGTACTTTTTTATTATTTCGACTTCAAAGAATGTGTTCCAAGAACAATTTTCAGGATAAAAAAAAATGTCAGAAGCTGAATATTTTGTACTTACTGGATTTATTTTAGATTATAAGTATAATACAAACTTACTAAATCATTATGTATAATGCAAATCTTAAACTATGGTAATAGTTGACAATTCACAACTTCAACTGTATTTTAAGCACATGTATAAGTAATGCTGATCCCCAGTTTACAACAGTTCATAACATTGCAGGGTCTTTGTTGGGAACCAAAGTTTTTTTTTTATTATTTTACTGTACAGCCAATGAAAACAGTATTGATTTTATATCTTTCATGGGTTTACTTACAACTAAAGTTAAATATTTCTATATAAACTCATTTCAAATTGCTTTCCATTTATGACCCTTGTACATAGTTACATTTAACATTTGTCTGGATATAATTAAAAGTATTATCAGCAAAATTGTAAATAA
The DNA here is from genome assembly GCA_035221665.1 of Okamejei kenojei. Lineage (NCBI taxonomy): Eukaryota > Metazoa > Chordata > Chondrichthyes > Rajiformes > Rajidae > Okamejei > Okamejei kenojei. The sequence continues at coordinate 74,449,889 of CM069131.1, forward strand.
AAAGTGGAAATCTGTTGGGCCTAGTTGGTATTTGACACTGGTATTGGTGTATTACTCAATGTGATTGTTCCAGAACAAATTGTTGGTGATATTTTTGCCAAGGAATTCAAAGCTCTCGACAATTTCCATTTCAGCCTGTACCCACCTCATTACCTGAAGGCAATAACTAGCTCCTTCTTCTTGTTGACATTGAGGGAAAAACTATTGTCTTGCCACCATGTTACTCTGCTCTCTATCTCTTTCCGGTAATCTGTCTCGTCATTATTCAAGATCCGGTCTACCTCAGTGCAAAGTTGTACGTGAAGTTAGAGCAGAGTTTGGCCAATCACTCGTGAGTGCATAAGCTATATAGTGTGGGGCTGAGAACGCATCCTTGTGGGGCACCAGTATTGAGAATATCATAGAGAATGTTTTGTCACATATCCTCAATAATTGTTGTGCATGGATCAGGAAGTCAAGGATGCATGTGCAGAGGATATCACTGACTCACATGTCTAGGAGTTTGGAGATGTTTTCTTGGCATTATTGTGTCAAATGCAGAGATGGTTAATAAATTGACATAATTATCCAGATGTCCAGGGATGAATGTAGGACCAGGGGGATAGTGTCTACCATGGATCTGTTGCAGTGGTAGACAATTATGCAGTGGATCAAGGATGTCTGGGAGGCTGGAGATAATGTGAGGCTTCTTAACGCACTTCATGATGGTAGATGTCAGAGCCACAAGACAATAGTTTTTAAGGCATGCTACCTTGTTTTTCTTTGGCACAAGGATGATGGCGCTATTCATAAATCAGGTGAGAAACTCAGAATGGAGTAGGGAGTGGTGAGATATCCATGAATATTCCTGTCAGCTTGTCCATGCAGATCCTGAGGACATGGCCAGGGATTTCATCTGGTTCACTCTGATCTGACATCTGCGATTGTGGCCATCTTACAGATGCATCTGCAATTCTACATCATTGTATTATGTAGTTACTAGATAAACATATAATTCTGTTGTTCCATGGAAATGAATCTGAAAGGTACTTTTTCCCTTTTATCCCACAGTTTGTAAGTGTAAAAATAAGAAAGCAAAACTGCCTGAATGACTGCTTTGGATCTGTCTTCACTAAGGAGGACACAATCTTCCTGATGTACTAGTGGCCAGAGGATCTGGGGTGACGGAGGAACTGAAGGAAATCAGGCAGGAAATGGTGTTGGATAGACCGATGGGACTGAAGGCTGATAAATCCCCAGGGCTGGATTGTCTGCATCCCAGGGTACTTAAGGAAGTGGCTTTAGAAATCGTGGATGCATTGGTGATCATTTTTCAATGTTTTATAGATTCAGGATCAGTTCCTGTGGATTGGAGGGTAGCTAATGTTATCTCACTTTTTAAGAAAGGCGGGAGAGAGAACACATGGAATTAAAGACCAGTTAGCCTGACATCAGTGGTAGGGAAGATGCTGGAGTCAATCATAAAAGATGAAATAGCGGCACATTTGGATAGCAGTAACAGGATCGGTCTGAGTCAGCATGGATTAACGAAGGGGAAATTATGCTTGACTAATCTTCTGGAATTTTTTGAGGATGTAACAAGGAAATGGACAAGGGAGAATCAGTGGATGTAGTGTATCTGGACTTTCAGAAAGCATTTGATAAGGTCCCACATAGGAGATTAGTGGGCAAAATTAGTATTGCCACATGGTATTGGGGGTAGAGTGCTGACATGGATAGAAAATTGGTTGGCAGACAGGAAACAAAGAGTAGGGATTAACGGGTCCCTTTCAGAATGGCAGGCAGTGACTAGTGGGGTACCGCAAGGCTCGGTGCTGGGACCGCAGCTCTTTACAATATCCATCAATGATTTAGATGAAGAGATTCAAAGTGACATTAGCAAATTTGCAGATGACACAAAGCTGGGTGGTAGTGTGAACTGTGAGGAGGATGTTATGAGAATGCAGGGTGACTTGGACAGGTTGGGTGAGTGGGCAGATGAATGAATGAATAAGTTTATTGGCCAAGTATTCACATACAAGAAATTTGCCTTGGTGCTCCACCCACAAGTGACAACATGACATACAGTGACAGTTTAGAATGATACATAAAGCATTGAACATTAAAAATAAAACATTGTTGATTAAACATGTGATGTGCTGTAGCGGCTTTGACAGTCCAGAGTCGCCTTACAGAGAGAAGTGATTCAAAGAGTTTGTGGCCAGGGTGAGAGGGGTCAGAGATGATCTTGCCCGCTCACTTCCTGGCCCTTGCAGTGTACAGTTCATCAATGAAGGGAAGGTTGCAGCCAATAATCTTCTCAGCTGATCAGACGATTCGCTGCAGCCTCCGGGTGTCGTGCTTGGTGACTGAGCCAAACCAGACCATGATGGAGAAGGTGAGGACAAACTCTACGATGGCCATAGAATTGGACTATCATTGCCTATAGCAGATTGTGCTTCCTCAGCTGCCGCAGGAAGTACATCCTCTGTTGTGCCTTTTTGACCCCACTTAAGGTTCTTGGAGATGATGGTTCCCAGTTAAAAGACTCCACAGATGTGACTGTGGTGTTGTTGATGGTGTGTGGGGTGAGGGGAGGGGGAGCTCTCCTAGAGTCTACAATCAATTCCACTGTCTTAAGTGCATTGAGCTCCAGGTTGTTGCGATAGCACCAGGACGCCAGCTGTGACACATCCTGCCTGTAGGTAGATTCCTCCTTATCCTGGATCAGTCCAATCAGGGTTGTGTCGTCCCCAAACTTGAGAAGCTTGAGGAGTCAGTGGAGGTGCAGTCATTGGTGTAGAGAGAGGAGAGGAGAGGAGAGAGTACGCAGCCTTGTGGTGCTCCTAAGCTGAGGGTCCGAGATGTGATTTCCCAGCCTCACATGCTGCTTCCTGTCATGATGCATGGTAGATGCAGTTTAATGTGGATAAATGTGAAGTTATCCACTTTGATAGCAAAATACAGGAAGGCAGATTATTATCTAAATGGTGTCAAGTTGGGAAAAGGGGAAGTACAACGGGATTTGGGGGTCCTTGTTCATCAGTCAATGAAAGTAAGCTTGCAGGTACAACAGGCAGTGAAGAAAGCGAATGGCATGTTGGCCTTCATAACAAGAGGAGTTGAGTATAGGAGCAAAGAGGTCCTTCTGCAGTTGTACAGGGCCCTAGAGACACCACACCTGGAGTATTGTGTGCAGTTTTGGTCCCCTAATTTGAGGAAGGACATTCTGCCTATTGAGGGAGTGCAGCGTAGGTTTACAAGGTTAATTCCCGGGATGGCGGGACTGTCATATACTGAGAGAATGGAGCGGCTGGGCTTATATACTCTGAAATTTAGAAGAATGAGAGGGAATCTTATTGAAGCATATAAGATTATTAGAGGTTTGGACACGCTAGAGGCAGGAAACATGTCCCCGATGTTGGGGGAGTCCAGAACCAGGGTCCACAGTTTAAGAATAAGGGGTACGCCATTTAGAGATGAGGAAACACTTATTCACACAGGGAGTTGTGAATCTGTGGAATTCTCTGCCTCAGAGGGCGGTGGAGGCTGGTTCTCTGGATACTTTCAAGAGAGAGCTAGATAGGGCTCTTAAAGATAGCAGAGACAGAGGATATGGGGTGAAGGCAGGAACGGGGTACTGATGGGATGATCAGCCATGATCACATTGAACGGCGGTGCTGGTTCGAAGGGCCGAATGGCCTACTCCTGCACCTATTGTCTATTGTCTATATTTTACATTGGGTAACAAATGCATGTGCTTTGAGCATTATGTCTTACGATTCTATTTGCCTGAATATTGCAACATTAGTAGATCTCTTGCAGCATACTGTCATAAATAAGTTGGCACTGAAACCATGTTAGGAAATGGCTTGTAAGCACCATGGCATGGCTGCGTAAACAATTTGGTTGATGCTTCGTGCTATTTCCTGGAGAGCTACTTGTAATCAATGTGATTTCCATATTTGCCCTGAGCATCAGTAGCTAAGGCACACTGCACAACCACTTTACATGAAGTGGTGTTTCAACATCAGCACATCAAGGGAACATTTAATTATTACCTTTAAGTTATTGCCTTACACGCTAGCCATCACAATATGAAAGAAGAAAGTTAGTCCTAGGATTATGTAAATGGAATTACTTTAGTTTTTCAATAATCTGAACTGATTTTTTTTATTGTGCTCTGAAAGCCTAGACTACGATTCTACAAGGCAAGATGTAAATTGCCACTGCAGCATGTAAAACCTGGACTGTTTTCGTATTTTTGTTTTGAGAATGTTAATTTTACGTAGAATAATTAGATGAAGTGGGATAATTAACCATCAATCAAGCCAGGCCTGCTATAGAGTGTCCTGGGCTCCCAATTTCCAAGATAACCTGTTCATTGTGATTCCTTAACTCAGGTCACTTCATACTTAGAGCCACCGTTTCTGGGCTTCATATGGGGTCCATCATGCTATTTCTCAAAGGGTTGAGATCTGAGTTTGAACCATTCGTCAAAAGACCCACACTGCAAAACTTTTGCAGATAGTTTAAAATGTGGCTAATTTACTTTGAGCTGCTGTGAACGCTCCAGTGCAATGGTCATTCTTTTGCAAACGTTTATACCAGGAATCATATACATACAGAATTATACAGCACGTAAGCAGGCCTTTGTCAGTGACAAGTTGCCGACCTGAGTTAGTCCCATTTGTCTATATTTGGCCCACATCCCTCTAAACCTTTTCTATTCATGTACCTATCCATATATTGTTTTTTAAATATGTATCTGACTCCACCACCTCCTGTGGCCGCCCATTCTGACCGACCAACCTCAATGTGAAAACGTGCTCCTCTGCCCGCTTTAAATATTTGCCCTCCAGTCTTAAATCCTTGCTCTGTAGTTTTAGACACCGCTACCTTGGTTAAAATAACAAATGTGTCCATTCACCTTAACCCCCTTATGGTTTTACAAACCTTTGAAAGGCCACCCCTCAGCCTGCTAAGCTCCATGGAGTAAAGTCCCAACCTATGTTGTCTCTCCTTATAACTCAAGCACTCCAGTCCTGGTATCATCCTTGTGAATCTTTCTGCACTTTTTTCAGCTTAATTCCATAATTCCCATAGCTGGGTGAGCAGAACTGCACACAGCACTCCAGGTGATGTCTCAGCAATGTCTTGTATGGTCAGAACTACACCACAACTCTTGTGCACTGCCCAACCAATGAAGGCTACCCAGTCTACCTATGTCACCACTTTCAGGGAACTATGCACTTGTACGCCCAGTTTAGTTTAGTTTGGAGATACAATGTGGAAACAGGCCCTTCAGCCCACCAAGTCCACACGAACATCGATCACCTGTTCAAACTAGTTCTATGCTATCCCACTTTCTTACTACTCTCCACTCACTTGGACCAATTAACTTACAAATCCACACATCTTCAGATTATGAGAGGAAACCCATGTGGTCACAGGAAGAACATGCAAACTCCACACAAACAACGAGGTCAGGATGGAACCCGGGCCTCGGTACTGTGAGGCAACAGCTCTTCGGGGCCATGCCATTTACAGTGCTCTCCAGAATGTTTGGGACAAAGACACATCATTTATTTATTTGCCTCTATACTCCACAATTTGAAATTAGTAATTAAAAAAATCACATGTGGTTATAGTGCACATTGTCAGATTTTATTAAAGGCCATTTTCACCAAAATGTATAAAAATTATATTTCTACATAAAATGTAGAAATTACAGTTGTTCCCCATTTCAGGGTACCATAATGTTTGGGACACATGGCTTCACAGGCATTTGTAATTGCTCAGGTGTCTTCTTAATGCAGGTATAAGAGAGCTCTCAGCACCTCATCTTTCCTCCAGTCTTTCCATCACCTTTGGAAACTTTTATTGCTGTTTATCAACATGAGGACCAAAGTTGTGCCAATGAAAGTCAAATAAGTCATTATGAGACTGAGAAACAAGGATAAAACTGTTAGACACATCAGCCACACTTTAGGCTTATCAAAATCAACTGTTTGGAACAACATAAGAATAAGGCATTTAGAACAGAATTGAGGAAAAACATTTTCACAAGAGAGCAACCACAGTTCTGGAAAAAGGTCCTGTGGACAGATGAGACGAAGATTAACTTATATTAGAGTGATGGCAAGAGCAAAGTATGGAGGAGAGAAGGAACTGCCCAAGATCCAAAGCATACCACCTCATCTGTGAAACGCGGTGGTGGGAGTGTTATGGCCTGGCATGTATGGCTGCTGAAGGTACTGGCTCACATATCTTCATTGATGATACAACTGCTGATGGTAGTAGCATAATGAATTCTGAAGTGTATAGACACATCCTATCTGCTCAAGTTCAAACAAATGCCTCAAAACACATTGGCCGGTGGGTTCATTCTACAGCAAGACAATGATCCCAAACATACTGCTAAAGCAACAAAGGAGTTTTTCAAAGTTAAAAAATAGTAAATTCTTGAGTGGCCAAGTCAATCACCCAATCTGAACCCAATTGAGCATGCCTTTTATATGCCGAAGAGAAATCTGAAGGGGACTAGCCTCCAAAACAAGCATAAGCTAAAGATGGCTGCAATACAGGCCTGGCAGAGCATCACCAGAGAAGACACCCAGCAACTGGTGATGTCCATGAATCACAGACTTCAAACAGTCATTGCATGCAAAGGATATGCAACAAAACACTAAACATGACTACTTTCATTTACATAACATTGCTGTGTCCCAAACATTATGGTGCCCTGAAATGGGGGGACTATGTATAAACCCTGCTGTAATTTCTACATGGTGCAACCAAAATGTATAAAAATGGCCTTTATTAAAATCTGACAATGTGCACTTTAACCACATGTGATTTTTTCTATTACAAATCCTCAATAAGTGATGGGTCTTTGTCCCAAACGTTATGGAGAGCACTGTAATGTGTATATATACTGCACATGTGTAGCCCATGGTCAGGCCCCTGACGGTCTTAATTGTGACTCAATGTGGCTTAATTTCAATAGGGTAGATTAAAATTCTTTAGTTGTTCTAGGTGGATTTTGATGCTTTCAGTTCCCACTTTATATAACAATACCACAGCAGGGACAGAAATGGTTCCATGACCAGCAATGATAGATTCACACTTGCTGGAATTAGACTAGGAAACAAATGTTCAAAAGTTTATTTACATTGCAATTTCTACACAACAGTTTATCATATTGCATTAATCCCGTGCCATTGATTTGCCTGGTGTTTCACCTTACAATCTAAAACCATAATTCTATGTTTAATAAAAACATTCCCCATTTAAGCTTTACAAGTCGAAAGATGACCATCACTTACGATCAATGAATTTATTTTTTCTTTAGCTTTGTTAGTGTCATTGCCTCTCCATTTGCTATTTTTCAAACATCTAATTGTCTCTAATACCATTACCCTTACATCGTTTTAGCCTTGTTATTAATTTGCATTGTCCTGTGCTAACCATCACTGAACAGTAATGTTGGTGGTCCTCCTGATACATCTCTTGCATAACTAAATGAATGCAGCAAAGTCACAGGCCTTAAGCATAGTGCATCATTGTCCAACTGTGAGGAGCTGCTACTTTTTCTTCTATACGCAACCTATTCCCAATTGGATGCTCAGCATCTTCCAGCATTTGGGTAAAAGACCATAGATCAAAAATATTTGCACACTAATTCAACTGTTAGTTACCCCGATTGGACTTGATTACTGGATTTTAGTCATTAGTTATTCTCTGCAAATTCCGGATATCATTGAGCATTAACTGTCCTATTCGATGGGAATCCCTAACTAGAAACTAGGTTGAAGTTCTCTTTTAATTATTTTATCCTGTGTCCCATATTCTTCTCATTGCCATTTGTCTGGTTGCGTCACCTATCAGTGCTCTCTGTATAGATGAATTCCTCCTCAACTGCCTATGTGCAGAGTCTGTAAACAAAGGAAACACACTGCTTTGCTGAGATAACGGGACCAGAGTGATTGGAGGGGGGGATAGACACTGCAACGGTTACGTTGCACTGCTGCTACATTGCAACGACAACCGTAACTTTTATTTACGGTTTTGTAAATGATAAGCAGGTTGCTGCCCTGTTTACTATTTAGTGTACCCCAGATCTTACAAGTTACTTAAAAGACACTTCATATAGCGTATTTTTAATGTGGAACAATAAGACTGAACGGTTGTCAGGATCCAGGTAACAAACAGCAAAACGTTCTTTAAATTATGACACAAAAGCTTTTCAACTAGACATCCACTAAGGCACTCCTGACTATCCTGTACACGTTATGTAGTTAGAGTCAATGCCCTCCAAAAGCTTGAGACTATTTAATCTTAAATTAGCAGCATTACATATTGCACAAAAGTGTACAATCAAATTTTTTTTTTCAGGTATTGTTCAGCAGGTTTCGGTTGCTTCTGAGAAATGGCGGACTCCATTATTCAGTTGCTGCACAGGATAGGTCAGACAATTCCTTCCACTTTAGACAAACCAATGAGTATGGTTCCAGTAAGTGCAATGGCCAGCACAAAACCGAGTATTACAAAATTCCGTGAACCCTGGAAACAGAATGGTCGCATATTTGAAAAAAAACATAGGTGATAGTCATACAGTGTGGAAACAGGCCCTTCGGCCCAACTTACCCACACCAACAGACATGTCCCATCTGCACTAGTCCCACCTGCCTACATTTGGCCTATATCCCTATAAACCTATCCTACGCACGTACCTGTCTAATTGCTTCTTAAACATTCCGATGGTATCTGCCTCAATTACCTTCTCTGGCAGCTCATTCCATACACCCACCAAAAGTTACTGCTCAGAGTCCTATAAAATCTATTCCCCCTTCACCTTAAACCTATGTCCTCTGGTTCCCCTATTACTCTACTCTGGGCAAGAGACTCTGTGTGTCTAATGAGCAAGAAAGTATTTACCTTTGGATGCATTTTTTAAAATCAATCAATAAACATTTAACGTGTAGTGAGAAAAAGTGTCGTACAGCTGGTATGGAAACAGGCCATTTGACCCAAATCTGCCAAGCTGACCAAGATGCCTTCCTGAGCTAATCCTATTAGCCTATTGTAATTGTACTCGCCTCTATCAATGCCTCTGGCAGATTTTTCCCTATACCATCACTCTTTGTGCAAAAAAGTTGTTGCTCAGGTCCCCTTTAGCTCTTTCCCCTCTCAACAAACTCCTGTTTAGGGCTCCCTTACCCAAACAAGATTCTGCCCTTTGTAAACCTCTATAGGATCACTCGTCTGCATCCTTTGCTCCAGTGAAATAGTTAAAGCCTATCCAGTCTCTCCTCATAACCCAAGCCCTTCCACCCTGGCAACCTTCCTGTGATACATTTATGCATCCTTTCTAGCTTAATTACATCCTTCCTATAATGTGGTGACCAGAATTGCACACACTACTCCAGCTCTCACCAATGTCTTATGAGGCTGTAACATGACATCCAAATTAATGTAATCAATGCCCATCCTATGAATACGAGTGCACTATAACCTGTCTTCATCATCTTGTCTAACTGTGTTGCCACCATGGTGAACCACCTTTCAGTATGACTGTGTACATCAATGCCAACTAAGAATCTAGTCTGTTATTTCCGGAATTAAATCTCCCAGTCAATAAACACAGCAAATCAATGAGCTTACATCAATAAATGTAATGCTAATGCCTCACTAATTCTCAATTTTAATATATTATCTGTCCTTATGCAAGAGTGAGTTGTCAGCAATGGGAAATGATGCACCTCTTGGTTAATTCATACTATGATCAAACACTCCCAGATTATTGCAAAGGCAGCTAAAAGTTGCAGCTACATCCAGTTATTTTGAACAATTTGAGTAAATCACAACAGCAGCATCATGAAGTTTTGTGTCCCCTGCAATAATCTCAACATTGCAAAGATTAAAGCTTTGGTGGAAAAACACAAGGCCTTAACCTTTACGAAATGATTCAATAGTACGTACAAATACATTCCTTCCTTTAATTGTAACAGCCAACAACACAGGTTGACTGACATGTTTTGAATTAGCAAGTTGGTTTGTGTTCTTGGATCCAGGAAGGTATCAGCTGCCATTAATTTGTTTATTCCATTGAGTGGAATTGCAGTGCGTTATGGCATGGAAACAGGCCATCTGGCCCTCTGGCTCAATGGTATACCCTTTATACCTTTAAATCTGTTTTTTCACCTTCACCATGGAAGTGTCATGCAACTTTACTCCATTACGTCTCCAACCTCACCTAATTCATGTGGCGCTTAAAAGCCCCCATGCTCTTAACTTCAACCTTTCTATGTGTTGGCGAGTTCCGCATACTCAACACTCTTGAACAATTTATCTTGAAAATAATAACAATTTCTGCTGAATTTGTTATTATTTTATGGTCAACTTTAATTTGGGGGTTTCTACAACTGAAAACATTCACTCTTTATAATTTGAGTGCTATCGGATCACTTTTTAGAGAGAGGCAGTCTAGCCTGTTAGTTGTACTTGGTGCTTTTAGATTTTATTTGTACCTACATCAGTGTCTCTAATCATTTAATAATGTGGAGCCAGAATCATTCCCAATGTTCTGACCAAAACTCTACATAGTGGTGCAACTGGTTGAGTTGCTGTATCACAGCCCCAGACACCTGGGTTCGATCCTGACTCCAGGTGGTGTCTGTGTTGAGTTTGCACATTCTCCCAGTGACTATGTGAGTTTCCTCCCGCTGCTCCAGTCCCTCCCACATCCCAAAGAGTGTTTGTGGGTTCACTGGCCTCTATAAATTGCCCCAAATGTATGAAGGGAATGGATGAGAAAGTGGGACAAGTTGTGAACCGGTGATCGATGTCATTGGGGTGGAATTGGTGGGTTGAAGGGCCTCTTTCCAAAGCTGTGTCTTTCACTGAATCAACAAATCAATATTTTAATTAACTCTGCTTTTGCTATTCTTATGTTTGGAAGAGCTGATCTGACCTGTAACAAATAGTAATGTACTAATCAGTGTGTTTTTTTCTTTCTACCCAGTACTGAGACAGTGACCTATTTTCAGGCTGATAATAGTGATTATTCTTACTCCAGCTGACCACCAAAGCTTAACTTAGCTCACTATCCAGTGTGGTCGTACAGCTAATATTGCCAAAGGAGCCAATGGTACAGATTGGGTTGGTTGTTTTTATACAATCTGATGATCCTGGCCCATACTTTCCCCTATAGTGGTCACCTACAGGAGCCTGTCTGAGCTTATACCTCCAACTAAACCTGCACATCACTCCTTTGTAGAACCAAGTGACACGCCATTTATTGCCACTGCACGAAAATGTCAGTTTCTATTTGTTGCAAATCAAATAATTCAGACCAGTTCACATGGATCAAAAACTGCTTGTTTGATATTCAAAATGAACTGACCGTTATTTCTTTAAAGTAAAACACTCCCCATGTCAATGATATTACAGATGGACCCTGAAACGTAAATAGGAGAGTTGGTATTATTTCTTTGAAGGAAAATTGTCTTATTCATTTTAGTGCTGCTTGAAAAAAGGAATTCTTACAATACACTTCTTTGTATAGCTTATACTCCTTGTGTTTTCTTGTACATGGAGTAGTTCATCCCAGTGTTATGTGCTATACTGTATAAGTCCAAACTGCAGCAAAGTCTATCATCCATTGCCTCGGTCGCATTTCGATCACTTTAATGTTGATACCACGGCAAAGTCATGGAAATGCTGAAAAACTGGATTACATTAGAAACTACTGATAAAACTTAGTGGTCAGGAATATTGTCCAAGAGAATGGATCAACAATAATCTTTCCCGTTAATGAAGCTGACAGACCAGCCTGAGCGTCTCCAGTGGTTTCCAGTTTTATTTGGCAATGCCTGTCATTCTTACTTGTTGCACCAGGGGGCAGGGTAGCCTCCTAAACATCAAGAGTAAAATAAATATTGTACGCAGTCATGAAACTTCAGTTTCTCTCAATAATCAGGTTAAAAGGCATTGCACTCTACCAAAGAACTGGGCAAAGCCACAGACATCTGCTTTTAAAACAAAATGTTCTATTGCTATAATGACTCTTAATTAGTTGAGCCCAGATCATTGGCTATATTTAAGAGGGGGTTAGATGTGGCCCTTGTGGCTAAAGGGATCAGGGGGTATGGAGAGAAGGCAGGTACAGGATACTGAGTTGAATGATCAGCCATGATCATATTGAATGGCGGTGAAGGGCCGAATGGCCTACTCCTGCACCTATTTTCTATGTTTCTATGTTTCTAATTGTTTATGTTATGTTGGAAGGAACTGCAGATGCTGGCCTACACCAAAGATAGACACAAAAAACTGGAGCAACTCAGCAGGTCAGGCAGCATCTCTGGAGAAAAGGAATAGGTGATGTTTCAGGGCAAGACCCTTCTACAGACTGAGAGGCAAGGGAGAGGGAAATTAGAGATTTAGAAGGTACATAAACAAATATGCAAATGCATATATGAAATATATGCAAAAAGCAACAATGATCAAGGAAAGGTGGAGCCCACAATGGTCCATTGTTGGCTGTGTGGAAGGTGATGAGCGATACAATGAAACTCAGCAGGACGACAGTGAAACTAGTAAAACAACTCGGGTGGGGGATGGACGGAGAGAGAGGGGATTCAAGGGTTACTTAAAATTGGAGAAATCAATATTCAAATTGCAGAGTTGTAAGCTGCCCAAGCGAAATATGAGATGCTATTCCTCCAATTTGCATCTGGCCTCACTCTCTGTGGAGGAGGAACAGGACAGAAAGGTCAGTATGGGAATGGGAGGGGGAGTTAAACTGTTTGGCAACCAGGAGATCGCGTAGGCCAAAGCGGACTGAGCGAAGGTGTTTATCAAAATGATTGCCCAGTCTGCGCTTGGTCTCACCAATATATAGGAGTCCACACCTGGAACAGTGGATACAGTAGATGAGGTTGGAGGAGGTGCAAGGACTGTCAGGGTCCCTGGATAGAATCAAGGGAGGAGGTAATGGGACAGGTGTTGCATCTCTTGTTATTGCAGGAGAAAGTACCTGAGGAGGAGGTGCTTTGGGTGGGAAGGGATGTCAATCAGGGAGTCGTGGAGGGAACAGTCTCTAAGGAAACCCTCAGGAAACCTGCCACAAACATCATCCGGCAAGCCCTGAAATGGAACTCCCAAGGAAAAAGGAAAAGAGGTCGTCCCAGGAACAGCTGGAGAAGAGGTGTCCAGACAGAAATGTCTGAAAGTGGACTCAACTGGGGAGATCTCGAAAGAACTGCCAACATCCGAGTGAGGTGGAGGACATTTGTCAATGGCCTATGCTCCCTGGAGGAGCAAAGGGCTTAAGAAGAAGAAGATCACATTTGGTGCCATTTCCATACCAATAACCTGATGACTAATGCTTGGTTTGACTTTGAAGTCCACTAATCCTACCCATTTTATTCCTCCTACATTCTTATCATTGCCTGTGGCAGAAAGATTTATCCCAAACCTTAATGGTGGAAGTGACTCCTCAACAGTAGATGCACCTTAAGACTCAAAAACGCCCTTTGTGGAAACTGATTGGGCAGTAATGCAGGAATGCAACAGCAACATCACAGGCATATAGACTCGGCCAACAAAGAAAATCATAAATTATACATAAATTATACATGCTTTCTACAAGACACTGAAAAGAAAAAGACTATGCAACAACAAGACACGCGTGCAAAACAATTAGAGAACGAGTCCTTGGTAGTGGTCCAGATAACCAAAGGAATTGTCTGCCATTGGTGTTAACGAAGAAACTGCAGATGCTGGAGAATCGAGGATTACACAAAAAGCTGGAGAAACTCAGCGGGTGCAGCAGCATCTAAGAGGCGAAGGAGATAGGCGACGTTTCGGGTCGAGGAAGAAGGGTCTCGACCCGAAACGTCGCCTATCTCCTTCTGCCTGCCATTGGTAGTGGGACTCTGCATTTCACACCGCATGAAAGAGATGAGTTGATACCACCAGGGGGCGCTGACAATGGCAGCCTCGCAAACCGTCTATTTGTCTTTTTTTTGTTATTTTTAGTGCGTTGTAAAAGTTTGTTTTAATGTTCTCTGGTTTGTTTTATGTGGGGGGTGGGGGAGGGGGACGGGGGAAACTTTTTTCAATCCCTCTCCGTGCTGGAGATGTGATTGTTTTCCGAGTCGTATCTCAGGTCGCTCTGCGGCCGAACATCATGGATCTAGAGACCATGCTTGGAACTAACTTTGAGCCCCACTGCGGGGCGAGTACATACCATCGGAGCCGATACCTTGCCTGGGATCGATGCTCCAACCGCGGCCTGCTGACTTTAACATTAAGGAGTTCGCACTCGGGTTGAGACCGTAGATGTCGGGAGCTCCAACGACGCAGAAGGTTCGACCAGCCCCAACCCGGGGTCCAATCGCTCGGCACGGGGGAGCTGAGATCCATCCCAACGCGGAGGGCCCGAACGCCGCAGGCTACGGGAATCAAGATCGCCCCAAGGCTTGAGGCCCCCGACTGCAGGAGGACAACGAAGAGGAGAGGTTGAACTTTTTTTTCGCCTTCCATCACAGTGAGGAATGTGGGGGAGTCACTGTGGTGGATGTTTATGTTAAAATGTATTTTGTGTGTTTTGTTGCCTTTTTATAGGTATGACTGTATGGCAAATCAAATTCCTCGTATGTTGCAAAACATACTTGGCTAATAAAGTATGATCAAGATAAGTACTTCCTAGTAACAGCCTCATAGGCCGTACAGGTAGCTCAATAAGGTACTAAAGCACGTTTACAAAAAAGACATTGAGAGGATGAAACCAGCGTGGACAGGCGTCCACTTGGGGATTTACAGACATCCCACAATTACAGTTTTGAATCACCAATTCATAAAGAATATTTTAAACGGTGGAGACATGGATAAATCATTCTGAATGTTCTCACGGAAAAGAATGTAGACAAGCCATATGCTGGTCACATTGGAATTATCTGCATTAAGCTTTTAAAAGGAGTTTTATACTTTTGCAAAACATTTATGCTTTGGCAGAACATTGATTAAAAAATCTGCATTAGTACAGCTCGCCAATAATACAAAGCAACATTACCTAAAATAAGATTGTAGCCATGGAAATGGCCAATTTAATTATTCGATGGACTGCAGTTAATTTGGTATTCACAGGAGTTTTGTGTGATGTGATAGCAACAATGTCTATTGATTCCCCCATATGGTTGTGCTTCCAAGGAGGCAGCAGGGGGATTTGGACGTATGTGTGTGAAAACAAGCCGAGAAAAACAAGTTGTTTGTGGGTGTTTCAGCCTCAGGGTGAATCATTGACAGGCCAACTTCATCTTCAGAGGCTCTGCTATTGGATTTATTCCAGCAGAGCTATAAATGTGGCGTAATCCTCACGCCATTCAGCTGGCTGCAGCCGGTTTTAAAGAGAGAGTAAAGAGGGAGCACTGTGTTGTGAGGATGGGTGGGTGCAATGGTTCAAGAAGAGTAGAGTAAATATGATGGCGTGAACAGGGTTGGGTCACCAGACCAGGGCCAAACATGTAACACTCCAGCCCCTCTGCTACTCCCTCAAGATGGGAACATATAGGTTGGCAATTAGGCTGGACAGGCCTAACAGAGTAGATCAGATGAGTTGGGTGATGGGACACCTTATGGCTCAATATATGGAGAAAGCTAGACTTCCTCAATCCTAAGAGACTTTCTGTTTGACAACTGCCATTCGTAGGGACGTCAGTAACATGCGTCTCAAATGCTGTTTCTTTTTAAATTTGAAACAAAGGTAAAGCCTCTGCTGACTGTTCTGCATCAGAGAGGGGAAGGTCGGGGTGATGGTAAAAACCCTGACAGGTCAAGGTTGGGGTCAAACCCAGGCTCTAAGGGGGCAGGGGGCAGGAGGGAGGCTCAGGAGAGGTACTGTGTGGACATGATGTGGGCTTAAAGGTGAGGAGGATGCGAGGGGTGGTGTAGGGGTGGGTGGGGTAGGGGATGTAGCATGGCTGGCATAGGGAGAAAGGCAGCAGGACCCAGTGGTGTTATTATTGAAGTTCCCGAGTGTAAGGGGAGAGCCCAGGAGAGACAGTCCACGAGAGGCAGTTGGAGCCAGTAACATGGAGGCCACTGGCCTGGAACACAGTTGAGTCGATGACCCCCGCCTACTGATGGAAGGGAGGGGAAAGGGAGAAGGGGCGATGAGGATTGATGAATCGGTGTCCACGCACCATAAGGTAAGGGTAAGGGCTGGCGATGGCATCGGCGTTGGTGGGCCTGACCTGTGTAGCCAGGGCTATGGCGAGGGCCGGCGGTTAGTGGCCCGAGCCCGTGAGTGGCCAGGGAATCAGCGAGTGTTGCTGCTGCGTCTCCCAGCGGTGCTGCGGGTCTCGGCCTAGTTATGGTGGGGCGCGGTGAAGCTTGTGGTCTGTGGATGGTTTGGAGCACGGCTGGGTCGAGGAGAGCCGGTCTGATGGCAAGCAAGCTTGTGATCCTCAATGAAAGCGAAAGAACATCGATTGAAGGCGTGAATCCAGCGGAGAATAAAGTTGAGGTCTATACTGGTTTGGGTGAGCGACGCCCAGAGCTGCAGGTGAGTCAGAGTGAGGGCCTGCTGGTGCATCATGGCATGGCATAGCATGCACGGTGGCATGGAAAGGGAACTGATGCAAAAAGCAATGGATTGAGTGAAGGCATCCGGAATTCTGGTTGGGCCCAAATTGGAATGTCTGGAAACAGATCTGGAAGTCACATGGCACAAGATGGCATCGAAGACAAATGCGGAGGTAACACACGTGGCTGTGGTAGTGAGTCCAGGTGAGAACATGGTCATAGAGCAGGAGAGCAGCAGGAATAACAATGGTGAGCTAGTTTCCTCTGAAACAGCTAGATGTGTGTATTATCTGGATGGCTTGGAGCAGAGTGGAAAGCTCAGTATGGGAATGGGAAGAAGAGTTAAAATGGTTACCAACCTGGGAGATCCAGCAGTGCACAAATGAACCTAGCACAAAAATGGTCAGCTTGTCTGTGCTTGATCTTGCCAATGTAAAGGAAGAACAATGACTGCAGTAGATGAGTACAGTGAGATGCACATGCACCTCTGTTTCACTTGGAAGGATTGCTTAGGTCCATGGATAGATGTGAGGGAGGAGGTAAAAGGAAAGGATTTACGTCTCCTGTGGTTGCAGGGGAAAGGACCTGGGGAGGAGGTGGTTTGGGTGGGATAGGATGAGTAAAACCCCTCAAGTGGTAACTGAGGAATGGTCTCTGCAGAAAAGAGCTACAGGTTGGAATGGTAAGTCTTGACTAGTGATGGGATCACCTTGGGGGTGAAGGAAATGTTGAAAATGATGGATGCGGAGGCTGGTGAGGTAAAAAGTGAGGACCAGGGGAACTGTCCCTGTTCCCCTGGTCATCACTTTGAGGGATGGGGGAAGGGGAGTGAGAGCAGAACCACAGGGCAATTCTTGATTAGTACAGGTGTCAGAGATTATGGGGAGAAGGCAGGAGAATGGGGTTAGGAGGGAGAGATAGATCAGCCATGATTGAATGGCAGAGTAGACTTGATGGGCCAAATGACCTAATTCTACTACTATTCCTTATGACACAGAGTGACTGGAAACGCATATGATGAAAAGAAAGAAAAGGAAGCAGCAGAAAAGCTTTTATTTAAAAATCACCATCCATAATTTATGATTTTACAGCCAATTATGTATTTCTGAAGTGTGGGAAGCTGTAACTGGCCACTACAATACCTGCCTCAACCACCATCACTAGCAGCGCATTCCAAGCACTTATCGCCCTCTGTCTAAAAACCTTGCTCACGCATCTTTTTTAAACGTTGCCCCTTTCATTTTAAATAGTGGGAGGTGCGTTTAATCATTGTCATCACCAGTCTAACATAGCGATATGACAAACATAACATGAATGGTGTAATCAGACTGTCAATGACTTCATGCCAATTCTGATATCATCAAATCTGTCATCACCTTTCATCTGTATGTTTGACGCTTTGAAAAAAATAAATATGTAATTAGGAATACCGCAAGTTAACGCAAGGGATTGAGTGGTGGATTTATGGGAGAAGTTTCCAGAATGGTCATCCTTGATTTCTGTCCGAGAAAGCTACTTTTCAAATTTTATAGGTGGCTTGAAAATCTGAATAAACTTTCTAAAAACTTGAAAATGTATTCTGAGTAAAACCTACAGTCATATAAATCCATTAGGAATTGCAATTTGTGACAGTGTATATGCACTGATCACAATTTCATATGTTACTACCATGTTTTAATTTCAAATACAGCTCACTGGGTTTAATTGTTTTGGAATGGTTGTGAATTGGTTCAAAATAATTGGAAGTCTTTCCATCCTTCCTGAAACAAAGATTGCCACTAAATCGCAGGAGGTTCAAGTTGTCCTTTAAGGAAGGATATTGTTCATCCAGTTTTGCCCAGATGTGACTCCGGTCCACTCCAACATTGCCCTCTGGAGGTATCCAGTAGGATAATCACACGTATAATCACAAGTCCTCCAGCACTTTGTGTTTTGGAAAATGATCACAATGGTTCTACCACCACATTCCTACAGCTATTGTCAACAGAAGCCAAACCAGAGAATTAATACTGTGTTTTTTTAGAATACAATGGTGTGACATAACCAATATTAGCAAAAGGTGAAATGTGTGCAGAACGGTAATTGAAACTGGTAAAGTGAGATCCGAAGGTGAGACTAAGACAGGACAAGGACGACTACAGGAGGAAGCTGGAGCTGAAAACTTCAGCAGAACAACAGAGGGATATGTGGAGCAGTATGAAGAGCATTACAGGCTACAAGCAGACCAGTGACCTGGGGAGAGAAAGCAATCAGGACTGGGCCAATGAGCTAAACCTGTTTTTTAACAGATGTGATGAAGGGGCCTCTGCCCATCCACCACCCTCCCAGCTCCCCATCAGACTCACCCCCTCAATCCCACATGGTCCACTTCCTCTGCCCTTTCTTTGTCACACCTGACCATCAAGGTGAACAAGTGGGAAAAGAGCTGAGCAGACTCCACCCAGGCAAAGCCACCGGTCACGATGGTGTCAACCCTAGGGTACTCGGGGCGTGTGCCAGCCAGTTGTGCAGAGTACTCCAGCATATCTTCAACCTGAGCCTGAGCCTGGAGAGGGTTCCTGCCTGGTTCCTGTACCAGAGGACATGCTCCAGCTCCTCCAATGACTACAGACCGGTGGCGCTGACTTCACACATCATGAAGTTCCTGGAGAGGCTGGCGCTCACTCACCTGCGACCCCTGGTTAAACCCTGCCCGGATCCCCGGCAGTTTGCTTACCATTCAAAGATTGGGATTAAGGATGCCATCATCCAGCTGCTCCATCGTTCCTATGCTCACCTGGATAAGCCAGGAAGCATTGTGAGAATCATAATTTTTTACTTCTCCAGTGCTTTTAACACCATCCGGCCTGCACTGCCAGAGAGCAAACCAACGAAGATGCAGGTGGATGTTGCATTGGTGTCCTGGATCACCAACTACCTGACTGGATGACCACAATATGTCAGGCTACAGAACTGTGTCTCAGACATGGTAATGAGCAACACAGGGACCCAACAGGGGATGGTCCTCTCTCCCTTCCTGTTCACCATCTACACCTCGGACTTTAGATATAACTCCTGCCACCTGCAGAAGTTTTCAGATGACTCTGCAATTGTGGGCTGCATCAGTAAGAGGAGGGAAGCTGAATAGAGAGGAGTAGTCAACGACTTTGTTGAGTGGTGTGGGCTGAATCACCTGCAGCTCAACACCAACAAGACTAAGGAGTTAGCAATAGATTTTAGGAGGAGAGGAACACCCCTGTCCCCTGTCTCCAACAATGGTGTGGATGTGCAGTTTACCAGGGAGTACAAATACCTGGGAGTGTACGTGAACAGTAAACTGGACTAGTCCAGGAACGCTGAGGCCCTGTATAAGAAGGGACAGAGCCGGCTGTACTTTCTGAGGAGGCTCCGCTCTTTTAACGTCTACAGTGAGATGCTGCAGATGTTCTATCAATCGTTGGTGGGCAGTACCATCTTCTGCACTGTTGTGTGCTGGGGCAGCAGGGCGAAGGCCACAGACGGCAACAGAATTAACAAACTCATCAGGAATGCTGGCTCCATCCTGGGGGCGGAGTTGGTTCATGGGAGGTGGTCTTGGAGGAGAGGATTCTCCTCAAACAGTAGAGCATCCTGGCCAATACAGCTCACCCTCTCCATGACACACTGGTCAACCTTCAGCAACAGACTGGTTCCACCAAGATGCAGGACAGAACGCCACAGGAGATCCTTTTACCCTGTGGCTATCAAACTGTACAACTCCTCCCCTTTCTGTCGTGGGGTAGATTGGCTCCCCTCACCCCAATCTTTGCACATCCCCAATCCTGTGCTTTCCACTCATCATTGTAATTTCATGTTTCATGTATT
Organism: Okamejei kenojei; assembly: GCA_035221665.1. NCBI lineage: Eukaryota > Metazoa > Chordata > Chondrichthyes > Rajiformes > Rajidae > Okamejei > Okamejei kenojei. Next base: position 74,470,301 of record CM069131.1, read on the forward strand.
TTGTGTTTTAAGACTGTTGGCAGATTTCCCTCCTGGGATAAAAAAGCTTTAGTGTGTCATATTTGTAAAGGAGCCAAAAGCAGCGTGTTGTGTTTGTGGTTTTAATGTCGAGAATACTCTGGAGTTAATAGCTCCCTATAGCTTTTCATGTCGTTAATAACTCAGCTGACTAATTTATTTTTCTTCACAGAAAAAAATTTGAACAGTAAATTAAGATTTTTTTTTTAAATCTGCAGATGCCTGAAAACTTCTGGTAAAAGCAGGTCAGGCAGAATCTGTGGAAATAGAAACAGTTAATGTTGCAGGCCCGGGAACTTCCTCACAGATGCTAAAGAGAGACAATTGGTTAGTTTTGAGCGGCAGAACGGGAGAGATTTATACAACAAAGGGAATATCTCAGGTAGTGTGAGACAGTGGCAGTTAAGGAATAGTTAAAAACCAACTTATGGCTTTTGTCCGCTGGGACACATGGTGACAACCGATAAGCAGTGGTGAGCAGTGCCACGTACTGTCCTGTGGGGGGCAGCAGCATGCGACAAGTTTGGCAGCAATGGAGAGCAATGAGGCCTCGTTGGTCCAGAGGGTGTCCAGAGGTACAACTGCTTGCTATCAAATGGGCAACCACCCACCAGTTCCGAGGAAATACAAACTGTGTGACACAGAACAACTGTCCTCTGGCACACGAGAGGAGAAACTAAGCCCCAGACAGTGAGCCTATGGTTGGTTTTGGCTTGCCATCTCCAACACCATCTGCTTTATGTCGCTCTCTCTCTCTCTTAATACTATTTCGTCAGCATTGGAGTGCGAGTGTGCGAGTCTCTCTCATTCTTTTCCGTCTTTGCACAAAGTGCTGAATTTCCTATAAACTCTTCAAGTGTCTGAACAGAGGATTAGTCTTTCTTAAAACGTTCTAATCATTTTCTTAGCTACCACATTAGGCTATCTGATCTTGGCCTATCGGAGATATTCCTTTCCTTCTCCAATCGGTTCCTCCACCTTCTGTGCTGCTTCAAACTAACTGGCCTTCTCACTCCCCCTGTTCTGTTGTCGAGTCCTGGACCTGAAACGTTAACTATTTATTTTTACACAGACGCTACCTGACCTGCCAACATGTTTCCACCATTTTCCGTATGTTCACAAGTTCACAGGGTTTTTGGAATAGAATTAGGCCACTCGGCCCATCGAGTCCACTCCACCATTCAATCATGGCAGATCTCTGCCTCCTAATCCCATTTTCTTGCCTTCTCCCATAACTCTTGACCCATTCTAATCAATAATTGTACTATATGTATTTGTGCTAGAGCACGTATGATCAGAACTTTATGATACTCACAGCAGTAATGAGAGGAAATGTGATAACTGCACCCAGGTAGTAGTTTGCCAGAAACCAAGCACCGTTTGCTATTCCCCACAGCAGTCCCGAGAAGAAAGCTAAGAATGAAAGAAATTGAGGGTTAGTAAATGTCTACCGATCGTCAAATAATCTTTATAAAGGAATTGCTATAAAAATGAGTAGTGAACTGCAGCAGTCTCTGATCCTTCACTCTCACTGAGGCAGCTTTCAAAGAAATTAGAAGTTAGTCATCAAAATGTAAGGAAAACCAAAAATCAAAAACACTGACTCTGCTTGCTTTGGACAGGTCATGTTGCTAATTAACCCAGAAGTGATGAACCCTCGGAGAATGTAGATTTGGAGCGGGAAGATAAAACATCAGAGTTTTCTCCCAGTTTCCTGAGAAACGTTCAGGAACTTGGTCAGTGCAGTGGCACTGCGGTAGAGTTGCTGCCTTACAGTACCAGAGACCCAGGTTCCATCCTGTCTACGGGTGCTGCCTCTATGGAGTTTGTACCTTCCCCTTGTGATTGTGTGAGTTTTCTCCGGGTGCTCCAGTCCGAAGACGTACATGTTGTAGGTTAATTGGCTTTGGTAAAATTGTAAATTGTCCCTAGTATGTTGGCTAGCGCTAGTGTAGGGGAAGATCGATGGTCGGCATGGACTTGGTGGGCCCAAAGATTTGTATCTCTAAACTAAATTACTCAAATGTAAACTTTGCTTTCCATTGCTCTGAAGAAAAATGGTCCCAAATCCCATTGGACCAGTTAGTCATTTTAAATCACTTATAAAATACGGGCATGAATCCAATTCACGATCGTTATGAATTGTAACTGTTTGAACTGACTTAATGAAGTGGGTGCAGAACATTTTCAAGTCCATAATCATCCCATGACTCTCTTCATTTATACATATAATTTCAGTTTTTCCATTGCCTTTCCAAACAGAGACCTGGGTTCAATCCTGACCTGGAGTACTGTCTGTGTGGAGTTTGCATCTTCTCCCTCATGGGTTTCCTCCAGGTGCTCCAATTTCCTCCCACATGTCAAAGACGTGCGGGTTTGCAGGTTTATTGGCCTCTAAAAATTGCCCCTAGTGTGTAGGAAGTAGATAGGAAAGTGGGATAACATAGAACTAGTGTGAACGTGAGATCTATAGTCGGCAAAGACTCGGTGGGTCAAAGGCCCTGTTTCCATTCAGTCCGCATTAACCAACCCGACCTCCCGGTGGCTCAGCACTTCAACTCCCCCTCCCATTCCGTATCCGACCTCTCCACGGCCAGAGTGAGCAACACCGCAAGCTGGAGGAACAGGACCTCATATTCCGCTTGGGGAGTCTGCATCCTTTGGGCCTGAACATTGAATTTTCTCAATTCTGTTAACCCTTGCTGTCTCCTCCCCTTCCCACCTTTCCCTCAGCCCTCTGGCCCTGGCATTCCCTCTCTCTCTATCTCCCTCCCCCACCCTAGTCGCACCAGCTTCTCATTTTCACACCACAAACAGCTTACAATGGCTTGTTCCCTTTATCATTGATACTTTTTTGCATATTCATTGTTCTTTATCTCTCCACATCACTGTCTATATCTCTCGTTTCCCTGATCCCTGACTAGTCTGAAGAAGGGTCTCGACCCGAAACGTCGCCTATCTCCTCCGCTCCTTAGATGCTGCTGAACCCGCTGAGTTTCTCCAGCCTTTTGTGTACCCCCTGTTTCCATGCTGTGTCAATTAATCAATCAATATACTTGGAGATGTATTATCAATACTGTCCTGCCAGGACATAGTGTGCAAGAAGGAGCTACAGATTCTGGTTTGTGCCAAAGATGGACACAGAATGCTGGAGTAACTTAGCAAGTGAGGCAGCATCTCTGGAGAAAAAGAATAGGTGACGTTTCAGGCCAGAACCCTTCTTTAGACTTCTGAAGAAAGGTTCCGACCCGAAACGTTACCTCTTCTTTTTCTCCAGAGATGCTGCCTCACTCATTGAGTTACTCCAGCATTGTGTTTACCTGCCAGGACATAACTTGTGCTAACTTTGAAAATTGTCCCTATGGTATGGACAAAGTACTGCGCGGTTTGCTTGTGACTCACAAGTTATCACTAGTCACATGGTTTTAATGGCCTTGTTAATTAACGTATCGCCTAGACATCTTGGGTGTGTGATCTAAGTAACATTCTTTGATTTACCCACTTCCCTTCCTTTTTGCAATACTGCATTTGTGTTCATTTTGTACCTAAACAAGTGTGATTCCATTAGGAGTCCTCTAACTTCTGCTTTAGAAGTCAATAGATTTAATTCACAACTATTACTCTGACAGTGTCCTACTGTATTATCACAGATGTTATTAAAAAGGCATCTCATGTCTTCTGCAAAGGAATTATCAAACATTAAACACATCCTGTCTACCCCCTCTCTATAAACAAAGCCATAGCAATCTTTTGAGGATATTATCCCTAGTCCTCTGTGTTCTAAATCCATATTCTGCACATGTGTATTTTTTTAGCAAATATCTAGAGATGAATTAGAAATTACCACTCACACAAATAGTCGGCTTGGCGATTGTTTCGCTGAACACCTCCACTCAGTTAACCTAAACCTACTTGATCTCCCGGCTGCTAAACATTTTAACTCCCCTTCCCATTCCCGCACTGACCTTTCTGGCCTGGGCATCCTCCATTGTCAGAGTGAGGCCCAATGAAAATTGGAGGAACAGCAGCTCATATATCACTTGGGCAGCATACACCCCAGCAGTATGAACATTGATTTCTCTAACTTCAAGTAAACCTTGCTTTCCCTCTCTCTCCATCCCTCCCCCTTCCCAGTTCTATGTTCAGTCTGACTATCTCCGAGTACATTTTATCTCTGTTTTCTTTGCTGTTACCTTTTCCCTGCTAACAAGTTCAAGTTAAAGTTAAAGTTTGTGTTTATTGTCACTTAACCAACTAAGTTACAGTGAAATTTGAGTTATCATACATCCATACTAAGTGTAAAGCAACAATACCATTTAACACAATGTAACATAAACATCCACCACAGTGGAATCCACATTCCTCACTGTGATGGAAGGTAATAAAGTTCAGTCATCTTCCTCCTTTGTTCACCCGTGGTGGTCAGGGCCTTTGATCCCTCAGCAGTCGCTGCTGCCGACGATCCGATGTCCGTGGCCCTCGTGTTGGGATGATGGAAACTCCGGCGTCGGGATGGATTGGAAGCATGGAGCTCCCGAGTCGGCCTCTTCTTACCGGAGACCGCGGCTTCATGGTGTTAAAGTCCACAGGCCACGCGGTCGGAGCGCTTTCACTGGCGATACTCGGCAAAGGATCACCCACTCCACGATGGTAAGTCCACGCCACGCCGTGGCTTGAAGCTCTGGGCTGGTCCCCAGGAAAGGCCGCACCGCTCCACGTTCTTTGGCCGCAGGGGGGGACAGAGATGCAACATGGAAAAAAATCGCATCTCCGTCGAGGTAAGTGGCTGAAAAAGGTTTCCCCCGATTCCCTCCCCCCACTCCCCACCCCCCACATAAAACATACAAAGAAACACTAAAACATACACTTAAGACACACTCAAAATAACAAAAACATAGAAGGTACAGGACAGGCTGTTGGCGAAGTGGCCATTACGGGCGCCACCGTAATCTATGATCTAATCTACATTTTCCTTGATCTCGATCTCCCTTGTCCTGGTTTCACACCTAACAATTCCTTATCTATGTATCTCCCTCTCCCCTGACATCAATCTGAGGAAGGGTCTCGACCAAAAACATCATCCAGTCCTTCTATCCAGAGATTCTGCGAGTCCCGCTGAATTACTCCAGCTTTTTGAGTCTATCTTTAAAGCCCTGTCTCATGGTGCGAGTTGACCCACGAGGGACCCTGAGTTTTCACTCGTGGTAATCACGTATAATCAACGTAGCGGGAACGTCGGAACTCGCGCGCGCAACTTAGCGACTCGTGGTGCTAACGGCAGGTACCCGTGAAACTTGTTAACGCGTAAAAAAATTCAAACATGTTTGAGGTTTTCCACGAGTCAAAGTTCAAGTTAAAAATGGAAACATTGAAACTCGTAATAACGTAGTGGCCCGTGCATTTACCTTAGTGACTCGTAAGTCTACCGTGGGCACTCTTTAATTCAGTGGGCAGGCAGCATCTCTGCAGAGAAGGAATTGGTGACGGGATGACATAGCTGTGTTGTATTGTGCTGTTTGATCGCCCCCTGCGGCCCCCTGAGACACAGCGACTTTTGAGACTGGTGGGCAATCACTACCAAAGTGTCTTTCCGCACAGTCAGTACACCTCTCCTACACTTGTACCTATTATTCATATTTTCCAGGGCTGCTGCCTGGCCCAAACTTTTGGCCAAATGCTCTAATATCTCCTCACTGGATCTTCAGTTAGTTGAGGCACCATGAGGCATTTTTGTTGTTGTTTTACGACAGGAAGGAAGCGATGTAAATGCCAAGTTGTTATAAACTGTCAGGCTTTTACTTGCTTGATGTGAAGTTTTCTCCCTTACCCTCATGATGTGCCACGTTCCGGTTACGTGGTGCACGGATCATGGCCAACAGTGTCTGAAGAAGGGTCTCGACCCGAAGCGTCACCTATTCCTTCTTCTCCAAAGATGCTGCCTGACTCTGCCCGAGTTACTCCAGCACTCTGTGTCTCTCTTTAGTGTCTTCAGTTCGACTTTTGCTGAATATTGAAGAAGAGAGCGTTGATCAGGATCAACCAACGCGCTATGTGCACTGTGTCGGAAGGAACTGCACCAAAAAATGTGTCGGAAGGAACTTACACCAAAACATGCTGGAGTAACTCAGCGGGACAGGGTCTGAAGGACGGTCTCGACCTGAAACGACACCCATGCCTTCCTCTCCAGAGATGCTGCCTGTCCCGCTGAGTTACTCCAGCGTTTTGTCTGCACACTCATTGTTCTTATCTCTTGCTGCGATTACTGTAAACAAAGGCAGCGCTCGGTTATTGCAGCGATGCCCTTCAGATGTGAAACAAATGGTTCCAGACACACTGCCCTGACTTTATTCCTTTGTTTATCATCGTTACTTTTTTTGCGTATGTTTTATTCAATGTTCTGTATCTCTCAACATCACCGTCTATATCTCTCGTTCCCCTTATCCCTAACCAGTCCAAAGAAGGGTCTCGACCCGAAACGTCACCCATTCCTTCTCTCCAGTGATGCTGCCCATCCAGCTCCAGCTTTTTGTGTCTATCTTCGGTTTAAACCAGCATCTGCAGGCAGTTCCTTTCCTACACTTTATTCCTTTCTTGGCGTCTTCTGGGCAAATGTTGCCTTCTGCACGAACAGTCTTGGATGATATTGTGTGTGTGTGTGTGTGTGTGAGAGAGAGAGAGAGAATTAATGTGTGTGTGAATGGTTTAGGCATCTTTTAAGAGATGTCACGTTTTACATTGGCATTGCCCTTTTGAGATTCCTTTGTGGCGGAGAGCACTGACCCGTAACCCTGGGTCTTGCGGTCCAGCCAAGAGGAGGTGATGTGGACATGGTTTCAGTTGTAGTTCTAGAGGAACATTGCTTCCGATCAATGTCTCTTATGCACTCCTCAGAAGAGCTGGGTGCGCTCTTCACCATCATGGCTCCCAGCCTACAGGTTTCTGATCTGAACAACTAGCTTCTTCCCTATTTCTCCACCCCCCCCTTCCTATTTCCCTCTCCTCCTCGGCTCTCTTGTTCACACACACCTTCCCTCCTTCCCTCCCCCCTTCTCGCAGGGTTTGGTTCAAAGGGGGTAACGAGCCAAGCGGGGCACGGTCTGAACCCTTTCTGAAAACGAGCACAAAGAGAAAAAAAAGTATTGTCAAGCCCTCCAAACTTCGTTTAAAATAAGTAAATGCGACCTTGGCTAATAATTTAAAAAGAAAACCTTATACAAAACCAACACACTACAAACTCTCTGTCTCTCACGCTGCCTGTTGTCTTGTGGGGGGTGTGTGTCGGAGAGAGGGGGTGTGGGTGTGGAGGGGACCCGATGTGAATGTTACCACAATAGGATGGTGAGGTTGGGCTCTGAGCTACAGTGAGAGAGAACAGAGAGAGAGAGTCTTCTTTAACACTGTTGCTTATTAAAACATACCTTCATTCATGGTTGGCTCGAGTAACGGGAGAGGAACTTGGTAACTCGGGAGAGGAACTTGGAACATCGCAGCAATGACATACCCGTGGGAACTCGGTTAAACACTTGAACATAAACTTGAAATCTCGTACATAACCACGAGTCTGTTTCTTTTCTTTCACGTGGGGTCACTCGTGGGTGGACTGGCACCGTGAGACAGGGCTTTAAGTGTCACGATCCACTGTGTCGTATATTGAAAAGCTGATTACATGATTTGCATCAGCTTTATTTACACTCGCAAGAACAAAAGTGCTGGAGATTCCTGAGAGAGATTCAAATTATTTCTTTCAAAAGTATGTTATGCAGGCCAACAAATAGTTCCACATGAATGCAACCCAATTACACTCTGACAAGCATCTTTGTCATCCGAGCAGGATATCATATCTTTGCTATGCCTTCATTGATTCTGTAGAAAGAGTCAGAGAGACAAACCTAGACACAAATCCGCAATCTACTTTATTTTGACTAAATATTGAGCATCCTGCCAAGCAAACATTCTCAAATAAACATTGTGCGACACTATTGACATAATTTGGCTCAATTACTTCATTTCAGTCCACTGGTTGTAGGATTGAGAAGAGAATGTTGCTTTTCACTCATTCTGCTCCTAGGCAGGGCAAGACTAGGATTCCCATAGTCTTGACCTCCCACCGCCAGCTTCCACAAGCAATAGATCATCCTCCACCTTCAACAAGATCCTACCACAAGGCACATCTTCCCCTCTCCTCCCATTTCAGCATTCCAAAGAATTTGTTACCTTTGTGACTTCCTGATCCATTCCCCCTTCTCCACTAACTACTCTCCTTCCTGAAGCACTTTACCGTGTACACAAATACTACTCAATCCCAAAACACTTTCCTTAGAATGATATATATATGTCATCCAAAGGCAGATAAATGATCATGTTAGTGTGAGCTGTATTCCTATGGAGAGTGGATTTACTAATTTTTCATATGGTTCTTAACCATCACTTGGTTGATATCAAGAGAACGTATAGGTGAGACTGTGCTCAGACCAGACCAAGTGCCCTCTCGCCACAGCTCACCTGCACAACTAATGCCAACATCACTTACATGAATAATAACTAATTTACCTGCCCAAGCTCATACACTTTGATTCCTCTGGTCCAAAATTATACCAATCTCAGCTTTAAATATGTCTTAAATATCACTTTATTTAGTGATATTCTCCTTTAAGGCCTGTGATGCAGGTAGTGTTCCAGGTGTGCTCTCCCCAATGTCTTGTACAGAAGTAGCTGGACTTCCTTACTCTGGTGCTCCATCACCCCTGCAACAAGGGTTCATCATCAGTACTTGATGTACTGCCATGCTATTTTACTTCGGAGTCACGTGAGTGCCTACGTGAAGAAGCCCCGCCTGGCGCTAGAACGGCATTACGTCGACGCTGACGGCAGAAGCAAGAGCTGCAGAGTGCAGCTCCTCGCAGCGGCCGGAACGGATCCGCAGGTAAGTGCAAGGAAAAATAGGGGACGTTCTAAAAAAGACGTTACGCTGGTAGAACCAGGAAAAGTGAAAGTAAAAATCAAATCAGAGTCACGCTGGCGTATTGATTTAGCCAGATAATAAAAATGAAAAATGGAAAAGTCTCAAAGAAAAATTTTGCGGGTAAAAAAGATCGTCCCGGGGAGAAGCTAAAGAGTCGGGACAAGAGATTAGTGCGGATCCAGTTCCGATACCGGTGGCCGCTGATTCACCGTTAGTGAGACTATAATTTCTCCAGAAATACAAATCACGGAGGAAAATGTTCCTAGAAAAAGTAAAAAGAAATCCGTGAGGCCCGTGGTTTCTGATGATGACTCTGATAATGAAAGTCCTCCGGATAATAAAGCTATATGGCTTAAAATGGAACAGATGGAGAGAGTGCTCCAAAATATTATGAGACAAGGGTCAAAGTACCCAGAAATTTCCCAAAATGACCCTGAGGGGTTTGAATATCCAGAATATGGCTATGTGCCAAATTGGGAATTTGAAACTCCAGACCCAGGAACAAGGGTGGAGGAAGTCTCATTGGATGAAATTCCAGGTGTATCAGGGCTGCAAAAGTCAGACCCTGCAAGTGGTGATGTGGATTATGAGTGCACACCACAAATAAAAAAGAAGAGGCCATATGTGCCTGATATGGCAAAAGATTTTGCTATACCTGAAGGAAGTGGTGAGGCTATGGAAGAAAACCTAGCTGCCAGTATTAATTATATGGTATCTCACCAACTTCAAGATTCTGTGATGGTTGAAACAGCAGAATTATATAAAACACCGGAAAATTGCACCTCATTGAAGGTACCTACGGTTAATCCGTCTATATGGACACCTATGACTCCAGGCATGAGAGGACAAGAAATAAAATGTCAAAGAATCCTCAAACTGATTTCAGCTACTATTACTGCCTTTGGAAGGCAAATGGAAGGGTCGGAAATGGTTAAAATCCAAAAAGATACTTTGGGCTTATTGTGCAATTCCTTTTATGAAATTAATTGTATGAGGAAAATTGCGATTCGGCCCATATTTCATCCAAGGTTTGCTGGTCTGTGTCGATCAAGTGGTGTTCAAGCTCCTGGTTATCTATTTGGAGAGAACCTGACTAAACAAATAAGAGAAATGGATGAAGAGGCTAAATCTATTAGCCACATGAGACCTTTCGCTTTTGGACAAAAAAGGTATTTTTCTTCAAGGAGGGGATTTGATTTTGGAAACAGAGGCAGGAATATGATAAGAAAATATTACCATCTGACACAGCCTAATGTTCACCCATATACGGGGAGAAGGAGACCACCACGGAGAGGTACAAAAAATGTATTCTATTCTTAAAGAAACTGTGGACAAATCTCCAGTTGGAGGGAGATTACAAATGTTTTATGATGAATGGCTTGCCATCACATCTGATCGGTTTATTTTACAAACAGTTTCAGGAGCTACTATAACATTTAAAGAAGGTGTTAATTCTCCGGTACAAAATAAACCTGCTTATGGTTTCATGTTTTCTGCTATTGAAGAAGCAGAAATTAATGTGGAAATTGACAAATTGTTTAAAAAAGGTGTTATTGAAAAAACTGTTGAACATAAACATCAATTTGTGTCAAATATCTTTCCAAGAAGTAAAAAAGATGGTGGTTGCAGAATTATTCTGGACCTTACAAACTTTAATACATTTGTCGAGTATAAACATTTTAAGATGGAAATGTTCAACACTACAAGACATTTGATATCAGCAGGTTGTTATATGGCTACAATTGATTTAAAGGATGCGTACTATTCAGTACCAATACATCAATTTTTTCGAAGGTATTTAAAATTTAATTGGCTTAGGACAGCTGTGGCAATTTAAAGCTTTACCAAATGGGTTAAGTTCAGCTCCCAGGCTCTTCACAAAGCTGTTGAAATCAGCTTTAGCACAATTAAGAGCACAAAAGCACATCATTATGGCTTATCTGGATGACATTTTAATTATCAGTAATAATCAGAAATCAGTTTCAGCAACTAAAACTTTATTTGAGAAGTTAGGGTTCTTGATTCATCCAATTAAGTCCCAGCTGCAGCCAGCACAGTCAATTAACTATCTGGGGGTTGTGATTAACTCAGTTACTATGTTAGTAACTTTGCCAACAGATAAGATTGATGATATTTTAATGGTCTGTAGGGGTCTCATTCACAAACCTTATCCCTCCATCCGTGAAGTAGCAAAGGTTATTGGTAAACTAGTAGCAGCATTTCCTGCAGTAGAATTTGGTCCATTACATTACCAAAACCTTCAAAGGGACAAAATAAGAGCTCTAAAAAAGCGAGCAGGCCATTTTGATAGGCCTATGCAATTAACAAAAGAAGCTTTATTGGAATTGCAATGGTGGATTGAAAATGTCCCACAAGCTGCTAAAAACATTTTAATACAACAGCCTGAAGTATTTTTACAAACAGATGCTAGTGCTCTCGGATGGGGGGCGACAGATACATTTACCAGTTGTGGGGGCAGATGGACTGTCCAAGAGGAAATGTTTCTCCAAACATATGGTATTAACTATTTAGAGTTATTGGGGGCATTTTATGGATTTAAAAGCCTATTGTTCTACAAAAAAGAATCTGGATGTACTGATACAATTAGACAATAAAACAGCTGTTGCATATATTAATCACATGGGGGGAGTCAGATCGGTATCATGTGATTGTCTGGTCAATCAGATATGGCAGTGGTGTATTAAGCACCAAATTTGGATTTCGGCAAATTATATCCCAGGTAAAGACAATGTGGTGGCAGACAATAGATCAAGGGTGTTTAAAGACAACACAGAATGGATGTTGAACCCAGTAATTTTCAGTAAAATTGTGATTCAATATGGGTTTACCAGACATTGATCTGTTTGCATCAAGATTAAATCATCAATTGCCTAAGTATGTGTCTTGGGAACCAGATCCAGATGCAGTAGTAGTAGATGCTTTTTCACTACATTGGGGGAATATGTTCTTTTATGCTTTCCCGCTATTTGCTCTGGCTCAGCAATGTCTGAAGAAAATAGAACAAGATTCTGCCACAGGATTATTGGTGATTCCAAATTGGCCGACACAACCATGGTTCCCATTGATGTTAAACATGATTAAAGAACCATATATGTCAGTTCCTAGCAACAGTGATTTGTTAATAAAACCGGTAACCAAAGAAATTCATCCATTACATGCTTATATGAATTTGTTAATCTGCAGGTTTTGACCAGACCACTACAAGAGCTTGGATTGTCGGATAGAACTATGGATGTTATAGTCGCATCATGGCGAGATAGCACTCAGAGACAATATATGACACATATAAAGAAATGGGAAATTTTTTGTAGACAATCAAATATATCTTATCATACTGTGAACATTTCAAACATATTGGAGTTCCTTGCCGAGTTGCATTTTGAGCAGCACTTAAGTTATAGTGCCATTAATAGTGCACGTAGTGCTTTATCATCCTATTTAGGACACATTTCTGACCAAAAATCAATTGGATCACATACATTAATATCCAGATTTATGAAAGGAATCTTTAACAAAAATCCACCCAAACCAAGATATACAGAAATTTGGGATGTCAGCATTGTACTTACTTTACTTAGGCAATGGACTCCAATCGAAGTTTTATCATTGGAAAAAGTTAACATTTAAATTAGTAATGTTAATGGCAATGGTTTCAGCACAAAGGGTGCAAACATTACAAATGCTACGTTTAGATTGTATGCATGTGGCTGCAGATAACATTGTGTTTTATGTTTACGATCTGATCAAACAAAGCAGACCAGGGAGAACTGGAGCAAAAGGTAATGTTTCAAGCTTACCCTATTGATCCAACGTTGTGTGTAGTTAAACATTTGAATCAATATATAAAAGTTACCAAAACTCTTTGAGGTGATGAAAAAGCATTAATGATTACGCATAAGAAACCACACACAAAAGCTTCAGTACAAACAATTTCAAGGTTAAAACAGGTGTTACTTTTAGCAGGAGTAGACCACTGATGTGTTCAAATCTCACTCCACCAGGGCAGCAGCTACGTCCGCGGCGAAGTTACAGGACGTACCACTCGAACACATTTTAAAAACCGCAGGGTGGTGTAGAGAAGAAACTTTTTCAAAGTTCTACAATAAACCTGTTCACACAATGACAGGCTTTGGACACGCAGTGTTGGGTTCACTATAATCACCTGCTTTGTTTCGCTATCGATTTATATTATCGATTATGTTATCACTTATATCTTTTATCACTTTGTAATGGTTTCCCCAGATGTAAAAAAGGGGGTTATTATATGTTCTTTTATCATTAAAAGATTTATGAAAAGAACTAAAACTGATCTGGTAAAAGGTTATTTACTCATGTATGTGTTGACCTAGCCGGACTGTCGTATGGAATGACTCTACGACATGAAAAACACAGAAGCTTCAAAATCTTCACGTAGTCACTCACGTGACTCCGAAGTAAAATAGTAAGATTAAATGAGAACTTACCAGTTTGAAGTTTGATCATTATTTTATGAGGAGTAACGATGAGGGATTACGTGCCCTCCACTCCCCACCCTCATAAAATAAATGATCATCTGGTAGTTCTAAATCTATGATGAGCCTTACTATCTTACTCCGGCTATTGTGTTCTGTGTTTTTCATGCCGCTGCTTTGAAGTATGCCGTTCTAGCGCCAGGCGGGGCTTCTTCACGTAATCCCTCATCTTATTCCTCATAAAATAACGATCACACTTCGAACTGGTAAGTTCTCATTTACTGCCATGCTAATTTACCATGATTCAGTATGGGAACATCTAGATCTCTCTGAAAGCCAACATTTAATCATTTCAACCAAACATTTAGTCTTCCAGCCAGAGTGGATAATATTACATTTCTCCATATCATATTTCTAGGGCATTTTTATGACACTTTACTTTACTTTCACATTACAGGCACTGTGTCTATCATACACCTTGATTATCTTTTCTGAATCAGTAAATTGCTGTTGCTTTTGTCATCTAAGTCATTAATATAGATCGCAAATAGCTCAAGCTCCACCTCAGATATTGAGGTAGGTCATTAGTTACAGTTCACCAACGAATATTCATTATTCATCTCCAACCTGCATCGAGCATTGCTTGGAGCCTGCAGATTGGTGCCTTCCGATCCAACTCCTCCATAGTAAGTAAGGTCAGAGACATTAAATCAACATCCCTGATGCAGCAACCCAAAACACCAGTTTGGTGTCTACAGTTTGGTGGCTGAGAGCTAACGTTAGCTAAACCAAGATCTAGTGTGATTGAATCTTTGGAATCACTGATGGAAATCACTTTGTCAACTGTGTTGCTTATATAGGGTCATTGCATTTGGGAGAGTGTGAAAGCGAATCACTTCACCTTACCAGGTAATACTGCTGTTGAATAAACACATGGTTTGTTTTTCTTCACTCCACAATATATGAGAAAATAAACTGTACTGGTCAGAATAATCCCGCTGCAGTACGCAAAAACATAATCCATGTCTAAAACAGAAGAGAAGGCAGTATTAGAAGTGTGTCTAGAAAATTACATGCAATTACACTGTTATATTGGCAAAATATGCAACGCTTTGTAACTGACTCTCCACACCACAGATCAATCCGTTCTCCCTTGCTTTGAGATCTCTCAAAATTAGGCCATGTAGGAATTTTAGACAATTTAATAATTAGTGCTCTTTGAATTCATTCCAAGAAAACGATCAGCCGAGATAGTCATTTATAAAAGCCACAATAGGTGTTTGTTAGTGAAAATTGGGGATAATGTTAGAAATTCCACCAGCCAGTCGTGTGGGGATGTAACATCAATGGATGCCCACACCCCACAAAGCATGAACCAGGTTAAATAGTACTTCAGCTCAGCAAACTCAGGACCCTAGGAAAGGTTCATTGGTTCGGGTTCCCCTTAGGTTTCCCGCCTGGCTGTAAAAAGATGCATCTTTTGGGGATGTAGTGGTAGATGTTATTTTGCTAATCTTAGAATGAGTCACATTACAGATTTGTAAAAGAGACACTAAGCCTTATATCCCTTACACCTGTATCTAAGAGATCTGTGCTGGAGCATATGCAATTCAGCAAGGCAGCAATAGTAAAGCACTGAGTGTAGGGGACCTAGAGAGTTGCTTACTACAGAAATCATGATGCTAACTCTGAGAGACCATCTTATCCAGAGAAAAAAAGCAGAGCAAGTTTATCTAAAGATTGCAGTTTAAAAAATAATAATAATTGGTGTATGTGCTTAATTGTATAGTGAAGGATTAATATATCAGGAAATGGCTTCATAAAAGACTGGAGCTTATGTATGTGGACATAAAACTGATCTAAATTCACAATCTTCAGTGAAACAAATCCAACAATTTATTGAATAAGCACTAAACCATCTCCTACAACTAAAGAAAAGAAAATTGTAACTTCTTTTAATTAAGAAGATATAGTTTTGATCTCCCATGACAAATGTCAGCTTTAAATAAAATATTGTGTCCAACTTTGGCATGTTGCCTTTTTATTTCCATGTTTTCTACATGTGTTGTGGATCTTGCACTTTCAGCCTTTGCCCTACCTTTTTATCATGCCTATATATTTTCCCTATCAGATGGGTTCAGAGAGTTTGTACCTATGAGGCATTAAAAACACGTCTCCTTTTTTATCTATTTTTATTTGCTTCTCTGTCGGAAAGACATGTCTTGAGAAACAACCTAAATATCTAAGCTCATTCACATTCCAGTCCCATTACTGTTGGGATTGTTGTCCATTCTGTTGATTTAAACAGCTCAACGAGTGATGTCTTCATTTCATACTTCCCAACATATGTTGCATTTGATGTAACATGCAGAATACAATCTGCTACTTTGGTATCTAATCTGGAAAGAGATATTGGACAATTGGGGAGATAACATATCGGAATCTGAATATTTTGAATGGTTGATTAAAAAGAATTAAGACTGAACAATAGAACAGAGGTTCTTTTTAATCAAACGATCAAGCCTGAAATTGTAATTATCAAATCTCTGGGAAGGCACTTAATATATTCCTGTGATATTTCTCTGTTAAGCATTTTAACAAAGCAATTAAGCAATTATTGATCATAAAGCAAAGCAGTTTTGGAAATCTGATCCCCGATCTGATTCCAGAAATAAAAACTAAAATAGTAAATATAGCATGTAAAACAAGATTTACATTTCAATGACCAATTACATAAAGCTGAGAGGTGAATTATATTTTCATTTACACCACAGTTGTATTTGGTTAAAAATAGAGGCAGTTTATTTTAAATGTGCAGTTATATTTTATTGGTATATATTTACAGCTGCATCTTCACTAACAACTTGGTGCCTGAATGAATTAGATTTGCTTAGTGAAGTGAACAGAGGAAGTTGATGGTGGAGTCCTACCTACTCTGATAGGAACATTGATACTTGGGAACAATGTTGATGATCCAACAAATGGAGAGAATGCCTGCTGGGTTCTATCGTACAGTTCTCCTACACTCATTTCCTCCATCTACATGGAGAGGATATTCTGCCTTAATCCAACCATAATCCAACACATAGGAGTAGGGAGCTTCAATGATTCAATTTTACTTCGGAGTCACATGAGTGACTACGTGAAGAGCCCGCCAGCCCGCATGCGTGTCATTATCGTCCAACGCATGGCGCAATGACTGGCTGGGAGGCGCGCTGCTCCTTCAGCGGTAAGTTTAAAACGGCCCTACAGGTAAGTTTCACTTATTCTGAGGTCGTATTTGTTCTGAAGTTTGCTTACAGAACGGCAAATTCCCAAACTTGATGGAAAAGACCAGGGCAAAGTCTAAACGGGCCGCGGGGAAACCGGCTACGGAGGACCGCGGGAGTGCGGATAGCCGGCGGTGGTCAATATCACCACCCGAGTCGCTTACAGTGCGGTCAGCGGCTTCCGACCTAGTGCCTCTTGAATCCGCTGTGATTCCCCAGAAAGGGGTAAAGCCAAAATTAAGTCGGATAGGCCTGTCGACGTAGATGAGTCATGCCGGGAGGACTCGCCTCCTACAGTGGATAGCGTCCTCGGACCTTTATCCCGGATGAAGCATCTAATGGAAGATGCTCCATCATGATATGCTCCAACGAACGGAGTTATATCAGCGCGGGTCTCCTCGGAGGCCCGCGGCGGCGCCTGGTTCAGGGCTGCACAATGTCTCCCTCTCCGAGGAGGGGAGCGTACGGAGTCAGTACTGGGCCGACTCCGAATTCGGTGGAATGGCTGAAGAACATACCAGTATGCATGGGGGGCACGAAGCACAGGATTTGCCTGCCATAGCTTCCAAATTCGCGATACCCTCGCAAACAGGGGAACCATTACAGGAGGAGCTGGCTGCAAGTATTAACTACCTCACCTCCCACCAGCTGCAGGAGCAGGTGATGACAGATACATCTGCCAAATACAAGGCACCTGCAAACTGTGCTTCGTTAAGTGTACCGGCCGTGAACAACTCGATTTGGGGACATATTGAAGGGGGCATCAGGGCCTAAGAAGTAAAACTCCAGAAAATCCTCAAATTGCTGGCATCGGACATAACGGCGTTTGCCAGGTCCGTGGATGGAGGGCCATTGTCGGATGAGCAACAGGATGCCCTGGCACTGATGTGCAATGCACATTTTGAAATCAATTGCTTCCGCAAAAGTGCCATCTGACCTGCCCTGAACCCCAAATTTGCGGGTTGTGCAGAACCAGCAACGTACAGCCACTGAATCTCCTCTTAGGAGAAAACCTACCTAAACAGGTCAAGGACCTTGATGAAGAGGCGAAGGTGTCGGGCTGATGAAGGCGCCATCAACCAGCAAAACCTCTCAATTCCGGCAGCAGCACCCCTATGCATCCACCAGCAGAAAGCTGGTGAAAGCTCGAAGGCCGTATATTCTGGGCAGAGGTCTTTTTTAGGCCAAGGCCCAGGCCGGCCTTCTTGGACGATGCGTCATTCACACACTCCAGCACCCCTACCCCCCAAAACTCAGGGGCGGAAGTAATAACCACGAAACCACTGGTAACCATGGAGGTAGGTGGGTCTGGTTCCTTCCGGAACATGGGGTGTGTGGACCGTTTACAAGTTGGTGGGAGATTACACTTGTTTTTGAATGCATGGAGTTCGATAACGTCAGATCCATTTATACTGCACAGAATACAGGGGTTCCAAATTGAGTTCCTTCCGAATTCATTACCACCCACACAGCATGCACCAAACCGGATGTTCGTTCTTTCACAGCAGGAAGGTTTGGATGTGCCAGCATAAATACAGAAGTTACATTCAAAAGGGGTAATTGAGAGGTCGAGGCATGAACCTCACGAATTTGTCTCTAATGTATTTACAAGGAAAAAGAAAGATGCAGGATGCCGTAGCATCCTTCATTTGACTCAGCTTAACGCTTTTGTGCAGTTTAAACATTTTAAAATGGAAACCTTCGTTACTGCCAAACAACTGATTTCCAAAGGATGCTTTATGGCATGCATCGATCTCAAAGATGCATATTATTCGGTATCCATTCACAGGGACCACCAGAGGTATTTGAAGTTTAACTGGATGGGGCAACTGTGACAGTTTAAGGCATTGCCTAATGGGTTAACATCAGCCCCCAGATCATTTACCAAATTATTAAAACTGGCACTTGTGCTTCTCAGAGCTCAAAAATATATTGTTATGGCATACTTGGATGATATCCTAATCATAGGGAAAACTCTGAAGTTAGCTAAATTAGCTGTTTCAGCCACTAAACTCTTGTTTGAGAGATTGGGGTTTCTCATCCATCCAGATAAATCTAAGTTAATACCATCCACAATTATTGATTATTTATGGTTTACTATTAACTCTGTTCACATGTCTGTGACTCTGCCCTGGGACAAGAGATTAGAATTAATAGAAGCTTGTAACAACCTTGTTGTTGTTGAGCAACCGTCTATTCAAGCGTCAAGTGGCTAGGGTAATTGACAAATTAGTGGCTGCATTTCCAGCTGCACAGTTTGGACCTTTGCATTATCAAAATTTACAACATGCAAAGAAGCAAGCACTCAAAGATCATGCAGGTTATTTTAACAAACCTATGCGATTACTAGCCGATGCTATTTCTGAATTACAATGGTGGACGACCAACATTCGGCATTGCTCCAATACCATTTTAGTCAGCAGACCTTCAGTTATACTACAAACTGATGCTAGCGCTCAAGGTTGGGGTGCTACTAATACCATCTCTAGTTGCGGTGGCAGATGTGATGCGCATGAGTCTTCATTGCTTCAATACGTGGTATTAATTATTTGGAGACGTTGAGTGCATTCTACAGGCTGAAGGCTTATCGTGCAAATATGCATCATCAACATGTTCGACTTCAGATTGACAACACCACAGCGGTGGCATATATTAATCACATGGGTGGCATCAAGTCAGTATCCTGTGATAATTTGGTTAACCTTATTTGGCACTGGTGTATTAACCATATAACCATATAACAATTACAGCACGGCGACAGGCCCTCTCGGCCCTTCCAGTCCGTGCCGACCATTTGTTTTCCCCTAGTCCCATCTACCTGCACTCAGACCATACCCCTCCATTCCCTTCACGTCCATATACCTATCCACTTTACTTTTAAATGTTAAAATCGATCCTGCCTCCACCACCTCTGCTGGAAGCTCATTCCACACAGTCACCACCCTCTGAGTAAAGAAGTTCCCCCTCACGTTACCCCTAAACTTCTGTCCCTTAATTCTCATGTCATGTCCTCTTGTTTGAATCTTCCTTACCCTCAATGGGAAAAGCTTATCCACGTCAACTCTGTCTATCCCTTTCATCATTTTAAAGACCTCAATCAAGTCCCCCCTTAACCTTCTGCGCTCCAAAGAATAAAGACCTAACTTGTTCAACCTTTCTCTGTAACATAGTTGCTGGAACCCTGGCAACATTCTAGTAAATCTCCTCTGTACTCTCTCTATTTTGTTGACATCCTTCCTATAACTAGGCGACCAAAATTGTACACCATACTCCAGAATTGGTCTTACCAATGCCTTGTACAATTTTAACATTACTTCCCTACTCCTATATTCAATGCTCTGATTTATAAAGGCCAGCACACCAAAGGCTTTCTTTACCACCCTATCTACATGCGATTCCACCTTCAGGGAACTATGCACAGTTATTCCTAGATCCCTCTGTTCCACAACATTCCTCAATTCCCTACCATTTACCATGTATGTCCTATTTTGATTTGTCCTGCCAAGATGTAGCACTTCACACTTATCAGCATTAAACTCCATCTGCCATCTTTCAGCCCACTTTTCCAAATGGCCCAAATCTCTCTGTAGACTTTGAGAATCTACTTCATTATCCACAATACCACCTATCTTAGTATCATCTGCATACTTACTTATCCAATTGTAAGAAGCATTTGAATTTCAGCTACCTACCTACCAGGTAGGCTCAATACAGTGGCGGACATCAGGTCACAGAAATTTAATGACAACACTGAATGGCTGTTGGACCATAAAGTGTTCACCGACATTGTTGCATGGTATGGAATGCTGGATATCGATTTATTCGCATCCAGGCTTAATCACCAATTGCCAAAGTATGTTGCATGGGAGCCAGACCCAGGGGCAGTGCGATGGATGCATTCTCGCTACACTGGGAAGGAATGTTCTACTATGCATTTCCCCCCTTTTGCCTCATCAGTCGGGTCTTGCAAAAGATCCAACAAGACTCCGCATCAGACATTTTGGTAGTACCTGACTGGCCTACGCAGCAATGATTCCCATTGATTCTGGGAATTATATCAGAGCCTTGTATGACCATTCCCAAATGCAGTAATCTGCTGGTTCATCCCGTAACAGGGGAGAGCCACCCATTACATGACTGAATAAATTTTTTTTATTTGCAGACTCTGAGGAGACCTTTCCTGGGGCTCGGACTGTCGGAGCGAACTTTGGACGTGATCACTGCGGCTTGGAGAGATGCCACCAAGAAGCAATACATTTCCTATTTTAAGAAATGGGAAACGTTCTGCTCTCAGTCCTATATCACGTACGACACGGCACGTGTGACAGATGTTTTGGAATTTCTGTCCAGTCTATTTTTTGACTGAGTTACAGTGCCATCAATTGTGCCTGGAGTACACTATTGTCATACTTATTGCTGGGGTTGGGACGCCACGCTGTCGGGTCTCATCTACTGATATCCCGGTTCATGAAGGGTATCTTCAACACCAATCCCCCCAGGTCAAGGTACTCGGAGATATGGGATGTGAACATTGTACTGACGCTGCTTCGACGGTGGGCTCCATCTACATCCATGTCACTGGTCAGACTAACTTTTAAAGTAGTTATGCTCATGGCGCTGGTTTCTGCGCATGAGTCCAGTCGTTGCATAAACTGCGACTGGACACAATGGTAACATCTACCAATAAAATAACTTTCTATGTGCATGACTTAGTCAAGCAGAGCAGACTAGGGGCATCAGGTCTCAAGTTAGACTTTATGGCATACCCCATGGACCTTCGGTTGTGTGTAGTCACACATTTAATACAATATATTAAGGTCACAAAAAGCCTCAGAGGCACTGAACTAGCAGTGTTTGTTAGTCATAAAAAACCTCACAAGAGGGTATCAGTGCAGACCATCTCGAGGTGGTTAAGACAGGTTTTGGCTTGTGCAGGCGTGGAAGTGTCACTCCACCAGGACTGCAACAACATCAGCAGCGAGGGTTTTGGTGGTTCCACTGGACCACATCCTTGCGGCGGCAGGATGGTCAAATGAAAGAACTTTTCAAACGTTCTATATCAAACCTATTGCCAGGCCGGGGGTATTTGCTAATTCAATTTTAAATTCTGTCTTATAATTTGGTGAGGGGTCATTATTATTTCATATATACCATTTTTGTTTAATAAATGCATCAGCATGCTTTAAATCCACGTCATATCTGAATGCGTTATAATTTCACTCCTCCTTGGTCAACTAACACAGTGTGTGGTGCATGGACTCGTTTCCATGGCATGAAATCACAGAGCTTTGAAATCTTCACGTAGTCACTCACGTGACTCTGAAGTAAAATAGTAAGATTAAACGAGCTTACCAGTTTAAAGTTTGATCTTTATTTTATGAGGAGTTACGATGAGGTATTAGTTGCCCTCCGCTCCCAACCCTCTCTCATAAAGGTCAGCTGGTAGTTCTAGTTTCTTGAATCTTACTATATTCAGTTCAACAACTGTTACCTGTGATTTCACACCGCTGCTTTGAAGATTGACATGCATGCGGGCTGGCGGGCTCTTCACGTAATCCCTCATCGTAACTCCTCATAAAATATAGATTAAACTTCAAACTGGTAAGTTCTCGTTTAATCTTACTATTATACTTTATTGTCACATGTATCTAGGCGCAGTGAAATGCTTTGTTTTGCATACAACCTGGTAAAATCATATCGCAGACTTCACCTAGGCAGTACACAAGTGTTACCAATAAGGTTACAAAGTTCACCGAAAAGTCCTAACTACTGTCTGGGCAGCTTTAGCCTTAACCAAATCTTGCTCTCATTTTGAATTTGCTCCTCGACAGCTAACCCCATTCATCTCAGCCCACTGCTAACTTCACTGGGGAATATCTTCTATTAACGCTCTTAACCATTTCCATCAAATGATGGGAATGCGCAAAGACCAGAACAAAGCTGATCATTCCAATAGTCTTTCCAGTGTTTTTGTTTTATGCCATCAGATGATAATAATGATAACAATTATAATAATTGTTCCAGTATTAACACTCAGTAGATTGAATCGTTATGGCTAGAAAGTTCTGACCTCCTATTACATGTACCTTTGCTGATGATAATCAATAAATGGAAATTGTTAAATAGATTTTTTCTCCTTTTAAATTTGGATGAAGATTACTACCTTCACTGAACACAAATGGGCAACATGAGTATTACACACTCACAGCAAATCCTACTCATCCTAAAGGAAAGGAATCAAGGGATATGGGGAAAAAGCAGAAATGGGGTACTGATTTTGGATGATCAGCCATGATCATATTGGATGGCGCTGCTGGATCGAAGGGCCGAATGGCCTACTCCTGCACCTATTTTTCTGTTTCTATGTTTCACTCACAAACGATAAAGAAGAGAATTACACCAGGATCCAGTACACAGTAGATCTCCCTATCTCTCTATCTCCCCTCTAAACAAGTGCTACACCCTCAACATAGACAGATGGAGATTTATCCCTGTGTCACATTCTTTTTGAAACCCAGTGAAAGGGGACAGGTATCAAATCAATCCTAGTTCTTTTTTATCAATAGATTCAAAGTATCTAAAACCATTTCTCCACAGTTTGCAATTTCCGTGAATTAGGTCAAATGAAAGTGTGCATTTTATCATTGCTCTGAATAATATATTGATGATCTTGTTATTTCACCTGTAAATACATGTGCACTGTAACTAGCAATGTTATAAAATTTTGAGATTAAAAAAATCAAGTCTGCAATTTATCCCATCAGATAAAGCATAAAAATAAGTTTAATTTGACACCTAATTCACTTTCATATCTTCAGTATTAAAAAAGTTATGGCCATTTTCATACTCGGAAATTAGCATCTTGTTCCCCATTGCCTTTCCATTGACTTAACTCAAAAGCTGTAATCGAGGACAGTCAAAAGCCCATAACTTTCTTAAAAATTAAGAGCTCAATGAAATGTTCAGTTATTATAAATTGAAGCATTCTGAAACAAATATGAAACAATCTTACTTGGATGACCTGAAATTAAAGCATATAATTAGTTAGTTACCTAATTTTAGCTAATTACAAAATTCAATTACTAGATCTAAACATCTATCAATTTCTTAAGAAAAGATAAACATTTTTAAATTGCCTAAGTGTCCAAATAACATTCACACAGTAATTCACAATATAACATAATTTTAAAATCCCATTTTCATAAAATTATAGGCCAAATTGAAGGAATTTAGTGTTTAATTCCCGTAAATTAATGGCCATTTAAATCAACTTGTGAGTGGGTTTTAGTGGAACGCAGTGTATTGAAACGTTGCGGTTTGCGGTGAATTTAACCCACAGTCGGCAGGAAAAATACTGCCAGTTCGTATATATTTTTTGTCCTATTTTCGCAACATGAAATTTTGATTAAAGGCTTCCTAAGAACCACGTTTTTATGTAAAAATAAACTGTGTATCATCTTTTATCCCCTACGTAAAATCCGTCCCGTTGTCAGCGCTCACGGCTTTAGAAGATGATTTTTAAATTATTCTTGCTAATAAATGATCCAGCGTAGTTTAAAAATACCTTCATAAAACAAATGTTGGAGCAACGAAATCCCCTGAGATGGATCGATTTGAATTGTCTGGAGAAAAACGGCATTTTAAACCTGCCCCCCTCTAAAAGGCGCCAAAGTCGCACACACGGGGAGTGGCAGAACTGTAGCACCGCTCAAGGTAAGTTTTGTAACATACCTACTGTAACCACAGTACAGTTTGTGGAGTGGTCCATGTTCCACATAGTTAGAAGACTATAGTATTGATAGACATTCTACGTAGTGTTCAACTTGGATTTGCTCATCTATGTGCATAGCATATATGGATAAAGGATTCAAAACAGGTCAAAGGTCCAAGAGGAATAAAATAACAGAAATAGACAACCTGCAGAGAATATGACATTTGTAAAGGTCAGTGTGCCAATAAATTCCAAGCCTATCACCACACATTTTTATTGGCAGGACATTCATGACCTGCTTTAGCATTTTCAATAGTTCAAGTCTGCAAATATTTGAAGTTTCAGTGTTTGTTATTAATCTCTATGTAAGCCAGATAAGATTGTGTCTCTCATGATAAAAAGGAATAAACAGTACTGGGGATTTTTAAGTTCTGCTTGAAGAAACTAAATTTCTTACCAAACTGACTAGCTCCGAAAAACTTGGTTTCATTTTTTTCTGCGTGATTTTTAATGTAGAGGACTGGCACAAAACTGGAGCCGTACAATAAACCTGCATACATTGCAAGACTGCAGCCTCTGTGGAATAGATTATAAACAACAAATTAGACAGGGATCTGAAAGCAAACCAAACTGTTGAGTTTACATTGAATCTGCTGACCCACTGAGCTGCAGGTGGATACGGGCTGGGAGAAACATAGAGGCAGACACACTGAGCTACATGAAGAGCTACAAGTTCCACATGACCCAGGCCCGTCACCCACTCATTCATGGCCAGGCTACCTCCTCCAACCTCATCTACTGCATCCGCTGCTCTAGATGCCAGATGATCTATATCGGTGAGACCAAGTGGAGGCTTGGCGATCGCTTCGCCGAACACCTCCGCTCGGTCCGCAATAACCAACCCGACCTCCCGGTGGCTCAGCACTTCAACTCCCCCTCCCATTCCACATCCGACCTCTCGGTCCTGGGCCTCCTCCACGGCCAGAGTGAGCAACACCGCAAGCTGGAGGAACAGCACCTCATATTCCGCTTGGGGAGTCTGCATCCTTTGGGCTTGAATATTGAATTTTCTCAATTCTGTTAACCCTTGCTGTCTCCTCCCCTTCCCACCTCTCCCTCAGCCCTCGGGCCCTGGCATTCCCTCTATCTCTATCTCCCTCCCCCACCCCAGTCGCACCAGCTTCTCATTTCACACCACAAACAGCTTACAATGGCTTGTTCCCTTTATCACCGATACTTTTTTGCATATCTTTCACTCATTGTTCCTTATCTCTCCACATCACCATCTATATCTCTCGTTTCCCTGATCCCTGACCAGCTGAAGAAGGGTCTCGACCCGAAACGTCGCCTATCTCCTTCGCTCCTTAGATGCTGCTGCACCCGCTGAGTTTCTCCAGCTTTTTGTGTACCCTCGATTCTCCAGCATCTGCAGTTCCTTCTTTTAAAAATTACAATTTAGTTTAGTTCAGTTTGGTTTAGTTTCGTTTCGTTTAGTGTATTGTCATGTGATGTACAGTGAAAAGCTTTTTGTTGTGAAATGTAGAAACAAGGTACCGCAGTTGCTGGTTTACAAAAGAAGACAAAAGGTCTGAAGGAATTCAGCAGGTCAGGCAGCATCCCTGGAGATCATGGATAAGTGAGCAGGGTCCCGACCTGAAATATCATGTATCCACCTCCTCCAGAGATGCTGCCTGAACTAAGTTAAGTATTTTGAACCAGAGATTGTGTCTCTCATGATAAAAAGGAATAAACTTTCAAAGATACAGCTCCTTACCCAGTACCCTGGCATCTATCGATTCACCACACGGCCTGGAGGGGACACTAGTCCTTTGACACAGGACTCCACTGTCTGTTTGATGGGCTTTTTTCCCACATACACCAAACTCATATTGAAAAGGCAGGAAGAACTGGGGCATTCTCAGACACCCTACGATGAGCAGCAGAGCTTGTGTTCGGCTCCCTGTCAATGGTCAGCATCAATGGCTAAAAGATTTTCGGAAGATCAACATGTTTTGGGGCAGAGGGTGACTCCACCAGCAACACTGTGCAGCAATCACAAGAGCAGAAAGGCATTGGCCTGGGCACTGCAACCGACAGAAACACTGAGGAGGGGACAGCACAGGTCTTGGGCTTCCATATACTTTGCTCATCGTTAATTTGGTAAGCAGCATTGGGGGTGGAGGTGGGTAGGATGAGGGGGGCAATGAATGCCATCTCTGGGGATATTCATGGTCCAACCAACGTCAATTGGTTCACTAGTTGCCAGCACCTAGAGCATAGTAGGAGCAGCATCACGTGGGACATCATCTCAAGGGGAGACTCAGCTCCACAACCAGCCTTTCAAAGGTTTGCATTAGAACCCATTAGCAAAATGGGTTGGCAAAATAGTCTACAAAATCATGACAGGAATAGATCAGGTAGAGGCTCAGAGCCTCTTGCCCAGAATTGGGGAATAAGAGAATCAGAGGTTTAAGGTGGGAAAGATTTAATAAGAACCTGAGGGGTAACTTTTTCACACAAAGAGTGGTGGGTGCATGGAACGAGCTTCCGGAAGACGTAGTTGAGGGAGGTACTATTGTGATGTTTAAATAACATTTAGACAGGTACATGGATAGGACAGGTTTAGAGGGATATGGATGAAACTCAGGCAGATGGGGCTAGTGTAGATGGACATGTTGGCAAATGTGGGCACGTTGTGCTGAAGGGCCTATTTCCACATTGAGAGACTCCATAACTCTATGACTCTATGGCAAATGCCGGTGTGGCAGGCGGCAATAAAAGGCAATCTCATGTTTGGTAGCCAGTCACCAAAGAAGGTTGCCTGCAGTGTCACTGCATGGAGCATCCTTAAAAGCAGACAAAAATGTGGCGAAAGTAGGTGCCACTAAGATTCATGCCACAGTTGATTACTATGGCTATCTACTGTTCCCAGCAGCTTCAGGTATCTCTTCAGCAGAGGGCTCAACTCTCCCTCTGTGGTTCTGCTCTTTAACCTTTGGCTGAGGGAAATACTATCCCCATTTTATGAACTGGCCAGCACATTCATTGAAAGAGGCCTCAGCTATTTCCTTCTCCAGGCATCCCGAAGTCAGAAGGACAACAGCTACAAACCCAACTTTCCATGGCGTGGCAATTTATACAGCACGTTTTATAAAATGCAGTGGAAACTCTGCCACAACTTGTATCATAAGGAAGATAAATACTTTGGAGACATGAGGAACTGCAGATGCTGGTTTACAAATAACTACACAAAGCGATGGAGAAACTCAGTGGATCGGGCAGCATCCTGGAGAATGTGAATAGATGATGTCTTGGGACGGGTCCCTTCTTCAGACCTTTCTTCTGTCACTCAGTCCATTCTTCCCTGGAACTCGATCAATTCAGCCCAGGCTGATGGGATAAAGTGTGTAGGAAAGAACTACAGATGCTGGTTTAAACCAAAGATAGACACAGAAATGGAACAGGTGATGTTTCAGGTCTGAACAAGGGTCTTAAGGGTCACATAGAACATAGAACATAGAAATTAGGTGCAGGAGTAGGCCATTCAGCCCTTCGAGCCTGCACCGCCATTCAATATGATCATGGCTGATCATCCAACTCAGTATCCCGTACCTGCCTTCTCTCCATACCCTCTGATCCCCTTAGCCACAAGGGCCACATCCAACTCACTCTTAAATATAGCCAATGAACTGGCCTCAACTACCCTCTGTGGCAGAGAGTTCCAGAGACTCACCACTCTCTGTGTGAAAAAAGTCTTTCTCATCTCAGTCTTAAAGGATTTCCCCCTTATCCTTAAGCTGTGACCCCTTGTCCTGGACTTCCCCAACATCGGGAACAATCTTCCTGCATCTAGCCTGTCCAACCCCTTAAGAATTTTGTAAGTTTCTATAAGATCCCCTCTCAAGCTCCTAAATTCCAGAGAGTATAAACCGAGTCTATCCAGTCTTTCTTCATAAGACAGTCCTGACATCCCAGGGGTCACCTATTCCATTTCTCAGAGATGCTGTCTGACCCATTGAGTTACTCCAGATTTTTGTGTCTATGATAGGATAAAGTCTCAGCTATCTGTTGCTT
Source organism: Okamejei kenojei (assembly GCA_035221665.1). Taxonomy (NCBI): domain Eukaryota; kingdom Metazoa; phylum Chordata; class Chondrichthyes; order Rajiformes; family Rajidae; genus Okamejei; species Okamejei kenojei. Next base: position 74,498,807 of record CM069131.1, read on the forward strand.
ACTGGGGAACAGAATGATCTTGAATATTTATATCAGGGTCCAGTGGGTATTGAGCCATTCACATTCTGCTATATAGTGATTGTTACGTTCCTGAGAAACCTCATGTTAGATAATATCTCGTTCTGAAAACAACTGTGTTGATGGGCAAATGAAGAGGTTCAGGGCCAGAGATTTTCAGAATCACGAAACAGTTACTTTTTCAGCTAATTTTCAAAAATAAAAGCCTTTTAATGGCTATAAGTTTAGTTTTGTTACTACAAGCTAAAAACAATAAAATCCGCACCTTACATTTTTTAATAACGTTTCATTGCATATGTGTTAATAGAAGTCATTACTTGCCAATTTCAAAGGGCACCTGCGATGAAACTAATAGACTTTGCTCTTAAGAGGCGATGGTGTCTGATTTGTGCAAGTAGTTTACATAGAAACAGGGTTTTACTCCCTCAACTGTTATTTTCCCAAGGCAGCTTTCTTTTTCGGCATGACGAGTTCCGAAGTAAATCTTCTGATGGAAACTGCGATATAACCGATTCAGCCTATGTAACAGTGATACTGTCCCTAATTCATCAATTGTGCATTATTCAATTAGCAATATGGGAGTACTTGTTATAGCAGAACATCCGGTATCATTGAGATCATTCTTGTTTTTCTGTGTTTTTAATAGATGTCCAATAGATTTGGCTTGTATATGCTGTGATTAATTTGGCTTCAATATGATGGTGTGCATTTATTTATTCTTGGTATTTATCTTGCAGCATGAGAACATGTGTTTTTGCTTAAAGGATAAGGTCTGAGATTCAAACCTTTCTCTTTAAGCAAAAACACATTTTCTCATCTCGAATTTATATAATTTCGTTCTAATTGGAATTTGGAGATTTGCATTTATGTAAGCAAAGAGTCTTTGTTTTGTCAAGAATTTTCTCATGCTGCAAGATCAGTTAATGCACACCATTCATATTGAAGCCAAATTAATCATAGCATATACAAGGTAATTAAAAAATAAACGAGTCATAAAATAATCATAAAATGTCACATTAATCCTGCCAATGATGCAATGATTAAGATCTCCATCTTCTGTGCTGAAGTTTTAATCATCTATTAAAAACAACAAAAAATAAAACTGATCTCAATGATACCAGAGGTTCTGCTTGTCATTGTACAAGCACAATCAGGTACAGCTACAGGTACAATGAAAATCTTGCTTGCAAGCAGTGTCACAGGCACGTAGACTCAGACAACACGCAAAAGTATAAATTATACAAAAATTATGCATAAATTCTTCATGACATTCAAAAGAAAAAGACTGAAAAAAAAGGATCCTAGGGCAAAAACATACAATTAGAAAACAGGTCCATGATGGTGCAAGAAGTGGTCTGCAGTGTTCCATTATCGAGGTAGAATTAGGGTGGGGTAGAACCTATGGTTGTAGGAAAAGTAGATGTTCCTGAATGTCCTGCTGGAATGTGGGATTAGGCTAGGTAGCTCTTTATCGACCTTCACACCCAAAATAGGGCAAATAGCCATCTGTAATTATTCAATGATTTTATGATATGATGATTTAAGAGGATTCTCATTTGCCTCCATTAATAAATATTTATATTTTCTGTCCCGAAAAGATGGCGCCTGGAATGTACGGAGGTGAGTAGATACCCACCAAGGTTGTGTCTTTCTGTGTAAAACACTGTAAACCCAGTTCATTCATTTCCAACATTTACTTTCCCTTATATTTCTTCGCTCTTCGAAGGCACGCACAAATCAATGTGTTTCTATCTGTTCTTCTAAGTACTTTCTTCCCATCCACCTTACATTTACACTTAAACCTCACCCTCATCCACAAGACAACAGTCATCTATTGTCCTACTTTCGAAGAGCAATAATAAGTTTAGGTAACCGAAAGACTAGAGTTTTCTTACAAAAAGTGCCTCTAATCTGTTCATCCTCTATCCTGCAATGTTCTTCATACCTGACTATTAGTATCCTAGTTGATTTCTGAACTAAACCATTAAATCTGTGTCAACCTATCCCGTTTATGCTGCAGGACAACATCCATTAGACATTGCAATGGGACTGTCCAACGATAGTTAATTTGTCTGTCAGTATTTATATGAAAGGATAATTCCTTTGAATTATTGTTTTATAACTGTATTAGGCTGAGCTATAAAATGCTCGTAATGTGGACTTTACTTACACCAATTTCTTTTGTGGGGGGTTGAGTTTATCAGTCCAGCAAGTGTCTCCTTGTTTTGTAGAAGTCTCCTATTAGGATGAAAACTGGTTTTAAAAAAAAGCTAATGGTAATCTTGAAGATTCCCTACCATCTCTTCACACTATTTTCAGATAAAATTCACGTTTCTCTGCAATTGGAGAATACTGAAGGGAAGTACGTTATCGTATTAAACTAAACAAAATAAGTCTTCTATGTATTGGTCCAAAATTCAAAATGACAGGATTAGTTGTGAGATGTATCATTGTTCTGCAACAATGCAGCTGTGAATTCCAGGCAACCGGTAGATCACAACATTTTCACAAATGCTTTTGGTGGACTGAAGACAAGAGTGCATCCAGCTTTTAATGTGTCAAATGCTCCAGTTTGGTCAAAGCCACTATTTAATTACTGAGTATGAAAATGTACAATTTCCATTCATCACTTCTTAAATATCCCCAGCATTGTAGAGATGGCAGCTTAGTGCGGAAGGGGCATCCTTTCAACAAGTACATCTGTCAGATGCAATGGCATCTCTCCACGTGTCATTTCAGAAGGTAGCAGTGATGTACTGTTTGCATTTAGTTTTGTCACTCATGAAATCATACAGTATGAACATAGGCTCTTAGAGTCTGCGTCAATTATCAAGCACTTGAGCAAATCCTACATAAATCCCATTTTATTCTCTCCCATCAACTACCCCCATGCCAAGATTTGATCACTCATCTACAGAGTAAGAACAATTTAATGTGGACAATTTACCTAGCAACCCACACATATTTGGGATGTTGGAGGAAATTGGAACAGTCAGGGGAAGCCCACATGGAGAAAGGGAGATCACAAACTCCACGTGGACAGCACCGGATGTTAGGATTGAATTGGAGCATTGGAGCTCTGTGGTAGTGGTTCTATTAGTTGTGTTACTATAATAGCTTCTGTTGTGCAGGCACTTCAGTCTTGAACCTGTAGTATTTGTTTAGGTTTCTATCTAGCTGTCGCCTTGTACGGGGTTCTGGGAATAAGGTGGCTGCTGAGAAGAGGTGTCAGTGTGAAAACAATGGATGCCAAGGGAATGAGGGCCTGAGAAAAGCTTAGCAAGAGATTAGGCAACAAGGCTCTGTTTTTGTACAGGAAAGCCCAAGCATAAGAAAGAACATATATTTGAAATTAATTTATCTAGAATTCAGAAGAAAGAAGTAAGTTGATTAGAATATGACAGTGCTGTTACAGTGGAAAAGCAGGAAGGGCAGACTGGAGAATGGGTGAGCTCTGATTATTCAGAGATCTTGTTTGATTGGTGCAGTCTGGACATGTGTCAGATATGTTGACATTATATTTGGTGTAGAGTATTTTGAGGGCATCAGATCTATTTAATTTAAAGGCAAATCCTCGGAGAAGCAACTTAAGCAGCGCAAGTGAAGTAAGAGCACCAGTTTAAACATTTGGGAAGAATTGGGATTTTTTGAGTGTCATGAAAACACAGAGTATTACAATGAGGGTGCTTAAACCAATAAAATAGATGGCATACACTGAAGCCGTAACATGCTTACATGTGCTCAGAGACTAAAGTCCAAACCATCGCTGATTCACTTACAAACAAATTTGAGAGAGGGAGCCTGCTATACAAAACCAACAAGTTAAAAGTCGTCATCAAGCTACTCCAGCTGCACAACACTGCTTGTTGATGATTAGCGGTCATAGGAGGACTTTGAAAAATGTGAGCTGCTTCCGTCTTCAGAGTTAGCTCTTTGTGAAGGCAGAGGTTGCTGATAGAGTTCAGCAACGCCTTCAATATGCCAGCACAATCTTTAGTTGGTTGAGGAAAATAATGTTGAACGGGATGGAGAATGTTGGGCAAAACTCCCCCTGAACAATCTCCCCTCCTCCCAGGCTCACACGACCATCTGATGGAGAGATGGGCATTGGAACTTTTCCTGTTAAAAAAGGCCATGAACTGGACTGTGACAGCAAGGCATTATCTTACAGGAAATGTTAAAAAAATATATGGTTTCTTGGTTTAATACTTTATTAACTTTAATTTAAAATGCTGTAAAAACGTGCTGCTATTCATTTTCCAAACCTGTAAGGCTACCACTTCCTTTTCCTTTTCCATTTCCTTGTCCTGTATTAAGGGGGATGTTTCTTCTTGTGGTGGTTCTTTATTCTCGGTTTTCACAAATATAAGAATCCCAGCACTGCAAAAGAACAACCAAATTCTTTAACTGAATGCATGGATAGATTTTGACCCCCAATGTTGCAATGAGAATAACAATGACCCCCATCATAATCGTCTTTAATTAAAACAATTCAGCAGGCAAATTTCAGATCAACGTAAAATTAAACACAGAAGGTTAGCTAATTTCTTTCCAATCTGCCTTGAACTATACTCTAGCAATGTTCGATCAGTAAATCACCAAGAGATTCTGCATTCAAATATATATTAAAAATGACATTGTTACTTATAGATTGCAATTAGAAAGGGTGTGTGTAGTAATCAGCCATTGTCCATTCATGAGTGTGATTTTTTAAATTGTGTAATAAGTTCATATTAAATTCATTTATAGAGAAATTGTGGTTTTCCCGGTAATTGCAGTCCTAGCCTTTTAGAAACTTTATTTTCAAGGCCAGCCGTTAGAAAATATCTCAAGGGATTGTTACATTTTTATCTCCTTTTATTTAAATATTCCTCTATTATGACAGTGAATGTATTTCAAAGTACTTTATTGGTCAAAGCATACAGGTAGTTCTGCTATAACATGATAGTTATGTTCTTAAGAAACCTCACATAATAGAAAATTGCATTATAAAAACAATTGTTTACAGTTTAGTTAATTAAAGGGTCTGTACCGAGGTACACTGAAAAGCTATTTTGTTGCATGCCATCAAGTCAATGGGAAAACTGTGCATGAATACAATCAAGCCACCCACAGTACAGGTAAATGATGAAGGGTATATTATTTAGTGCAAGATAAAGTCTGATTAAAGATACTTCACAGGTCTCCAATGATTTTAATGGTAGGTCAGGACTGCACTCCAGCTGGTGCGAGAACTCAATCTGTCTGATAACAGCTGGGAAGAAACTGTCCTCAAATCTGGAGGTATGCATTTTCAAACTTCTGTACCTCTTGCCTGATGGAGGAGCGGAGAATACGGAATGACTGGGGCAAAACTGGTCCTTGATCATGTTGGTGACCTTGCCAAGGCAGCAAGAAGTGTAGATGTAGTCGATGGAAGGGGGATTGGTTTGTGTAATGGTTTGAGCTACGTGCACAACTCTCTTCAACTTCATGCAGTCTCGGATGGAGTTGTTCCCAAACCATGCTGTGATGCATCCTGATAAAATGCTTTCTACGGTGCAGCTGCAGAAGTTGGTTAGGGTTGTTGGTGACATGCATCAATGGAAAAAGTGGGCAAAGGGCTATAGAGTTTATTTCTCCCACAGGAATTTAAAAAAAAAGGTCTTAATAGATATAATTTATTTTTGTCACTGCAAGCAACGAATACTAAAGGCTACATATTAGAGGTCTCTTGCCCAGAGTAGGTGAATCGAGGATCAGGGGACATAGGTTTAAGGTGAAGGGGAAAAGATTTAATAGGAGGGGTAACTTTTTCACACACAGAGTGATGGGTGTATAGAACAAGCTGCCTGAGGAAACAGTTGGACAGGTACATGGATTGGACAGGCTTGGAAGTATATGGATCAAATGCAGGCAGGTGGGACTAGTGTAGCTGGGACATGTTGGCCAGTGTTGGCAAGTTGGGCCGAAGGGCCTGTTTGCACACTGTATCACTATGACTAAGTCAGATTTCTATCTCACCGCTTGCTACACAGCCAAATCTCACCTCACCTTTCATCCAGCCCTGTGGGAGGAAGGTTCGTTTAAAACAAATAAAAACATGCATGATTGCTGACGATATATGTGTGGATAGACACAAAATGCTGGAGAAACGCGCGGGAATAGGCTAATTGAAGACAGTCAGCATGATTTTGTATTTGGCAGATGATTTATTGCCAACTTGTTTGTGTTTTGAGGAGCTGACAAAAGTGATCAATGAGGGTGGATGGTGCCAAGATGGATTTTATTAAGCCTTTTGATAAACTCTCCCATGGAGGGCTGATTCCGAAGATTAAGATGCACCAGATTCCTGGTGTTTGGTCATATGGAGTCAGAACTGGCTTACTGACTCCATATGTGTTGGAGATGGAGGGTTGTTATTCTAGCTGGAGGTCTGTGACCAGTGGAATTCTGCAGGAATATGTGCTCGCACCTCTGTTGTTTCTAATGTTTATAAATGACTGAAATGAAAGATCGGCCATGATCTTGATGAATGGCAGAGCAGTGTTAAAGGACTGTCCAGCCTACTGCGCTCCTGTTTCTTATAATCTTATCTAATTTTCAATTATCGAATGTGGAATGGTTCTATTTGGTGCAGAGGTGAATATGGGGCAATGGGCATGAATGTTAATATTCAGGAATGGATTTAAGGCAGTTTACAGAAAGACCAAATATAACAGGAGAAAATATTTGCCTTTACACAGAATGTCACAGTAACCTGGAATGCTCTATTTGAAAGGGAGCTGAATGTAAATTTAATAGCAATTTCAAATAAAATTTGAATAAACAGGAAAAGCGTAGGAGGGTAAGATTAATTGGATTGCTCTACCAAATAGTTTCCATTTGTGTTCATTCTTTAGATGGTTCCATGAATATATGACAGATATTTCAAGAGTTATTGAATGGAAATATGGCATACATATTTCAACAGTCCAGTATGTGTCAGGGGTTATATGGAAAAGGCAGGAGGATGGGGTTAGGAAGGAGAGACAGATCAGCCATGATTGAATGACTTCATGGGCCAAATGACCTAATTCTGCTCCTTTCGCTTATGACCTTATGACCAGTATGTCAATGCTCTTTTACCTTAAAGCTGCCATTGCCGTTCCAATATAGTTTAGGATGGGACTTGGAACACTCTGAACGTTCAATCCAAACCAGCCAAACCTGAAGAAAGACCATTTTAGACATCTGATCAAATTAAACAGGTGGTATCTTCTTTGTATAGCACTGAATTATAATATAATAGAGATAAATTCTTGTCAAAGGAAAACAATTAGCATCTGTTTTTCAAGCAAATTAAGAAAAAAAATGGTATAATTTAGGCTAATCTTTACTTGAGCAGCATCATAGTTGATACCCCAATAATCACTCATCAAATATTACTCAATTTTATAACATTTATAAATATAAAATTTATAAAAACCGGCAATGCAGGTTTAGCACTAGACCGTGGTGTTAAAGTAGAAAGTGTAAGACCCTATAAATTGATACATACCATTTACTGCTGGCTTAATATTGTAGCAGCTCACTTGAAAAGCCTGTGAAACATTATGGCTTTATACTCATTTTATTTCCATGTCAGATGACTTAATCATTGGTGAAAGCCAACAATGTACTGAAAAAGCTAAACTAAATAAATGTGTGAATGAACTGCAATTCTGATGGACATTTAATGAAGTCTAAAACTTTGATCAACTTACTTGCATAATGTATGGCACTAAAATGACTAAGGATGAAATTGCAAGTGCCTTCGCATACAATGGTCAATGTAAATTCATTCAATAATGCAACATATGTGTGCATGGTAGCACAGTTGATAGAGCTGCTACTTCACAGAGCCAGAGAACTAGGTTCAATCCTGACCTCGGGTACTGTCTGTGTGGAGTCTGCATGTTCTTCGTTTGATTGCATGTTTTTCTTCCAGGTGCTCCAGTTTTCCTCTCACAACCAAACGACATGTTGGTTTGAAGGTTAATAATCCACTCTTACAAAAACGGATAATTTTTCAATGAAATTTGTGTGTCTTCAATCCTGGTGCCAAGCCAAAGAATAGACAAATTCTCCATTGAAGCCAAACAGTAAATTGTGCTCAATCTGTTCAGTGCTTTCAGAGTACACTTTGAAAATGGGGTACAATTTCAGTCATCAAGAATTTTAAGAGAGCTTGGAGCTCTGCATCAATCCCATGAAATATTGGGATGGTGCTCCTCGGTGTCAGTGGGTGAGTTGTGAGGACCGATTGGTGAAACTGAAGCCTTTCAGCACAGTTAGGGGTTAGTTCAGGAGTGGCTGTTTAGAAATATGTGTAATTATAAGTAAAATGGAAAGAAATGTTCAGAGCACCACTTCGAATTAAACAGATGATGTTATTGATGTTGAGAAAATACTGATTTGAGTTCTAAAATGCTGACTTTATAATTACTAAAAGAGGTTCTATAAGCAGAAAATGTTGTGAATTTGGAATGGACCAAGGCAGAGTGTGCAGGTGATTCAATGGGCATGTCATTAAATTTACCAATAGACTAGTGTGGTTCAATATGGATACATTTAGATGGGCTGGTTGTCCATTCTTGTCCGTACTTTACTAATGCATCTGCAGGTGAGAAGACAGTTGCAACTGTGATGAGCCTGCATCCCAGTCAGTGCTTGTTTTGGATCCATGTAGTTTTTGATAATTACCACACCCTACCCACTAATATTTGGTAGAATTAAAAGAGGAAGCGCTTTCAAACCATGCTGGAACATTTCAGCAATGGGTTCAGGATTTCCACACACACCAGTCAAGAGTCAAGAGTGTTTTATTGTCATATGTCCCGAAAGGAACAATGAAATTCTTACTTGCTGCAGCACAACAGAATATGTGAATATGTAAAAATAGTACATAACGTGGGAAGAGAGAAAAAAGTGTTCAATAAATAACAAATATAGTACAATAATAATATAATCTTTTGCAGTTCAGAGCTAAGAGCTTATTTGTTGTTGTGTTTAATAGACTAATGGCAATAGACAATAGACAATTAGTGCAGGAGTAGGCCATTTGGCCCTTCGAGCCAGCACCACCATTCAATGTGATCATGGCTGATTATCCCCAATCAGTACCCCGTTCCTGCCTTCTCCCCATATCCCCTGACTCCACTATCATTAGGAGCCCTATCTAGCTCTCTCTTGAAAGCATCCAGAGAACCTGCCTCCACCGCCCTCTGAGGCAGAGAATTCCACAGACTCACAAATCTCTGTGAGAAAAAGTGTTTCCTCGTCTCCGTTTTAAATGGCCTACTCCTTATTCTTAAACTGTGGCCCCTGGTTCAGGACTCCCCCAACATCGGGAACATGTTTCCTGCCTCTAGTGTGTCCAAGTCCTTAACAACCTTATATGTTTCAATAAGATTCTCCTCTCATCCTTCTAAACTCCAGAGTGTACAAGCCCAGCTGCTCCATTCTCTCAGCATATGACAATCCCACCATCCCGGGAATGAAATTTGTAAACCTACGCTGCACTCCCTCAATAGCAAGAACGTCCTTCCTCAAATTATGGGACAAGAACTGCACACAATGCTCCAGGTGTGGTCTCACTAGGGCTCTGTACAACTGCAGAAGGACCTCTTTGCACCTTTATTCGATTCCTCTTGTTATAAAAGGAATGGAAGAAGTTGTAGGGAAGAAGCTGTAGGGAAGAAGCTGTTCCTGAACCTGGACATTACAGTTTTCAGGCTCCTGTACCTTCTTCCTGATGGCAATGGTGAAATGAGTGTGTGGCCAGGGCGGTGTGGGTGTTTGATGATGTTGGCTGCCTTTCTGAGCCAGCGACTACGATAGATCCCTTCGATGGTGGGGAGGTGAAAGGCGGTGATGGACTGGGCAGTGGTCACAACTTTTTGCAGTCTTTTCCTGGAGGTTCAAGTTGCCGATCCAGGCCCCGATGCAACGTCAGAATGCTCTCGACTGTGCACCTGTAGAGGTTTAGGAGAATCCTCTTTGACGTGCCGAATTTCTGTAATCTTCTCGGGAATAGCTGTCATCAAGGATTTGAAGTCCCTTTTCTCTCTTCACTCTGATGGTTGCCCCATGTGGAGTCTGGAATCCACCTTTTCCTACAATGATGGTTTTGCAATTTGACCTTCGAGTTGCTTGACGCCAATCGTGCAATCCTCAGTGATGAGCCTGAGCGTGGCTGGCAAGAGCAGCTCTGGAGGCACACACTCAGAGACGGGGAGGGGAAGGGGGACACAGGAAGGACTCTGTGGTAGGTGCAGATGCTGAGGCCTCTCTGTGTCCTCTGGCCCTGGTGACTCAGCTCTCAGCTGCCTTTCAAATTGATGGAGGCCCTTCTGGTCAAAGCATACCAGCCTGTTCTGTCCTGGGCACAAAATTGCAGCTTTGACAGGCTCCTCAGAAGCTCTTTGATACAAACATTATATCATCTTCTTAGAGGTCCCTGGTTCCAGTGGCCCTGAGAAAAATCTCCATAAGCAAGCAAGCAAGTTTATTTATATAGCACATTTCAGCAACCAGCCAATTCAAAGTGCTTTACACAAAACATTAGAGAGCAATCAAAAGCAATTAAAAATAGTCATTAAAAATAATAGAAAATAAAAACAAGCTAAAATAGAATAAGAGGTATAAAATACAAGAATAAAAGTTTCAGTGCAGTGTAAAAGATTAATAATTGTTCTATTTAATTAAAGGCAGCATCAAACAGAAAAGTCTTCAGCCCCGATTTATAAGAATTGAGAGTTGGAGCGGACCTGCATTTTTCTGTAAGTTTGTTCCATATATGTGGTGCATAAAAACTAAACGCTGCTTCTCCATGTTTAGTTCTGGGGACAAAAGCAGAACTGTCCCAGACGACCTCAGAGGTCTGGTTTGGCAGATCAAGACAAAGACATTTGGTTCAAATCAAATTTATTCTTAATCCGATTTACCGATCGTGGTCTAGAACAAGCCACAGAAAAACAACTGACCACAACGGTGGTCTCACAAGGACTGAAGGGCAGAGCCCTGAAAATCGTGCGATAGCATGACCCCTCCCAGAGTCACGTGCGCGCGGATTCCGTCCGCAGGCTTCATTACTTGCGAGCACCAGCAGGTGCCGCTACACTGGATGGATCATAATGTAGCTGAAGTTCAGAAATGTATTTTGGCCCTAGACCATTCAGTGCTTTATAAACCAATATGTAAAATTTTGAAATCAATTATTTGACAGACTGGAAGCCAGTGTTAAGACCTCAAAACTGGAGTGATGTTATCCACTGTCTTGGTCTTAGAGAGGACTCAAGCAACAGCTTTCTGAATCAGCTGCAGCTGTCTAACCTGTGAAGACTGCATTACAGTAGTCAAGTCTACTGAAGATAAATGCATGGACAAGTTTATCCAAATCCTGCTGAACCCTTAAGGTGTTCTTAAGGTGATAGTAGGCTGACTTTGTAATTGTCTTAAAGGGGCTCTTGAAATTCAGGTCAGAGTCCATGACTACACCAAGACTTCTGGCTGACTTTGTAATTGTCTTAAAGGGGCTCTTGAAATTCAGGTCAGAGTCCATGACTACACCAAGACTTCTGGCTTTGTCCGTGGTTTTGAACATTGCTGATTGAAGCTGAGCACTGACTTTTAATCGTTCCTCTTTGGCTCCAAAAATAACTACCTCAGTGTCTGAAGAAGGGTTTTGGCCCGAAACATTGCCTATTCCCTTCGCTCCATAGATGCTGCCTCACCCGCTGAGTTTCTCCAGCGCTTTTGTCTACCTCAGTTTTGTCTTTGTTTCATTGAAGAAAGTTTTGGCTCATGCAATTGCTGATTTGTTCGATGCACTTACTCAGTATTTGCATTGGACCATACTCCCCTGGTGATATGGTTATGTAAATTTATGTGTCATGTGCATAATTATGGTAACTTATTTTGTTGTTTTCCATAATCTGAGTCAGTGGGAGCATGCAGATGTTAAACAGAAGAGACCCCAGAATGGAGCCCTGGGGAACTCCTATCATGTCATATTTGTCTTGTCTGATGTGTGATTACGTATAGACATAAAGTAGTCCCTGTTCTTTAAGTAAGATTCAAATCAGTTTAATACTGTGCCAGAAAGTCCAACCCATTTTTCCAATCGGTCTAGTAATATGGTGTGGTCGATCGTGTCAAATGCAGCACTGAGATCCAGTAATACTGAGACTAAAGCTACTTTCAAACCCAACAATTTCATTTATGTTCAAGGTGAATCCTTTCTAAATGCAATCAACATTAACAATATCCTTGGACATCCCAAATCCACCATGCTAATAGCTGTTGAAGCATCCATGCCATCTCTCCTTGACTGGGTCATATTTCACCTCACACTAAGTCACTGATTCCATGATTATTGATTTCAGTAATTGCCACATATTGTATGATATTAAATGAATGGTTCTGGAGATACATTGCTTTTCTTTTATTCCATTCTTTAACGAGTGGGGCGGCACGGTGGTGCAGCAGTAGAGTTGCCGCCTTACAGCATCAGAGACCTGAGTTCAATCCTGACTACGGGAGCTGTCTGTACGGAGTTTGTACGTTCTCCCCGTGACCGTGTGGGTTTTTTCCCCCCAAATTTCAAAGACAAACAGGTTTGTAGGTTAAATGGCATCAGTAAAAATTGTAAATTGCCACCAGTGTGTAGGATAGTGCTAGTGTATGGGGATTGCTGGTCCGTGCGGACTCGGTGGGCCAAAGGGCCTGTTCCTGCGCTGTGTCTCTAAACTAAACAACTGAAGTGAAAAGCTTTTGCAAGTTTCCAGATTTAAGGCACAATCTGGGAAAACATTGGAAAAAGCAATCTGTGCAGCTGGAAATTTATTTTAATAAATTGCTCCGTTTAATCTATATTTATGCTAATGATGTTATATTGTCTTATGTTATATTGAAGCAAGCACAAAGCATTTGTTAACTAAATATTTTGTTCCCTTGTGGTCTTTCCAGCAAATATGTATAACAACCACTTCCCTTAAATGTTCCACCAAATGTACATGAGAAAAAATTGCTTGTTTTGATGCAAGTTTACTTTCCAAGTTTCATTGTTTGGTCATTTCTGCATGTTTTTTTATGCACACATTATATTGAAATCAGAAATCATTTGCAGATTTATTAGCGAGCACGGAAAATCAACTCAAGGCCATCTAATGATGTTGCCAATGCGTAAGGGACAGTTTTATGTTTTTAGAGAAAGGATGTCTGTTAAAGATAAAGGTGCAGCTTTCAACTGGTGTTTTTTCCTACATGATAAAACAGGGAATGCTGCAAGATGTTTTGATGACAGCTTCTGGCAGACTAATTTCTCAATGCTACACTTGTGGCCACAAGCATTGCTGCTACATTATGCACTGTAATACACATCCTGCTATTACAAGGAGGTTGTTACAACTGCAGTTGTACAGGGCCCTGTAGAGACCACACCTGGAATATTGTATGCAGGTTTGGTCTCCCAATTTGGGGAAGGACATTTTTGCTATTGAGGGAGTGCAACGTAGGTTCACCAGGTTAATTTCCGGGTTGGCGGGACTGACATATGATGAAAGGATGGATCAACATGGATCATACATTCACTGGAATTCAGAAGGTTAAGAGTGATCTTATAGAAACATGTAACATTCTTCGATGATTGGACAGGCGAGATGCAGGAAAAAAATTCCCAGTGCAAAATACATAGTTGTTATTCCGTGGTCGTGCAAGATGTGGTTTGTAGTGTCTCATGTGAAAGTAGGGTTAGGGTTGAGCAGTCTGTTCATGAAATTCAAATGAAAAATCCTTGTTCTCGGCGTACCAGGGCCCCATCCCAGACCTCTACCTCCGTTACATCGACGACTGCTTTGGTGTCACCTCCTGCACCCACACACAACTGACTGACTTCATCCATTTCACCACCAACTTCCATCCGGCACTCAAATACACTTGGACCATTGCTGACATTTCCCTACTATTCCTTGACCTCACCATCTCTATTGCAGGTGATACACTCCTGACCGACATCCACTACAAACCAACTGACTCCCACAGCTACCTGGACTACTCTTCCTCCTACCCTGCTTCCTGTAAGGACTCCATCCCCTATTCCCAATTCCTCCGTCTACGCCGCATCTGCTCCCAGGATGAGGTGTTCCACACCAGGTCATCACAAATGTCCTCATTCTTCAGAGAACAGGGATTCCCCTCCCCCACTATAGATGAGGCTCGCACCAGGGTCTCCTCCATACCCCGCAACACTGCCCTCTCTCCCCATTCCCCCACTCGCAACAAGGGTAGAGTCCCCCTGGTCCTCACCTTTCACCCCACCAGCCGGCACATACATAGTCCTCTGCCAGTTTCGCCACCTCCAACGTGACCCCTCCACTCGCCACATCTTCCCATCTCCCCCGTCTGCCTTCCGCAAAGACCGCTCCTTCAACAACTCCCTTGTCAATTCTTCCCTTCCTTCCCGCTCCACCCCTTCCACGGGCACTTTCCCTTGCAACCGCAAGAGATGCTACACATATCCCTTCACCTCCTCCCTCCACTCCTTTCAGGGACCCAAGCAGTCCTTCCAGGTCCGACAGAGGTTCACCCGCACCTCCTCCAACCTCATCTACTGCATCCGCTGCTCCAGATGCCAGCTGATCTATATCGGTGAGACCAAGCGGAGGCTTGGCGATCGTTTCGCCGAACACCTCCGCTCAGTCCGCAATAACCAACCCGACCTCCCGGTGGCTCAGCACTTCAACTCCACCTCCCATTCCGTATCCGACCTCTCGGTCCTGTGCCTCCTCCACGGCCAGAGTGAGCAACACCGCAAGTTGGAGGAACAGCACCTCATATTCTGCTTGGGGAGACTGCATCCTCTGGGCTTGAACATTGAATTTTCTCAATTCTGTTAACCCTTGCTGTCTCGTCCCCTTCCCACCTCGGGCCCTGGCATTCCCTCTCTCTCTATCTCTACCCCACCCAAGTCGCACTAGCTTCTCATTTTCACACTACAAACAGCTTACAATGGCCTGTTTCCCTTATCATCTGAGTCTGAAGAAGGGTCTCGGCCCGAAACGTCGCCTATCTCCTTCGCTCCTTAGATGCTGCTGCACCCGCTGAGTTTCTCCAGCTTTTTGTGTTCCCTTATCATCGATACTTTTTTGCTTATCTTTCATTCATTGTTCTTTATCTTTCCAATCACCGTCTATATCTCTCGTTTCCCTGATCCCTAACCAGTCTGAGGAAGGGTCTCGACCCGAAACTTCGCCTATCTGCTTCGCTCCTTAGATGCTGCTGCACCCGCTGAGTTTCTCCAGCCTTTTGTGTACCCTCGATTTTCCACATGATGGATTGGGCCGGGTCCATCACTCCCTGCATTGGAGGTACCCTACCAGGCCATGATGCAACCTGTTGGGATACTTTCTGCAGTACATGTAGAGAAGGTTGTCAGAGTATTTGGTGATATTCTTTTTAAACTTTCAAGAAACTTTCAAGAAAGTAGAGGTGCTGGCCCTGGAGGGGCAGGTAGTGTAGAAGAAGCAAGGACTCTGCAGAAGGACTTGGACAGGTTAGGAGAGAGGGCAGAGAAGTGGCAGACGAAATTCAGTACAGCAAATTGCGGAGTCATGCAATTTGGTGATAAGAATAAAGGCGTAGATTTTTTTCGAAATGAGGAGAGAATCCAGAAATTGGAGCTGAAAAGGAACTTGGGAATGCTGGCGCATGATTCCCAAAAAGTTAATTTGCAAGTTGAATTAATAGTAAGGAAGGCAAATTCAATGCTAGCATTATATCAAGAGGACAGGAATACAAAAAATGAGATGCAATGCTGCGGCTCTATAAGGCACTGGTCAGGCCGCACTTGGAGTACTGTGAGCAAATTTGAGCCTCATATCTGAGGAAGGATGTGCTGGTTCTGGAGAGGGTCCAGAGGAGGTTTACAAGAATGATTCCAGGAATGAGTGGGTTAGTAATGATGAGCGTTTGGCAGCACTGCGCCTCTACTCACTGGAGTTTAGAAGGTTAAGGGAGGACCTCATTGAAACTTAGAGAATAATGAAAGGCACAGATAGCGTGTATGTGGAAAGGATGTTTTCACTGGTGGGAGAGTCTAGGACCAGAAGTCACAGCCTCAGAATTAAAGGGTGCTCTTTTAGAAAGGAGGTGAGGAGGAACTTCTTTAGTCAGAGGGTAGTTAATCTGCAGAACTGGTTGCCACAGAGGGCTGTGGAAGCCAATTCAGTAGATATTTTTAAGGCAGAGATAGACAAATTCTTGACTAAAACGAGTGTCAAGGATTACAGGGTGAAGGCAAGAAAATGGGATTAGGAGGCAGAGATCAGCCATGATTGAATGGCGGAGTGGACTCGATGGGCCGAATGGCCTAATTCTATAATGTGAGCTTGTGAACCTTCTTTGTGATTAGGCCCCAGGACAGATCATCTGCTACATCAACGCCCAAGGAATTTAAAGCTGCTAAATCTATCCACAGCCAACCCACCAAGGAAAACGGGCATGTGGTCAACTGACTTCCCCTCTCTGAGGTTAACAAATAATTTCTTAGTTTTTGTTGACGTTGGGTGAGCGGTGGTTGTTCCAGCACCACTCAACCAAGTCCTCACGACCACGAAGGCGACTCCCCGGCAACTGCCCACGAACATGTGGCGACAGCATAGTCTCCTGTAGTCGATTAAAAAGTCGCCTGTGGGACAGGCCCATAAAAGCATTTCATTGCAGTGGATGTACTTTCTACTGGATGGTAATCACTGATGCGTCATTTCCACTTATGCTACCTGGCTTTGCCTTGCAAGAGATGCCGGTGTACAAACCCTGCCACAGCATTCAAACATCCATCTGCGACTCCTTAGTTCAAAATTGTCTCTTCATACTCGTGGTGGCAGTCAGAAAGTCATACATGGACCTGGTATGGATTAGTATCTCCAGTCCTGAACGTCACAGATCTGGCCCTCAGCAGATAAAAAATCTCCTGATTTATCCTGGGCTTCTATCAAGGGAAGACTCAGAATGTTTTTGTAGGTACACCCTCATTCACACATATCCTTATGTTGGTGACCACGGTAGCATGTTCATTTTGGTCAGTTGACAAATTCTTGAACATGGCCCATCCACTGATTCTAAGCTATCCCATGATTGCTCCTCTGAACTGCCCCTCCCCACCCCCCCTCCCCCCCAGACCAGCTACATCATTATCTTCTTCCTGTGCCATCCCTGTGCTGAATCCGCGCCGACCAGCGATCCACATACACTAGCACTATCCTACTCATGAGGGCCAATTTACAATCTTTACCATAGCCACTTAACCTCCAAATCTGTATATCTGTGTAGTGTGGGAGGGAACCAGAGATCCCGGAGAAAACCCATGCGCTCACAGGGAGAACGAAACAAATTCCATACAGACAGCACCAGTAGTCGTGTAAGGCAACAACTCTACCGCTGCACCACCTTGCTGCCCTTATCGAAAGCGTGGGTGAGGGATGGAGCAGTAGACATTTCTGATTGTGGTAGAGCAGTGGTCAAGTGCATTGGGTCCTCTGGTGTTGAATGTGACATGTTGATGATAGTTCAGTGATATTTCTTCAAGTTGACCAGGTTGAAGTTCCTGATGGAGTTGTGCTAGATTCTGGGTAACACTGTTTCATCCTTGTTGATATGGTGCTCAATTCCAGTGTCTGCTTGACATCCGCCTGAAGGGGGATGTAGACTGCAGTCAGAATGATGGCGGAGAACTCCCTCAGTAGATGGAGTGGTTGACACTCACCTGACAGATGTTCCAAGTAGGAGGAGCAGGAATGGTACAAGACCATGACATCTGAGCACCACGCTGAGTCAATCATGAAGCAGATGGAGTCACTGCTTCCTTATCCTCATGTTGCCGTCCTTGCCCATGGGATGGATGGAAAACACTCAGACCACGCCTGGAGAGTAGGGGTGAGCCTTGTCCGAGTCAAAGACTGTATACAGCATGTCCCTCTGATACAACAATCTTGCCCTGAGGGGTTGACATCCAGTGATTGTACATTGACCAGAAGGATGCAAGGGTGGGGGGGCTACAGTGGGTGTAGCTTCCATTTTCCTCGGCTCCAGTCTCACCTCAAGGCCTCCCTACTTATCACATTTCCTACTACGATGAAGGCCTCCCCAAGCTTCCACCTGCTGTGCTTGCTGCCTTGCAAGTCCCCTCCCTCCATTTTACTTTTCCTAGCAGTGGCTCAGGAGAATTTGTAATAAAGGGACCCGGTGGGCCACACTGTCATGTGGATAGTTGCCAGGCACAGATGACAACCACCCAACAACCTCCCCCAGTTTTGCTCATCTCTGTGCTGCATTTGACTATTATAGAGAGTAGGCTTCTAAACTGTCCTTCCATGAGCTAGGGTAATGATCGATTCACCTCTACCCCATTAAGGAGGATATCTAAGGAGCTGATGCACCACAATGCACCATTAATGCTGAGAACTATATTCTGCTCCCTGTATCTTCCCTTTTATTCTCTCTTTGTATTTGGGTTTGAACTGTTTGTATCTTTGTATGTATTGTATAGATGAGAGCATGCAAAACAAAGGTTTTCAATGAGTCTTGGTAATGGCGACAATAATAAACCTAAACCAATCCTTTCAGGGGTGGCTGGCTCGTCTTGCAGTGGATAGTGTGCAATGACACATCCGATGTTCAGACAGGTCATGGGGAAATGCACTTAAGTTTTCAGGTATGAGTCAGGGTGAAAACCCATCGAGTGACTTATGAAATGGGTTTTTCATCATCTGATTACTTTCCAGTCACCTAGTTGAGGCTAGTATTTCATGCATCAATTATTTAACATACTACTGCTGTGTGAAGCTCAAATAATTGAGGCTTGCTTGTTGCTGTTTTGGTATCTCTCCCAGTCTGTTACTATTTCATGTTTCCTTACGTTGTGTAAATCTTTGCTTTTCATTGAAAGCTTCTTTTAGTTTTGATCAATCTTGTTCAATTGTTCCACTGTGTCCTGTGTTTTCTAACTGTTTGTACAGTTGCACCATATTGCACTAAACATTTCCTTGAATTGTTCCTTTGTCAGTTCCCTGTACTATAGCTCACCCCAAATTGGTTTGATTAATTTGTTGGAACATCAAGTTTTCCCTTATATAAATTAAAAAATCTTGAATTGAGGCTTTTGTCAAAACCTCACTACTTTATTGCAATTTTATAATAATTATGTACTAATTAAATCAAACATAGAACAGTATAGCACAGGAACAGACCCTTCAGCCCACAATGTCTGTGTTGAACATGAGGCCTAGATAATCTAATCTCATCTCTCTGCATACAATCCATATTCCTCCATTCCCTTTATATCCACATGCTTATCTAAAAGCATCTTAAATGTATTATCGTATCTGCCTCTTCCACCACCCCTGGCAGTGCATTCCAGGCACTCATCACCGTCCGTATAAAAAAACCTGCCCTGCACATGTCCTTTAAACTTTGCCCTTCTCAGTTATGCCCTCGAGACTTCCACATTTCCATCCTAGGAAAAAAGGTTCTGAATTTCTACCCTATCTAAGCCTCTCATCATTTCATAAACTGCTATCAAGTCTCCCCTCGACCTCCAGCAAGCCAAAGAAAACAACGTAAATCTGACCAGCCCCTCCTTGTAGCAAATGCTCCCATAATTCAGCAAGCATTCTGGTGAACCTCCTCTACACCCTCTCCTAAGCCACCACATCCTTCCTGTAATGGGGCAAACCAAAACTGCAAGCAATATTCCAAATGCAGCCTAAAGTCTTATAGAGCTGCATTAGATTACCTGACTCTTGCACTCAATGACCCGACCAATGAAGGCAAGCATACAATATTTCTTCTTTACCACTGCACTTGTGTTGCCACTTTCAGGGAACTATGGACCCATACTCCAACATCCCTCTGCACTTCAATGCTATTAAGGGATTGTCATCAACCATATATCTTCCCCTGACATTTGATTTCCCAAAGTGCAACAACTCATATTTGCTCAGATTAACTCCATCTGCCATTTCTCCACACATTTCTGTAGCTGGTTTATATTCCACTGTATACTTTGACAGCCTTCCTCACTGTCCCAAACTCCAGCAATCTTGGTGTAATCTGCAAACATAATGACCAGCCATTCTACATTCTTGTCTAACTCATTTATACATATCACAAACAAAAAAGATCCCAGCGCAGATCCCTGCAGTAATACTCCCTTAATCACAGAGCTCAAGCTTGAAAGATGCCCTTCTAACCGAACTCTCTGTCTTCCATAACTAAGTCAGTTCTGAATCCATACGACCAAGTCATTGTGAACTTTGTGCATCTTAATAATCTGGTTCTGCCTACAATGGGGGACCTTACCAAAGGCCTTACTAAAATCCAGGTAGCCATCATCCACCACCCTACCCCCATTGATCACCTTTGTCACCTCATCAAAAAACTCAAACAAGTTAATACAACTTGGCCTGCCGCGTAAAAGTGCTTTTAAGACTAAAATTCTCACTTTGCAGTAAATTATCCTACTTAATAGAGAATTAGTTCATAAGGGATTTATCCTCATTAATGCACTTAAAGAACCCAACACCACCTTCTTCTTGATCTCAAACTCCCATGGCATATTAATATTATCCAAACTGATCTCACTGTCCTCCATGTCCAATTCCTTAATGAAAACATATGCCAAGTACTGGTTTAGTACCTCAACAACATGCTCTGACTCCAAGCGCATATCCCTTCCTTTACCCTTGAGTGGTCCAACTTCTTCTTGGTTAACCTTTTGTTTTTAATATCATCAGGAATTCAGATTTTGTTAAATCCCAAGATTTTTTATCTTGTTTTTGTTTATCTCACTTGCTAATTATATTGTATGGTCCCTTTTGGCCTTGCTAACTTTCCACTTGAGTTCTTTACCATTTGCATGCTAGGAATAGATCGGGTAGATACACATAGGCTCTTGCCCAGACGAATTGACGACCAGAGGACATAGGTTTAAGGTGAAGGGGAAAAAAAGATTTAACAGGAATCTGAGGAGTAACATTTTCACACAAAGGATGGTGGGTGTATGGAACAAGCTGCCAGAGGAAGTAGTTGAGGCAGGATCTATCTCAACTTTTAAGAAACGGTTAGACAAGTACATGGAGAGGACAGGTTTGGAGGGATATGGACCAAATGCGGGCAGGTGGGACTAGTGTAACTGGGACTTGTTGGTCGCTGTGTGCAAGGTGTGCCGAAGGGCCTGTTTCCACACGGTATCATTATATGACTCTATGACCCTATGACTCTTTAGTAATGACTCTTCCACTTACAGGTTTTAATATAGATTTTTGTAATAAACAGTCTTGAATACACATTCTAGAAATCAGTTTTTTTTTCAAAAGAATATTTTATATTTAATGAAATCTAATCTTGAAAGTAAATTAACTAATTAAAAAAACAAGCGCTGAAGCAAGAAATGTTTATACGAATAAGATCCTTGCTTCACCGCAAATGTTCTTCCTTCATAAGTAATTTCCATCTAGCACCCTAACGGAAATTTCTATTGGGTTAATCAGAGACATAAAGTAGTCTCAAATGGATTGATCATTCCATGTTAAACTAAGGTACAGTCAATAGACAACAGACAATAGGTGCAGGAGTAGGCCAGTTGGCCCTTCGAGCCAGCACCGCCATTCAATGTGATCATGGCTGATCTAAACTCCAGAATGTACAAGCCCAGCTGCTCCATTCTCTCAGCATATGACAGTCCCGCCATCCCAGGAATTAACCTTGTAAACCTACGCTGCACTCCCTCAATGGCAAGAATGTCCTTCCTCAAATTAGGAGACCAAAACTACACACAATACTCCAGGTGTGGTGTCACTAGGGCTCTGTACAACTGCAGAAGGACCACTTTGCTCCTATATTCGATTCCTCTTGTTATAAATGCCAACATGCCATTCGCTTTCTTCACTGCCTGATGTACCTGCATGCTTACTTTCATAGACTGATGTACAAGGACCCTCAGATCCCGTTGTACTTCCCCTTTTCCCAACTTGACGCAATTTAGATAGTAATCTGCCTTCCTGTTTTTGCCACCAAAGTGGATAACCTCACATTTATCTGCATTAAACTTCATCAGCCATGCATCTGCCCACTCCCCCAACCTGTCCAAGTCACCCTGCATTCTCATAGCATCCTGTTCACAGTTTACACTGCCACCCAGCTTTGTGTCATCTGCAAATTTGCTAATGTTACTTTGAATCCCTTCATCCAAATCATTGATGTATATTGTAAATAGCTGCAGTCCCAGCACCGAGCCTTGCGGTACCCCACTACTCACTGCCTGCCATTCTGAAAGGGACCCGTTAATCCCTACTCTTTGTTTCCTGTCTGCCAACCACTTCTCTATCCATGTCAGCACTCTACCCCCAATACCATGTGCCCTAATTTTGACCTTATCAAATGGTTTCTGAAGGTCCAGGTACACTACATCCACTGGCTCTCCCTTGACCATTTTCCTAGTTACATCTTCAAAACATTCCAGATTAGTCTAGCATGATTTCCCCTTCGTAAATCCGTGCTGACTCGGACTGATCCTGTTACTGCTATCCAAATGTTACAGTCATCATTCTCAGAAATTAGAAGCTATGTTCATTACTTGAAATCTGGAACAAATCTATTGTACGGATACTGGTTTATTATGACCTCATATTTCTGTAAATTTTTTAAACATTTTAAATGTCTAAATTTTCTGGAAGGATGTTATTATTAAAATAGCAACAAGAAAGCTAAGAGAGTACGTCAATCGTTTTATCCCCTTAAAATACATTAATGTGACTGAGACACGTTGAAGTTTTGTTGAATGTAATCCCGTCACTTTGCACAGATTGGTTTGAGCCCAGATTTAATTAAAATACTGTAACTATTCTACCTTTTGCAATTCAGTTGCTCAAAAATGCATAAATGCATATCATAATATAAGTTGTGTTTTTTGCCAGATCTGATACAAGATAAATATATCTCCAGATTATGTAAACAGAGAAACATTGAAACCTAGAAAAATAGGCACAGGAGTAGGCCATTTGGCCCTTTGAGTCAGCACCACCATTCAATATGATCATGGCTGATCATCTAAACTCAGTACCTCATACCTGCTTTTTCTCCATATCCCTTAATTCCTTTAGCACTAAGAGCTAAATGAAACTCTAAGAGCTAAATTTAACTCTAAGAGCTAAATTGAAAATGTCCAGCAAATTTGCCTCCACTGCCTTCTGTGGCAGAGAATTCCACAGATTTACAACTCTCTGGGTGAAGAAGTTTCTCCTCATCTCAGTCCTAAATGGCTTACACCTTTTTCTTAACTGTGACCCCTGGTTCTGGCCTCCCCCAACATCGGGAACAGTTTTCCTGCATCTAGCCTGTCCATTCCTTTAAGAATTGCACATGTTTTTATAAGATCCTCTCTCATCCTTCTAAATTCCAGTGAATATAAGCCCAGTCGACCCATTCTTTCATCATATGTCAGTCTCGCCATCCCGGGAATTAACCTGGTGAACCTACGCGGCACTCCCTCAATCGCAATAATGTCCTTCCTCAAATGAGGAGACCAAAATTGCACACAATACTCCAGGTGTGGTCTCACTAGGGCCCTGTACAACTGCAACTTGCTCCGAGGGTACATACAGTAAACTAGCGTTCTGCTTTGTGATCCAATCTTATCCAACCCACCCACACCTACACATTTGTTGCCCCTGTTTACAGTATAAAACAGTGCTGAAATAAATTCAAGGACACAACACTGCGCTCTTCTCAAATAATGGTGTGTGGAATGGAGCATCTCCATCCCAGAAAGGGGGGGGTGGGCATGTAATTGGCTTTCAGATGCATGACAACTGAAGTACCCTGGATAAGCAGGTCAGGAACTCAGCGGCTTCTGTGGAGGGAATGGCTAGGTGCTGTTTCTTCTTCAGTGTCAACGTTGCCAGCCTGAAGTGACCTGACTCAAAATGTCTTCGCCCCATTCCTTCCACAGATACTACCTGTCTGTTTTATTCAAGATTCCAGCATCTGCATTTCCTCATGTCTCTCTCTTCTTCTACATTAAATACATTGATTTATACGATACGATACAATAGAACTCTATTTATCCCAAGAGGGAAATTGGTCTGCCAACAGTCATAAAACACATCAAGATACATGAAACATGAAATTATAAAGACCAGCATGCAAAAACCTCCTTCTATCTGTGATGCCATTTTCAGGGAAATACGTACTTGTAATCATAGATTCCTCTTCTCTACAACTCTCCCTAGTGCCCAACCATTCACTGTGAAGGTCCTGGGGAGTGTTGAATGTCCTGCTCTGGTTTGACTTCCCAAAATCTACTACCATGCACTAATCTGAAATAAATTCTATTTGCCCTTCAGCCCACTGCTCTTTAACCTTTTGCCTCACTCCCTGCCTTCACTCTGCAGGACGCTATTCCCTTTCCTATCCATGTTATTTGTGCCAACGTGCACAACAACCTCAGGCTGCTCATCCTCCCCCATCAGAGTGTTCCGCAGCCTGTCAGTTTCATCCTGGACCGTGGCACCTGGAACGTAACACGCCATCCTGGTGTCCCGTTTGTTGCCGCAATTTCTCTTGCCCTTTCCCACTTATTAACGAGCCTCCTGTCACCGTGGCCTGGTCTGTCGTCACTCTTCCCTGCTGTGTCTCAAAGCCAGGCCTAGAGCCACAGACCTGTTTGCTGCTGCTGCTGCTGCTGCTGCTCCCCTCAGAATGGTCATTCCCCTCTCCCCAACAGCATCCAAAGGAGTATACATGTTTGAGCGGAATGTCAGCAGGGAATTCCTGTACTTTCTGCCTACACCCTTTCCTGATGGTCACCAATCTACTTTCTGCCTGTCCCTTAGGTGTGACCCCCCTCACTATAACTCTTATATACAAAGCTTTCAGTCTCCTGGATGATGTCGTCCAGCTTCAGTGCCAGTTCCCTCCCACGGTCAGTCAGGTTTGCAGGAGGAGCAGGCCAGTGCCCTAACTTGCATCCCAACTGCACTAAGTCCAAAGAAGAGCAACAGAAAAAGATCTAACCTTGCTGTCACCCTCTGCTCAGACCTTCTGGCTGAAGATTCTTGAGCCAAAGCCCCAACATTTGGCCAAAATCACATTGATTGCACCTCAACACACAGCCTCTCCCAACCGGCCACTCCATTTGTGCTCACATTGCCCTCATTGCCCTCAGAGCAGTCACTGACTTTCTAGGTGGAGAAGCCTTTTGGTACTTTGGTCTTCGTCAGTCAGGGCATTGAGTATAGAAGTTGGGATGTTATGTTACAGTTGTCCAAGACATTGGTGAGGCCGCATTTGGAGTATTGTGTTTAGTTTTGGTCACTCTGTTCTAGGAAAGAAGTTGTTAAGCTGGAAAGAGTGCAAAGAAGAGTTACGCGGATGCAGCCAGGACTTGAGGGCCTGAGCTACAGGGAGACGCTGGAAGGACAAGACTTTGTTCCTTTGAGCAGAGGAGGTTGAGGGGTGATCCTATGGAGGTGTATAAGATCATGTGGGAATAGATAGGGTAAATGCACAGTCTTTTACCCAGCATAGGAGAATGAACAACCAGAGGACATAGGTTTAAGGTGAGAGGAACCTGAATGGCAACTTTTTCTCACAGGTTATATGGAATGAGCTGCCAGAGGGGCAGGTACTATAACAACATTTAAAAAATATTTGGACAGGTACATACATGTGGGACTAATGTGAAAGGGCAATATGAGCCTGTTTTTGTGCTGTATGGCTTAATGACAAAAAAAAGCAGCAGCTTTTTTAATCTTGCATGCTTCTCCTCTCCTCAGTTGAGATGGGAAAGGTCCACATGTACCAATCAATAGTTTAGTCTAAGAAAGAGATTCAGCTGAGGGAATATGAGCACCCAGGGTCTAAATTAAAAAGCAGAACCACAAGAGTACCAATCTCTATTGTCTTACCTGAGCCATATGCAGATTGCAAGGATGCTTAAGATCAGAGAGTTGACTGTATTGTTCAAAGACCGATGAAGAAGAAATGGATTTCAATTTACGGAAAGTTAAAGAGAAAGAATAACATTTTAGAGTGGGTTAATGTTAAACCCAGGGGAGAAAAGGATACAAGTGCAAAAGTGTACCTGAAAATAAATAATCAAAAAATCTGAAATAAATCTGAAATGCTCAGAATGTCTTGCTGGCTCTGTGGAAAGAGAAGCAGAGTCATCATTTCAGGTAGCAGACCTTCTGTCTGATTGTCTACACAGTCAGAATGGAATACAATGGTAAAAGATTAAAGCGCCTGAACAAGGGTCCCAACCCAAAATGTTGTCTATCCATGCCCTCCAGAGATGCAGCCTGACCCAGTGAGTTTCTCCAGCACTTTGAGTTTGGCAAAAGATTCTAGTATCAGCAGTTCCTTGTGTCTAGATAAAACACAATCCATGCGCTGCCCTGACATCTGCATGCACTCAGATTCTTTATCTAATTAATGACACAGATGGAAATAAATGTGTATGACCTGATAACTATTACAGTGAAAATCTGACCTAAACTGGGAAGTGAATTTTCTGGGTGCCTGACATTGTGAAAGGATAGCCAGAAAAGAGAACAAAGTGGCTCTGTTAATAAAAGATCATTATAGTCATGAGAAATCTTGTATCAGAAGATCAATGATACTTTATACTTTAGTGGCAGAGATCCAAACATAAACAACTGCAGATGCTGGAATCTTAAACATATCACAAATGCTGGGGTTCTAAGCTGGTCAAGCAGCATCTGGAGAAGGAATGGACAGTTGACATTTGGGGTTGGCCCACATATTCACTCTCTGAATTCATTGCCTCTCCAGATGCTGCCTGACCTGCGGAACTCCTTCAGGACTTTGTGTTTTTCTCAAGCTATCGATCCAGATGGGTAAAGATTTTTTTTTTAAAGAAGATGTCAGTGGTGAGTTGATCCCTGACTGCTTAACAGTGTCTTACCTGTATGGCCCTATAAAAATTAAAAATAATGAGGGGTTCAAATGTTTGCAAATACACAGGACTAGATGTTAAAATCCAAGGTGCAAAATATCAATTTACTCCCGATGGTGATGGGAGCCTTCTGCACTCACCTATGCTCCTCCGATGTTGAGAAAGGCTAGGCAGACACGTCATTGGGCACCTACTTTCATCAACGTTTCGCTGATTGAACCCACGACGTCTCCAGTAGGCTCAGCAGTGCATTCTGGCATCCCAGAACCACCCCCCTCTGCATCTGTCTAGTCGGTTATTTGGGAGACCAAATGGGGTCTTTCCTCTTCAGCCAGAGCCACTGGCTACTCCGCTCTGCTACCCGTGATGTTTCTTTGATGGCCTGGCGTAGGGCTTGTCCGCTGATCCCCAGGTCCTTCATCAGTATTAAAGTAGATGTTGCCACAAATCCTCGACATCCAACTTCTACCGGGCAGATCTTAGCTCTCCAGCCCCGCTGTTCTGCCTCCGCTGCAAGCTCTGTATATCGCAGTTTCTTTTTTTCGAAGGCTTCCTGCACAGCATCCTCCCAAGGGACTGTGAGCTCCACAGAGTACACCATGCGCTGACAGTTCGACCAGAGCACAAGATCAGGCCTCAAGTTGGTGATGGCTATCTCTGATGGAACTGTAAGCCGTTGGTCCACATCCACCAGCATCTGCCAATCCCGGGCTGCCTCCAGCTGTCCAAGCCTGGCCCTTGGTGGAATTTTCCATTGCCTTTGTTCCCCCCCCCCCCCCCCCCCCCCCCCCGAACAAAGGCAATTGTCTTAACTGGGTTGGTTGTTCTGGGCATTGTTGGCTGTTCTCCTGCGTTCCAGAGACGCTGCCAGGCATTTGAGCACTTGATTATGTCTCCAGGTGTACCGTCCTTGGGAGAGGCTTACTTTACACCCAGTGAGAATGTGCCTAAGTGTGGCTGGTGTTGAACACAGGGGGCATGATGGATCTTCGCCCAGCTATTGGTTGAGATTTTTTGGGCTAGGAAGGACATCATAGGTTGCCCAAATGAGGAAACTTATCCTGCTCGCCTCCATCTCCCACAAGTCCTTCCAGCTGATCTTCCTCTTTTCCAAGGAATTGAAATAAACATGGGCGACTGGGCAAATCAAATCAGCAATAAATGTGTTAAAGAAGGAACTGCAGATGCTGGAAAATCGAAGGTACACAAAATGCTGGAGAAACTCAGCAGATGCAGCAGCAGTATCTATGGAGCGAAGGAGATAGGCAACGTTTCGGGCCAAAACCCTTCTTCAGCAATAAATGTCTTGAGGATGAGGATGTATTTCTTTTGTGGATTTTTGGCACTATATGTTTTGAGATTAACCAGGAAACATGCTATTTTTACAATTGTAATAATGTAAAATATTCTCTGGAAAAAATAATCATAACAATCATAACATCTCACATTCAAACAGAGAGACAAGCATTGATCTGAAACTAATATCTTAACGTTAAATACAACTAAAGTAGTACTATAAAAGGTTGAATGGGTTTAATGAGTTAGAAAAATTGGTTTAAAAGTAAGACAATTGATAAATGGTAACAGACATTTGTGTGAAGATTTCATAATTATCATCAAGGATATGCTCCACTGAGAGGAAATAAAAAGATTCAATTAGAAGGGTAATCCGCCGATGGCGAAGTAAGGATGTTAAAGGGCCTGTCCCACTTACGTGTGCTTGGCACGCAAATTACACAACCTCGTGGTCGCGTTGAGCCGAGACGGTCGAGCAAAGGTCAGGCGCGATTACATGCGTACAGCCGACTGGAGCGCGTGACGTCATTTGAAGATGGACACAAAATACTGGAGTAACTCAGCGGGACCGACAGCATCTCTGGAGAGAAGCAATGGGTGACGTTTCGTGTCGAGACCCTTCTTCAGTCTGAAAAGAAGGGTCTTGACCCGAAAAGTCACCCATTGCTTCTCTCCAGAGATGCTGCCAGTCCCTCTGAGTTACTCCTGCATTTTGTGTCTATCTTCAATTTTCTTGGCCCCGCTCTGGGAATAGAAGTGGGAACGGCCGTGAGCCCCAAGCCGAGTTCGGCGATCATTTGCCAAGGTGAGACGTTGCGTCGCGCCAGGGTCTTGGGCCTGTCCCACTTTGGCCGTCAGTTCCGCGACAGGCCATTGGCGCGCAAAGATTTAGTTCACTGCAAGAATTTCGGAGCCCCGCGCGATGTCGGTGCCACACAACTCCATACCCCTCCGCGATTCTCAGTGGGACCGGCCCTGCGTGACCATACGGTGCCCGTATGCCTCAAGCAACCACTAGGTCGCATAATTTGCGAGCCAAGGACACATAAGTGGGACAGGCCCTTAAGGATGGTAGATAATAGAAAGGAAAAGCATTCATTGTCGCACGGAATAGTGGAAGGCTGGTAGATTGGGAATTTTTGGGAACAGCATAGTATTGCGAAAATGAAAAGGAAGAAGCTAGATTATGAGAGTAAGTTAGCAAGAGAAATTATTTATAAGGCAACAAGGTCTTCCGCACAAAATTGAAAAGATAGAGCTAATTAAAGTAAATATTGAGCATGAAGAATGAGACTGGTGAACTAAAATTGGGAGATAAAGAAATTATAGACATTTTGATCAAGTATTTGATGGCAGAAGTCACTAAGGTATCCCAATAACAAGAGGAAAGAGGCTGTGAAGAAAGTGGAATAGTGAAGGAACAGATAGAAAACATTAGAATTAGGCACAGGAGTCACAATCAGGCCTACTCCGCCATTTGATGGCTTCCTTGCAATCCTTCATCTCGGTGCCATTTTCCTGCACTAACCCCTCATTCCTTAATTCTCCGAATAGTTATAAATATATCAATCGCTACCTTAAATAAGTAACTGACTATTATGGAATCAACAGTGAATACTCCCCCTTCAGTGCAACGAGAGAACTGAATAAATGAATTCATCATCCTACCACAACCAGAGAGCAGTGCTACACTACGACCTGCTTCTTTTAAGTCCCTCGGACTATCCTTGGCCGGACTTTGCTGGCTTCACACCTTACACTAAACGTTATTCCCTTATCATATATCTATACCCTGTAAATGGATTGATTGTAATCATGTATTGTCTTTCTGCTGACTGGTTAGTATGCAACAAAAAGCTTTTTAACGTACCTCGGTACACGTGACAATATACTAAACTGAACTGAATGCAAATGAAATAAATGCAATGAATAAAGAACCATTGAACCATTGATGTTGTTTGTGATGAAATAGCCGAGGAGGGATGGGGCCTGGAACATAGCCCTGAGGAGAATCTGCAGGGACACCTGGGAGCATGATAATCGACCAACAACTACAGCTCGCCACATCTTCCCATCTCCCCCCCATCTGCTTTCCGCAAAGACCGTTCCCTCTGTAACTCCCTGGTCAATTCTTCCCTTCCCACCCGCACCACCCTCTCCCCGGGCACTTTCCCTTGCAACCGCAGGAGATGCTACACTTGTCCCATCTCCCCCCTCGACTCCATTCAAGCACGCAAGCAGCCGTTCCAGGTGCGACAGAGGTTCACCTGCACCTCCTCCAACCTCATCTATTGCATCCGCTGCTCTAGATGTCAGCTGATCTACATCGGTGAGACCAAGCTTAGGCTTGGCGATCGTTTCGCCGAACACCTCCGCTCGGTCCGCATTAACCAACCTGATCTCCCTGTGGCTCAGCACTTCAACTCCCCCTCCCATTCCGAATCTGACCTTTCTGTCCTGGGCCTCCTCCATAGCCAGAGTGAGCACCACCGGAAATTGGAGGAGCAGCACCTCATATTCCGTTTGGGCAGTCTACACCCTAGCGGCTTGAACATTGACTTCTCCAATTTCCGGTAGCCCTTGCTGTCTCCTCCCCTTCCGAGCTCTCCCTCAGCCCTCTGGCTCCTCCTCTTCAGGAGCACAGAAGCAGCTAGCACAAACGGAGAGGTTGGTCCATGCCTGGTCAATCACCATGATTCCTCGGGTTGATGGAAAACAGGGTTTGGGGGCAAACGTTAACAATTTACAAGGGCAGATCTGTAAATAAGGATGGGGGGAAAGAGTGATATTGGTGAGCAAATTCTTTGTTCAATCATTGAAGTTAGTTGTATCCTAATGAACCTGTAAAGCTGCAGCAAGTTCGATTTTAATTGTTCTGGACATATCCAGTGCATATAATGAATAAGCACACTTGGTTCATGACTCTGGAAACAAAGCTAAGGCTAATTACGTAGGAGTTGAAGCAAGACACTAAATTATTAATTATAAATAAAATTATTCACTTACCTTGAACTAGCCCAGCCCATTAGAAGGCTAAATGTAGACCAGATTAAAGCTCCCATGCCAAGACCAATAGTTTTTAATATGGGAATAACGGTGACGTTCCCTGGAAGAAAGGAAATAATTGAATCAAAAAGATTTTGGTGTATTTTAAAGTGCTGCTGTAGGTATCTGGTTTCTTTCTTTATAAAGAAAGTTCATTGGATGTCCAGAGACAAGGCCCACTAATCTATAAACAAGACAGACCTTTTCTGCATCTCTGAGAAATCTGAAGGCAATGTTAGCCACAAAATGCCATGTAATTAAATTTATACCTGAAGTTCACATTTTCCACACATCCTCACAAACGCTTTGGTCAGATTAGTGGTGGAGGAAGTGGTGGAGGTCGGGGGCCTCCTCAACATAACGTAGGTCTCTGGTGGAAAATCTGCAGGCGGTTTTATTAGTTTTAGTTTCAGAGATGCATCATGGAAACAGGCCCGTAGGCCCACTAAATCCGTGCTGTCCAGCAATCACCCATACACTAGTTCTATCCTACACACTAGGGACAATTTACAGAAGCCAATTAACCTAAGATCTGCATGACTTTGGAATGTGGGAGGAAACTGGAGCACCCGGAGAAAACCCATGAGGTTACAGGGAGAACGTTCAAACTCCGTACAGACAGATTCCGTAGTCAGGATTGAACCCGGGTAAGAACGCAACTCCACGTTGCGCCACTGTGTCATCCTGAAGGGAGGAAAATAGGTCCACAAGCTTAGGAGGAATGTTGGCCTCTTTTTTAGAATGTGCAATTTAAACAATACCTAATACATTTCATACATTTTCACTCTTCTGAATTTAAGCAGAACCTTAATAGGAACTCTAGATTTGTTTTCTGTGGTGTTCAGACAGGCTGGGTTAATAATGTAGATATTAACATAGAGCGGATGCTAAAAATAGGCAGTCAGTCAATAAGTAATGGTGCCCATTGGCAACACCCAGTAGCAGCAATAAGCTCCAGAACTGCAGGGAGAAGGAGTCAGCCAATATGATTGTTTTGGTTTAATTTACTTCCCTACAGTCTTCATGGGGAATTTATATGAACAAAGTTCAGATCATTCTAATATATTTAGTTCAGTTTAGTTTAGTTTAGAGACACTGCATGTAAAAAGGCCCTTCATACCACTGCGTCCACGCTGACCTGGTCACACAAGGCCCATTTATCCCACCTACTCATCCACTCCCTGCACACTAGGGCTAATGTACAGAGGCCAATTAACCTACACAAATGCATGTCTTTGGGACATGGAAGGAAAGAGGAACATCGGTAGGAAACCCACATGACCACATGGAGAACATGTGAACACCACACAGACAGCCTTTGAGGTCACCATTGAACCTGGGTCTGTGGCACTGTGAGGCAGCAGCTCCACCACCTGTGCAGCCAATTTCATTCATAACCCTTCAGTCAGCAATCAGAAAATAGGTTTTCATCCTATTGTTCTAGTTTGTTTCAACTCCTCATAGAGATACTACCCCAGTGATAGATACAAAATGCTGTAATAACTCAGCGGGTCAGGCAACATCTCTGGAGAAAAGGAACAGGTGATGTCTTGGGTCGGAAACCTTCTTCAGACTGAAAGACAGAGAAGGCCAGAACAAAACAGGGCCGGCAACAGATGTTTTGTTCTAGCCTTTATCTTTCAGTCTGAAGAGTTCTGATCAAAAACGTCACACATTCCAGACACACTGCCTGACCTGCTTAGTTACTCCAGCTGTTTGTGTCTGTCCTCAGTAGAAACCAGCATCTGCAGTTCCTTCCCACACATTAGGTCTACCTCAGTGAACTTTTTAAAATGCTGTTATGAAAAAGGATTTAGCAAAGGCAGGTGAGAACAATATGAGCTCAAAACAAGAGCAAGTTCATTCCGACTGTTACACCAGGCATTCAGGCGCTATCAGAAGTCATGCTTCCCAAATAAAAAAACATCTTTCCTTTTTCCATTCACCGTCCAGAAACAAATCAACCCCCTGTCACATGAAGAAAGTATTCTTTATTTTGCAATTATGTTGTACCAATCAACGTACCTGTAGCCCACAGAAATCCACCGAGCATTGTGAGAGGCCAGAACTTTGGACACAGTTGGATAAGATGGATCACCAGTGAGACAACCCAAACTGCAGTACAAAAAATCCATTGGAAAAACAGGCCTACAAAAAACAATGTTCAACACTCAACAATTATGTTAAACAGGACGTACAGAAATAATAATTTACCTTGGCCATAACACTAATCTTGAAATGTTTGTTACAATTATTGATTAGATTGCTGCCATAAGAAATGATCTGCAATAGTTCTACTTTTCCACAAGAAGTTACACTGTATTGTCCTTAAACAAAAGAAGACTTTAGATTTACATTGAATTCTTTCATGTGGGTTGGGTCTCATCTGCTGTTAATTATCCAACATTGGCCAATACTGTAAGTTATTGATTTTCTGTGTTGTACAGTTTTCTTTTTGTTGACATGTATATTGAGTTTACTTGAGTTTAGTTTAGAGATACAGCAATGACACTGGCCCTTTGGCCCACCGAATCCATGTTGACCAATTATCATAATTGACACTAGGTCTATGTTATCCCACTTTCCCATCAATTCCCTGCATGAAAACTCCACACAAGCGTGAAAACTACACACAAACCTCTTCGACACTAGTGGTTCCTAGACTGAGCTTATTCCTTACAAAGCAAACTGCTGGTCATATTTGTCTTTTCCCACACGGACTGTAGTGAATTACAACTCTTCTCTCTTCCATCAACCAGCATGGTGATTGTGAAGTCCTGTTCTCCTACATTACGACTGCTTGTACAAATTACATTCTGTGCCATCCACCGTACCAATATTGTGTAGATTCCCCTTATGTGGATTTTTATGAGAAGTGTGGTCTTCATGTTGTATTTTGTGCTCCATTTTAAAAGCCACTGCTCTGTGTTCTATCTTCTGGTAGGTGAAGCATTTAGAGTCTAAAAGATGTGGCAAATAAAAGACTCTGCTAGTTGCAGTCCTTAGGGATACAGCGTGGAAACAGGCCCTTCGGCCCACCTAGTCCACGGCAACCAGCCATCACCCTGTACACTAGCAGTATCCAACAAAGCTAGCAACAATTTATAATTTACAGAAACCAATTAATCTATTAACCTGTATGTCTTTGGAATGTGGGAGGAAACAGGAGCAGCCGGCGAAAACCCACACGGACATAGGGAGAACGTACAAGCTCTGGTAGTCAAGATCCAACCTGGGTCTCTGGCGCTGTAAGACAGCAACTCTACTGCTGCGCTCCTCACTCTGCCGCCCGTCACATGAAACTTTTTTTACTTCTGAACTGTAAGCATCTGCCACAACATGGATAGCGGAGGACAAAATTATCTTGCATTCTCGGCTGCCATCTCCATGCAAGTTAAAATACCAAATCAATTATAGTCTAATAACCTCCACTGGACCCTTTCATGCCTTAGACCACACATGAACCTGTGTCTGAGCATGATCCAAAACTCTCGTAAGTTACCTATTCAGATTTTTGAGTGCAGTAATGTGATCATTTTCCTTCTTATCTCATGAAATGGTACTCAAGTTTCCTGCACTTCTACTCTCACTATGGCACATTATCTGCACTTTCTTTCTCTTTTTAACTTCACTTTAAGTTTAATTACTGTGTCTTTCAAATCAAGTGCAGCAACTTTCACTCTCTCTCCACTCCTCACTCTACCCGCTCCCCCCTCCTCTCTCTGCCCGTTACAATCTCTCTCTCACAAGTCAATTTTATTTGTCACATGCACCCGAATGTGCAGTGAAATGAATTTGCTAGCAGCAATACAATTTAAAATAACACACCATACACAATAAGATTTAACACAAACATCCACCACAGCATTCTTCACTATGGTGGAAGGCACAAAGTTCAGCTGGTCCTCCTGCTTTGTTCACCCGTGGTCGGGGCCATGAACCCTCCACAGTCGCAGCTATGGACACCACTACGGAGTTTCTCTAACACACTCTCTCTCTCTTTCTGCCAATATCTGACGATGGAGAGTTAGAATATTATGATCCTGTTTTTATTTATTTTATGCCTTTTTGGAGGGGGGCATGAACACCAGAATGAAGAAGCACAGTCCAGATAACTAGAGAATCACAATAAAAACGTCTACTGTTTTATAATCCACCAGTGGATCATGAATATTGATGGGATGTTCGATGTTCCACTTACAGTAACACAAACTCTCTGCTATGTCAGACCCCAATCCGCTCACATCCAAAAACAAATTGTTACTTTTTACGTTGAATGCCACTAACACGTTGAAAGATTGAGCAGGTTATTTGGGAGTATTTAAATCATTAAAGCTTGCAGTGCACTTAATGTTGCCAGGGAGTGGACTGTGGTAGACACAACTATGATGCATCTTGAAGGTACTGAGTTACTGTTTATGGGCTCTGTTACAGAGAGATTTAGGAAGTTTGCCATACAGGAATGTGGATAGAACTGGAGATACGTACTGGCACGTTTTTTTTGGAAAAGACATAAGTAATAGTTCACAATGTCAATGTGAATAAAGGAATGTCATCACACAAGTAATGGCATGTGGATGTAAACAAAACTGTTTAATTTCTCATGGAAATAACATACACATTGTAAAAGCTCATGGGCTTACAAATATATTGTAGCCTCAATTCTGCTAGCTAACGATTGGGTGGTGGTCAACTAGAGGATTCACATCAATTATTACAAGCCTAAAGAAATAAAGCATCCAACTCACCATCTCCTGTATCAATTTTCTTCACCGGGACAAAATTGCTGCCAAAACAAATGACAGCCACAGCTGTGGCAACAAAGCCTTTCACCAGTGGCAAGGTGCCTGTGAGATTCTTTGCTATTGCTTTTGTTGAATAAGAAAATCCTTGCTCCACAGAGCCATTTCTCAGTATCCTGTCTTGTAGAAAGAAACTACAATGAACAATTTCAATAATTTCTTCTGCAGTATCTAAATTTCTATGCGGAAGATGCATCCAACTTACTGTGTTTGAAAACGCTTTCGGGGATTGTCGCACTGCATCCCATGACATACGCTGCTCCAATGCAGATCACCACGAGAGACCATCTCAAGTTAAATAACATGCTGCTTGAAAGAGAGCCACGGTTCTGCAGCGACAGGTCTCGCAAAGGTTGAGGTTCACGGTGTGACCAGGCATGCCGTACTTGTTTCACAGGTGCTTATGGAGGGCCTTTAGTCAGTAGACGGTGTCATTGTTAATGCCGTTTAATTGCAAATTACCTGCCAAAGAAATGCCCGGTGGATTATAAAGCTGTGATTGTTTTATCGTGACAAAGAGATGTTGTTCATTAAGAGGAATGAAATTACCACAAGACTAACTCAATATCAGCACAGTTCGGTAAAATCATTCGCCAAAACATGTTGTCTTATTATTAGAAAATCACAGTTAATTCAACTCATTGGCAATCCCTGCGACGCACGTGATGCAGTGGTGCTGGTTTCCAATGGGAACGGTGATGGACGCACCACACATCTCTGTCCTCCAGTTCCTGCGGACTTCCACCGCTGGAATTATAGGATTTTGGTGTGTGTGCTTTATCATCATTCCTTACAATGCTGTGTACAACAGTGATCGCAACTTCTAATGAAGTGTGGCCATTGGCTCGCTGGAAGCTCATCTGCCCTTTGACAGGTCTTGTTTTTGGTCCTGCTGTGGGTCCACAGCCCCCTCCTCACCTGGCAAACCAGGTGCGGGAGACGGTTTAGTTGCCGACAATCCGCCCATGGAGCAGGGAGCACAGAATTACATGGTACCCATGACGAGGGGAACACCCCCCGTACTGACCTGTAAATACCTGTCCAAATACTGTAAATATTTAGTTTGAAGTTGTGACTGTTAATTGGTTCTATTTCTAGAACCCCAGGCTGTCCGGTCAAATATAAGTACCCAAGCAATACAGCAATAAGCTGATAGCATGGTTCTGTTTTTTAAACGCTACAGGTTTAGTTTAGTTTATTATTATAACTAAATTGAAAATAGAATTTTCCAAAAAATGAAATGCAAAAATAATTAATCTATGATGGTTTTTGCATCACTGTAGAATCCAAGGCCTTGACACTTTCCCTGTCCCCACATCTTCCATGGCCAACAATAGCCACCCCATCTGTCACTTGCACCCTCTCTCCAAATTGATTCCACAGATCCTATCTCACTCCACCATCTCTCTGAGCACCAACGCATTGAGCAACACAGAAATCATATGCTTACTGCTTGCAGTACAAAGGAATCTGAATCTGAAATGTCAGATAATATGATACTTTCTGCACGAGCATGAGGTGGGGGGGGGGGGCACCTTTTCATGCCGGAAAGGAATGGATCCAATCCAGGTACAGTTGGATCTGCGCCAAGTTAGTACAGCAGCCCTCCATACTGCCTGATTGTCCATCAAAGCAATGTCGCAGGGCAGAAGGAAGTTATTTGGCCGATCATGTCAATAGAAGAGTCTATGTATCTAGTCCCACTCCCTCCCAATTGCCCAGCAAGCTGCAAATTCCTTTAAATAATTAATTTGCTCCCCTTTGAATGAGACAACTGAAAATGCCTCCCTCAGCATATCTTTTCATGTCACTTTTGCCTTTGAGGCACTGTTTCTGGCAGTCCCTCAGTGCACCAAGCCTAATTCAGCAGGCAACTCCACGCCTGTCGGTGGCAGCAGAACATGTGCAACCTTTCAGTAGGTCTCACTTCCTTTTGCCTTGGCTCACAGACTGCAGATTCAGCCTTAGAGCCAGCCACTAGTTTTCAAGGAGTGTTGGTGTCTGGGCTAGGAGTCACAAGTGAATGAATGATTGAATGATACCTTATTGTGACATGTACCTAGGTACAGAGAAATGCTTTGTTTTGCATACAACCTAAGCAGTACACAAGTGTGGCCATATTTTGGCACTGACAAACTTACAAAAGTATTGAACAGTCCTATCAAGTGCCTGCCGATGCATGTGGCAGCAGGACTGCTCGTGCCCCTCCACCTCCCCCCCCCCCCCCCGCCCTCCTCCCCGACGGTTCCCTTTCCACCCTGGCAGCCCACCACTGAGCCCCCCTTCGTTCCATTTGTTCTCGGGGGCCTACCAACGGTTCCCCCATCGATCTTGGCAGTCCATTTCATTCTCGTACGTGAAAGGAAAATGGGACAAATTGTAGTTCAGGAAATGGATGGAATGCGTAAATACATCATTTACAGCTAGTAAGCCAAAGGAGGAAATGAGACGTTAAAATAAGAATTGGGAATACTAATACCTCCCCTCTTCAAAGTCTTCAGTCACACTAGTGTTCATGCCTTTAGTCACGGCGTTTACCATTATCCATTGTGGCCAAGACCCCCTTCCCCAGGGGCCACCTCACCCAGTCTGTGTGGTCTCTGCTCACTCTGAGATGGAAAATGCTGGGTGGAAGGTCTACCGAGTCATCATCATCTGGAAGGCACAGGCATGATCTCAACCCCACCCAACTGACCAGGGAAAAGTTAAATGTGGAAAGGAACCAAGAAACATACCTCTAGCAACAGTCACCAAAGGTACGAGGCAGAGGAGGATCTCCGTAACTAGCACAGGTGCAGGTCTCCTTCATTCTGTCTTAGAGCATGTCCTACTTTGCAAGGATCAGAGAAGGTACAGGGTAGAAATGTGAGTTCAAAAACAACACCTGTAGTGTCGAAGTAACCTTGTGCGCTGTATGACGGTGTGACCTCCAGCTTCTGCACACTTCCTGCATTAGGACCATGCGCACTCATCCATTTACAAAGATGTCATCCAGTGCAAGCAAGGCAGAGGGTTCTCTCAATAGTCATCAAAACATTACATGCAACGTATACCCGATGTGAAATGAGAAGACCACATTTGCGCCATAGTGTTAAAGCACTCTTCAAACATTGACCAATTTATCCCCTTGCTCACATCCCTCATAATATCCAATTCATTTTAACAATAATGACAATGATTTATATTCTCTATTGCCTCTAATGTAGTGTTACATTTCAAGATGCTTTGCTTGGGAATCAAGCCACAGAAGAAAAAAAATAAGGAAAATGACAAAAGTTTGGTTAAGGCAGTAGCTTTAAAATAAGATATGAAAAGAGAAAAAAGAGGTTAAAAAGTCTGAGAAATTAACTGAATTGTTCGAAAGTTACAGAATGGAAACGGGCAAAAATTGCAGCTAGATCCTGATTAGTTGGGCAGGTGGGCTGAGGAATGGTTAATGAGGTTTAATACAGATAAGTGCAAAGTGTTGCAATTTGGGAAGTCTAACCAGGCCAGGACCGACACAGCAAATGGCAGGACTGTGCAGTGTTGTAGAGCAGAGGGATCGGTTGCTCTGGTTGTAGAGCAGGAGCAAGTATATAGGGTGGTCAAGCAGGCTTACAGCACATTGGGCTTCATTAGCCAGAGTATTGAGTATAGAACAAGTTGGGAGGTTATGTGACAGATGTAAAAGATATTGGTGAGGCCACATTTGGAGGATTGTGTTCAGTTTTGGTCACCCTGCTATTTGGAAAGATGTTGTCAAACTGGAAACGGTGCAGAGAAGATTTCATGAATGTTGCCAAAATTCGAGGGCCTGAGCTATAGGGAAGGGTTGAGCAGGATATAACTTTATTCCTTGGAGTGCAGGAAGATTAAGCGTGATCTTATAGTGGTGTATAAAATTATGAGAGAAATCATGAGAGAAGAACCCCCTCATCCTCCTGCGCTCCAGGGAATTGAATCCCAGCCTGCTCAATATCTCCTTCTCTAGGTGCTTTCTTCATATAAGATAAATAACCATGCCACAATATTCCACATGTGAGCGAATGACATTTTCTGCACAGCCTTCTCATTCCAACCACTTAGTCCGACAGGAGGAGATTCACCAGGCGATTAGTATTTAGACTGGCCTCTAATTAAATGGATGGTTTCTGGGGATCACTTCAGAAGTGACCAGGTATAGCAACAGGGAGTGGAGGGTTGTTGCTGACAGATAAACTGATTGAAATGGCCTTCCAGAATAATGGTCTTCCAGAATTGTCATAATTATGTGATCAACAAATAGAAATATAGTTGTGTTTTTTCATGCTTCTTTTCCCGAGTCGCTCTTCCAACTGACCTCTGTGATCGTACCCAATGTACTATTTGGCTTTAATATTCAGAGCAATTGTTGCCAGGTCAAATTGTGTTTATTTGCCTCAAGCCTATAATGTCTTTATTGTGCATGAGCATATTTCACTGAGCCAAAACAACATTTCGGCATGATTTCACTTACAACATCCAATTAATCAAGCATGAAGTATTTTCTTGGAAGCAACAAAATCACCTTATATTTGCCAATGTAACCTCTATTCCCATTTACTCCCTGACAGAGACAATTTTCTAAAAATAATCAAGCTGTGCTGACTTGGACATTTGAGTATTGTCCGGTTTGTGACGATGTCCTGAAGCCATCTTTGACACCGCTGACCAATTCACAGGCATAGTGCAACCTAGCATTTGGTAAGGTAGCAGGAGAGAGAGCTTATTCACCCCCATCCTGAGTGCTGCTGGAGACAACTACATAAGCTCAAAAGTTAAAGTTGAAGCTCGTACAACTACTTGCAGCAAGAAGTGCCAAGTGGATAATTATCTTAGCCTCCTCCTGGAGAACTGCACTCAACCTATTCAATGGCAAAGTGGATTGGGTATAACAGAGACTACACGAGTCAATCCATCATAATGTTGAAGATCTGCTGCAGAACTAGTTGGGCCTCATGTGGCAAGTTGTGACTTATCTTAACATTATTAAATTACATTACATTACATTAACAGCAATGTGGAAAATTGTCCACCTACATCCTGCGTGCAAAAATACACAAATCATTTTAAAGGTCAACGGTTCTTGTCCATTCTTAATTATCAGCAAAATGATGGGCATCACTGGTCTTATATCAAGCAGTATTTAGTCGCCAATAAACGGTTCACTCATATGGCATCGGTAATCTTCTTGGGCTACTTGGCTGAAGATGTCATTGATGCCTTGGTCAAAACCATGAACTAAATCGAATCCCAGAACCAAGTAAGAATAACTGCTCTTGACGTAAAGATGGTATTTCAAGATTCAAGATTCAAGATTCAAGAGGGTTCATTGTCATGTGGCCCAGATAGGACAATGAAATTCTTGCTTTGCTTCAGCACAACAGCATATAGCAGGCATAATAAAATTACAGAACAGATCAGTGTGACCATATACCATTGAATATATATATACACACATAAATAAGCAGATAAAGTGCAATGGGCTATTAATATTCAGAGTTTTGTTTGAGTTGAGTTTAATAGCCTGATGGCTGTGGGGAAGGAAACTATTCCTTGAACCTGGATGTTGCAGATTTCAGGCTCCTGTACCTTCTACCTAAGTGGCCAGGATGGTGTGGATCTTTGATGATGCCGGCAGCCTTTTTGAGGCAGCGACTGCAATAGATCCACTCGATGGTAGGGAGGTCAGAGGTAGGGTGGGCAGTGTTTACAACTTTTTGCAGTCTTTTCCTCTCCTCTCAAGTTGCCGAACCAAGCCACGATGCAACCGGTCAGCATGCTGTCTACTGTACACCTGTAGAAGTTCGAGAGAGTCCTCCTTGACATACCGACTCTCCGTAACCTTCTCAGGAAGTAGAGGTGCTGATGTACTTTCTTTATAATTGCATCAGTGTTCTCGGACTAGGAGAGATCTTCAGAGATATGCACGCTCACTCTTGACCCTCTCCACCATCGACCCGTTGATATAAACGGGACCATGGATCCCCATCCAACCCCTTTCAAAGTCCACAATCAGTTCCTTGGTTTTGCTGGTGTTGATAGCCAGGTTATTATGCTGGCACCATTTGGTCAAGCGGTCGATCTCACTTCTATACTCTGATTCATCTCCATCAGTGATACGTCCCACAACAGTGTTGTCATCAGCGAACTTGATGATAGAGTTCGCACTATGACCGGCTACGCAGTCATGAGTATAGAGTGAGTACAGCAGGTGGCTGAGCACGCAGCCTTGAGATGCTCCCGTGCTGATTGTTATCGAGGCTGACACATTTCCACCAATACGGATAGATTGTGGTCTGTGAATGAGGAAATCGAGTATCGAATTGCAGAGGGATGCGCAGAGACCCAGTTCTGCGAGTTTGGTAACCAGCTTGGAGGGGATGATTATGTTAAATGCCGAGCTATAGTCAATGAATAACAGCCTGACATATGAGTTTTTGTTGTCCAAGTGGTCCAGAGCAGAGTGGAGAGCCAGCGGGATCGCATCCACCATTGATCTGTTGTGGCGGTAAGTGAACTGCAGTGGGTCCAGGTTTTTGTCGAGGTAGGAGTTGATTTGCTCCATGATCAACCTCTCAAAGCACTTCATCACCACAGGCGTTAGTGCCACTGGTCGATAGTCATTGAGGCACATCACCTTGCTCTTCTTGGGCACTAGTATAATTGATGCCCTTTTAAAGCAGGTGGGAACCTCAGACCTCAGAAGTAAGAGGTTGAAAATGTCCGTAAAAACTCCAGCCAGTTGATCCGCACAGGTTTTTAGAACATGACCGGGTATATCATCAGGTCCAGGTGCTTTTTGAGGGTTCACCCCTCTGAAGATTTTTCTGACATCGACCTCTGTGACCGTGACTGAGACTGAAATACCATCACAGCGAATGGGGGCTCGAGAAGACACATCAGGTTTCTCCCTATCAAAGCGTGCGTAAAACGCATTAAGCTCGTCAGGGAGTAATGTTTCGTCAACATGTGTGCTGCCTCCTGATTTTGCCTTGCGGGAGGTGATTGCATTCAGGCCCTGCCACAGCTGCCGAACATCCGTCTCATCCTCCAGCTTGGAGCAGAAGTCTCTTTTGGCCTTTTTGATGACCTTACTAAGGTCGTATCTGGACTTCTTGTAGTCCACGGTAGCTTCAGACATGAATGCCCGATGTCTGGACTTCAGAAGAGTGCTGATCTCATAGTTCATCCAAGGCTTCTGATTGGGAAACACTTTGAAGGTTTTTGTTGGCATTCAGCCCTCCACACATTTCTTTATGAAGTCTGTAACGACCGTGGCGTATTCATTCAGGTCCGTTGCCGAGTCCCTGAACATTGCCCAGTCTACAGACTCCAAACAGTCCTGGAGTCCTCACCACTGGGGGTGCGCCTTTAATTGCTGTACAGTCCTCACCTCTGGGGGTGCGCCTTTACATGCAGCACCGGTCAGATTTACCGAAGTGAGGGCGAGGGATAGAGCGATAGGCATCCTTGATGGTGGTGTAGCAGTGGTCGAGGGTGTTTGGTCCTCAGGTGCAGCAGGAGACTTGTTGGTGGATGTTAGGGAGCGATTTCTTGAGGTTTGCTTTGTTGAAGTATCATTGTATCAAGTATCAAGTATTTATTTAATCATTGTGGTATAGTAGGCCCCCCTCGGTCATGACTGACCATGGGTGATGCA
Organism: Okamejei kenojei; assembly: GCA_035221665.1. Classification (NCBI taxonomy): domain Eukaryota; kingdom Metazoa; phylum Chordata; class Chondrichthyes; order Rajiformes; family Rajidae; genus Okamejei; species Okamejei kenojei. The sequence continues at coordinate 74,542,605 of CM069131.1, forward strand.
TCCTAGTAGTTGGCTGCTTGCTCCAAACCTCGGCTGGAGCAACGTCGCTTGTGGCTGAAGAGACCAATGTGGGAGTGACAGTCTCTGTGGCAAAGGTCACATTTGTGTGTGGTCTCTGGTTTGTTGAAGTTGCTACACTTTTTTCTGCGTGCCCGCTTGTCTGCCGCTGTGTTCATCAGTTTCTCTTCCCCCGTTTTGGGATGTTGGTTCAGGGTACCTCTCCACCTCGTGCGGTGAGCTGCAAGGCTCTCCCAGGACTCCACGTCGATGTTGAGCGCCTTCATATCTCTCTTGCAGATATCCTTGTAAAGTAGCTGGGGGCGGCCGATGGTTCTCCTGCCAGATGTCAGCTCTCCATAGAGGATGTCTTTTGGAATACGGCCATCCTCCATGCAGTGGACATGGCCCAGCCACCGCAGTCTGCGCTGCCCGAGTAGAGTGTACATACTGGGAAGGCCAGAGCGAGACAGGATCTCGGCGTTTGACACTCTCTTGCCAGGATATGCCCAGGATATGGCTGATGCTTCTCAGGTGCAAGGTGTTGAGTCTTCTCTCCTGCCTGGCATATGTAGTCCATGTCTCACTGCCATACAGCAGCATGCTGTTGACACAGGCGTCGTAGACTGCTGTCTTTGTCTTCAGTTCACCAACTTTGGGTTGGTCCACACTCGAGTTTGAGGCGTGCGAGAGTTGTAGCTGCCTTTACGATCCTCTTGTCAATCTCCGTGTCCAAGGAGAGGTTGTCGGTGATGGTGGAGCTGAGGTACGTGAACTGATGGACGGCATCAAGTTCATAGTCGTGGATGGTGATGACAGGCGGTGCCTCTGTATCCGGCCCCAGGATGTTCGTCTTCATCAGGCTGATGGTCAGCCCGAAGTCCTTGCATGCCCGATAGATGCGGTCCATCAGCGACTGTAGCTCCTGCTGGGTGTGGGACACAACTGCAGTGTCGTCGGCAAACAACATGTCTCTGATGAGAGCTTCGCGTACTTTTGTCTTTGCTCTGAGGCGGGCGAGATTGAAGAGCCTGCCATCTGATCTAGTACGCAGGAGCAGAGCAAAGAAAATCCCAGAGTGTGGGAGCGAGGACGCAGCCTTGTTTGACACCACTGCGGATGTCGAAGGGCAGCGAGAAGCTGCCATTGAACTGCATTGTCCCCTTTGTGTTGATGTGGAAGGATTCTATCATGCTCTGCAGTTTGGGTGGGCAGTCAATCTTTGGGCTGACGAGGTCGAGCGCCTTGGTGAGGTCAATGAAAGCAACATACAGGGGCATCCGCTGTTCTCTGCACTTCTCCTGGAGCTGGCGAATGGAGAAGACCATGTCCACTGTTGACCTTCCAGTTCGGGCACCGCACTGTGACTCTGGGTAGACACGTTCTGCCACCTTCTGCAGGCGGATCAAGATGACGCGAGCAAAGACCTTGCTGATGATGTTGAGGAGGGAGATGCCTCAGTAGTTGTTGCAGTCGCTTCTCTCGCCCTTGTTCTTGTAGAGGGTAATGATCGTGGCATCCCCCATGTCCAGCTCCTTCTTGCCAGCACTGGCAGAGGAATTTATACAAAGGAAGCAGTAAGTTAGTCTTGCAATGCTTGATCAAGTCAGGAGGAGTCCCGTCGCTGCCTGGGGCCTTGCCCGAGGCCAGGCTGTCAAAGGCCTTGCTAAGCCTTCTATCGTCGGCTCTGCGTCTAACTCATCCATGGTCGGCAGGCGCTTGATGGCATCAAGGGCTGAGGGGGACACAGTGTTCTCTCTGGAGTGATTTATCAGTGATTACTTCCCCAGTGGAGGATTTGAAGGGGGCTGTCTTGCTCTGGACAGGTCCCATTTCCTTCTTAATGCCATTGTACATTCCCCTGATGTTCCCTGTTATGGCGGCCATCTGGATGTCCTCACTAAGCTGTGTCCAGTAGTCATTGGCGCAACACCTGGCAGTCTGCTGAACCTTGCTCCTGGCAGCTCTGAGGATCTGCAGGTTCTTCTCGTTAGCTGACCGCTTGCACTCGGCTAGGGCGGCGCTCTTGGCTTCGATGACGGGAGTCATCTCGGTCGACTTGTCCTCAAACCAGTCGTGCATCTTCGAGGTCTTCTTCCCAAAGCTAGCCAAGGCTGTGCGGTGCATGGTGTCCCACAGAATTTCCCACTTCTCTGTTGCAGAGTCTCCAGGACACGAGGTGCCAAGTTCTCTCTCAAAAGCCTCTGCAAACTGTTGCACGAGATCTGGACGGAGCATTTTGCTGACATCGATGCGGGGGTTCCCTTGCTTCTTGGTATGGTAAAACCTCTTTGGTTGCAGCCTGGTCTTGCAACACACCAAGGAGTGGTCTGTGTCGCAGTCCACACTGTGGTAGGAACGTGTGTGGAGAATGTTCCTGATGGCAGCACTTCTGACTAGGATCAGATCCAGTTGATGCCAATACTTTGAGCGTGGGTGTCTCCAGGAAACCTTGTGCTGGGGCTTTGTCTGGAATACGAGTTGGCGAAGCACTGGTCATGGTAAGTGCACAGCTCATGCAGTCGCTGTCCGTTATCACTCATTTTGCCCACACCAAACTGCCCAGGGCTGGAAGACTACAATTCGTGGTCTGCGCCCATTCTGGTGTTGAAGACATCCAGAAGACAAGTTCTTCCTTGCTGGGGATGCTGCTGATGATGGTTGCGAGGTTCTCATAGAACTCGTCCTTTGTGTCTGATGTGGAGGACAGTGTCGGGGCAAACACGCTGACAAGGGTGACTGGGCCTGCGGTGGTGTTGAGGTCGGAGAGTCAGGAGTCGCTCTGAGCCATTACTGCCTGGTTCCGCCATGTTCAACAGGCTGTTCCTTGCTGCAAAGCCCACTATCCGTGCTCTCTGGGCTTGTCAGAGTCCTTCCACTGCCAGTAAAACGTGTACACCTTCTCCTTTAGTGTGCCCGAGTCTGCCAGCCTTGTTTCCTGAAGGGTGGCTATGTCTACGTTGAGTCTCTTGAGTGCGTCGTTTATGACAACGGTTTTCCTGCAATTGCTGATGTCCTGTAGGTTTTCAGAGAGGCCGGTCATCATTGTCCGGACATTCCAAGTTCCCTGTTTTAGAGCTGGTCTCTTTTGATGTGTTCTTTTGTTGGTAGGCGCGAAGGTTGCGATCTGCTGTTCGGATGGTTCCTAATCCCCGTGCACCTAGTGAAGATATCAGACCGTGGCGGGACAGCACCTTATTGGCTGGGGGCTGCCCAGCTTGAGGCGGGCGGTAGCTGTCCAGTGAGATCCGAAAATCCCTCCCACCATCGGGAGCAACCCCTCTTTAGCACCTCGCTTTACGCCAATCTAGCGATAACATATAACCGGTAACTGTTGCTCCCCATGTTGTGTCGACGCCCTGCCCACTGCCCACTGCCCACTAGGATGGTATTTAATGAGTAATTATGAAAGTAAGCATGCAGGTACAGCAGGCAATGAAGAAAGCAAATGGCATGTTGTCCTTTATAACAAGAGGAATTGAATATAGGAGCAAAGAGGTCCTTCTGCAGTTGTACAGAGCCCTAGTGAGACCACACCTGGAGTATTGTGTGCAGTTCTTTTCCCATAATTTGAGGAAGGACATTCTTGCTATTGAGGGAGCGCAGTGTAGGTTTACATGGTTAATTCCCGGGATGGCGGGACTGTCATATGCTGAGAGAATGGAGCAGCTGGGCTTGTACACTCTGAAATTTAGAAGGATGAGAGGATATCTTATTGAAACATATAAGGTTGTTAACGGCTTGGACACACTAGAGGCAGGAAACATGTTCCCGATGTTGGGGGAGTTCAGAACCAGGGGCCACAGTTTGAGAATAAGGAGTAGGCCATTTAGAACGGAGACGAGGAAGCACTTTTTCTCACAGAGAGTGGTGAGTCTGTGGAATTGTCTGCCTCAGAGGGCGGTGGAGGCAGGTTCTCTGGATGCTTTCAAGAGAGAGCTAGATGGGGCTCTTAAAGATAGTGGAGTCAGGGGATATGGGGAGAAGGCAAGCACGGGGATCTGATTGGGGATGATCAGCCATGATCACATTGAATGACGGTGCTGGCTCGAAGGGCCAAATGGCCGACTCCTGCACCTATTGTCTATTATCCCCCCCATCCCCGACCTCTACCTCCGTTACATCGACGACTGCTTTGGTGTCACCTCCTGCACCCACACACAACTGACTGACTTCATCCATTTCACCACCAACTTCCATCCGGCACTCAAATACACTTGGACCATTTCCGACATTTCCCTACCATTCCTTGACCTCACCATCTCTATTGCAGGTGATACACTCCTGACCGACATCCACTACAAACCAACTGACTCCCACAGCTACCTGGACTACTCTTCCTCCCACCCTGCTTCCTGTAAGGACTCCATCCCCTATTCCCAATTCCTCCGACTACGCTGCATCTGCTCCCAGGACGAGGTGTTCCACACCAGGTCATCACAAATGGCCTCATTCTTCAGAGAACATGGATTCCCCTCCCCCACTATAGATGAGGCTTGCACCAGGGTCTCCTCCATACCCCGCAACACTGCCCTCTCTCCCCATTCCCCCACTCGCAAACAGGGCAGAGTCCCCCTGGTCCTCATCTTTCACCCCACCAGCCGGCAAATACAACATATAGTCCTCTGCCAGTTTCGCCACCTCCAACGTGACCCCTCCACTCGCCACATCTTCCCATCTCCCCCCCTGTCTGCCTTCCGCAAAGACCGCTCCCTCCGCAACTCCCTTGTCAATTCTTCACTTCCCTCCCACTCTACCCCTTCCCCAGGCACTTTCCCTTGCAACTGCAAGAAATGCTACACTTGTCCCTTCACCTCCCCCCTCCACTCCTTTCAGGGACCCAAGCAGTCCTTCCAGGTCTGACAGAGGTTCACCTGCACTTCCTCCAACCTCATCTACTGCATCCGCTGCTCCAGATGCCAGATGATCTATATCGGTGAGACCAAGCGGAGGCTTGGCGATCGTTTCGCCGAGCACCTCCGCTCGGTCCGCAGTAACCAACCCGACCTCCCGGTGGCTCAGCACTTCAACTCCCCCTCCCATTCCGTATCCGACCTCTCGGTCCTGGGCCTCCTCCGCGGCCAGAGTGAGCAACACCGCAAGTTGGAGGAACAGCACCTCATATTCCGCTTGGGGAGTCTGCATCCTTTGGGCTTGAACATTGAATTTTCTCAATTCTGTTAACCCTTGCTGTCTCCTCCCCTTCCCACCTCTCCCTCAGCCCTCGGGCCCTGGCATTCCCTCTCTCTCTATCTCCCTCCCCCACCCTAGTCGCACCAGCTTCTCATTTTCACACCACAAACAGCTTGCAATGGCTTGTTCCCTTTGTCATTGGTACTTTTTTGCATATCTTTCATTCATTGTTCTTTGTCTCTCCACATCACCGTCTATATTTACCGTCTATATCTCTCGTTTCCCTGATCCCTGACCAGTCTGAAGAAGGGTCTCGACCCGAAACGTCGCCTATCTCCTTCGCTCCTTAGATGCTGCTGCACCCGCTGAGTTTCTCCAGCCTTTTGTGTACCGTCTATTATCTATTGTCTATTGTAATTAATCAAGGAGTCCAAGTAAAATTGGTCAATTGAAATTGTAAGTAGAATTCCCTACTGGCAGGAGCCATAACACGTAAGAAAGATGATTGCAATTTTTGGAAGCTATTCATCTCAGACCCAGAATATTGCCACAGTGCCTCCTGATATCAATGTCATAAAAGCCAACCACACTCAGCTGCTTCCTCCCATGAGGCCAGAGGTTTTGGTGTTCACTGCTGTTTATCAAACCACTCAGCGCAAATCCACTCCTGGTAGCAGGAGTGTAAACAGAGCTGTAGTATGGGTCCTTGATGAATATGGCTTTCTTTTTGAGACTATGCCTCCTATAGATCCCTTCGATCTAATATTGGGGGTAATATATTACTGTGGATTGAGAACTGGTTGTTGGATTGAGAAACAAATCTTTCTCAGATTGGTAGAGTATAACTTGTGGAGCAATGCATGGATAGCACTTAACTCCAAGTTTCTATGATCTCTATCAACAATTTGGCTGAGAGGACCATATGCTTAGTCCAAGTTTATTGATGATGCAAAACAAGGTTGAATTGTGAGCAGGGAATAACATTCAAGCAGATATGAGTGAGTGGGCAAGAACAAGGTGGATGGAATATTATGCGGTCATTGCCTTTGGTTTGCATTACAGAAGGTTAGAGGATTTGTTAAATCATGAGAAATTGGGAAGTGTTGATGATCAAGGGGATCTAGATGTGATTGTATACGTCACTGAAGGCAAAAATGCAAGTGCAGCTAATTATTAGATGGGCAAATATTATGTTAGCTTTATTGTGAGTGAGTTTGATTCCAAGAATAAGAGAGCCATATTGTGTAACCATGGTGTACAATTTTGGTCTCTTTACCCGAGAAATGATGTAATTGCATAAGCAACAATTTTTCCAAATGACACAGTGGGGGGGCGGTAGGGTGGTGGGGATGTGGGGGGCGGAGGGTACTGACGCAGTTGGTAGAGCTACTGCCTCAGTGCAAAGAGACATCAGTTCGTCCCAGACCTAGGTGCTGTCTATGCGGAGGTTGTACATTCTCCCTGCAACTGTGTGGGTTTCTTCTGGGTTCTCTGGTTTCCTCCGCAATCCTAATAATCTACTTATCCTTCTATCTGATTAGCTGAGAGGATTTAATGACACGCGTATAACCGTTTATTTCATCTGTATGTCATCAATCATCTAATACAAGAGTTAATGCAATGAGGTTGATTTCTGAATTCTGGAAATTACGCTGGGTAATACATCAGTTTGTAGGCTAATTGGCTTCTGTAAATTGCCCCAAGTGTGGAGGTAATGGATACGAACATTAGATAACGGAACTAGTGTGAACAGGTGATCGATTGTCAATGTGAACTCAGTCAGCCAAAGGGTCTGTTTCCATGTTGTGTCTTTCAACAATCAATCAATCAATCAGACTAATTCCGGGGATGGAGAGATTGCCTTAAGATGAAAGTGGAAGTAAACTGAGGCTGTAACGGAGGACATCTGATACGAGTTCGAGCTCACCCACTCTTCTCTACAATTCCGTGCGCCTTAGAAAGCATTTTATCGGCTGCATCACAGCATGATTTGAGAACAGCTCCATCCAAGACTGCAGGTGAGTTGTGAACACAACCCAGACCATCAGGCAAACCAACCTCCCCTCCATTGACTCCATCTACACTTCATGTTGCCTTGGCAAGGCTACCAGCAAAATCAAGGACGAGTCTCACCACTCCCTCTTTCTCCCCTCTGACATCAGGCAAGAGGTACAGAGGTGTGAAAACATACATCTCCAGATTCTGGGAACGTTTCTTCCCAGCTGTTATCAGCCAACTGAACCATCCTGTCACCAACCAGAGAGCATTCCTGACATACCATCTACCTCATTGGAGACCCTCGGACCATCTGTTATCGGACGTTACTGGACTTTACTTTCCACTAAAACTTATTCCCTTATCATGTATCTGCACACAGTGGAAGGCTTGATTGTAATCATGTATAGTCTTTTTGTTGACTGAATAGTGCGCAACAAAAAAGCTTTTCACTGTACGTCAGTACATAAAACAGTAATATACTAAACTAAACTAAATCGCTTTACATTTTCTGCTCTGCTTATTCTTCTGTGTAGGAAGGAGCTGCAGATGCTGGTTTAAACTGAAGATAGACACAAAAAGCTGGAATAACTCAGCTTGTCAGACAGCATCTCTGGGGAAAAGGAATAGGTGACGTTTCGGGTCGAGACCCTTCTTCAGACTCTACTTATCCTTCTATCTGATTAGCTGAGAGGATTTAATGATACGCATATAACCGTTTATTTCATCTGTATGTCAGCAATCATCTAATACAAGAGTTCATGCAATGAGGTTGATTTCTGAATTCTGGAAATTTCGCTGGGTAATACATCAGTTTCCATACCAATAAATGCAACTCCCTGTGCACCATTCCTGGAGAACATTGGCTACTTTTGTCTAGCCTTCCTGTCTTAGGGGCTTTCCAAACCCACCATGTCTCAAAAGGGTACACAAAAGGCTGGAGAAACTCAGCGGGTGCAGCAGCATCTAAGGAGCGAAGGAGATAGGCGACGTTTCGGGTCGAGACCCTTCTTCAGACTGGTCAGGGATCAGGGAAACGAGAGATATAGACGGTGATGTGGAGAGATAAAGAACAATGAATGAAAGATATGCAAAAAAGTATCGATGATAAAGGGAACAAGCCATTGTAAGCTGTTTGTGGTGTGAAAATGAGAAGCTAGTGCGACTAGGGTGGTGGAGAGAGATAGAGAGAGAGGGAATGCCTGGGCCCGAGGGCTGAGGGAGAGTTGGGAAGGGGAGGAGACAGCAAGGGTTAACAGAATTGAGAAAATTCTTAAAAGCACTGATCCTTGATCTCTGAGCAAGTTCCAGCCAGAGTGGGGGCCTCTTTCAGAAATATTCCAAACCCATAGCTGATTAATTTCACCTCCTGACTCCATGATCCTCGTCCTTGATCCAACATCAAACTTGACAATCAACCTCCTAATTGCCTGTGAGAATCGAGACCACAGAGCTTAGCCCATTCTTTCAAGTATCAGATAGCTGGATTTCCCCAGTCTGCCACTTGCAGCACATTCTTTCATCAACTTTCTTGCAGAACTTTCTAGAAACTTAAATAACTGAGGGAAGGCAAATCTAACCACTGACAGCATAAATTGACACAAAGGAAATGCTGGCAGAACTCAGTCAACAGTTCTTGGGTTAAATTATTATACACTAATCCAACAGCCAGAATACTAACAAATCAAATGCTATCAACTAAATTTAATTTATTCCGAGGCTGCAGACAAGGTTGCCCTTTATCCCTGCTATTGTTTGCACTTGCAATAGAACCATTTGAACCAATATTGCACTTGCAATAGAACCAACGTGTGAGATTACATCCTGAAATATATGGTATGACACCAGAGATACTGAAAATAAAATCTCTTTATATGCGGATGATGTATTACTTTATATTACAAAGCCGGAAATTAGTATTCCAAATTTACTAAAATTAATAACTGAATTTGGATTATTTTCAGGATATAGTATTAATTGGAATAAAAGTGAACTTATGTCAATAATGGTAAATAACTTGCATATACTACAACAATTTCCTTTTAAGATAGCAAACGAAAAAATCAAATATCTTGGAATTTATGTAACAAAAAGATTCGATTCTTTATTTAAATCCAATTTTCCATTTTTATTGAATAAATTAAATAAGAATATTTTATATTGGAAAACATTACCTATTTCAATGCTAGGTAGAATTAATGCAATAAAAATGATTTTTCTCCCGCAATTACTATATCTCTTCCAACTGATTCCGATATATCTTCCTAAAATTTTTTTTAAGAAGGTTGATTCTATAGTCACCAACTTTATGTGGGATTATACGAGCCATAGAATAAATAAAAAACATTTATGTAAATCAAAAATAAATGGAGGTCTAGCACTGCCAAACTTTATGTTTTATTACTGGGCAGTTAATATTAAAAATATGAGACAGATAAACAACCAATCTGGTTAAAAATGGAAAAAGAAGATTGTTCGCCTTTTGAAATTAGCTCGATTTTACTCGCTAATATTAAACTAGGTAAGAAAATCTATAGTGAAAATCCTATAATAGAAAGTGGGATACGTATCTGGAAACAAATAAAGAAAACATTAAAATTGAAATGTATACCACTAGCCCTAACCATTGTAAATAATGTTACATTTAAACCTTCAATCATGGACAAAGGTTTTTTATAATGGAAAAACTATGGAATTAATAAGATGGGCGATCTCTATAGGGAAAACTCCTTCATGTCATTTCAAGAATTACAACAAATTTATGGATTACATTCAAAAGATTACTTTAAATATTTACAAATTAGAGACTATGTAAAAGCAAACACACAAGAAATCAGAAATAGAAAGACAGAAATTTTAGATGAATGTCTAAATAAACACCCGAACACAGAAAAATTGATATCATATATTTTTAACATTTTATTGGAAAACGATGTTCCAATGACAGAAATATATGGACAATCATGGGAAAACGAATTAGGCCAATTAATCAGACTAGAAGTATGGGATGAAAGTTTACAACATATACACCATTGTTCATTAAAAGCTAGACACTCTCTTATACAATTTAAAATATTACATAGATTACATTATTCAAAATCCAAATTACATAGTATTTTTTCAAATGTATCTGCCATATGTGATAAATGTCAGCACTTAGAAGCTAACTTAACGCATTCATTTACAAATTGTATAAAAATTACTAAATTTTGGACAGAAATATTTAAGAAAATTTCGAATGTTGTTAATATGAATCTGATCTCTGACTCAAAATTAATAATATTGGGAATATTGGAAACAGATCAACCAATAACAACGAATCAAAGAATTTTTATTGATTACAGTTTAATAATTGGGAAAAAAAATAATATTGAAATTCTGGAAAGGTCCTACATCCCCCACAACCAAAATGTGGATTACAGGAATGTCGGAGACACTTCATCTGGAAAGATTAAGGCTTGTCCTACTGGACAAGTTGGATCCTTTCAGAGGGATATGGTCTCCATTTATTGAATATTTAAAGGGTCAAAATGGCTCGGTGCGAGAGCCTGACTGAAGCCTGAATAAAGGAATGGATGAAGAATCATATATATCAAATCATGGATATATCTCCAATGATGGATAACCTGTTTAATACTCCACTCATTTTTTTTTTGATTTTCTATTTTTACTTTATTTTTCTCTATTTTTTCCTATCTGCAATAAAAAAATTTAAAAAATGTATAGAAATACAAAGACATAATTGTTAATATTAATAATATTACGAATGTATGTGACAAGTATATTCTTTTAATATGTACTTACGTCTAATAAAAATATTTAACAAAAGAACTCAGTCAACAGTTACGTTTGTAATTTTGTTTGTTTTCCATGGTAACATATATTGGTCAGATAAGCAAATGACTGCCCAAAGTTGAAATCCCAGATAGCAAATGTCTATAAATTATACATTTATAACTGCTATTCAACCATTTCAACTGGGCTCAGCAATTATTTTCCTTCACGGACCACAGATCCCTTAAAACACCAATTTGTCCTGGTTGATTTATTTTCATAAGTTTATGTTAGCAAAATGCACCTTTATATCAAGGACACTCCAATTCATTCTGTGCTTACCTAAATAGACCCACAAATGTACACTATTAGATTTTATTAGAGGATTTTTCACATTCTATTGAAAAGGTAATTGAAAAGGGTTAATGTGTTAAAGAAGGAACTGCAGATGCTGGAGAATCGAGGGTACACAAAAGGCTGGAGAAACTCAGCGGGTGCAGCAGCATCTAAGGAGCGAAGGAGATGGGCGACGTTTCGGGTCGAGACCCTTCTTCAGATTTTAGGCCCTCACTGGCGTCTCCTCGGTATCCCACAGCTCTGCTCTTGCTCCCTCTCCCCGCAGTCACAACAGGAACAGAGATCCCCTAGTTCTCACCTTCCACCCCTTCAGCCGATGCATACAGCACGTAATCCTCCGAGATTTTTACCAATGGGATCCCACGACTAGCCACATCTTCACTCTGCAGAGACCGTTCCCTCCACTGGTTAACTTACCTAGTTAACTCATCCCTTCCCACCAAAACCACCGCCTCCCCAAGTACTTTCCCCTGCAACCACAGGAGATGCAACACCTGTCCCAATACCTCCTCCCTCGACACAGTCTTTTCATGTGAGGCATAGGTTCACTTGCACTGCCTACAACCTCATCTACAGTATTTGCTGTTCTAGGTGTGCGCAACTAAAGCTTTTCATTGTTCCTCAGTACACGTGATAATAAACTTGACCACACCGGCCAACATGTCCCAGCTACACTAGTTCCACCTGCCCGCTTTGGTCCATGGCCCTCCAAACCTGTCCTATCCATTTACCTGTCTAACTGTTTCTTAAATGTCGGGATAATCCCTACCTCAAATACCTCCTCTTGCAGCTCGTTCCATACACCCACCACCCTTTGTGTGAAAAGGTTACCCCTCAGATTCCT